>JAFIDM010009631.1:247275783-247312030 GCA_023159025.1 Thereuonema tuberculata | reverse complement strand
TTATCGCACAGACAGAGCATACAGGCTCGGTGTTGCTTTAATAGAAATGAATTTAGAAGCAATTTAACATTTTGGCTGTAAGTGCAGACACATACGGTAGGTGTTCCTGATGATCCTACCTGATGAGTATAGACTGTTTCGGGTTGAAGAGAAGCAAATTTTGAAAATCCTACTTTGTTTTCAGGATACTTCTTCTTAGAGAGAATACATTTCAGATAAATTACTTAAAACAAGACGCTTCTGTTCATATGTATTTTTGCTGGTGCTCATTTTACAGGTGACATGGTAGTCATAAATTACCAATTTAATTTTTTTTTAAATAGCGTTCTTTCCACACTTCCCATCATTTCTACATACTGATTTTTTTTGTGTGACATAAAGAAAGATTTATAATAATATTGTAAAACTTTCAAAGGAATCTAAGAGGGGGCAATACCTTAAAAAAATTATAATGCCCATGTATCGAGTTTGTTTTAAAAAAAAAAATTATTTACATTTTTTTTTTTCTAAAAAAAAAAAAAAAAAAATCAAGGTTCTACTCCAAAAACTGTAGGAACTATTGCATTTTTAAATTATCAAGGAGCTCCTCGATCCATATAACTTCTTTAGATTACTGAAAAAATATTTAACCTGCAACATTTAAATTTTGGAAATGTTCATATATCTAGGTAAACTTCAATTACACAAAATTTCAAGGTTTTCTGTGAGGGTGGGTGGGTGTCATTTCCTAACATTTCTGGATGATTTGGTATGGAATGACCCTCTCCCCTTTTAATTTCAATTCAAAATGAACTTTTGAAATTCTCTTTTAAAGATTACTTTTCTATTCATGACTTATTTTAATGATTTAAGAGATTTATAGACAAAGGAAGTCATTAAAAGTTAGGTAAATTGACTTATGATTTAAAGACTACAAGCACTTTTAAAATAAATCAAGCAGAACCTTTGTAATATTTGGAGATATTTTATTTAACATCTCAATCTATATAAATTACAAAGCATTAATCAGAACTTTTTACAATGAAACCTATCTAAAAATATTTGATACAGTCAAACTGCTTATTTATAAATTAAGCATTATTAAGAATTCCACCTTAACATTGCTACAAAATCAAATGAATAAAACAATAAATACTAAAATATGTTAATGAAAAGTACAACTTATTCAGGATTCAGACCAAGAGCAATTATTCAATTATTAAAAATTACTTTTTTCAAAGTTGGTTAGGAAAAGACCTAGTGAATAAAAAAATATGTATTCATCTTAATTTGTATAAACATCCATTTAGATTCTCTGATTTCTTTTTTGCCTGCAAAGAAAGAATAAAGGGAAAAAAGATTAAAATTCTGTTAAAGATTTAACTGTTAGTCATTTTACTGAACAGTGACCTTACTTTGTAATCAAGGAATTGATAAATTGTATTTTAACACTTCTACAAAAAAATAGATGATCAAATTAAGGAAATCCTATAGAAAAAGACTTTTTTCCCCCACAGCAGAATACTTTTGAAACAATACAATTAAAAATAAAGTTTCAGATATCTTTTAGATTAGTCCTGTGAAATGATCTTATTCATACTTACACTAACTAAAAAAATAATAAAAAGTTGTTAATTTACAATTAACATGGCTTTTATATAAGGGGCAGTTCAAAGACAGTTCTGATATTTATATCTACATTCTTCAGACATCTGAGAATTTATAATTATTACTTATCTCTAAAAGTAATAATTACTTTATTTACTACTTTATATTTTTATTCATTTCCACTGTAGAAATACATTTTACATTGATACAATTATGGGAAGGAAGGTTAGAGGTTAATCATTGCAAGTCTAATAAGTGTTCAGCCAAGAATGAGTAGGTCAGTTTATTAGTGTACATTGCAGCCCAAATGATCTATACATTTAAGATATTTATTTTGTTTAAATAACTTCCTGAAATCATTGATGATTTTAGACAACTGAAATGAAAAGCATAATGGGTAAGAAGAACAATAGATAAGACAAAAGAATGCTTTAAAGAAGTTCATCCAAAATAAATCTTAGAAAGCTGATAAAGTTTCCAATGAAATGCTTTAAAAAAATCCCCTTAAGAACTATTTCAATTTATTATGATTTATATGTAGAGCAAAATTTGAGATCCAGAATAATTTTAATCTCAAAAACCCGACTATTTTTTAAGTAATGGGATCTGAATTTCATTCCTTGCATTCCAAGACATCTCATGCAGAAAATAATCCAGGAATTCATCATATCATTGTGTAAGAACTGATAAATCTTTAGAATATCGAAAAGTTTCCGTTAGTCATAATTTAGAAAATCGTTTTAACCTGTGCGGGTTGAAAATCTTTATATAGACATAACTAATTGTTTAAAAATAATGAGCACACATGTTTAAAAAACGAATTGTATGTACAAGTTAAAAACATTAACAGGTAAAAATACTTGACAGGATAGTTTCAACCCCCTAAATAGTGGGTTATCTTCAGCTTGAAGGGGAGAGGAAGGGTTGTTACTTATATGCATCTTCGGGATTGACCATGTGGTTAACGTAACCAATGGAATGGGTGGAATTAATGAAATCGAGGAGGGGAAAGTTCCATTGTGTTGTTGTAGATGGAGTCATATAAAAACAAAATTAAAATTTACAAAATAATAAAATTATGTAGGTAATATAGATGAGAAAATAAAAGAATAATGTCGTGTTGAAAAGGTAACTAAAATAAAAAATAAGGAAAAATGAATAAAATGTTAAATGAAATTTCAACAATAACGGAATAAAAAATAAAACTTAAAAATTGATTGAAGAGAAAAAAGGAAATCAAAAAAGTAAAAATGAAGATAAAATTAAGGAAGGGGAGGATTTTTTTTTAAATTTGAAAAAATTATAATTAGTCATAAATAATTTTTAATGATGAAATAAAATTGAAAAAATGAATAAAAAAAATAGTTTATAAAAAAGAAATTATAATTCAAGAATTAATTATTTGTTATTGAGATCTTTTTATTTTTATCTTTCAGGTAATTGAAATGATATATCATATTTTGGTTGGATAATTGTTTATTATAAGAGTCGGAGAAATAAATTTAATAGCTTTCTATATATTTTCTATTAAAGTCATTATTACATTTCCTTAGCATTTTAGTTTCATTAAAAAGGGAGGGGGGGGGGGGGGGGGTGGTCTTCTTTTACAGCATGTGCAGAGACTTACACACTGTTCGTATTAAAATTTCTATACGCGTAACGGTGTTGGTAGACTCGTTTCCTTAATTTTTGTCTACTTTCTCCTATGTAGCAGCAGTTATTTTTTTTGGCACTTAATGAGATACAGTTCCTTTAGTTTCCATTGTGTTTTTGTTGTTCTTTATCTGGTTATTTAGTTGAATTCTGTTCAAGTTGTTGTTAGCTATTTGGATATCGGTGTGTTTAAAAATATCTTTTAATTGTTTGTCTAGACTCTTAAAATAAGGAATGGTGACGTAGCAACAATCAGCTTTGCTTGTTTAAATATTATTGTAAATATTTTGTGTAGCTTTTCTTAAACAATTATTTACAAAACCTGTTGGATATTTATTATCTAAGAAAAACTGATTATTTTAAGTTCTTCATGGAATTTTTCTTCATCTGAAGATAACTGAAACGCATTTTTCACTTTCATTGTTAATAGATTTTGTTTTTTTGTGGAAAGGAATATTCGAACTGAAATGGATAGTTTTTTTCCAACATGATGTACTGTATCTATTGTTCTTGGGCAACACAAGTACAACTAAAAATGCTAAGCTTTTATTTTCGTCTTGTTTTTCAATTGTGAACTTTATGGTAGGGTTGATATTATTGAAGGTTTCAAAAATAGTTTGGACATCTTTTTGTTCGGTGATGATGAATAAATCGTAGACATATCATTTATTCAAGAAGATACTTTCATTTATTAATTTAATGCCATATGCTCTATATGTTGAAGAATTACATCAGCAAGGGCACCTGATGCCGCTAGTCCCATAAATAGACCTTTGTTTTGTTTGTATATATTGGTTGTGAAATAGAACATCAATTAATGCTAATATAGTGTTTAATAGAATGTTATTATCTATAAATGTGCTATGCATTATATAGGAAAGTGCATCTTTCGTCACCTCTGGAGTTAATGTGTATAGTTCTGTGATATCGAGGGAGACGCAAGACTTGTCAGTGCCGTAATGGTCGTTTTTAATTTCTTTGGCAAATTCAATTCCATTTTTTATGTACCCCACGGCATTTCTTGCAACTTCTTTTAACTCTTTATTAGCACTGGTTTTAACGTGTACATACAATTCATTTTTTAAACATGTTAGTCATAATTAAATTCAATTTCCTTTGTAAATATATCTACATTCACTGGTAGACACACACTGATAATCTAAGATTCTGAAACTCCAACTTATTTATTGGAGTCAACTATGCAGGTTGAATTTTGGTCAATTTCCCCCATACTTGAAATCCCAAAACAGTTTCTAAACTTTCTGACAACTCCCGAGATAGCGTGTTAAGTTTTAACAATGAAGGATGTTGTATTTCAAATGAAAATATACTCTATATTGTCTAACCTACAATTTTCAGATTTATCACTCTCATTTAGACTTTTAAAGGCACCATAAATGAAAGTTCTTAAGCAGTGATACTAATATTGAAATAATGAAAGTGGAAGTGTAAAAGCCCTCATCTAAAATACTTTCATATTCAAAGCCCTGAATGTGTTTCCTCTAATGTACACTAACAGTTGGTGATCCTAATCAAATACATAAAGAACCTTGAAATAAAAGTAGTTGACAACTTTTGCAGTTTCCTGAGAAGCATCTCTTAAATATCATATCAAGGTGAAATAAATTATATAAATTAAAACTGCCATATTATGACAGCACAGGATCTCCTTCCTACCTTAAGCTCACATCTGCTTGTGCCTGACTGTATAATCCTTGATATCATACTTTTATCCTTTATTGTTTATTCGCATTCAATTGTTTCGCTTCCTTGAGAGCAAGTCCCTTTTGGAGCACAATTGATGTTGTCACTGTGCCAAACAGAGGTTCGGTTCTCATTTAAGTTTCGTGGTGATCAACAATTTGTGCTGGACAGGTTTTTTTTGGGGGGGTTCCCCCATTTCCCTTACCACCATTCTTTCCTTCCTTCCTTTGTGTGTAGTACAATAGACCTAAGATTGTGGTACTTGGCCTCCCTGCTATTCATCATAATGTAAAGTCTGCAATTTAGCAAACATGTATAGCTGATATTTCTTTGGAGCTGATCACTGAATTTTCCAACCCTTCAGGTATAATTTCATTTGATAGATAAATGACTAAACTAAACACACAAAGTTTTCATATTGTTCTGTTGATAAGTTATGAATGATCTGTATACCTTCTTCACTCTTAACAAACAGTTAAAATGAAGAACTTGTTTTACTTTTTAAAGATGACAGGAAAACAATGAAAAACTTCCTATTATAGTTAGTAGGAAAAGTACTTTTTTTTTGGTAATAAGAAACCAAATCAACAGTAACACTCATAAGAAGAGAAAAAAATATTCTTTAATCCCTTATCAGAAGGAATATGGAAGCAAAAAAGTAAAAAAAAAATAAAAATACTAAAACAAACTGTTAGTGAGTTTTGATTTCCATCTACTTATAACATTAGAAAAATTCTATATACAATTTAGAAAGCTCAAAATCCATGTTAAGTGTATTAATTAAAAATGCTGTAGAAAACATCCCATTATTCCCACTGCCATAATTAGTATAAGATAGTCTAACAAAAAATAAAATTGATTAATACTGCCAATTACCTATTAGTTGTCACTATCTTTTTTTTCTTTTTAGTAATTTATGACTAGTGAAAAATGCCTTAAAAAAGCTAAGATAAACTACCCTATATTATCCAATGTAAGTAATAGAAGGATTATAAAATAATTCAGAAAAACTAACCTTATGTTTGCATTTCATCATTATTAAAACACTTCACTATTTAAAGCAGTCTTGTGTTGGAATTGCTTGCGAAATACTTTTAGCATTTTTGTAGAAGTCCAATTTGAATCAGTCTGAACAATATTAATACAAAAAAGAAAATCAAAGCTTTTTTTTTTCCAAGTCTTAATTTAAAGTTCAGTTAAAAATTCATAATTTTACATTGGTCAGGGATCCATAATTCCAATTTATTGTTCTTTCAAATTATCCTGAATTTCTTGATTCATCTCTGAATTCTTCATCTTTTATAAATCACTGTACATTTTCTTTTATTACAGAAAATCATGAATACAGAAAAAATGTGCACAGCCCATAACTCACTCATTTTCTTTCTTTTTCAGTTGATTTTAAATAATGATTGAAATGATATTAAGCTTTGACAAAAGGAAATTTGTCCTAAAATGCTACTGGATGAGAGAAAATCTGCCAAATAGATGGAATGGACGAAATAGTACCATTGAATACCCCTCCCCCCCTTCCTGAATTTATAATCATTTAAAGTGTGTATACATTTGTTGGGCTCTTCTTTATATATTAAATTTTCTATCATAGCAATTGCTGAATCAATTATAATGATGAATGAAAGATCAAGAATTGTTAGATGAACAGTAGTAATTGATTTGTCATTTATGAAAGTTCTGATTACAATATCCCAGTTCATTCTTTTCTTTCATTTCTAAAAAAATGAAGAAAATTAACAAAATGTTATTAGAATATGAAAGCACTTTTAAGGTTTACATAAATGGTTTCATTTCATTTGAGAAACTTAACGACAATGTTTAATGGTTTGAACTGTGAAACCTCTACTTTCTAAACTGAGGTACCCACTAAAATATATAAAAGTCCCTGAACTTTTCTATATAACTTTGTCTTCCTATTGTTAGTAATAAAGACGAGGTAATTCCACTTTTAAGCCTTGCTTAGCAGCTAATCTTACTAATTAATAATCTTGAAATCTATATGCCACAATTTAAGATCTTAAGAAATTGGAATTGGTCCCACTGAATGAGTGATATGAAAAACAAATGTAATTAACAGTCTAATATGCAATTTATGACTATCACAGATTCCACATTAGCAATTAAAGTATTATTGGAATTTCCTAAAATTTTCTTGTCCAGGAAAGGCTTGTGAAAAATGAAGGAATTGGGAGATTTTATAAAAGAAAACAATGTGTATATATATGTAATATATCATATATATAGCAAAAGCAATAAGACAAGATTAGTTTAAGAGAATTTTCCACTATTTAAATTTGGTACAATTCTATCAAATCTCAAAATATGTTTCGACTTGATTTTTGCAGAGTTTCTGATCCATTGATAGTAAAAAGTTGATAAGCCTTAATGAATCCTATAAAAGTAAAAACTGAGACCATATGAGAGCACAAATTGCCAAATCTGGATAACAATGATTTTGAACATTTTTCTTAAATAAGATACAGGTAAAAACAAGAAAGCGTATAATCCTCAAATGAAATGCACATCAATTGGAACAGGCAGTATTTTGAAATTAATTTCTAACTAATCTTTAACTGAAATGAAGTCTATTTATGAGCATTCTTTATTGCTGTTCCACCAATGTTCACAAATTTCCATAACATCAGTAACCTTTCACAATATGAACAATACTGGGAAATGAATGTTACTGGATAACTGTAAATTTCACAAATGAGTCGATAGTCTCACCAAAAATAAAGTGACTGATCTCCTTAATTATATTCTTATTATTTGCAAGGAGCTGTTATAGAATGGCAACAGAAAGAAATATGGTATTGGGGGAGGGGACAAAGAGCTTCAATGTTTCTAAACACATTTTATAAGAAATTATAAAGTACAATCAAAAAATCTTTATCAAGTAGAAAATTAGTATTTTTTATCTAAATACAATCAGGAAATACAATCAAAATAAGTTTAAATAGTACTGCAAAATGTAACTAGCAAGAAATCTTCACCAACTGAAAGATAACATTCTAAATTATTTTCAAAACTCAACCTAAAAATACAAGTTTGAATTGAAAACAAAAAGACGAAACCCAAAAAGTACGAAATTTGAATATATATGAATAGATAAAAAAAAAGTGATGATGACGATAAACCATTTTCATGCTGTAAGATGAAATAAAATGACACTATAAAATTACATATTTTCACTGTATTCTGAAATTACAGTGAGTTGGGATGGAATAATAAGACTTTTAGAAACCCAACCAAACTTATGAAATTTTGCTATAAACAATTAGAATGTGGATCCCCGACTTTCAGTAACTAATACAAACAAAATCATTCAATAATTGTTTCATAACAATTGAAGTTCCAATTAAATCATTTTCAAATATTCTGAATATGATATGACTACCTTTTAAAACAAGGCATTTTATTTTTTTTTAATATTTAAAAAAAAATTAACAATTAACTTAAATTAAAAAATTTAATTTAATACTTAAAATAATACTTAAATTAAAAAATTAATTTAAACAATTAAAAGGCGTTTTTCTAAACTTTGTTATACTTAAATCCTTAAATACTTTGTTATTAAATCCTTAATTACGTTTTGAAAGCAAGATTAATTGTAAAGTTGATGAAAATTTATTTTTTAATTTTCAAGTCAAATTAGAAGAAGAAGAAGACTAAGTGAAATGAATAATATTAGACTATACACAAAAAGAAAAGAAAATGATTTAGACTTGTCAACTTTTCTCCTTCCATTTTATTTGGCAGGTTCTACTTAAAATATAATGGATAGAGAAAAATATTTTCAATGAATGTTAAGTATTTGCTAAATATGAACACCATTAGGTATTTGCTTCATAAAAATTTGAAGAATTTAATTGAAAATAATATATGGAAAGAAAACAATGTGTCTAGGAAACAAAAAGATAATATTAACAAAAAAAAAATTCTAAAAGATCAATGATATCAGAAAAATATATGCAGAAGGCAAAACTGATCTACAAAGCCTAGAATATGACTAATGATCAGATGACTTGGAGAGAGACCCGAATAATTCATAGTATTACAATAATCTTGTTCAAAAATTATACGTAAAAAGAAGAATAGCAAACATCATAAATATATGGAAAAAAGACTGCCATTTTTTTTATTTTATTTTTTTTTTACAGTGGAAGTTGATGACACTCATGTTTATCAAAAAAGATAAATCCTAGTATCAAGTGAATTAAATTGTAAGATGTCATAATTTTACGTTATTCATTCATATATCCTTACACATTCATATTGCAGTAGAATGTCAATTATCCAAACTGATTGGTTCAATAAATCAAATAGTTCAGACAATCAAACATACAAGAGAAATACACAGTTTATATGAAACAATGTGTAATTAGGCCTACAATTGTTATATGCAAATATTGTCTTTTACTACTGCATTTTGAAATATGAAGCACAAACAAAGCAATGAACTTCCCAATAATAAAACAACAACAACAACAACAACAAACCAGGTCTAAAATCATAGATTTGAAAGCATAATTTTGGTATGAAATAGTATTTTAATGTTATATATATATATATATATATCCACTCTTAAACATATATGTGTATATATATATATATTTATTTATGTATGCTATTAAAATATTTTCAATAGATCATGGAAGGCATATATTTAGTTATAAGTAGTAAGCATCAATTTATAAGGAGCATTTCTAAGAATTATGTTTAGAAAAAATAAGCTTCATGACATGTTTTTGGAAAACTTAACTCTGTCATTAAGCTAGATATCACTGTATTGAAATAGACATATGTAGGCAATTTTATTTTCATTGATTTTGTTAATAGTCATCACACCATGTGTCTTCGTCTTTCCATGTTTGTACTTTCCCTAAAGATGAAATATTCAGAAACTGTTGGAATATCCACCCTTTTCTGACCTTGTTATATTTATCTTACCGTGTAAGTGCGTTCTCATTCCCAATTCATTATCTTTAATTCATCAACACACATTAAGCCTCCTCACTTATAATCCTTTACTGTTCTTTTTGTCAGTTTCCTACTAAAACCACATATGAATTTGAAATTGCATGTGAAAGGCCACAGGTTCCCCACCACTGGACTATACTATAGTTTCAAAGGGGTTTTATTTTCATCAATATTTCACAGTATCTAGTATATTTCCTCATATGTATATTAATAATGGAAAAGTATTAAAAACTTGATGTAAAGTTTTTATAACTAGTGAATTCCCATGTGCAATATTGCAATTTTATTGGATCTACTCTCCACAAAAATTGCAATGTTCAAAATAAAAAATAGTTTTAAAAAACAATGAGATTTATTTATTTAACTGATTTAAATAACTATGTAAATGAAACTAAAATAAAAATGACCCAACAGCTTTGATTAGCTTTATCTATCATTATCAAAAGAAGAATAGTAGAATGCAAGTTAATGTGCTGAAAAAGTAGTAGGTAATGATGTTAAGACAGTATATAATGTTATATGAAATATGAAAAAAAAATTGTAATTTAAAATTATTATCAAATGTCTATAATCTGAGGTTATTTTTATTGATTTATTTATTAAAAAAAAATAGTCAACTCTTAGTAAGTTTTTCTAATTCAGGTAATGCCCTGTGCCAACAATGTTAGTAACAGCATCTGTTTATCCTTTTCCAATCTAAATTCACAAATTATATTATTTTCTAAGAATGTTTCTATTACTACTTTGTTTTAATTGGAGAACAAACACCAGATTCATTTAGAATCACAGTAATTATGTTTGAAGTGATTTTTTTTCTAACATCACTTAAGGTTCGGAAATCTCCATTATCTCTGCATTCAGGCACTCAATGAAATTTTATCCACTTCTTGTGTGTTGAGTGAACAGAATACGTTATAGATATACTGAAGTGAAGATACTTTGCCAAGCAATCACAGCCAGAATTAGCATTAAAAAAAAAAAAGAAAAAACACTAACAAGTTCATTGAATGTCTTTCCCTTTCTTAAATACTACCCAAATTTAATTCTCTATCTATATAAGAACATAATTTGAAACTGAAATTAGAACTTTTATATTAACTGGTTTTTCAATACTCAAATTTAAAACCTATCAGGTTAACCTAATTTTGTAGCTTTGGAACGACATTGCTTCAGTTCATCCATATTGTTTATAAAAGCTATAATTTTGCCTGATCTTTAAGTGCCTTCCCATTTATATCTCAAGTATTTAACTTGAAAGCTTTTAAATTCTACTACCCAAATGATAATCACATTCATCAGACCTTTTTCATTTGCTCATTTCTTCATTGGCCCTGCTTGTTCATATCTTAAACAACTGTTTTGAAAAATACAGAATCCAATTTCTCATTCACTTTAGTGGAATAGTCCAAATTCTCTAGATTTTTTTAATGTTCTCCAACTTCAATGTGATAAGCTACAAAACAATGAAATGTGCTGAACAGTAGATACAACCTTTATCTGTCACTTATTTTCAGTCTTTTTTTTTTTTTTTTATTGTGACAAAATCTACAATCAATTAATTGCAAATTTCTGTGCCAATCCAGATCTTAAGTAAAGTGCATATGAATATGAGGAAAAAGAAAAAAAACAACAACAACCTTGCATTTGAAACTGATCATTTTTAAAGTAATTGCAAAGAGTGAACATAGTGCATCAATTACCGGTACACAGTAAAACCTCTCAAATCCGGCCCTCGGTAATTTTTTTTTTTTTTTAATAACTAAATTTATTTCTCTATTTTCAGTCAACTTTGCCGGCACACAGCGAGTCCATGTTGAGTTCCAAGAATACAACGCATGTATGTCTGCTGCTACTCAGCCGGCGCGCAGAGAGTAATCTGGCAACATATTTTCAGATTTTCCATATTTGTATTTGTTTTTAATAAACATTTGAGTGCAAAATTATGAAAATGGGGTTAAATTAATTAAACCTTAAATTAATCCTTAATTGAGCTATTGAGTTATTTTAAGAACACTCTCTATAGTCCGGCTTTTCTGAAATCCGGCCTACTGGGTGCCACATTAGGCCGGGTTTAGTGTAGATATTTCCCGTTTGAGTCTTTGTGGTCTTTGGGATGCTGAAGGTATAGGCTTGACATTTCAATGAGCATCAATTAAGATTATGTGGGCAGCCCAATGCTCTCCTGCCTTTGCCTCCAGGAAAGAAACCCAGGGCCAAGCTTTTTTCGACTTTTTGCTTTATCTTCAAGAAGCTGAAGATTTTTCATACAACATTAAGGTATGTTTACTGAGAAATTATGCATATAAATATGAAATCTATCCACAAACTCTTCTGATGGAAAGTTCTTCATTATCACTTGCTAAAGAGAATATGGTTCATTAGATAAACTGTTTAAGAAATCTATGAGTTTAATGCATTTAATGCATTAGAAACTTCAGTTCAAAGTGGTATGATTATCAATGAAAGCTTTTATTATTATTCAAACATCTTGACTGTTTCAGGTTGAACTCCTGTATAAGTTGTTCTTTCATATAGACTATGTCTTCCAAACATCAAAAAGTATAGGGTTATCAACATTAAAGTTCCTCTGGAGAGCATTCTAAAGCTCCAAATGGAAAGAAATTTGGACAACAGGTACTTCAAACGATGCGCTTGAAAATTTATTGAAAAAAAAAAGTACAAAAAATGGCCATTAGAGTGCGCTGTAGCAATACCTAACATAAAAACAATAATCATGTGTTACTGTAAAAACATAAATAATGCAGATACTGTACTAAAAAGTAACAAGAACTAACAAATGACAAGAAGCAATTCCGTCAAATTCGACTACTTTAAAGTTCCGATCCACGTGCCTAAGGCAGAGCGAAGAGTTCCGTCACTGGTCACATGTCGCTCTCTGAATGGAGGTCGCATCATGGTCACGCATAATGTTGACTCGCAGCTCTATAAAAGGAAAGAAAGCTCCTCAAAAGCATTAGATCCTTACTATGCCAACACAGGAAAAAGCACTATTGGTGAAGTTGTTCTATCAGAACAATGACAATGCAACTGCGGCTATTAGATAATTCCAGCATCAGAAGCATGTAAAGGCATGGCCAACATCTGCTTGCACTGTCTACAAAATGATTGCAAAATTTGAAGCAACAGGAGAACTTGGTGTTCTACCAGGTAGAGGTCAAAAACAAGTAGACTCTTCTCGCATTGAAGTTGTGGCTACAGCTGTCATGGATTTGTCACATCAATCTCCGTGTGGTAGTGTAAGTATACCAGCTGTTGCCTGTGCAGTGGACATGCCATATGCTACTGTAAGGCTAGTGATGCATCAGATATTATGGTACTATCCATATAAGGAGTCTACAGCAGCTATAGCACAGTCACACAGAAATTAGTATAACATTTGAGCTTTAGTTTCTGGTGCGAATGACAGTTGGTCATGGAACATTATTTAGAGTGACAAATGGGCAAGTGAATACCTACAACTATCACAAATGGGCAACAATAAACCCTTGTGTTATCCACGAGGTCCTGTTACATTCTCCAAAAGTGACTGTGATGTGGATTTTATGGCTAATTTCATCGTTGGGCCATATTTTTTTTTGAAGAGGTAACTCGAACTAGGCACCCCACCCATTTTCTAAAATCTGTCAGCGGAATTATATGATGTTGGCAAATTTTGTGATACCAGAGCTTCAACAACGCAAGTGCTTGCAGGAAATCATATTAATGCAAGACTTATTAAGACATATTAAGGCAGCACTTTACAAACAGCTGTTATCAGCTGTTATTTACAGACAACTTT
This sequence comes from Thereuonema tuberculata, assembly GCA_023159025.1. Taxonomy (NCBI): domain Eukaryota; kingdom Metazoa; phylum Arthropoda; class Chilopoda; order Scutigeromorpha; family Scutigeridae; genus Thereuonema; species Thereuonema tuberculata. The sequence goes on along the minus strand of JAFIDM010009631.1, from coordinate 247,298,292 downwards.
GCCTCCCCAATCACCCGACCTAATCCCATGTGACTTCTAATTATGGTTTTTTTTGAAGAACCAGGTGTATCGTGAAAGATGTCAAACTTTGTCAGATCTGAAGGACAGCATTAGACATCATGTTCTAACAATTCCAGCAGACATACTGAGTTATGAGGTAGAAAATGATGTTTTCCCGAATGGTGGACAATTTGAACATTTGTAACGCTGTTTAAAATGATTTGTATAGCTACAGCACCATCTATTGACCATTTTTTTGTACTTTTTTTTCCCCCCAATAAATGGTGAGTGCATCGTTTGAAGAAACCGTTAGTCATTTTTTTTTTCCCCATTTGGAGCCTTAGAACATGCTCCACAGCCCTCTATTTAGAGAAACTTCAATTTTAACAACCTGTACTTATTAGCTGTGAACACTCCATCTTGTAAATGTTATTCCATCTCAACCAACACTGAAATGATAGCATTTTACTTCTGTTCTAAATCTTTATTAAATAATTTTCACATTCATTTCTTTTCCTGTTCTCCTCTGGAAAACAACTTCCAAAAATTCACTTAGCTTAGTAGACAAGTTCAGTTAATTCCATGTGCCTTTAGGCTATAATGGCTATTCAACAGTAAAAATGAACTGTTTTATAACTTCATTCATTGCTACAAAACTTTGATGTTTAAAAGGTTACTGTGCTGTCTATGAGGAAAGACACTAATGTCACAAGTTCACTGACTCAGTATTAGAGCAGTATTCTTAGATTTGTTAAGGTACCAACCTTATTTTCATCTACCTTCAACATCGCCTGCTTTATTCACAAATTTGAAATCTTAATATATACTGTATATTGAAATATTTCCCAACAAACCACCAACAATCTTACCCTGGAAATTCCATCATGCTATTTCAAAAACACTGCTTTATAACAGCGACAGTATTATTTCTATTTTCAGAGTCATAAAATATTGTTTGTTCCTATCCCTTTAAAAGGCAATTCATTGCAAGCTACTGAATTGCTCCATGTCAAACAAAAATATAAAATTGCTAACCATCTTCATTTAGCAACGTTTTATCAAACCTTCTGCTATTCAAATGAAGATATTTTTTTTTTGTTCAAAGCATACGAATCAGAATAAGGCATCAGCATAAGGAAAGACAAAAATACAAAAGACATTTATTTTTATTAAAAAGTTTTTATGTGCAAAATATTATGAAATTCCTCTAACAATGTTTGCATGTTAATATTTACAATTTAAAGTTAAAAAATAAAATACATTAGTAACACTCACACCACTATGTTTCTGGACTCCATGTTGGCGAGTCCCTTTCTCATCAGAAAGGAGCTCGACAACAAGGAGCCCAAGAAACATAGTTACTAATGTATTTTATTTTTTAACTTTTAATTGTAAATATTAATTTGCAAACATGGTTAGAGGAATTTCAGACATTTATTTTATTTATTTAATTTTTTTTTTTTTTTTTGTATACTCTCACTTAAAACTGAATTATGTATGCTTCAAATTTAGAAATTTAAGGCAATTATGTCAATTACTGATAATGTACGTAAACAAAGTACAACATATCTTTCGAACAAAAAAAAAAAACAAAAAACAAAAAAAACCAAGCTATATTAAATATTTGAAAACAGACTAACCTCTTGCCGATTGTCAGACTGTTCGCCTTCTGGTTTCTTTGGTTTTGGGGAAAAGCCAATATTAAATGCCATATTCTTTTTAACACAATAAATAAATAAATAAATAAATTAATAAAATAAATTAATATAAATAAATAAATAAATAAATAAATAAATAAATAAAAGTACCCTTATTACATAGCCCAATTAAATTACATTCTTTTTTATTTTTCTCTCAGATTATGAATTTGTTTTTGTTTGACAATTATAATTATAGACAATTATCTGCAGTATCTTAACTGTTATGATCAATTGATTTTTTTATGGTATCTTGCATGATTTGTTATAGAAACTCTACCAGCAAAAGCTGTTCTCAAGACATTTAAAATGAACATCATAAAAAATAATGACCCAACATCTGCAAATTTAGTCTACATTCATAGCTCAGTTGAAAGCAAAAGAGCAAATATTTAAGATAAATAGATGTCTATTTTCATATTAGCATTGTTTACATTGTGTAAGATATTTATAACATTTGCGTTGTAATCAAGCATAAAGAAAAGAAATAGCATTTCAAATAGTTTACTTATCTACCAGATAATAAGTAACAAAATACATTGACACTCAATGCAATTGTAAACTAAAAATAAAAAGAACTTATGGTGATTTATTAAATGATCTTTCATTTCTTTTTTTCTGAAAGAAAAAAAAAACAAAAACAAACAAACAGATAAACACAAAGCATAATGGCAACACCAAACTTACCCTTTTAGTTCTGAGTTTCGTTTTATTTATAAGACGCTTTAAACTTGAAGGTGTTTTAGAAGTTTTTGCAATAGGCGGCTTACTGGTAGTACTTCTACCAGGTGTTGGAGGTCCTGGTTTTTGATATGTAGTCCCATTTTTGACCTATTCAGAAATTTAAAAAAATGTTAGAAAGTAAAGAAATCCAAATATACTAATGTAAAACATAAAAGTGGCATAATCACTATTATTGCAAAAGCACAAAAGTTTATTTTTTTGAATGTAAATTTCTTAGAATTCAGCACAGGAACAACGTTTTTACTATGTTCAAATGATTCACAAATGAAGATGGCCAAAGACTGATCAATAATAGTTTAGTTATCACTATTCTAATGAAGCAGCAAAAAATAGCACCACAGACTAAATTTGTGTTGTCATAAATATTGAATTCTATTTGGTTCTGAAAAAGGCTCAGCAATGATATACCAGCAAAGTGAGCTGGTATATTAAGGAGTCCATTTCAACTTACTGTTGTTGGTTGACCATTACTACATGTTGACATTACATATTAGGATTTTAGGAAAAATGAATTTATTGGTGATGTAAGTGTAAGCAACAGGAGAAAGCAACACAGCAAATAGTTTCCTTAATAAAAATTTGACTTTTTAGAGAAATGTTTGGGGAAATATTGCAATACAAGCCTAACTACTTTTTACCACAATAATAACAGGTTGAACAGAAAACTAAGCTGTAAAAGTGGAATCGGGAAGCACATAACATAACATGATATGGGCAGTACTTTAACAGTCCCTTAAACTGATGCCTCAAAAGGCCTATTGTATATCCCTATTGTCATTTAATCCTTAGACTACCAATTTGAAATTTTTTTATTTAGGAGTTCGTTTCATTGTATACATGTTGGATGGGTTTGAGTTTATACCTTGGTTATATTCATACAAAAAAATTTTTGGGGTGTGGGACATGTCCCACTGGTCTTACTGGATGGGACCATTTATGTCCCATTGGTATTCTAGCTAGACAATTCCTCCAAAATCCTGTGTATCTCTTCATTTGTTAATTTTCTTTTATTACTCATTTTAAAGGCCTAAAATGTGAACAAAAAAACAGCTGTAAAAATCAACTTGAAAAAAAAGAAATGTGTATTTTCGATACCACTGGGACATATAAAACCCACAGATCACAACCAGTGGGACAATAATAACCCAACAGAGAAACCAATGAAATTACTTGATATATTTACTTATAGTGAATAATAAGTGAAGCTCTAGAATAAACAAATGAGCACAAAATATACTGTACATCTGTGTCACAAGGCAAAAAACAAGACAATAGTTCATAAACAGCTGTTTCCCGCCTCAAAACAACGAAAGTCTTGCCATCTATGGGTACTTTTGAAACTAAATATTGTGACTTGAGTTCTGAACCGGTGGGACGATATCCTGTGTGTTCTAGATTAACTTTTACCCCTTTAGTATCAATATACTCCTTCATGGGACACATGTGTCCTGTTGGCAGTCAAAGGGTTAATTCTGCATAAGTCCTAAGATTTTACCTATCTGTAGTATTTTACGCAGGGATAGTGACAAATAGCTTGAAGGACAGGGAAAACCAATTCCTAGCATATTGTGTCTGGTACTTGCAAGCGCCTCACACTCACAAAGGATGTGTAGTGGTGTTTCCTCAACTTGTCCACATCTTCTGCAAGTAGAATTTGAAACAATCTTATGTTAAAAAGGTGTTTCATTAAATGACAGTGGCCTGTAAACAGTCCTGTCAGAAGTCTAGTCTGGTTCCTATTTAAATTAATAAGTTCCAAGGCTCTTTTTCTTAAAGGCTCATTAATAAAGAGCTTTGAGTTTTTCTGCCCTGGAAGATTATTCCAGTAGATCTTTTGCTGATTTTTTTACCCAGTCGCGAATGGCAGTTTTAGTGGTTTCAACAGAGATCCCACAAACTGGTTCTGGACCAAAAATAAGATTTCAGCTCCTTTTTTTGCTAGTTTATCAGCTAGCTCGTTACCTTCAATCCCTTTGTGTCTTGGTACCCAAACTAGTATTACCCAGTTTTCTGCAAGACTATTAAGGGTTTGTTTACAACTAATATTGGGCAAGTTCAGGGCTTTAAGAGCTGCCTGACTATCAGTGAATATGTAAATGTTCCTATTTTTATAGTTACGATTTATATTTTCATAAGCACATTGTAAATTGGCATATGTTTCAGCTTGGAATACTATTGAGTTGATTCCTAGGCTTAGACCAGGGGTGGACAGACTTTTGTAAGGCAAGGGCTACCTCAAATATACTCCAAGTGACACGGTCATCTTAAGACTAAAAAAAAAAAAAAAAAAAAACCTGCCAGCCTCGATTTCTGGTTGTATAGTGCAGGCCCTGGGAGAACAACTAAAATAGAAGAACTAAAAAAAAAAAATCTACAGACATTTTGCCCACCCCTGACTTAGACTACCATCTTTCATTGGTTTCATCCCTCGAATTCCAGCTCCTGTTTTCCCACTTTGTTTAGATCCATCTGTGAACCAGATAATTCCATTGACATCAGTCTGTTTTTGTCATTATTCTGATGTGTGGTCAGAATAATGGAGACAACGTCAGTTTCAGCATAAGGTACACACTTATTTACATTTTATTTACAATATATATACAAGGCTATCGGATTCTAAAAACAGGTCAAAGCTGTAAAGTCTCTGAAGGGTCAGATTCTGGTAGCCGAGGTCATCTTCTTTCGAAGCTCTCTATCACGTCCATGTTTGGAAGAGGAGAGCCAATCAGCTGGTCGAATGCCCTTCCGGTTCAGCCAATAGCAGTGCAGCTTAACTGGCCAATCCAGGAAGGTTTTCGACATTGGGTATCTGGGTCGTCTCTTTCGAAGCTCTCTATCAGGTCCGCCGACATTGTATCAATTCCATTCTTCTTGGCTAGGAATGATAATGCGAAAAAGTTTTGTAAATGATATCCTAGGAGTCATTTTATCAGAATTCATTTGGAGAAATAGATCTGAAGAAATGTCCCTAGCTAAAACTGCATGCACCACATTACAATAATATGGTTTCCACAGATTATTAATTTTTAATCTATGTATGGTCACTCTGCTTCAAGTGCCAAGTAAAGAGAAGGTAGATCAAGAAGGCAGTAGGGGCCGTACGGGCAGTAGGGGCTGTTCTCATTGCCCACAGTAATGCCCATACATGCTAGCCTTTGTAAGGTGCTCAATTTGTTCCTGATTGTTACCAGTTTACCTTTAGTCCACCAGACTATGGATGCATTCAGTATAATGGGTTTAATAACCATTGTGTAGATCCAATAGACTAAAGTTCATCTCGTTCTCAATTTGCAGACGGCTTACAAAATGACGCAATGTATCCTTCCGCCAGAAGGAGCACAAGATGTCAGTATCAATATTTTGCTTTTAAAATGGAATTCAAGATGATTGTGTTAAAACAATTTTAGGGGAAAAAAATATCTAAATTTCATGCTAATTTTTTTTAAATATCTAGATTTTAAGAATAAAAATTCATAAAAATGAATCTTTTTCTTTACTAGAGATTTGAATTCTCCCCTTTTCTTGAACTCCGACTTCATTGAATACACCGATTTCACACTGACTCCAGTTAACTCACTAACAATTTCTATTACATCTGCTTTGGTTTTCTCTTTATTAGTTTCACAAAGCTTTCCGTAAATATGCATTAGCATGTACTTCGTCTGACCTGAAAGATATTTCCCCCGGGGGCAAATCCGTCAAAAGACCAGTGTACAAAGCTTATAAGTTTCGCTGGACGCCATCTTGTTTGTTTTGATTATAAAGCATTTTGATTGGCGGAGAATAAATACAAAATATTATTGCCTAACGAAAAGGCAGATTGATATTGAATTACTTTAGAAAAATGAAATTTCATATTTAGAACGTTTTATTTCGCATCTGACAATACTTTACTAAGCCGGCAAGTTGGACCTATTTTCTTTGGCGACAAAATACAAAGCCTGTTTTCCCTGCAAGTTGATTCTGAGATGAGGTGTACACTAGGTTTATTCCCCATGTTTTTCCAATTGCAATTCTACATGACCAAAAGGCAATGTATGCTTTATTGATAGTTTTGTTAACATGAGTATTCCAATTTAGTTTTGAATATAATGTATTACCTAGATATTTAACTTCCTTGGATAATTTAATATTCTTGCCATATAAAATGGGTTTCTTAAAACCCTTTAACTTCCTTTTCTTAGTGAAAGGAACAAGAATCATTTTATTGGGATTAACGGATAATTTAATATCACACCAATTTTCAACAATACTTAGTGCATTTTGCATCAAATCTGAATCACATTAGGGAATTTCCCCCTTATAATGATCACAATGTCATCTGGGAAGCAGATAAAACTTCCAGTTAAGTTCATAGCTTAAGATATAGGAAATATATATGAATCATTGCTAAATTGCAGGGATAATTAAGCTCGTGAAGAAATGATGTAACTCACAAAAACTTAAAAAGAGTAGGTTGCTGCTTAACTGGATGATGGTTGTATTGAAAAAAAATTGAGAGGATAAATGCAGAAAAAATTAGGTTAAAGTAAAAAAGAATAGCTTAAATTGGTAACAGTAAAGAGATTATAGAAAATGTTATTAATGAAACTAGAAATAATTCAATAAATCAATAGAAGTTGGCAAGACTGAGGAAAAAAAAAAAAAAGAGCGTAACATTTAAGAAAAGGAAGTTTAATCAGAAAATGTTTTGAAGTTGAAGACAATCATTGGAAAAGAGGTCCAGGAAGTAGCCGGCAATATCAACAGACTTACTGATATTACAAAATATAATTTCAGTGGCAAAAATTGAATCCAACTTTCTTCTGATCCAATTTTTGGAGGAAAATTCCAAGAACAAACTGAGAATTTCAAGAATCAAAATATGGTCATACAAAAAACACAAAGAAACAATTTTTTATTAATACTTCATGTAACCAAATTAGAATCCTCTTGCTTTGAGTAAACAAAAAAAGTTAATGAAATATTTATTATAAAACAGTAATACAATGTTGTTGTTGTTTTTTTGTTTTTTTTGATGAATTTACACAGATGAGTCCCTTAAAGCATGGAGCAGTTGTTTATTTAATGCAGATTTGAAAAATTTGCAAATGCAATTTCTCATGACCACAAATGAAAAACAGATGTAATACATAATCTAAAAAGGTGATTTATTTGAATTCAAAGACTGATAGAACTAAAAAAAAAAAAAAAAAAAAAAAGCATTAAATCAGAAATAGAATCTCTAAATCTTTGAATAAGATGATAAAGCAAGCATAATTCTTTGGTGATTTGCCAAAAGGAGTTAAGTCCAGAAACAACAGTTGGGAGACAATGAAGTCTACAATTGGCCATTGTGAGATAACATGTTCAGTCAATCTGTTTTCGTTGCATCCATGATATGCCAAACTGATCTAAATCCACTGTACATCGTTCAGCTTCTATACGTAAATAAAACTTGCATTCTGCACTCTGAATTACACAACTCTGAACTTTCTTTTTCATTTTCTCCCAACTGTTGTTTCTGGACTAAACTCCTTTTGGCAAATCACCAGCCAATTAATACTTGTAGAATAGAATGGTATACCCTTCTCTATAGACTAGGCTTATTAACAAAAATCGCACACTTTTTATTTGTCACTCTTATTTTGAGTACCACATAATTTATATCATTGTTTTTATTTTAAATAAGAACTTGAAGTAATCATATGAAATGGAATTACCTTAACCTTAGCATCTGCACTGGCTTGTACAGGAGTTAGAGGTCTACGCTCTTTAGTACCAGGACTGTCAGTTTTATGTAAATTTTCTTTATAACCAGAACCTTTCTAAAAGAAAATTAAAACAAATAGAAAGATTTAAAAGCCTGCATGACTTAATTGTAAACCAATACAAAGTAACTAAAATTAAGTTTTCACTAAATTTGCAATGGCTTTTTTAAAATGCAAAATATGCAACATTGGCAATGAAAAGCAACCAAAATACTTATTCTACTACATTATCATTAATGTATTAAAATTATGATAGCTTTGTAATATTCCATTTTTTTTTTAATCAGATAAGATTTTGAATATATGAGGCATGTTTTTTAAGTAAGTACCGTTTTGCAATAAAACCAAAACTAGTAAAGATAGTTTCCAATTTTTTTTTATATTTTATTCCTGAAACATTAAGCTATTTTTCAACATAATTTCCTTGTTTGTTTAAACACGCATCACAGCGTTATATCAGTTTTTGTATATCGATGTCATAGCAATCACCCGCCGGTGAAGACAACCAGGATTCAACCGCTGTTTTCCCTTCTTCTCGGTTGTTGCCAACCGTTTACCACCGAGAAACTCTTTCAGGAAGCACAGTTGTGAACTTCCAATGACAAAATGGAAATCCTGCATCGCCTGTCTGCAGGAATTTTGATATCAACTGCGCGTACCAAATCATCTGTGATTACAGAAGGTCACCCCGACCCTGTTTCATCATGAACATTGCCACACCCATCTTTGAACAATCTCACCCTTTTACGCACTTTGCTGGCTCTCATTGGATTAGGGCCCGTACACAGGAAGAGTTTCTCGGTGGTAAATGGTTGGAAATAGACGAAGAAGGGAAAACAGCGGTTGAATCCTGGTTGTCTTCACCGGCAGGTAATTGCTATGACATCGATATACAAAAACTGATATAACGCTGTGATGCGTGTTTACACAAACAAGGAAATTATGTTGAAAAATAGCTTAATGTTTCAGGAATAAAATATTTAAAAAATTGACACTATCTTTACTAGTTTTGGTTTTATTGCAAAACGGTACTTACTTAAAAAACATGCCTCGTGTATATATATATATATATATATACACACACACACACACACACACACACAGGGTGCCGTAGATCGACCTCATTTGCTTCACACCACGGATTCCTCATTAAATGTGATGCAAAAAAGTTAAATAATGTATACTTTTCGAAATAATCCAAGTTTTCCACATCAGGAAGGGACGATCGAAAAGGGGTGATCACGAAGATGGCCTCAACTGACTCTTTAGTTTTTTGATGGAATTGATGAGTATTTAAAATAAAACACTGCCATTTGACTCTCCATTTATTAAGCTACAAAAAAGCTAATTGCAATAAGTAAATCCAACTCATAGTTCAAATAATACAACCCGCTAAGCACAATCGCCTCAATGCCATTATAAGGCACTGCAAAGAGCATGCGTACTCATTGCAAGAATTGCTTTTTATAATTTTCTGTAAGCAATGATAGGATAAGTTGTTACATGAAAATAATCTACATAATGTTAGCATTCAAATGATACCAAGAATATTTTTATCACTGAATTGCCTGTTGAGAAAAATAATAATGTTATCTATGTTGGAACACTTTTCGATCATCACTTTTGGACACACAAAACTTCGATTATCTGGAAATGTATACGTTTGATCAAAAAATATTATATAACTTTTGTGAATCATATTTAATGAGGAATCCCATGGTGTGAAGCAAATGCGGTCGATCTGCAACACCCTGTATATATTCAAATCATATTCGGAGCTTATTCTATTCCTTTAAAGATGTATTAATGAATGAAAAACTTTGTTAATAAAGGACTGTCCTTCATTCTTTATGGATAAAGATTAAGGAATTTAATCAACCCTAGAAAATTCTTAGAATAAAAATTTTACCAGAATTATAAAGATGTTCGTACGCTGAATAGCAAGTAAAAATGTAATAATTATTATTTTTTTTGTTTTGTTTTTGTTTGAGAATTGGGATTGACTTAACACAGATCAATTGGATAATAGATGCTTATTTCAGAAGACCGAACTTTGATAATTCTTAAAGAGAGACCTACGATTGCATTTTCAAAGCTACCTTCCTACTACAGAGGTTGAAATTTTGTAATGATGTATTTAAGAATTTTTGAAACTTCATTTAATTTTAAGGCATGGAAGTAGAACTGTGTTTAACTGTGTCACGGCAGAATTTACGTTTATCTGCTTTTTAACTTATGCTCAACTTTAAAAAACCTAAGTACTTTTCAATATAATTATTTTATAAATTAGAAATTCCAATTACTAAACACCAAACAAATAGCCACAAATGTTTGTTATTTAAACAAATGATTATAAATAAATTAAACAATAATAAATGATTAAACAAATAAGTCTTCAGAATATAGGAGAGAGGGAATAAAAGATGTATAGAAGCCACATTAAAAATTCAAATGATCTTTCATTTTTTTTTTTAAGATTTAATAGCGAGTTATCACTACTAAAACAATAAAATTTACCCATTTTAACTAATCAAATGATGATTATTTAAAATTTTGTAAAAATACAATACAGATTGTCTTTTTTTTTTAATTGTATTTCAACCATTTCCTCTGTAATAAGAAAACTTAGTATTACTATTGTGGTAAATTTTATAGAAGAAATCTTTAACTACATCTGTCATGTCTACAAAATTTAACATCTATAACCTGGATGACAGCTTTCCTGGATCACAGAAGAATTACTTATCAACCATTCAATCTTCTAAAATTAGCAAAATACCATTTTCATTTATCTCTTACATGTCAGCCTGAATTGTCCAATAATGATACTTTTACTTTAAATACAATATTCTAACCAAAAAAAATTGCAAACTAAGTCAAAAACATTTTCTTATCTTATTATTATTTTTTTTTTTTGGTCTTAATTTTACAAAGATACTAGGGCACCACTGAATACATTGCTAAGATTCAAGTTTACATGGTGCTTACATGATTCAGTGGAAGCTTTTTAACAGATTCTGTTATTTCCATTCTTAAATTAGTGTTGTTCCCCCCTGTTCCCAGAGTCAAAGTTAGTTATGACTAGAATGCCACTGTGGTTTAAAAAAAATAAATAAATAAAAAAAGACATTTCCAAAATTATCCTAGCTGGCCAAAATGACTGCAAAAATTATTAGATTCAGGGACCAAATCACATTCAAGTTGGAATCTACAGCAATAAATAAATAAAAATACCTTGAATTCATCATCAGAAAATCCTGTTAAATGGCACATCTGAGTTTCTACAGGATAAGATGTTTTTAAGTGAGGAAGACATAAAGTGTTCCTTCGTTGCAATTCACTAAGTCTTCCTAAACCATCAACTGTATTACATGTTCCTTGTTTGAGATCTGCTAAGTAGCTGCGATTAAAGACATAGCTTTCTTCTTCTTGGCAGCTGAACTGAAAACCAGTGCCAGCTAAAAAAGTAGATGAATAAATTAATAATAAAAGAAAAATTCCTAATTCTAATTCATATAAAGAAAATAAACACATTAACCCATGCAAGTTAAAATAAAGAGGAATATTTGATTGTAAAATTTTGATCATAAGAATAACTTGAGTAACTTTATTTAAACAAAGCCTGCAGTATTGAAAAATTAATTTTTAAGAAAGTAACACATTAACAAACTCCTCAACTGTTGATCAAGTCCAAACACAGCATTTAATACTTTTGTGTACAAAAGAACTCACAGTCAGCAGGAAGTATTTCACAGCATTGCAAAAGTATTTCAAAAAAATTTTAATATTTATTTTCAGCACAAAGTATTGCAATCAAGCTTTTTTTTTTTTTTTTTTTTTTTAAATTTCCGTTCTTCTTTTCTTAATGTTTTTGAGTTCCTTGTCTGAATTTGGAAAAGTTTGTATATCTGTATTCTTGACATCAACTCTTGAACAAAACATCCATCAAGGTTGGGTTTTTCACAAACTGTGCATCGCTTAATAAATTTTCCAAAAGTTATTAACTTGTTGTACTTAATTTTACTAAGGTGTGCTAGTTTTGAAAGATAGATCTGAATGTATCAGCTTCTCTGATTAAGGATACCTTCATAATTGAAATTTTTGCCTTTTCCTCCAAATTGAAAACTAAAAGATTTGACTGCCTTATCAAATCTTACTTTCGTCTTATATAATAGAACTGATAAATAGTTTAATCACTGAATCATTATATGCAATTTCAGGAACTTGCCTTTTCTACATATCTTAGTAATTGCAAAAGTAGCACTGCTTCACTGGAAAAAACTAAAATGAAAAATGACAAGATACCTATCAAAATGCAGGAATCAGTAATTATGTTTAGCAGTCACTTCACTATGACTGAAGTAATATCACCAAACCATGAGCTTCCATTCCCAATTAGATATCTAAAATTGACCATTCAGTTTCTTACTGCACTTTTGACCCTTTTATACCTTCTCTATAAAGAAAGCAAAATCTACAATCAATCTATATTATGGTTACATTTTAATAATGATGAATTTCAAAGATTTGATTTGCAAAATCCAACTGCTTCCTCCATACTATTTTATACTTGATGCAATCTGTTACTAATTCAGACACTGATATTCTGTATTTTAACAGTGCTTTATACATAAATATGCTAGTTGGTTCATCACCTCCGCCTAGCAGATTGCTTTAAATCTACTTAAGATTGAGAAGTTTTGTCATTTGTTACATTCATCTTTTGGTCATATAATGAAGAAATTTTGATTTGTGCTTTGGCTGAATCTCACTATGCTCTTCAAATTCCGAGTTTTTTCAATCTCCATGCAACAGTTTGCCTCATTATTTTAACAATAACTCTCTTAAATCTAATTCTCCTCTATTGTTTTATTCTCTTTGAAATTCTTTTATCTTCCAAGATCATCACAACTGAAATTGCATTATCTGCATCACTGATTTTCATAAGTTTTTTCAAATCTAAGTTCCTTCTATTGATACAAAACCACCATTAACACTTTTAATAACTTTCAGATTATTTAATCGTCTACCAAACAAAAGTGCTTGAATTCCTCATTTGTTTCAACTCTGACTTCCTCTTCAAAGACTTCACATTTTTATTCAACATTTTTTATTACAGAATTTATTAAAATCCACTCTTAAAATTGGGTTTGCAGCCAATCTTTACCATTCATGATCATTTTTACACGCATTTGGTACTGCCTACTATCACCTGCCTTAGAAGATCAACAATTCTTTCCAAAGTTAATATGAAACATCTTTTTCATTTTATCAAGTTTTTGTTTTTAAAATACTACTATAGGACTATAATCTAAAATACTATAGGAATATGTACTGTAGGACTGTTTCCATTTCAATCTGCATAGCAATATGTCTTTTAGAATTACTCGGCCAGTTTTTAGTATGTACTTGTTCACCTCATACTATGGGCAGTCATATTCATTCTGAAATAATGCTTTTGTCTTTAATACGAAACATGAACTATTCCAACTGTACTTCATCATCTACAACCGTAACGTATTTAAGTAATTGCCCAATGGTGGTAATTGCTGCAGATTCCTACAATCTATATTACGGCATATTTTAAACCAAGCCTTCCATAGCAATTTAATCTGGACTCGAGAATGCCATGTTGAAAATTCCATATAACAAGCAGTGATGTTATCTTCCATCTCTTCCCTTTACATTGATTATTTTTAGAGCATTCAACAAGGCTATTACAAGTTCAGATGGTTTAAGATCTTTGCTTAATGTCTTTGAGCTTTAAGTAATTATTTAATTTTCCTTATTTCTTTATTTTCTTTTTTCAATTTTACTAATAAGTTAATTTTTCTTTCACTAGCATCTTGTTTACAGAACATCATAAATACAAAATATATTAATTTTAGTTAATGTATTAGTATTAAACGGTAATCCTCTCCCATACATTCAGCTGAATTTAACTTTCGAAAATTCGAAGCAAGTATTTTATTAACATCATTTAGCAGAAAAATGTTCACTTGAATTGTGTAGAAGATCTTAAGCTTCAAGAAAAATAAGTGAAAAAAATTGAAACCATTTTTGAAGTAAAACAGACGAAAACCTTTTGATAATCAAAGAACTTTAAATTCATGGCTATTTGATAATGAAGATTTTTAACATGTTTACTGCTGACTATATGGGTCCGTGTACATGACAATTACACTGAATAGTGTTGTGTGGCTAGGTAAACTCTATTGATTAGTATGCTGTTGGCACTTGTAAGAGAAACTTGTATTATGTGAGGCATCTCAGTAGACATCTTGAACGGTTAAGCAGTTATTGGCACTGAATTTTTGGCTTTTTTTTTCCCCCTCCCCGTAATAATGATGTACCAGGGCCTTGAAAAACACTAGATTGTCTAAATTTGATAAAAATAGAATTTTCTTGATCATACACCTAATTTGATTTTGTAAATTTTTTTGAAAATTTACATTTATTTTTATTAATAAATAAAAAAAATACATTCTTTATTCTATCCTATTTACATTTTATTTTCCTTTCCTTATCATTGATGAAACCATAAAAAACTACTAAAAATCTAGTATCTAGGAAACAGCACAGCAATTTAATAAGAGGTGCTCCCTACACAGAGCCGTGAGAGTTGATTTTAGCGGAAGGAAGGGGATGAGGGGAGGTTGAAATATGGTTATGTGCTGACTTTATTATTTTACCATACATAATAAAAGCGTAAAATAATCTATTCACACCTGGGAATCGTCAACTCTTACAATGTTGGCAGTGAACATATTAAAAAATGACACTGGGAGAATACAAAAGCACAATTGTGTCAAAATGAACTTTTGTTTTTTTACTGTATAGTTTTTTTTCTTTGTAAGATAAAAGTTACTCAAATTTTAAAAGAATTATTAATGTTTTCCATACCAGGTACAGGCCGCTGACTTACAAAATCAACATCTGACAATCTATTAACACTACTTAATAAAGCCAGTGTTCCACTGTCATGAAAAACTGACCTAAAAAGAAACAAAATCAGTAAATATCACTGAAAACAAAGTACAATTTCAATCTTACAACAAAAACAATAGTCTGCATATTTCTTATGTATGATACCGTATTATACCAGACACTTACTCATTTTGAGAAATATCAAAGAAGCTGTCATGATAAGTATGAGAAGCATCTGAAAGCTGTAATGAATCATCTAAATTATCTGAAAAAGAAAAATATTAATATTTATCCAAAATCAAAATAATATTTAAAGAATAAAATGTTTTCTAAAGACTGTCTACTTCAACATGACTATGCAACTGATTATTTTATTACATAATAACTAAGTACATATAAAATAAAATATACACACTATCAATGTAAAAATTGTATATTTAAAATAATAAATAAGGACAATTCTTTTAACATAAAAGAACTACAATCTCTCTATCAATGTAAAATTTTGAAAGATCTACGAATAGATCTTTAAATGCTTTTGCAAATTCCTGTGTTCTTGTGATTTTTTTTTTTATTTTTACTTCTGAGGAAAATTAAGCGGTTGATAAATTTTAACGCTTCTTTTTTTATATTTTTTTTATTGACATATTGAATTTAATTGAAAAACTGAAATAAGTTAATTATTGTATGAGTAACTGGATTAATTATTTCAATGCTTTAAGTATTAAAAACCTCAATAGAATATTTTTTATATACATAACCTGTAATCAGGCTCAATATCAACACAAAATACTTTAATTAATATAAAGGTTTGCAAAGCTGCAAAATGGCAGAGTTGGACAAATTACTGGCTGCTACAATACAGCCTCAAAGAAGATTATCAAGTCAGCATTCAACCACTTTTTTGGATGATGCTTTAATTTGTTTTATTTTTCATTACAAAAGATGAATTTCATAAATATAATTTTATTATTAAAATTCATTTACTTCTATTGAATTTAATTTTAAAGTTTCAAAATAAACCTGCATACATTACCAAGGTTGTTTTTTTGTTTTGTTTGATTTTGCCCAATATTCCTTTTAGGATTACATTGATAAATAAGAACAGTAAACATCAATTTCACCTCATTCTGATTAGAATATTTTTCCTTCCAAATTTTAATTATCCTTCATGAATGTCATTTTTAAAAATTAGATAAAAGGGTAATTTTTTTAATTAAAAAAAAAAAAACAAATATGTGAAGAAACTGTCAAATCAAAACTCATAGAAGAAATCTGTTCTAACAATTTTAATATTCTATTTGTATAACCAATTTTAATTTTTTCATACAGTTTAACATGAATATTTATATCTTTCTGGAATAATGAACTTTAAATTTCATCTTTAAACATGAATTGAATTTTCTTTGCCTTCTGAGCCATATAAAATTCTTAGAAATTAACTTTTAAAATACTTATTTTTAAGTACAGCAAAGTTTTTTTATTTTTTATGTAATGAATCAATAACATCCTAATGCATTATGTGTTATGAAATATTATAGTTCTTTCCTAAAACAGGCAGGAATGTCTGAAAGTGGATCATACAATACTTTTATCCTTGCACTTACCATTAGCAATGTGTGGAGCAGAAACTGACACTTTAACACTGTAAGGCTTTTTAAAGGTGTTGCATTGATCCATGATACAATTTAAAGCAGGATGTGACTGTGTTAAGGAAGGCAGCTGTCTACTGATGGAGTTTTGGTTAATATGTTCTTTTTTTTCCAAACTGGATTTCATTGAAGCCACCTTCAAAAATAAAAATAACATATACTGATTTTAAGATGAATCAAAGATTGTTGAAATTAGCACCATCAATGTTTAACATTCTTTTGGATTTAGCTAATTAATCATGCACTACTTTTTTTAAACATGCTTTTAAATTTGAAAAACAAATTATTACTATTAATAGTAAATGAGGAAAATTACGACAATATCAACAACCAATTTTAAAAAACAAAACAAAAAAAAGATGATAGTTAAAAATGATGTTGACTATGGTGTCAGTGGATACATATAACAGTTTAAGTTTTCTTAAACCGGTCCAATAATACTAAAATCTGAACTTCTATAACAAGCTAAGAAATTTTTAACTATTTTACTGTGATTCTGAATTATTTTTGTCATAATTACAATTCTGTCAATGTTGCTTTGATATTGATCAACAAAATTTTAACAACAATGACCATGATTTTGTGTGTGTGTGTTTATGCAGAAATATCTTCTTTTGATAATGAAGTGCTTATTGACACTTGTTATCAAACTTTCCAATTAATTCAGACAAATTATATTCCACTAAATTCAATTATGAAAATGTTTTAATAGATATACAATGTGGATATGTTGATCTTTATTTTATTTTATTTTTTTGAGATTTTATATTAAACATGAATAAACATGCAAGAACTGATTAAAATTAATTCGACATACTGTCATAAAATTAATTACTAAATTATAGTAAATAATTATGGAACTGTTGATAATTAAATTAATTACAATTTAATGATCAGCATAATATAAGTAAAGAAGAAAATTCAATTGCTATTCTTAGCCATATTTCCTATTGATAATAGCTCAAAAATCATAAAACTCAAAAATCCTATACAAACATTTCAATCTAACTGCAAAATCTCTTCAAAAAGTAATATTAAAGTTATGTAGATTCTGTCTATAAAAAATTAAGTCCTTCATAAATTGGACATTTCAAGAATATTCCATCTTTTAGATTCATTCAACTACTAAACATCATTGGTCACCTGTTGTAATCTTCGTTAACAAAATTTTAAGGAGTTGATAGGATAGAACTAAAACTTTTCCTCAACAAACTATAAACCCTAAAGATAGAAATCCACTACACAGATGGAGTAATAGAAAAGGGTTTGTGAAAAAAAAGTTAGTGATAAAAGAAAATGGCATCAATCCATCATCAAGTAGGTATTGCAGTTGATCAAATCTTTCTACCTGTCGAACCATGAGTCATTAAGAAATAAAGGAGAAACATCTAGTAGTTGAACCTTCTCTTTTCAAAGTCTTAACTAGCAGCAATGCCTCAAACATGCTGACATGGAAAGTAGAACTCCTCAAGAGAGCTACCAACCGATGAAGATGAAGGTATGTTTAGAACTGAACTTAAAGACAAAACAAACAAAGGCTGGACAACATAGAAATGGGTTTGAAATTAACAGTAGGTGAAGACTGTTGAAAAGGATTACTGTGTCAAAGCCTGATGTTGCATTCCAGCTGATTGGTCAGTTAGTACTGTTCAGAAATTTCTTGACATCAGAGGTAATAAAGCCAGTTTCCAAAGCTAAAGTATTGGGTGACTGTAAAAGTTCTACCCGTTTTTATTACCCATAAAGAAGAGCAAATAAATGCAAAATGAACAGTACCTATTATTGTGCATAATCCCCATTGCTATCTAGGACCGCTTGCCATCTTTCTGGTAGGCGATGAATCCCCCGGCGGTTTCGAGTCCTAAAAGTCTTGGATGGCAGTTTTCACAGCATCAAGATCATCAAAGATTTTCTGACTGAAGGAATTGTTCAACGCACGAAATAGGTGATAGTCAGTTGGTGCCAAGTCAGGAGAATAGGGAGGGTGGGTAAAACCACCCAACCAAAGCCCAGTAACTTTTGGGAATGATGACAGCAGCATGTGGCCTGGCATTATCGTTATGAAGGATAACACCGCGACAATTGATGAGACCTGGCCGCTTTGCTACCAAATTTGAATGCAGCCTGTCTAACTGTAGACAGTAGAAGGCAGCATTGATGGTTTGGTTGAGTGGCAGGTCCTCCAGTGAATTATTCCCTGCACATCCCACCACACACTCAATAACACCTTCTTGGGATGAAGTTCAGCTTTCGAAGTCGATGCAGGCGGATCAGAAGGGCGACACAAATGACGCTTTACGTTACGGTACATAACCCACTTCTCATCTCCTGTCACAATTCGTGTCAAGAATGGATCATTTTTGTACCAGGAAAGCAAGGAAACATAGGTGGCGATTCGGTCATCCTGTTGCTTAGCTGTCAGGTTATGTTGAGCCCAATGATCCAACTTTCTCGTAAAACCCAACTTAACCAGCCGTCTCTCGACCGTTGTCCGGTGTATGTTGAAGGAGACCTTGCTAATTCTTGCATGGTTGGGTTCGAGCTGTTCCTTATGGCTTGGTCAATATTGTCCTCTCCAATGAGTGATGGCCGTCCATTCCTAGCCTGATTTTGGCAGCTTCTGTCTCCTTCCCTAAATTTACGAAACCATCAACAACATGTGCTTTCGTCTATTGCATCCTCCCCATAAACTTGACAAACATTGCGACATGCTGCGGCTGCCATACTCTTTTTATCGATCTCGTATAACAAACAATGTCTTATATGCTCCTTCTCGCGTTCCATGTTACATCCTCTGATATTTTTTTTGAGATGATTAACTTTGTGAGACACGATGCATTTATATGTGAGGCATCCACACGTTTGATTGGCAGACGATTTTTGCGTCATTACAATGTCATGTGTGAGGGCAATTCCATTTCAAATTTTCATATCCAAAAACAGGTAGAACTTTTGCATTCACCCAATAGATAACAATACCAAGCTCATCCTTGTTTGGTAATAATGAATTGCAGGACTACAAGAACAGAGGATGACGAGAAATTAATATTAGGTATCCAATAGGAGAAAGAGAATGAGGCTAATTGGTGCATCAACTACCTAAAATTATCAAGAAAGATATCAAATGGAATGATCACAAAATAAAAGATGGATGACAAGCAAGGCCCAAAAAAGAATTATGTTCACAAATAGAAATCTTCAAGGGTGTAAAATATTTTGGTTCTCATGATTAAAACAGCAAACTACATTGGAACTGTTTGAAACAGTCGATCATGAGCAATACAGAAAAGCTTAATTCTGCTACCAGAGCTCAATGGTCGTTTCTTTTACCTTCATGTACTTTGGAATAGCAAAATGGGCTAAAGGAGTGACAATCCTAAAAAAGAATGCGAGAGAGGATAAAATACAAGATAAAGGTGCAGATACCATTCAAAACTTGCTAATGGTTGTGAGAGGACTTTACTGAAATAGCAACAAAAATGATCACATATAGATGATGTAGAAAATTTCACAGGATAAATCAGAAAAAATATTCTTTTCTTATTGTTAAAGTTTTTGACATTCACTTAAAAGTATTTCTCTTGGCATGGCAAGTATGGTGAAATTGTTCTTCACCAGTTAGAAACAAACTAGAAAGATTGCACACATTTTGAGAGTAAAAGTATAGAGAGATACTATTTTATTAAATAATTTAAAGTATTTAAAAGAGAATGTATCAAACTAGGAGTTGCAAAAGAAGCAGATTATACAACTTCTAAATCAAATGATAGAAAACAGAGATCAAGTTACATGGAAATTGAGAACATATTGTATTAACAGTTGAAAAAGAAATTAAATGATTTACATGAAGCCATGGGATAGGGATATATAGAATTGTTGCTGTTAATGAGACTGGCCAATTTTTAAAATGAACCAAGATCTTTAAAGTAATGCTAAAACGCTAGAATGTGTATAAGATTCTTCATAATGTCCAAATCACACAATCATACTTTTCGTAATAGTTCTAAAGAAAGCTCAATTTTACTTGAATGTTCTATTTGGCTTATAATTTCTATAAACATTTTGAGACACAATCAGAAATGTATTTTCACCATTTAAAATGTTACCTTTTCACTTTCCAATTTTAATAATTCTTCTAGATCCTTAATTTTCTTTTCCTTGGCTTTTAATTGATTCAATAAATCAGAGGAAATCTTCTTTTCTTCTTGTAAAAGTTTCTGACATTCACTTAAATTATTTCTCTTGGTTTCTGAATACTGTTTGTACTTTTCAATCTGAAATTATTTAAGAAAAAATTACAATTAAGGAAAGTTTGGTAAAATATTAATTTCAAAAAATTTAATACCATATGTACTTGCATGTCAGAACAAAAATTTTGGAAAAACAGATTTGACTTCAGTTAGCCAATTTATAGTTCATGGAAAAATAAAAAAATAAAAAAAAAAATCAGACGAGATACATTGCCTTTTTTTTTGGTTTCTTGTTAATGAACTGCAAAAATTTTTAATTTTCAACCTGGGATTAAATTACAGTAAAACCTTGTTAAGTCATCACTCAACGGACCAAACATTTTTGATGACTTAGGCGGAGTAGGAATTTTTGAAAAACAAACAAACAAACAAAAAAACACTGAAATACAGTATTTTCAAGAATTGCTGTAGGATTCGGTGAAAAAAAACAAGATTTTCAGAAATCAATACATGCAAATGAAAGAGTGGGAAATAAAAAAAAAAAAAAATTATAGTTATCACATTTTAATCGTTTTAAAAGAAAGGCAATGTGTCTTTGAAACGTTCCAGCCAACCATTGCTGCCACTGAAATTGTTCAACTCCTTAGCAATTTCCATGGCTTTTTCTTTGAGAATCATAGCAGAAATCGGCACATTTTGCAATCTGGCATGTTTTAGCCATTGAACTAAAACCTCCTGGATCTCGTCAAATTTCGATTTCCTCATTCTCTTTATTTTGTCTTTGCCGTCAGCTTCTTCAATTACTTATTTTGATGAAAGAATATTGTTTAATGTAGTTCTGGGAATATGGTGCTCTTTGGCAAAAGCTGTTTTCGAAACATTTGATTTTTCAAAAAGTGCAATTAAGTCTTTTTTTTCTTTTAAAGATAACGAGGTAAGTTTTCGTTTCCCTGGCATGTTAAAAACGTAATCGAACCACGAAATTGCAAGAGAAAAAATTACAGCGGGGCTTACTCGCTATGAAATGAAGTCACACTCAGGAGTGGTCAAGAAAAACGTCTACACTCGACAGAGTCGCAGCGAGAAGTGTGTTTTGAATGATTAGCAGCGAGATTCCAAGAGCCCAAATCCTCCGAAGGGGTAGGAAAGGAATGAAGTGAAAGGCATGGTCGAAAATTCCCCGTAAAGGCTTGGTTTTCTTAAAGTGAAGGGGCGGGTCTGAAAAGACAACATGATGGCATGCAAAATGGAGAAGAAATATGCTTTTGGCCATTTTTGAGGGTGACGAGTTATCCGGAGGAGAATTAAATTTGGTGACGGGTAAAGGAGGGTTATTTTACATTATTGTGTATGAGACCTTGTCGGGACCAAAGGAAAACGACTTAAACGGAGTGACGACTTAACTAGGTTTTACTGTATTAAGAAAATGAAAATAAAGCAGCACCTGAATAAAATTGCCTTTCTGATTCAATTATGGGGAGGATTTGGGGTGAAACGGCCGTCCCCAAATCCTCCCCATAATTGAATCAGAAAGGCAATTTTATTCAGG
>JAFIDM010009631.1:247257367-247275683 GCA_023159025.1 Thereuonema tuberculata | reverse complement strand
CCCCAAATCCTCCCCATAATTGAATCAGAAAGGCAATTTTATTCAGGTGCTGCTTTATTTTCATTTTCTTACATGTTTCACAGCACGTTAAATTTATTATTAACATTAAATTATTACTTGAAGAGATATCATAGTAAAAAAATAAGGCCAGTTATCATCAGTCCAGACTTATTTGCAGACTTTTTTTAAATTTCTCAAAATCAGATGCAAAAAAAAAAATAACAATAAAGATTAAATGTGATCAAATTTTACCAATATCAGTAAGTTATCACCAACAGCAGAAATAGGATGACAGATTTTGAGATTTGCTTTAGGGTCATGCAAGTTTTCCATGATTCGTCGTCCCAAGGAAAAATAGTTGCTAATACGCAAGTATATATAATAAAATTAAAAATTTTCATTTTAAACAATTTACTACTTAGAAATGTTAATCGTATAGTTTGGTTATAATTAATTTACAGTATTTTAATACTAATCTCTTTCCTAAATTAAAAACCTGTTGTCTGACATGACTGTTATTTTAAAATGATTGAAATTATATTTTGAGAATATTTATCAGGTTGGAAACACTAAAATGTCGGTTTGGAGTGAAACAATTCAAAAACTGTTTTTGAGTATCGGGTATAATTTTTATTATTCAAAATATGCTCTATCTGCCTCTATAGAATCATACCAACACTATCTTAAGCTATAAATTCCTTTCTTGCACATATCTGTGGTTTGGCATTGCAGGAATCCTTCGATGTCGTTTTTGAGATCACAAACTTCGAGGTATCAAAAACAAGAAAGTTTGCCCTTCAGAAAGTTGTCCATACATCTGAATAGGTAAAAATCTGTTGGCGAAAGTACAGTGAAAAAGGCAGACAAGGCAAAACCTCATATTCAATTTTGTGAGGTTTTCTGCAGGTGTGTTCTGCCATATGCAGTCTTGCAATATCATGAAGCAAAATGGGACCTTAGTAAGCTGTGTCTTTCTTAGCTTCTGGTGCATTTCAGTCAATTCTGACATGACCACCTATGCTGTAATAGTTTGTCCCCGGGGAAGAAAGTTCCAATGGAGCCAAGGACCACTAAACAGTGAAAAAAAATTTTCGTGGGTGAAGAGGCGGTTTAGGAGTTGCTGCCGGTGGCTCATTCTTATGCAGGCAAGATGTGCACTTCCTAATGTCGTACATTATCCACTTTTCGTCGCAGGTTACAAATCTGTCCAAGAGAGGCTCTTTTTCTTCGCGAAGATTGAGTAAAGAACAAATTGTGTAACTCGCAATCTTGTTTCCTTCTGTGAGTTCATGGGGTTCCCACTTGTCCATCTTCCGCACTTCCAGGCGGAGTAAAATTGTTGTGCAAGATACCCTTAGTTTCTCAGATATCTCCCATGAACTTTGATGTGGGTCAGACTCTTATTAGTTCTTTCACCTCCTCGACTGAGATCACATTTTCATGACATCCTCTAGGAGCACTTTTTACGTTGTAATCTCTATCACAATTTTTGGAACCAACGCTGTACTGTTCTTTCACTTACATGCTCTTCGCTTCACCTGATGATAAACCTCGTAAGAACTCGTAAAGCATCACTTGTCAAATATCCAATGTCTCCATATTGATTTAACTCACAAAAACAGGATGCATGACCTCATGACCAGTCGATACTAACAGAGGTATGGGTGATCCTTCAACAGACATAACTACACACTTAAAGCATCCTTTAATTACTTCCCTAGAAGTGGTGATATTTGCAGGTCAACCAAACCGACATTTTAGGATTTCAAACCTAATAATTCAATGGATCATGGTTAAAAAACAAAGAAATTTCAGTAAAAGGAAAATATCTCATCTATAATCAACAATTCACACGATAGTACTCTTGTTTACTTCATTTCTTCTATTTTATTGTTTGACTAACCATAGCAATTTATGAACAATCCCATTTATTTGTGACTAAGTGTTTATGTGAAGTGTCTCATATTATAAGACCAATAATATCACAAGATCTTCTTGATTAAACAATGGTATTTAAAATAACTTACTGATAATTAGTAGAAATTGAAATTATATTCAAAAATTAAATTTCTAACTTTATTC
Organism: Thereuonema tuberculata; assembly: GCA_023159025.1. Lineage (NCBI taxonomy): Eukaryota > Metazoa > Arthropoda > Chilopoda > Scutigeromorpha > Scutigeridae > Thereuonema > Thereuonema tuberculata. The sequence goes on along the minus strand of JAFIDM010009631.1, from coordinate 247,273,601 downwards.
ATTTAGACAACAACAGTCAAAGAGATGGGAATGATCATTTTATTTGTTGATTACTCCAAACACTACTTTGCCTTTCTTAGAAGTCTTAAGTCTTTATTTTATAAAATAATTCAATTAAAACTATTTTATCATGATGAAAAGTTTTAAAGAAAATCTTCATTTGCTTCAAAAGTCCAGTAATTAAGTCCACCATTCTGCTATTCTAGTATTGCACTGAATAAGTCATTCCCTATCTTCAGCAAAATAATAGGAAGTCCAGACAGTACTGATTCAAAAATCTTGCAAGGATTCAGTGTTCTTCTACACAATTATACAAACCAAATTCAACGACAGGAGTCGTTTGGTTTTTTTTTTTTTTTTTTGTTTAAAAAAAATTCAAAGAACACTCTCACAAGGATTTTCTTAAAAACTTTCCATAAAATGTTGCAATTTTTATTTTTATTTTTTTTTAAACTTGTTTTCACAATACAAACAAAAAACTGCTTATTTTTAAATTATAACACCTACAAATAACTATAATTTGCCATTTTCTGGAAGAAAAAAAATTAAATTCGCATTAAAATTAGATTTAGGGAACTTTTCATGCATTGTTAGTGATAAACAAAAATTTTTTTTAACATATTTTAACACCCACCATTGCTCCCATCCAAAATCTATTTAGACATTGGATTTTTATTTGTTACCAAATTTTCATCCGTGTTACGAAATTACAACAATCAAAAGAAAATTGTACAACTGAGATAAAAAAAAAAAAAAAAAAAATCAAATTATGCTGTTGCATTAGAAGAAACTGTTTTGATGAAATTACGAAAGCCTAGAGAATAAGTATGGACAATTAATTAACGCAGGCTCTATACACTAACATCATAAATGGGTAAAAAACTGCTCTGTTGTCCATCTGTTCCAGATACTTGAAAGATAGATTAAGTATGAACACATTCTTTTAAAATAATTATAATTCAAATAGGTTATTTTTGTGCTGTTTTAATGATATTAAGGACAGTGGTGGATCAAGCTTGCATGGGACCCCTGGCTGAAAATTTTGTTGAGACCCTTGCATCAAACTGATTTCTGTTTACTAGTAAACAAACTAGTGGTCAGATATATGTAATTAATACATGAATACAAAATAAATACAATCTAAAGATGGTTTAAAGTATACCACTTATTCATTCACAAACAATTTATTGAATTAATAACATAACTGTCTATAAAGTTTATATGCATATATAATTGCTGCCATTATACTTTTGGAATTATCATAGAAAAGTATTTACAAGATTGCTGCATTTACATTGCATGTTTTACGAACTTTTCTTAAGAACAAAGTCATCTATTAATTCCGTAAAGCTTATTGACTTTGCAATTTCATTTTTGATGCATTTAAGGGAGAGTAGATAGAGTCTCTGTTGTCCTATGGACTTCTAAGCTTATTTTTTTATTCTCATCAACTTAGAAAACAAATGCTTTCCACTGCAGCTGGATGTCCTCATTACCTTTTTAATTGTAGTATAATTTTTAATTACATAATTTGGGGCCCTAACTGTAGCACAGTCAACCCCACCCCCCCAATCCACTACTGATTAAGGATGACTGTCTTAGAAATTTGTCTTTTCTCCAAGTTGTTTTTTTTTTTTTTTTTTTCCCCAGTGTTCTCACTGCATTCACTATTTTGTTTAAATTATTCTTTTATTAATACTCCTGAAGATTGTTACAATAACTGTAACAGCTTAATTTCCCTTAATTATGCATTGTTATATTTTTCTCCTCATAGACTCCATATTAATTTCAGTCTATCATATCTAAGGCTCGGATTATATGCAAAATGCATATTTGTTATTAAGAGGTATATCAACAAAATTGTAAGTTTTCTATGCATATTTAATGTTTTTTGATTAAAATAGGTCATTCTATTTTTAAAAAAAGTTTTTTTTTTTAATTAATTTGATCCTCATTAGGTGTTTTTCAATTCAAATTTGCATTCTATTGTTATAATTTTGGTATAATAAATTAAATTGAACAAAAAAGTGGAAAAAAAAAAATAATTACAGAATCTTAATGATTTTTTGGAAAAACAAAACAAATTAACTAGGGTGAAAAAAGTAATTCAATCAGAACTAAACTTAAAATCAGAAAAAGAAATAGGGACTGTAAAATTAAATTTCTTCTGGTAACAGGAAACTTTATCAAAATGGTCTTTGGATAAATTTATTTAAACTGACATAAAAATAATAATCTAATTACACTAATGAAATAAGTTAGTTCCTTTAACTTGCTAGTTATTCTGAAAGCAACTTTACAAAATTTACCTCTATTATAGGTAAGAAATATTGGATATATTGGAGAACTTTATTACTGATCAGCAAGATGTTCGGCCTGTAGTAATGAAATATATAGAAGTATTTATATTTTGATCATTAAAGAAAATACAGATTACAAGGAAGCCTAATCTAATTCTGAAATTTTACAAGTCACATCAGGATAACACTTTTCCAAATAAAGATGATCAATATCTAAATTAATGTATAAACCAAGAGAATAAACTAATCAAACTATCAGGCAAATCAGCAGTTAGAAAAGTAACTTACAAATTGAACGAATTAAAAAATTATCAAAATCATAAAACACACAGTCAATTCACTCTTACTAAATTACAAAACCTTAAGCTATAAAAAAATACTTTCTATATATACAAAACCAATAATTATTCTGGTGAGAACTTTGCACAATTGTTATGCTTATTAAAGCATTAATTTTTATTAAGTGATGGCATTGCTGAAGTGCAGATCAAAACTCCAAATGTTCATTAATGTAGTGGTAAGAAGCACTAAGTGTATTTAAAATATTTACATAAAAGTTTAATTCATAAAAATAAATTAAATTCATTGTCATTTTTTTTTTTTTTTTTCCATTTTAGGAAATGTAAACTAAGTAGTTTTAGAAATGTGATTATGGCTATTTACAGTTACAAAAAAAACTGCTGTTACTTTAATCTTTGTCACCCTCTTATAAGAAAACTTCACATTCAACTCCTTCAAATGAGGGTGAATCCTACTGGTGTTAATGCCATTGTGTCTCTACCTCAGATGAAAAATTACTGCTGTTTTTATTTTTGGAAGTAAATGCTCACAGAATGGACAATTATTGCCCAAACTACTCTTCATTCTTTATCATTTATAACGAATGACTGTCACTACCAGCACGGGAACAGAAGCCAAAATGAAATACTAGGCAAAGATATTCAATTATTACAGAAGTGAGAAAGGGGTAAATACTGTACAAAAATGTCTTGCACATAAAAGGAATTTTTTTTTAAATAATCTTTACAAAAACTATTGAAAGAAAGGTGGGAATATGGATGTCAAAGGATTAACTGAAAAGGCTTGATTAGCCTCATTGGCATACACACTTTAGATATGAGATACTGTCGTAGTGTCAGAACTCATTACAGTTATGTTGTGGTCTAAATTTCATTTATATATATATATATATATATATATATATATATATATATATATATATATAAATATAAAAGTATATTTACATAATGCATAACAAGAACAGAAGTCCCTTACAGAGTATATTCTAGTTCAGCACATTTATGCATAATTAACAGCTACAAAATATGGGAAAAAATTCAGTAAAAAAAATTCAATTTTCTGTTAATCAAAGAGCAACCATTTTTTTTAATACATCCTAGCTTCAAGTTTGGATGCAACATCTTATCAGCAACTATTCTGAATATAAAGTAGCAGTTATTAGATGAAATTAAGTGGTAGAGATTGCTGCACTATTTTAATTAGTTGTTTTTAGTTTCCTGTAGTTCATTTCTTTAGGAACTACAAAGTATGCTATTATACATCAAAAATCTTGCAATAGAAAAGTGTAGTTTGTTTTAATAAATCCTTGAACTATGATCATAAAAAAGTAATAATAAGTAATAAAAGGAAAAACTTGGCTGGAACAATGTTAAAGAATCTCATTCATAGGAAATTCTAGTTTCCTAAGAGAAACTGGAGAACAGTTATATTATATCAATAGTGGAAAACTGCTTGGTTGGGGAAGGTCCTTAGGTATCATAACAGGTGACAGAGAAAAGATCAAGAACTTCTGAAATATAACTTCTGATATTGACTTTCAGGGCGAGCATTCTGTATAACTAAGTAAACAGTTCCAAAAGAAGGAAGAGCAATTAAAAGAAAGATTCAATGATAGATCCTCCTGTTTCAGAAACCACAAACTAGCTTTGCCAAGGTAGTGCAATTCGATACCCTGACTTTCGGGATTATGAAATGCAAGAGAACAAAAAAAATAGAATCCACATAAACTTTTTTCATTCAAGGGGAAAAAAAACAACAACTTTACACTCTTAAATATCAGATTTCAAATTGTTTTCATTTTATTAACAATGATAACAGCAAAATCCACCCTAATTAGAGAAGTGTAAATTTTCACAAAAGTCTAATTATGAGTTATTAATTTTTCTACTATTGAAAAATCGTGCCAACAAATCATAAGCAACTAAACTCAAGAGGATATCCCGATTTAGAAGAAAGCCTCATAAAATGGTTTACACAGTGCAGAGATCGTAATGTCCCTCTTGGGGGCAATGTGCTAAAAGAAAAGGCCGAACAGTTTGCAGAACAGTTGGGACACAAGGATTTCAAAAGCAGTAATGGATGGCTGGAGAACTTTAAAAAACGCCACATTATTTTTCGAAAATTGTGTGGCGAGAGCCAATCAATGAGTGATGAACTTTGTTCGGAATGGATGAAAGATCTTCCTGATCTTTTGAAAGACTTTCCCCTGACAATATTTACAATGCTGATAAGACGGGGCTTTTCTTTAAAGCACTGCCGGACAACACTGCAGTTTTCAAAGGAGAAGCGTGTCACAGAGGAAAACAGAGTAAAGATAGAGTAACATTACTGTTAGCTGCCAACATGAGTGGGACCGATAAGTTAACTCCTTTGATGATTGGGAAATCTAGAAGCCCAGGGTGCTTTAAAGGAACAAAGTCCTTTCCACTTCATTATAACAAAAAGGCTTGGATGACAAGCGAAATTTTTGCAGACTGGCTGGAGCAAATAAATAAGAGCATGTGCAAAAAGAAGAAAATCATTCTTTTCATCGACAATTGCAAGACTCACAGCATTATTTCAGAAATGAAAGCGGTAAAAGTAGTTTTCCTCCCACCAAACAGCACTTCAAAGCTGCAACCTCTCGATCAAGGGTTAATCAGAAGTTTCAAAGTTGGATACAGGAAGGAGATACTGAAGATGATCGTAGATGCCATTGATAGGAAAGAGGAAATTACGCCATTAATGCATGAGGATGGCAACCGGACAATAAATTTCTCTCCATTTATGAATGATTACGGACGTTAAACTTGCTTTCTAATGAATTTTTCAATTTGCCTCTTTGTGATTAATTTCCTTAGTGTCTTTCAGTGAGAGGACAAGGGGTTAATATTGTGGATCTTTCAGGATCATTTTTTATTTTATTGTTGCTTATCCCGGCGGGCCATTCGCGGGATCGCTTTGCTTTTGGGTAGAGCTTTCGCGCGGCGAGCCAAACATCAACGAGTAGATTCTGCTGATGATTCCCCAATAAGGATGAAACAATTGTACAGAATTCTCGTTGATGTTGGCTCTATGGGCGAAGGCTTATTTATTGTCAGGTTGGCGATTTCTCTCCTTTTATTAAACTTGACAATCATCTTAATCTGACTTGCAATGTAATTGAACATAATATTAATTAAGCCAAATTTACCAACATGTAAGTCATCTTCCAAACATATATGCAAAATGTGCAGATGGTATTCAGGAGAAAGTTTTAAACGTCAGATTCCCCCCCCCCCCTTACCCATATATAGTTTATTTGTATATACTGTATGTTGAAGAATTTAAATGTTAAGGTAGACATCCAAACGACCTTTCTAAAGTTAATTAAAATAATTTAAAGTTGATAATAATTATAATAAAGATTTCTTTGAAAATATTAAAGATAAAATGAATGTTTTGGGAAAAGTCAAAAAATATTTTACATTATCTGCTTTAATACATACAAAAACTGGCACATTCCTGTGAAAAGTTCCCCAATGTTTGAAAAATGTATTATCTAGATCAGAAAAGTCTTCTTTTTCCATTATGCACAACAAGCCATCAAAGGAAAAAAAAAACCTCAACAATCTTAAAAGAAAATTAGGACCACATTCTAGGAAATTCAGATAATAGAAACTTTTATAAAATTAAAACAAAATAAAAATGATTGGTGACTGGGCCTATCATTATTAAAAATTGACTTGTGACTTCACAGAAATTTCCTGCACTGGAAACATTAACAAAACAGCAAGTGAATGCTGGAATGTCAAATAATAATAATCAATATTAGTAACAGGAAATGACAACTTTTATATTAGTCATTTGTAGAATTTCAAACCTATTCGTGTAACTACACAGAAAAATTGGAATTAAATAGATGTAATTATAGCTAACAATAAAAAAAAATAATAATAAATAAATAAATAAATAAAAAGGATCAGTTCATTCTACTGATATCAATGGAGACAAGAGAATTGCAGTTCTATTGAAGTTTCAAAGAGAGAAAGAGATCAGGATCTCAAAAATACTATTAAACAGTTTAGTTTTTTTTAGCAAATGAAAAGCCCATCAATGAATTTCAGTTGGGATTATAATTTCACATTCTAGACATAGCTGTCTGTCAATAGATTTGAATTTCTTGAAAACTCCCTCAAGCATCTTCATAACCAAACTCATAAAAAATAATAATAATAATGGGCATATAAAAAAAGCTTCTTTCAGTGATAGCATAAATTCATTTTCATTAGCTAGAATGCTAATGTTTATATTAATCTGCTGTCTATTTGCATCTGTTAAAAAAGATTCCTTCTGCTTCTCTTAATAATTAAATGAAATTATGTTCATATTAAACCATATCATAAATTTCACATTGCTATTATTAAAATCATTTATTCAAGTTTACATTGAGAATAGGGTTCATCTAAAGTTTAATGAATCCTTAGCAGGAGAGAATGAATGCATATCAGCATCTTTCAAAACCTTGCTTTTGAATCAAGATTATATTGTCATATTAAAGAATTATGTAGGACAATGATCTCTGCTCTGCTGCAATAAACCTAATATTGGGCTTTATCGAGATAAATCTAAATTGTCATTAATTCTATTAGGAAAATGTTTTTCTTTATTCTTTTATGTGTTACATGAATTTTCAAATTTGGAGGAAATCTTAAATCAAGATCAAGGATCAGAAATAATGATTGGCTTATCTATAGCTTCCTCATACAAAGGAAAAATATTCTCCATTAGAGCCCATCCTTTTAAATAACATATAGCATATGGAGATCTATTAATCCTGATTTTAAATGAATACCAGTTTTGTTTTTATTCAAAGTTATTTGTGCAAGATATCGATGTGTGGTCAAAATTACGGAGACTAACGTCAGTATTTCAGCATAATGTACAGACAACTATTTACATTTTATTTACAGTTTATATACATGGTTGTTGGATTCCAAAACAGGTCAAGGTTGTAAAACCCCTGAAGGGTCAGATTCTGATAGCCGAGGTCGTTTTTCTCGGAGCTCTCTGCCAGGTCCGTCTTTGGAAGAGAAGAGCCAATCAGCTAGTCGACCGCCCTTCCGGTTCAGCCAATCACAGTGCAATTTAACTGACCAATCAGGGAAGGTTTTCAACTTCGCATCATAGCTCCCCTTTCAAGAGTCAACGTCCTTGTTGACTCACGTGTCTCAGTACAGTCGGGGTGGAATGATGCTCCTTTGTGAGGGGCGCAAGGGAGGGGGTGTGTTCTGTGGTTTGATCCAGTTGGGAGGGTGTGGTTCCGTTGGGCAGGGGTGAAGATGGCATCCTCATCTGGTTCTACCATTATCCAGTGATTCTCAATCGGCAGCGGTCGTCCAGGTGTTACCCGTGGTACAGGCTCGTCATCTTATGTTGTGTAAGGTAGGTATATCGTCTGCTTGCAGGTAGCGCTTCATCCTGGTAACGAGGGCTACCTCCGTTGGTCGGGTGCGTGTTGTTTGCTGGAGTAGGTGATATCGGACAGGCGGCGGATGATGGTGTAAGGACCTCGCCAACGGTGTAATAATTTTTTGGCGAAGGCCTACTGTGCGAGTCGGGCTGAACACGAGAATGAGGTCTCCTGGGTTGTATGTGACCTCCCGACTATGCTGGTCGTACCGGTGTTTGGCCTCCCTTTGGGTGTCTATCATGAACTGGTGGGCTATTGTGTTTGCATTGTCTAAGCGGCATCTATGTAGCGTTGTGGTAATTGGAGCATAGCACGGGCTTCCCTTGGTGGCAGGTTAGGATCAATCATTCGCCGGAGCTGTTCGTCTTTTAACCCTCTGTGCGGCACAGTAGCTGGTGGAGTCAGATTGTCGTCGACTGCCATAATCGAGTGTGGCTGTATTTGCTCGATTGTTGCGATTCTGCTTTTTGCTGTTAAGACTGCTGGGGCTCGAGAGGTGTTGGTTACCCACAGGAGGAGGGTGGTCGCAGGGAGATTGACGACTGTGGCAGGAAAAGTGAGGTAAATACGGCTGGATAGGTCAGATGTGGGCTGGAGTAAAGACAGTCCTGTAATGTCGAGTGATGGGACAATCCTATGGTGGCAGTGGAGCCTGGCGGGACAACGGTGGTTTCTGCAGTGGCACGTGTTAATGGTGTTGTGACAGTGTTTTTGGCATTGGCAAGGGGGGGGTGGCATGCTAGGTGTCTCCCGTATCTGTAAGAGTTACTGTGGCGGCCGTTACTATGTTCCCATGTCTAGAAGTGCTATGGCTGGCTTATTGCCAAATTGGATTCGAATCCTGTTATTTGCTATGTTGGGCCGATGCGATATGGCGGCTGTTCTGTTGGCCTATGCGGACGCCACCTTTCTTAGTTTCCCTGGTCAATATATGATGGGCTGGGTGATTGTTGGCAGGATGGGCAGGGGCTTTGTTGTGTCACGGCCTCGGCGACGATTGGGAGAGTTGTCATAGGTCTGGTGGCATTCCAGTTGCATAATGGAGAGGGACTGAACCTCCGGGCACTGGGTTGTCCGGGGTTGCCGTGGTTGCGTGGATGGTTCCCGACAGTAGAGCTGAACATAGCCGGTCCGGTTGCAAACATCGGAAGCAGATGGACTGGTCATCCTGTGTACACTACTCGCTGGCTCGTTGGAGTGGTATGGTCGTTCTCTGCAGTCCTGTTGATTTTTCCAGAGGCATTGCTCATTCTGTCCCCTTGTGACGAGGGTTGTGAGGTTTTGTACGGCGGCGGTTATAGCGGCTATCTCACTTTGTAATTGATCGGTGGGTCTTGCAATTAGGGATTATTGAGGGTTAAGGGTTGCAGTGGTCGACCGTTGATGCTGCAATTGCCAGCATTCCGTAACCATTTCACGAAGACACGCAGAGGGCCAACAATACGGTGTACGTCGGTGGCTACGCCCTTCAGGAGGTGATGGAGTCGTGGCCATCGGTCATGTGAGAGTCTATCTTGCTGCAGAGATGGATCACATCCTGAATGTATGATTCGCAGGACTCTTGGGATAGTTGTGTATGGATGGAGAGTATCCTTTCGGCCTCTGTGGCAATGTGGTGCCCCGAATGTGTTGGTGAATTTCGTCACGAAGGAGTCCCAGGTGGGGATGTTGGTCTCTTCGTTGTCAAACCAGCGGCAGGCGGTGTCTATTAGGGCGAAGGGTAGGTATGCTAATTTGTTATCGTCTGCCCACCCATTCAAAGTCCCCGAGCCAGGCAAGGGGGGGTCAGTTGATGCGTTGGAGAACGGGGTGGCTTCACAGTATCATAGGGCAGGTGTTCGGGCAGCGTCAACAGCTTGGATCTGGTCATCTAGTGGGCGGTGAGGGTCAGGGTATCGGCAGGGTTCGGCACGGTGGTTCTCTGGATTTTCGGCACCAATGATGTGTGGTCAAAATAACGGAGACAAACGTCAGTATTTCAGTATAATGTACACACAACTATTTACATGGTTGTTGGATTCCAAAAACAGGTCAAAGTCGTAAAACCCCTGAAGGGTCGGATTCTGGCAGCTGAGGTTGTCTTTCTCGGAGCTCTCTTCCAGGTCCGTCTTTGGAAGAGGGGAGTCAATCAGCTGGTCGATCGCCATTCCGATTCAGCCAATCACAGTGCAGTTTAACTGACCAATCCGGGAAGGTTTTTGACTTCGCATCAATATCAAGAGAAGATTATGAAGTTACCAAGCTAAGATGGCAAAATGCAATATGGGATTGGTTTTAATTGTTACAACAGGCAGATATGAAATAAACAAAATATCAGCAAATAATAATAAAATTCAAGGAAAACTTAAATTAGTAAGAAATCTTAAGAGAATAAAAGTTTAAAAATATTGCAAACATATTAAATGAATATTTTACAAATGGCCCAGATGTTTTGATGTTCTGAAAAGCCTCATCCCTACACAGTGTATAGGCTGGCTGAAATACCTATACCATTTGTGAGTTTGTATTTAATGTTTACACTTTTTTAATGTCTGGAAGTACATAAAAAAAAAAAAATTCAAATCAAAAATAATATCTTACCTGCTCAGTAAACTTCCTGCTACTTTCCTTCCTTTCAGTTTCTATTTGTTTCTGAAGATCATAAATGATACCTTTGGCTTTCTCATACTTGCCGAGAATGATTGCTAGTTCTTCATTTGTAGATGACTGTCCAGAATTAGTCTGTGACACTTGGGCTTTTAACTCTTTAATCTCCAACTGCAATTTCTCTATATCATTATTTTTCTCTAACTGTAAAAAACGATTAAAAATTATTAAAATTATATGGCCAATAGCTTGAAATATTTAAATTAACCAATGGATCTAACACTGCAGAGAGAAATTACAAAGTTTTGGGTAATTCAAAGCTTCTTTATATTCTCAAATATTAGTTTTTGATATTAAAAAGTTCATCATTTAGTGCTACACTATTTGTAGTAGGCATTTAACAATTCTGGGATGATTCTGATTACGAAATAAGATGGTCTTGCAAATAAATTTCATATCCAAGCAAAGCATTTAAACATATTAGATACTACTGGTGAACTTTTGAGAAAGAAATTACTAAATATATGTAATTATATTAAAACACAAATTGACTGCTTTACTTTATAAAATTACATCAAAATTAAAGATTAAGTACAAAACCTGTAAATCTGAACTTAAAAAGCAGCACAGACTTTCGATTTATTTACAAAGAAAAAAAAAACAACTAAAATTTTGTTTTAAAACAACTAGTTGGCCCGTGCGAATAATTCGCAACAAAAAACCACCTTTGAGAAACAATAAACAACTCCAAAGCTGTCGTGCATGTTAGTTAAACACACTGTCAATAGATGAAGCCTTCTACATTTTTAAAAAAAGGTTGACTCATGCAAATAATTCGCATGGTATCTTGTTCAGTCACCAAATGGCAATTCGGAAATAAATAAATGAAAAGATTGTCAATAGATGGAGACTTCTACAATTTTATAAAAAGGTTTAAAAAATAAATTTTTTTAACGAAAACATTAATTTTCAACACTGTTTATTTTTCGTCATTAGCGGTGAACGTAATCTTCAAAATGATGTCTCAATCATTGATTTTGATGAAGTATTAAGAGAGATATGGCGTACTGACACAAACACACCTTTGAGAAATAATATATAAGGATATTTTAAAACAAACCCATAATGTAAATTGCTGTCTTTTAAATAGCCTACTATTCTTAATGTCTGCAGATAAAAACCTTAATTAACCTACATTAGATAATTTTTAGGAGAGGATATTGAGCAGTTTACTTAATAATAAATCACTTTCAAAACACTGTTTAAAAGTCACCATGGAATGCAGATCATATTACTAAAAGTATGAGTAAGCAATATGTTGAAGAAAATGATAATCATGACAATGGACGACCAGAATGAAAGAATGGGCAAAAACCAGACAAGAATCTGAAAATGTAGGAAGATTTAGAAAATTACTATAAAGAGAACATATATGAGAGATAAAAATAAATAAGCTACTGACTTAAACTACAGTCCCTTAGCATAAGATAGTCAAAAAAAATTATTTTTTTTTTCCTTATATTTTAAACCCATTTAATTAAAATAAGATATTAGAAACATGAGCTATTTAAAAGAAAGATTTTTTTTTAAGCACTGTTTGCTTTATCTAAATTTTCCTAAAATATTTCCATATATTTGCAGTGCATTTAGTTTTGTTATTCTAGTTTTCCATCCACCTTACATTTTTGATGCATTTGTTGAGAACTCAAATTATCCCATTTATTTATCGCTTAGTACTTACCGTATATGCTCCAATAGAGGCCCCCAGCGTTTATTTGCAAAACTAGCCTCAGCTCCCGGCGCTTAATAGAGACCGCTGCTATTAGAGGCCGGCCATTATTAACAAACACCTTCAGAACGCAATATTTTTACACATAAATAGTGGCTAATATTACAAACAGTTACTTTATTTGAATTTCACATGCTACATAAGACTGTTAAAGATAAATGGCAATATCTTTCTGTACCTTTCGCTGCTATTCGTCGTCCGAATCCGCAATGATGGGCGGCCGCCTCACCGGAAGTTTCTTTCGTGTATTCCACCGCGCGAATCTTAAAGGCAATGTCAAATGACCGTTTCGGCGGCATTTTGTAAGGCAATGTACAGTAAGGTATTACGCACGATACGGACGCTTAGACTAGTACCGGTAGGCAAATATCAAACACCCGGCTACTGTTAGAGACCGGCTACTATTTGACCGTGTCCCCTCTGCAGCCCGGCGCTTATTAGAGACCGGCGACAATAAGAGTCTCTGCGTTTTTGGAGCATATACGGTATGACATTTATCACCATTTAAACTCTCCAGCTGACACTGGTACACTTATCTGCCTTCCAAGCTAATATTTCAAGTTACTGCCTTTTCTTCTTGACAGCTAATCACACAATATATCTAATTCTTCAGCTAATCCACTTTTTCTGTTTTTCAAGATAGTGATAAGTCTCTGATTAAAAGCATAAAAAATTACTCACTATATACGCTTCAATTGTTTCAATAGCATTCTTATCACTGCTTTTTGGTTTTCCAGTAAAAAAATGCCAGGGATTTTGTAATGTTCCAGCTAGCATCTAGACAGAGAAGCTTCACTGAAAATATTAATTTGGCTAAATTCTTAAAAAATGCTTCTTCTCTGGCTATTCTAACAACTTGCACAAGCAAAGTGAGGAATGGTCAAGTCTATTTTGGAAGGCTTCTAATTAAACTGTATTCAATGCTGGACACTTAAAATGGCTCAGTTAGATAAGGATGGTATACCAAAGTAAATTAGAATTAAAAATTAAAAAAAAAGACTAGTATTAAGTTCCTTAATTTCTTAATAATATCCACCACCACCACCCTCAAAAAAAAAAAAAAAAAAAAAATTCATTTTTTCTACTATGATCAGTATTCAGTTAAAATTCAATATAATGATAAACTTGCACTTTGATTAATTATAAGCAATTTTGTAGTGTTCCAATTTAGTAATTTTTCTACTAACCACTTTATTTTCCAGTGCATCAATCTTCTTTAATGAGAACATTTTGTAGTCTGCTAGGTTTTTTTCTGGATATTTTGTTAGTTCTTCAATATGCTTTGAGCAGAAAGCATGGCTTTCCCTAATAGCATTTAATTCTTTACTTTTTTGGGATATTACTTCTTCTAAATTTGTGACTTTTAGTTTCAATGAATTGTTAATATCTAATAAGTTCTTTCTTTCATTCTGCAAAAATTCAAATTTACAGAATAGGCTTTCTTTATCCTTTATTACTTGATTTTTCATTTGTTCAATCAGTGCAACCATTTCTAACTCACAGTGATTTGCATCACTATTTACTGCAAACTTATCCTCAAACTTCTTTTCTTCCTCTAATGTATTTTCATAATTTCTTGCAACTGTTGAAGTTTTAACTGCCTTGGCAATTTCAGGATGACTAGAAGAAATGTGTTCTTCTACATTAACATTTTCAACATCATTCATTTCTTTTAAACATTTCTCTAATTGTTGAAATAGCTGATGAACACAAGTCAGTTCCTGACACAATTTACTATGATAGCTTTTAACATCTTTTAATTCAGTCTCCAACTTTTGTTTCTCTTCAATAATTTTCTTGAGAAATTGTGCTTTCTCATCATTGTCTAACTTGAATACAACATTTTGAAGTTTTTCAGCAACAAAGGAATTTTCTATTTCTTCGCATTTTTCTTTCACTTTAATATTATCCTGAAGGAGCACTTTTATTTCATTATCTTTAGAATTTATTTGTTGTATAGCATCTGACTTTTCAGCCTTTGCTATTTCCAAGTCTGAATGCATATTTTCTATTACTGACTTCAATTGCTCAATTTCATTATTGGAATGTGCCAATCCAGAATCTAAATTTTCTTTTATGTTATTTTTTTCCAAATTTGCAGCTTGAAGTTCTAAGTTTAAGTTTTCAATCAACAAATTCAATCTCTCAATTTCAGTTAACTGTTGTTTTCTTTCTGAATCTATTTTGTGTAGGTCACTCTCCTTTTCTGCTTTCAATGCCTCTAATACTTGTTTTAAGTTTTCAATCTCTGAATTCAACCTGTCAACTTCTTGCTTATGCTCTCTTGTTTTTACTTCAAGCTGTTCCAAGTTTATTTTCTTTTCTTTTATTTCTGTTTTCAACTGTAATTTTATGTTTTCTTCAATTTTGCTTAACCTGCTAATTTCATTGATATGATCATTTCGTTTCGATGCCATCTCTTCCAATGCATTTTTGTTTTCACTTTTTATTATTTCCAGTTGAGCTTCTGAATTTTGCACGATAGAATTTAGTCTATCAATTTCCTTCAAATGTTCAGAAATGGCAGATTCATATTTTTGTTTATCACTTTTGCTTTTGTTTTCCATTTTATTCAACTCCAGTTTATAGTCTTCAATAACAGAGTTAAGCCTATTAATTTCCTTCAGGTCCTCAGCAACAGTGGATTGTAACAGGTCTAAACCACAGTTCTTTTTCTCTGAGGCATTCAATTTGGACTTGAAATTTTTCAGTTCAGAATTTAATCTATCAATTTCATTCAAGTTTTCACTGATTGTAACCTGTAGCTGCCCTATTTCATTTTTCTTTCTTGTCTCTGAATTTTCCAATTCCATTGTTAAATCATTAACCACAGACTTTAACTTGTTAATGTCATTAGTGTGACCATTTAGCTCCAACTCTAAAGTGTTCCTGATATTTTTCAATTTGCTAATTTCTTCAGCCATAGTGGCATTTTCATGAATAAGGTCATCAGCTTTTAATTTAACTTTATCTAATTCTGATTTTGTTCCTTCAAGTTCTCCTTTATAATTAGCAATTGATTTTTCAAAATTGATTTTCTGGGCATTGTGTTCTTCAATTAAAATAAGCTCACTTTGAATTTCAGACTTTTTAACTTCTAATTCATTTTTCAAATTATTTTGTACATTTCTGTTTTCTTCTAACTCAGACAACAAATGATTAACTTTTTCTGTAGTCAAATCATATTTTTCCAACAATTCTTTTTTCTCAGTATTGTGTTTTTCTTTTGTAGACAGTAACTCTTCTTTCAAAGCCTTGTTTTCCAAAAGAATTTCATCACAGTGCTTCTCAAGATGCAGTATTTTTTCAAAAACTTTCTTTAATTTAAAAACAAAATCAGTTTGTTGTTCCTGCTCTAACTTATCTATTGTAGCGTCTCCTGCAAATGAAACAGACTTCTCTAGTTTTTCTGTTATATTATCCAAAGTAGACTCCAATTCTACTCTTTCCTCTGCTAGATTTCCTAATGAAATAGAGAGTTCATTTATCTTTTCAATCTGTTCTCTTTCAGTAATTTTCAATTTACAACTTTCCCTAACTGTACTATTCCACTTCTCCTTCAATTCTGTCATTTCATTTTCAAGTTTCAACTTTTCATCCTGTTGAAACTTTAATTCCTCTGTCTTTTTCTGAAGTTCTTTAGTTAATTCTTCATTTTTCTCATTCAATTTAATAATGTCATCTTTGTTGATTTGTAAAGAACTAAAAAGATTATTGTTTTCTTCACTTAACTGGCTTATTTGCAACAAAGTATCCTCTGTCATCATCTGAAGTTCTTTAATCAATTCTTCATTTTTCTCATTCAATCTAATAACTTCATCTTTGCTG
>JAFIDM010009631.1:247242047-247257357 GCA_023159025.1 Thereuonema tuberculata | reverse complement strand
TCAATTCTTCATTTTTCTCATTCAATCTAATAACTTCATCTTTGCTGAATTGTAAAGAACTTAGAAGATCTTTTTGTTCATCCTGTAATATCAAAACCCAGTTACCATATTTTACATCCAGCTCCTCTATCTTTCCTAATAACCCATTATTCTTATTTTCGAATCCTAATATTGATGTCTGAAGTTCAGCTATTTTTCGACCCTGTTCTTCATTAGCAAGTTGAAATTCAAGAACGCTTTTTTTAAGTTCTGAATTTTCACTGCATGCATACTTCAGTTCATTCTCAAGATTTACTTGTAATGAATTGCAAGTTTCATACAAAAACTGTTTTTCTTTAATACTGATCGACAAACTCATTACTTCATTTTGCAATTCTTGGTTATGTTTTTTTAATTCAATAACATTATTTTTCCTTAAATTAATTTCCTGGCTAAGAAGAAAATTATCAGACACCATCTTTTCTATTTCAGCTGTTTTGCACTTTAATGCTTTCTGTAAGTTACACTTTTCTTGCTGTACATTTTCCAAAAGAATTGACAATTCCTCAATCTTTTCCCGACTTTGTTTTTCACTGCAGTCTAAACTAGATTTCTCCTGCATCATAATTTTTAATTCAGTCTCACACTGGACAAGAGATTTCTTATGAGATTTTAAAGATTCTTCACAATTGTGAATTTCCTGATTTAATATGGAGTTTTCTTCTATGAGACTTTCATTCTCCACTTTAAATTTTTCAGCTGTAACTTTCATCTGATCAACTTCTTTAATCAAAATTTCATATTTAAGTGAGATGTCATGAATTGTTTGTGTTAATTCTGCTTCTTTTTCGAACAGCATTTGTTCAAGGTCTTTATTTTTTGAATGACATTCAACATTTTCATTTCTTAGAGACTGCAGTTCATCGTGTAAAGAAACATTCTGTGCTTCAAGCCCACAAATGCATTCCTGTAACTTCCGATTTCTGAGATTAAATTTTTCAATTAGATTTTCTTGATCTTTGATGTTTTCCTCAAGAAGAGATATGTCACTTTTCTGTTCTGTTATAATGTTTAAAAGTGTCCCTTTTTCTTCATTTAATCTAGATATTTGATCAGTCAAAGATAATGTGTTGTTTGTAAGTTCTTTTGTTTTGTGGTTTAATGCTTCAATGTCAGAAAGCAACCTCGTCAATTCTTCTTTGTGTTTCAAATCCATATCCTGAATCTGTAGCTGTAGTTGTTCAGTATTTTTCTGTTCAATTAGAAGATTATTCTTAATATGATCAATCATGTTATTTAAAGCAGTGACATTGCTTTCAGCTAGCAATTTGGCCTCTGTAATTTTCTGAATATCAGTTAATAACTTATTTTCTTTTTCTTTGCTTTTAATTTGGCAATCTTTCAATTCTTCTAAAATATCAGAGTGCTCACTGTTGAGTTTATTAAAATCCTTAACAGAACTCTTCAAATCCTGATAAGTTTTTTCATACTTCTTGAAAATATCATCCAATGTAAGTTCTTTCTCTGTCAAGTCTGTTGTTAAGACAGCATTTTCTTTCTTGAATCTCTCAATTAATTCTTGGCTATCTTTTATCTTCTTTGAAAATAATTCAGTATTTCTGGCCAATTCATTTTGTAATTCCTCCTTACTGGAAGAAATGCAATCCAAGCTTGTTCTCAACTGTTGTATTTTATTTTCTAGTTCAGCTTTCTCTGCACTGAATACTCTTTTTACTTCTTCTAATTTCACCTAAAATAGAAATTATACCATTGAATCAATAAATTTTAACAGTTATGAAGTAATAATAAAATTCTCAATTATACAAACTTCAAAATCATCAAAATATCAGTTAATATTGCAGAAAAAAAATGATTTTTAAATAATAAAATGAAGTGAAAGGATTAGGTTATTTTTGACATGAACCACTTGTTAGTAAATGATTGAATCACTTTTATCTAGTTAGTTTCAGTATCCAAATGTGTAACATCTTCCATAAAAAATATTGTATTTTCCATTTTACTTTTGCAATTTCTTTATATTAGCTTAATAACAGTGTTTGGTTTGTTTTTAGTTTCACAATAAAAATTAAGAAATTAAAATATGATGAGAAATTCTAAGAGGGCTTTTTCTTTTCATTTTTTGAAGCAAAAGTTAAATGAGAATGGAAATATTTGTGTTCCATATTTTACACTTAATGAGCTAACACTGTATGTAATGTAATCCAAAACAAGAAAGATTATTACCAAAAGGGCAAAAGTAATTTACCCATTATTTCATATTCATACAAAACCTGTAAGTATGTTTATCAATATGATATCAAATTTGTCAATCTTAAGAAATAGGAATAACAGTGGCTTTTGTAGTATTTCACTTCAAATGATAATCATGACAATTAGGAATAATCTTTTCAGCAATGGGAAAAAAGATTATACTATGAAATCAAGAGGTAAGTAATTAACAAAGATGTTTCTTCCACCAGATGAAACACCAGACTTTCTTAATTAAGTTGGCTCAAAAATATATCAATTTCTATGTAAGATAAAAAAACTGATACTTTTAGTTACTTTTTTCCTTCATTATATTCTTCTATATTTATCTATTACATAAATATCCCTCAATGATTGATGAATAACATTAGAACATGGTAAGTAACATATAACAGGACATCACTGTGCTTGGAACTGACGCTGTGCACTATAAGAAAAATTTATATAGTAATTTTTTACTTACTATGTTTGTTAGATGCAAAAGTAGAACTTCAATAGTAGGTATTTTAGTTGATACAGTTCCCTGAAGAGTCCAAGGCACCCATTTGTCATGTTCCTCAATATCAGGTTTGTAACAATTTACAACTTAAATTAGAGGGTCATTCCACATCAGTTCATCCAGGCTATGACACCCACCATCTCAGATTTTCATGACACCATGATAGGAACGTGTGCAAACATTTTTCTCCCTATCTCTAACCAATTTTGAGCTATAGGGGGTCAAAGTTTGTTAGAAATTAGTAAAATTCCTTTTCTGAGTCTCCTCTTTTTAGACTGCATTGTATATTGTAAAAATTTGAAACTCAAAGCCTAATAGAATTGTAGCTTTGAAAATGTACTCATATGTCCACGAAGCTGCGCAGAATAAAAAAAAAAAATTTTCTTTGGTCCAGCCCTTTTCCATGATCCACAAAAAATTGATGAATTGCAAATTTTAAGAAAAATTTTGTCGAACATTGCATCACAGAAATTATATTTACACCATGTGGCAGGAGAGATACCACATCGTCTTTATTTCTATTTAAACCTTATGTGCTCTAACAGGCTGTGAAAGAAAAAAAAAAAAGTGGGTTTTTGATTACTTGTAACAGTAGTACAACTTTAAATGAAGTTTTGCTCTCACGAGTGTATTTCTACCAATTCCAGCATCATTGTGTGCTAATGTTACAGGGTGTCTACAAAATCTGAATAAAAAAAATTCCCTGATTTTTCCCTGATTTCATGAACAATTTCTTTTAAAATTCCCTGATCTGTTTAACCAAAAAAAAAACTATCTGTTCAACCAAAAAAAACCTCCAAACCGATCTGTTCAACCAAAAAATTCCCTGATTTTAAGTAATAATTGCAAAATTCCCTGATAATTCCCTGATTTTTTCCAGAATAACAAAATTCCCAGATAATTCCCGGTTTTCCCGGCTCTGTAGACACCCTGTGTTATGATGGTCAAGCATGAAAGAAAAAGGTAAATGCATGAACTAGAGCTTACTATATATATTTCATCAACCAGATGCTCACAAATCAAGTGATATGGTTTTTAAAAAAAATCTTAGCTGGTTTTCAGTGTTTTGCCAGTAGAGTTCAAACTGGTTTTGGATGTAATTACCCTTTTCAGTAACTGCCGTAGGAACACTTAAGGTAGGATTCTTTTCGGGCTACAAAAGTCGGGCAGCGCTGGCCTCAATTACAGCACTCTCCCCCTCTTACAGCCAATGGCCTTGAATTTACAATAGGGACGGCAGACATTTGTTGTAATTGAGGGTACTAAAGCCGTCCTTCTCACAATCCCGAATGAAGAGCCGCCGAGTGACTCGGAGAGGGACCACTATTTTCCAAATGCAGGCGACTGCAGAGTTTAGTTTCTGTAGCTGAACATAGCCAAAATATCGAAATAAATAATGTTTTGAATTCTTTTATTGAAAACAAAATAAATACAAGTTGACACCTATTACAGAAATTTATAAAAATAAGGAAATTCAATTAAAATGTAGATTATTTTATTGAATTTATTGATACAAATCATGTATTATTATTGTAATTCCTTTTGAAAATATGTTTGACTTTAATATTCAGAATAATTTAATTATATGAATTTATGTTTAAGAAATGGATTTTTTTTTAGTGTTATAATGGAATAACACAATAAAACTTTATTTTTTAAAAAATTCATTTGAAATTACATCTGAGAAATAGAATCATACTGGAATATTCAAAGAAAACCTAAATACTTAAAAGAACTGATAATGAAGATTCTAAAATTATTTTATAGTAGCTTGGATTCAGTATATTTTAGAATATTTGTTTTTTAGTGTGTGTTTAAATTTTTATAAATTTCATTAGAAATAAAGTTTTAATGTAACGTTTTCAATTAAAATTAAATTTCCTTCCTTTCCTATGAAATATCATTTCTATTGGGAAATCACATAAAAAAAAACACATTTTTTTAAAAAAAAAAAAAAAAAAAAGCATAGTTTCTATTGCATCTGCATATTTTTTATATTTGGAGGTAGAGCAAGAATAAAAATAATTATTTCATTTATTTATCTTTCATTCAT
The DNA here is from genome assembly GCA_023159025.1 of Thereuonema tuberculata. NCBI lineage: Eukaryota > Metazoa > Arthropoda > Chilopoda > Scutigeromorpha > Scutigeridae > Thereuonema > Thereuonema tuberculata. The sequence goes on along the minus strand of JAFIDM010009631.1, from coordinate 247,252,558 downwards.
GCTCTTTGTGAATTTTTTTCAAGTTTTCCTAATTTTACAGAAGAATTTCCTAGAAAAATCTTCTTTTGTCTATTTTATTTTGATGTTCTCGGCAAAGCCATGGATATATTGATGTGAAATAATTAAGAAATTTCAAAATGGAAGGGGTTCTCTACAGCATTTTTGTTGTCTGAAAATTAGTTACTAAAATATTCTTCCGTACTTCTTAGTCTAAAAATAATATTTCCTTTGGACCGAACATATAATAAGGCAATTATGGCTTCCCTTTCTGCTTGTTCGCACAAGAAAAATATTGCCACCTCTGAGAAAGAATCCAATGTGACTGAAAAACGGGGGGAAAGCATGTCACCCTCGTTGCCTTGGGCTCAAGCGACACTGTTGAAGTGACCTCAAAAGCTACACTAACGAACATGGTAGCACTCTCCTCATTTCTGTAGCCTGCAGGGTAAACTGCAAGTTCAACTCTCCGCCTGACTCATACAGCCCCAGTAGAATCCTACCTTTACGCATCCAATGATATTGTTCACTGAAATATTGCACCGATCTTTTTTTCCTATAAGCCAGTAGAAGGATGGTGCTGCTGACCAAAAGGAAGCAGGAACTTGACATCCACATCACCTTTATCTTCATTTTTCTGTAAAACTACTCCAAAAAACCATTGGTCATCAAAGGCACATGCGATGTATGTGTTTGTTGTTATTTGTGATATTGTGAGTGAGGGTTGTTTGTTTGAATAATTATTTAACTGGAAAACAGAAGAAAACCTTTAATCCGAACTTATTCTTTTGGTCCCTATAGAATACTCTGGAACTGGTATGAATCTGTGAAACCTTCTTGTTCCAGGTATTGTTTTGGCATTCATAAATCTTTCTGAGAGAATCTGTTGAGATTCTGAGTGTTTTTCTTTTTTTAAAAGAGAAAATTTAATGTTTTCAATTCTTGAGGTGCAGAAGTTGAATACTTTTTCTGCTGAGTCTATGAGGTCACATAAATAGATTTGAAGGCTTTGAAACAATGCCTCCGATGCCATCACATGGAGATTTCCCATGGCTAGTTGCGAAAAAGTTCCATGACGCTTGAATAGGGAAGTTGTCTTTATAGTAGCACAAGTTTAATTTTTTTTTTTTTTTTTACAGTTTTTGTATTGGCCTGCACAACCATCACTGAAGTACTCAATTTCTTTAACGCTTGGAAAATTCCTCCTGATGTGTTCTATTATAATCTTCTGTGTCTCAGTCACAAAAGCCACATCATGGTCCAGGTCATCGGACATTAAACACAAATTTGTCACTTTTAGTTATCAGGCCCAGATGTATTAATATATATCACAGCAGGATGTAAGATGCAAACACCAGTTCTCCAATGGTAGCCTTGAGCCTCATCTTGCACCATATATGAAAATTTTTCCCTAAAATTTAAAAGAACAATTGCCGTTTCAGACATCTTTCTTTTCTTTTAGAAAGTTTGACTGTGCCTTTGTTATGAAAGTGTGTGGTATAAGTTTCTTCAGTTTCTCAATCAAAACGTTAATGTATTCATCGTAAGTTACAGTGTATTATATCATTTCAGTTCAATCAGTTGAGACCCACTGATTATATTCTACTTCATCATCTGGATCATACAGGGTGCGGCAGGTATTTGAGAACACACATTCTAAGTGTCACAGTATCCTGAACGTCATCGTAACACATCCCTTTGTTTTGTTGATAAACATGGCAGAACCTAGGCTAATCCAGGAAATGAAGAGGCATGCAGTCATCGTCTCTTTGGCTGCAGGACACTCCGATTCCAAAATTGCTGCCTTCCTGAAATTCGCCCGGTCATTCCTCTTCAACGTTTGAAGAGAGCTGGAGGCCGCCAGTGGTGATGTGGAAACCGTTTCCCATAGGAAACGATATTGTCAGTGCTCGAACAGGACCAGGACACCCGAATTCATCGCTTCTGTTCAAGCTGCTGTCGAAGTTGACCCAGGGAAGTCCACGAGGGCACTCAGCAGGGAGATGCAGGTTGATGAGACCACCATCCGACGTGTAGTTCATGAAGACTCCGTTACAAGTCATATGTGATGCAGATAGGCATGTTCATGTCCGCGAGAAGCCAGAAGAACAGAATGACCCGAGCCAAGGTCCTCTTGAACAAGTTGAAACATCCGGAGCAGTCAGGAATGCTGTGGTTCTTCTCAGATGAGAAAAACTTCGTCCAGGACCAGAAGGTGAACCGCAGAAATGATCGGTGGCTGTGTAAAACACTCGGGGAGGTTCCGACCGTCGTGCACACCAAGTTCCCCGCCTCCGTGATGGTTCTGGGTGTCATGGGCAGTGAGGGCGACGTGATGCCTCCACATTTCTTTCATCAAAATGCCAGAGTCAACGCCATTGCTTACACCGATGTGGTAAAGATGGTTTTGCAACCCTGGATTACTGCTGTAGCACGTGGCAGGCCGTATGTTTTCAGCAGGACTTTGCTCCAGCCCATACGGCCCATTCAACCCAAGAATGGTTGGCCACCAATTTTCACGACCATGTCACTCCAAACATGTGCCCCCCACCCCCAGCTGCCCTGATGTTAACCCTTTGGACCATTATGTCTGGGGCGTGGTTGAGAGGGCCTCCAATAAACATCCACATAACACCGGTGAAGCTCTCAGGACAGCTATTGTGGATGCCATGACAAATATTCCCAGGACCCACCTCATTAATGCCTGCGGACGGTTTCGACAGCGTTTAGAGGCTGTTATTGCAGCAGATGGCAGTTTCATTGAATGATGTCCTGCATTGGGTCTGTCTTCTCGTGTACATAAAGTTCAATAGTCATTAAATGCTCTATTTTCAGTCTGTTCATTTTTTCCGCGGATGTTATTTTGTTCTCAAATACCAGGAGATATGTTGCTTCCATAATAAGATTTTTTTTAAAGTTTATGTCTGCAGGCACTAAGATCTTTTGACCTGGGATTGAGATGAAAATTTCAGGTAATTTAATCTTTTCGAAAAAAATCAAGTCACAGCTCGCAGTGATTTTGTTACTTTCTTCTTATGACACACAAATGGATCTAGACAGCTGGTCTGATGAGTTTCATATTTATTCAAGAAGTATGCTATGTGATGCTCAAAGATGTTAAGTAAATGTTCTGAACTTGCCCCACTTCTGAGGGTAAAAAAAGCTGTTTTTCTGAAGCACTCAAATGTATCAGTATCCTTTAATTTCACACCCTGAGTGTAATTTAGTTTATGGCACTCACTTGTGGTTTTTTTTTCCTATACTACACCTTCTTTACAATTTTTTCAGTGTCACATTCCATTTCTTAATTTTTTTATGAGAAACTATAAAGAAAATTTACTTAGACAATGTAATTTAAAGACTAAATATTAGGTTTTATACTGATCTTTGACAAATATGTACTAATGTATATGCTACTCAAAGAGTTTCAAATAAAACATTGAAACTTGAATATAAAAAATAATAAGAAGAAATAAACTGTGCAGCTAATGAAGTTTTGAAAGCCACACACAGTACTACATCACAGAAGGAAGGACATCAGAGGACTCTTATACATGACGAATTCTGAACTATTCTCTTGCTGAAAGTGATGACTCATATCATTTGCTTGAGGTGACCAGAGCACAACTCATTCCATGACTAATTGCTTGCAGCCACCAGTTCAGAAGTCAAAATTTCAAAACTCAATTTCCCAAACTTATTCTACAATCTACCTTTGCATCTCCTCTAATAATAAATTATAAAATAAAGAATTAAATTTATAAAATACATAATAACTTTAATATTATTATTTAATAAATAAATAATTTCCTAAAAGCAATATTTTAAGATTTTGCAACTGAAATTACTCTCGCAACAGCAAAACTTCATTTAAAGTTGTATTTACTGTTATAAGCAATCAAAAACCCACAGTCTGTTGGACCACTTCTTAAGGTTTAAAAAAAAAAAAAAAAATGATATGGTACCTCCTCTGCCACATGGTGTAAATGTAATGTTCATCGACAAAATTTTTCTAAAATTTGCAATTCATCAATTTTTTTTTTTTTTTTTTTTTGGATCATGGAATACGACAGGACCAAAGAAAAAATGGGGGGGGGGGGGGGGGGGGGGGGGGGGGAATCTGCACATTTTTGTGTACATATGAGTAAATTTTCAAAGCTACAATTCAATTAGGTGTTCAGTTTCAAATTTTTACAATATACAATGCAGTCTAAAAGAGGAGACTCAGAAAAGGAATTTTACTAGTTTTTAACAAACTTTGACCCCCTATAACTCAAAATTGGTTAGAGATAGGGAGAAACATGTTTGCACACCTTCCTATCATGGTGTAAGAAGAAAGTATACCAAATGTCATAAAAATCTGAGATGGTGGGTGTCAAAATACAATTGTGCTGGATGAACTGAAGGGGAATAACTCAAGCTTACAGAATACCATTTTTTCCCCTTTACAATGTATGCCTGAATTAATACAATTATTTTATACTTATTATATAAACAATTAATAATATTTATATTTAAAAGCATTCAAACTTAATTTCTTAGAACTTTTTTTTCTTCATAAATTCCAGAAAATTAAAAGGCCTCTCACTTTTATGACAACATTAAAATGAACATCAAGTTAATTTTAATTTGCAGACAAACATTATCTTAATTACATTAATCATCTGTAACGAACACAGCTTATTTTTTTACAAATCTGGATTAAATGTTTAAAAAAGGAATTTCTCAAAGAATTCACTACAATAAACTTAATGAGTACATATTATTTATTTGATTTACATTTTATTTAAAATGGCCTTTCCAATACAGTAGAAATCAAGTTAAGACACAGAACAAGCTCTGATCAGAGCAGATAAAATGTTCATTACAATATGTTAACATTACGTTGATATGTTTTCAAAAACCATTTCACTTTTCTTTTTTTTTTTTTTTTTTGTGATTTTTAAAGAAATGATATATTAAATTATCACTATTATGTATTTGGAACTTTTACAGTTTTTAGGTATGTACTATATAATGATTTTAAATTTTTTTTTTAAAAAAAAGTGTAATTAGATTTAAACTTTCAAGTTCCAAGATCCTTAAAAAAAATTTGCTATCACAATAATACATAGATATCTACATAAAACTGTTGACCTTTAGAAAAATAAATTAAAAAAAATAAAATAAACTTCAATAATGATGGAATTAATGACAGAATTAACAGTTAAAATATTGGATAACAATGTTGTCTTACAATAAGATATCTGTACTATGCTTTTTAAAAATTCTAAAATTTGTATTCTTACTGATGAAAATCAAAGTATGAAAATATGCTTTAAAATTTACTATGAAAATAATGTACACCCTAGCAGGATACTTCTTATCACTGTTATCTTCAAATATATATATATATATTTTTTTTGCAACAATTAAATTAATAGTTCCTACCTCCAAGCTTTCTTTGCTAGCTTCCGTCATTTTCAACTCATGTTCAAGTTCTTGCATTTGTTTCTCGATGCAGACATCACTCATTCTTTCACCAATTAAGGAAGTATCTAAAATAAAATTAATTATTTTTTATGATTATAAAAGGGAAAGTATATAAATATATTAAAATGGAAAACAATTAGTTCTAAAACTACTTTCACCATTAAACTATTACTTATTCCTATTATTACTTTATATATTGTCCTCAGCAGCAAACTTGTTTGGTCTTCACAACTATTCAAAAATAAGGAACAGGATATCCTACTAAGGACTTTTTTAACATTATGATCGATAATTTGAACTGTTTTTATAATAGTAGTTACAGTGTTCCCAGAATAAAGGAAAGTAAACTTACAAGAAAATTGGACTAGAGATTATGGATAAATCATAAGGGCACTTTCACTTAAATTCTGCAGTGATATTTCAATTATTTATTACCTGATTCTGCCAATAACTGTTACATAATGAGTATGATGTCAATGACAATTAGGTATCCAACAGTTTTCTCATTTTACTGTAAATTTGTGATACAACTGAAAGTCATAAACAGATAAATGAACTCATTTAGTCTACAAATCTTGAATTCATTCTGCCATAAAGCAGATATGGGTCATTCTCCAATAACAGTACAATTTCATGTCCTGGACCATTGCAAACTCAAGAGAATATTAATTTTCTACGTAAATACTTTTTAGATGATAAAGTGCATTAATATAAAGTCTCCTAATTCTTAATTTATTAAATTATAAAAAAAAATATATCTTTTTATATGTAAACAGAGGCTGACATGTCACCTCCATTTACTGTCCCGCCTCACATTTGCTTATATTTTTTTTTTAAATTCAAATATTTATAATTACTCCAGCAAATAAACTATGATAATATTCCCTAAGTACAATTTTAATAGGATGTACTATAATACATAATAAAAGTCCCAGGGTTTTCGTGTCACCTCTGATATCGTAAATTTTTCTTTCCTTGAAGTTTGGCAAAGGGGAATTGTAGGGTCAATTCACTATTGTTTGGAGTTAGATACACATCGCACCCAAATTCTGCTTTAAGAAAAGACTGTTAGTTCATTTGTTGCAATTTTATCCCAATTTCTGAAACTGATTGGAATTTTTTGCAATCTTTTGTCACCTCTGTTTCAACTCATATTTGCATAAGTAGAATGAATTATAAATAGCTTATTGTAATTGTTATTAGTACACATGGTCATGAGTTCTAGCATATAACCTCAAAAGCTGCTTAAATATCTGGAACAATATTTTTTTTATATGTCCATTGTAATATTAATCTTTTTTCCAATGCACTGTAACTAGACATTGTAATTTATCAGCTAATGTGAAATTTCATTTTTATGACATATTTTACGTCATAAAATTTGAGTACGGAGTTTAATAACAGTAAATTCAATTCATTTTGCAAGTATAGAAATTGTGAAATGTTTTATTTAATTGACACTTATATTCCTAAATTATTATCAATTAAGAATGTTAAGTAACATTACAGTGAAACAGAACATGAAAAGGAAGCATCAGACGGTGTGGGTAGCTATCTAAAAAGAACTGCTGACAGCTCAGTTGCTACAAGACAACTGATCTTAAATGCATCTAATTTCCAAATCTTAATTCCAAACTGAAAGGTGGTTGGTTTTTCAAGATTTACAAGTGAATTGTACAAACATAAAACTTTTTTGCTGTAGATAGCAAAATGATATCCAGCATTGATTCAAGACTTCAAAAAAAAAAAAAAAAAAAAATAAAAAAAAAAAAGATCCAAAGTTCTAAAAGAACTGTGAAAAGTCACCAAATTACATGGTCAATTATTTTTCAAGTGCAACGAGTTCAAGTTGTCAGAATTGTCTCCCTTATGAAGCATCATATCCTTATGGTTTAGGAATAATACACCTTAAAAATTTTATGAAATTATATCCTTGTTAGCTTATTTTCTTTTTATACGGTACATAAAGGACTTACAATTTAAGCCTGTACCTTGAAGGCTTTTTTTTTTAATATTTTAAAAGTGCCAAAAAGAAAAATAAATGTCATTATGATTGAATGTTTTTTTCATTCTAATTAAAAAAATTGCCTTAATAATTTTAAAAAAAAATATGTTCATATTAAAAAAAAGTTCCAACATAGTACATTTACTAAACAAATAGGAAAAAAAAATCCTTCTAGCCAGTTTCTACAAAAGTTTGAGAAATAAGCAATTTTTTCCTTTTAAATTATTACTAAAGTCTTTGGAAGATTGTTGTCACCTCCGTTATCAATACTGTCACCTCAGTTTACCATTGATTTTTCAATTATTTAATAATCAATGAAAAATCGACACAATCTCAATTACCTTTGTCTTCACATTATTTTTAAAAGGCTTTTGTCTAAAATATTAAAAATAACAAAAAAACAAAAAACAAATATAAAACAATTGAAAAATTTGCTTCCCAAATAGTCAATTTACTGGAGAATGACCCATATAGGAGAAGATTCTATTGCAGACAACAAAGTCAGAATTGGTTTGGGTTTTTTTTTTTTTTTTTCCTTTTATAGTTAGGTAAAGTTAGTAAATTTGTCAAAGATGTAATAATAACAGAAACAGATCAATATCTGGTTTATCCCAAATAATGAAAGTAGGGGACATGAGCAATGTTTTGACCCTATTTTCTAAAATGTCAGCAAGGAATGGATAATGGCATTTTCAAAAAATACTAGATTTTATGAATGGGCGTGTAAGGGTCATGTTGCCCAAAGTATTGCAAAATATTTAACAATACATAAACAAATAATCTATTCCTCAAACACAAAATCAATAGAGGAACTGTTGAAGATGCATGCCGACTGCAGAGAGAAGTTGCCGCCGAATGCATTGTTGCCGAATGCATTGTTACCGCTGCTCATGATACATTACTGCTAAATAGAAACTTTTTTTACTTAACGCGGTATGGTTGAAAATTTTATTTATTCCCTTTTGGAATCAAAGACGTATCTTCCAATGGATATAAGTCGAGGGATAACTATACTTAAAAGGATCATTACTTAATTCGTATTGTAAGTTTCCTTACAATTATTATATTCGTGTTGGAATGAATGGCACAATAAAAGTCTAATATTTAATGTATGTTTATAATATGTTCTTATAAAAAATGGTGTTATATGGTATGAAATGTAATGTGATAACTTTAAATGGATTATTAATAAACTATTAATGTAACATAAAGAAAGAAAATAGAAATAATCTTACATTAACATTGGATCAAAACTCTTAGATCAATGAAAAGATATTATTCTTTAATCTGAAATTGTTAATTGAATGAATTATAAAAATTCAATTTCTGCAGTTTACACAATACGGAATAACAGAAATGTTGGACAGATTCAGCTAGAGGCAATTCTATTCTGTTATTATAAATACCAAAAATATTAAGAATGTAAACCTTCAATGTTGTCATAAATATCAAACTATTAAAGAAAAGCTTTCAAATTCTTAGTTGCTGTGACCAAATAATCATTTCCAAGCAACTCACTGGTTATTTGAATAATTGTGAAGAGCTGTTCTGTATATTATTTTTTTAAGTACTATGCCATCCCCTGTCTCCCCCTGGTAAGTATGAGATAATCCAAGAAGAATCGATTCCAAAAAAGGTTATGGCAAAAAGTGATGTTTTATTCCTTTTTGAATGAACTCATTATTTGATAGCGCGTGCCATTGTTGATGGAGAGAAGCTAAAAAAATTAACATTGAAATTTAAATTTTAATCTAGTAGGCTAAAATTAATGAGTAAATTTTCTCTGGCTCTTCTCTCATTGCACCACACACACAAAGAGTGATAAGAAACAATAAGTTGAATGTGGTCCCTGTGGCCTAATGGATATAAGATGTCAGATCAAAAGGTTGAAGGTTCGATTCCAATCACGTACATTTTATTGTAGAAATTGTTTCACAGGAAATTAACAATTGCGCCGGACAGACAGACAGGCAGAGAAATAAAAGATTTTAGTAATATAGATTAACTGAAGAGACATGACCTATATGCGAAAATGCAAACTTATGAAGACTTAAATATGAAGCCTGTGTAATTTCTTTATATATACATATACACAAGGTGTCTAAAAACTTCAGTGAATGTTTGAATATCTAACATGCAAAAACTGCAGCAAGGTCCAGCATGCGAACGGACAGCCAGGGACAGTCTAGATATGTCTCCTAGTGTGGAGTAAGCTAGCCAGAAGTGTAGAAGCACAGCAGTCATTGAAATGCAGTCTGAGAGAGAGAGGTGGCATCACACAGCAATGGACTAACGATACAACATTAAATTCTGCTTTAAATTGAGAAAAACGGTAACGGAGATGCACGAAATGTTAATCAAAGTGTATGGGAAGGATGCTGTGACCAGAAAATATGTTTATGACTGGTTTAAACGCTTCTGCAACAGTCAGGAATCAAATCCAAGGTCAAAGACAATGTTGATCACATTTTTCGACAAAGATGGAATCATCAATAAGGAATTTGTTCCTGCCGGTCAAACCGTGACTGCATCATTCTACCTGGAAGTTCTGAAACATCGTTGAAGTGCATTTGGCAAGTAAGGACCCAGTTTCATGAAATTTGGAAAGTGGATTTTGCTACACAACAATGCACCAGCACACTGATCCTTGTGCATCAGTTCTTGGCTCAGCATGGTGTTACTGTTTTGAATCACCCACGTACTCCCCTGATCTTGCTCCTGTTGACTTTTTTGTTTGTTTGCTCGCCTTAAAAAGAAGTAATGAAGGGATCACGTTTTGCAGACGTCTCAATTTCAGGAATGTGACATCAGCACTGAAATGGTTCCCAAAAAGACTTTTCCAATAGTTTTCAGAAGCTTTATGAACGTTGTCAAAAGTGTGTTGTGTACAATGGAGAATACTTTGAAGACCAATAAAGGTAATTTCTATGTATCTTCCGTTTTGTTGTTTTTCTTGTAACATTCATCGAACTTTTTAGACACACTTTCAGTATATATATATATATATATATATATATATATATATATATATATATAT
>JAFIDM010009631.1:247208079-247242037 GCA_023159025.1 Thereuonema tuberculata | reverse complement strand
TATATATATATATATATATATATATATATATATATATATATATATATTATGATTATTATTATTTATGATAAATAAATAAATAAATTTTTGAAAATTAAATTATACTGGCTTATTTTTCTTACTAGACAGGTCTTTCACATTATGATTTTTTTTTATTCCTTTACTACTGATTACTTTGTAGTCTTTAATCTTATCAGAAAATCTTTTAATATCATGATGCTATCCTTAACAATTTTATAGGAATATAATATCCTTCAAGGAAACAAACATTTTACATTTCATATTAAATCTGTTGTCTGTTGGCACTTCTTTTAGTCAAAGAAAAAGGGTGAAAACAGATGACAATTTTGTTAAAACCCATTTCAATCATGAACCTCCAAGTTGCAAATACTGGGAAACTTAGGACTTTTACCCATTAACAAAACTGTAGTGAGGTTCATCCATTTCAATAAGTTGGTAAGCAACAATAACCACCCATAAGATGATTTGTTGTCAACATTCAAACTCTTTGAATCTCCAAAAAAAAGATAGGAATTACCTACAATGGTCTATGACAGCAGCCCAGTCTATGGCAGCAGACATTTTCAAACCAGTGGAATCGTTCATTATAAAAGTTTCTTTTGAAGAACTATGATCAAAAGCTAGAATATTGTAACTAAGGAAAGTCGTTATTTTGTCAAAAGCACTGAACTATTTTCTTAAAATATTTTATGTAATATGCCATGGCATTATGTTATATTATTAATATAAAGAATAACTGGGATCACAAGAGGATGAAGTTGATCTTGATCAGTGATTCTCAAAGAGTGTGCCGGGAGTTTTTATTAAAGCAGGAAAAATAAAGGGGAAATACAAAATCGATATTAAGTATTTTCAACAACGTCACTTATTAATCCAACAGGAACAAGAAAATTGTAAGTAATACAAACTGGAATGGTTAAAATTAATGAGTCAATGATCACATTTTTATAATCAGAAATATGGGCTTGTTTACTTTTGCACAATTGTTTAATATGGGGTCAAATATATAGTAAAGCAACAAACAAGTTTGGAGTGTGGTGTGATAATAGGATTATTATAAAACTAATATTAATTTAGTGTGCCACTGGATTTTTTTAAATATCTAGGTGTGCAGTGAAGCAAAAAAACTTGTACTGGTCTAGATATTCAAAAGCAACAGTTAAGTTCTACATTAAAAAATTACAACTTTTAAAAACAGTTATAATAAGCTAAATTTTAACATTTTAAATTAAAAAAAAAAAAAAAAAAATGGCAAACTTGTAACAGCTTTGGGGAAAAAAACTACAATTTAAGAAAAACATTAATTACCAGACTCGTTTTGTTTTTCCTGTAAGACAGAAACTTTTCCTTCGTACATTTCAATCATCTCCAATAGATTTTTCTCTTTTTCCTTAAACTGTTCTTGAAGTTCTGTAATTAGCTTTTCCTTTTCATTTCGGGATAATTCCAAATCAGATCGCTCATTTAATAATAATTTACACTGATCCTGACATTCATCTATTTTTTTTTGGAAATGTTGTAACTAAGAAAATAATAATGGAATTAAAAAATTAGTCGAAATCTAATTTCAGTAATAATGAAACAATTTGTCTAAACTAACAAAGTCAAACAATCTCATTTCAAATAAGAAAACTCCTAAACTGAAATAGTAATGACAAGAAATGTAAGTGGCTCAAACATAACTGAAATAAATTAAAACACATTAATTTACAATTTGGTATATTAGAAAAAATCAATAAAGATTGGTAAAGATGGATGCATGCAGGCAATTATGAACCCACTGCTACAGGTTCCTGTAATATGCAATATTACAGGAAGCATATTTTTCAAATACTATATTTTAAGAAACAATTGGGTTTTTGTCCTTTAAATTATAAAAGGAGAAAGAAAATGTCGAAGAAAATGTTTTAATTTATTTAATTACTCTGTAATGTCATACAGGAAATTTGTCAAAGATTCATAAATAAATGGTTGCAGTACTTCAACTTACAACTAGTAATACTACATATCAAGTGCCACTTCAAATATGTTTATATATTCTACAGGATATTGGAGAAAGTTCCATTTTCTTCTGTTTTATTGAAGTTCCCCCCCCCCCCCCCAAAAAAAAATGGACACTTCTTTAGCTTTATTTATGAAATGAGAAAAATGTAGTTGATTCAACTTATACAGGAATGGTTGCATCAAATTATTTCTAAGTCAAGGACTTACTGTACTGCTCATTGTAATAACTGATAGTATTACACTTCCATACTGGAAATCCAAAATTTTAGTTTGACTTTTAAACTCATTAAACATGAGCTGATGTGAAGACATCAGGATGTTTTTTTACGGAAGGTTGAATCAGTTAAGATGGCACAAATTGACATGCTTGCAGTGCTGGGACAATCCTTTCCTCCACCATCTGTTGTCTTCAATGTGACATTTCTTGTTCCAAACAAAGCTCGACACCACAATTTCCACTGTAAAAGACTGTGGTTTAATTGCTCTTGAGGTGTTGCGGGAGGTCCAAGCCTGTACACAGATAATCCAAAGGCCTTCCACTGTTGTAGATCAGCTCTCTGCAATGCTTTGTTTCAGTAATCCAAAGGCACAATAATCCATTGGTGAGGCATCAGGGGACTTGACAGGAAATGAGCTGAAGATTACTACATTTATTCCAGTGTCATGTGCTTTTTGTTCATAAAAAAAGCCATTGATGTTTGCAAAGTGTGGCTGGATGCCTTGTCCATGTGGATATGGATCTTTCCAATGTCATTTCCATAGTCTGGAGATGTCTTTGTCGTATTTGCGATTCATCACATAGCTTTGGAAATAGGCTGCATTTACCTTCACTTTTCTGAGAAATTTATGCAACATTAACTTGCCATGTGAACAATAACCAGTCACAGCCATGAAACCCTTGAAAATTTTTCCTTGCACTCTTGGGCAAACTCAGAGCGTCCTTTATCTGCTTTGGAGCAACAATATATTGCCCGAGGTTTGTTGGTATCATTTAGGTACTGAAACCCTCTAGTGAGTGTTTCTTTTGGTTTTTTTCCCTTTTCCATTTCTGTTTTTAAGTCCTGTCAATGGGTACTGCTAGGTAGAGTCCCCTTCTCTACTTAGTAATGGAATTGCTTTACTACCTTTCCTAGTGGCAAGAAAGTGAAGATAGTACCAAGAGTTTTTGTGAGACTTCCTCGTAGTACAAGACGGGAACTCTTCTTCAGTGGGAATGGCACTGATGAAGTAAGCTAACGTCACAAAACTCGACTCTGCCATTGGAGCACAATGGACTGGTCCTCCAAGTTGGGGGTTGATCATGGAGCCAACTACCCCATATCAAAAAACATCAAAGTTACAAAACCTCAAAGCGAGCCTCGGAATGGACTGTCACATCGGTTATCAAATTGGAAAGAATATAAGGACACGAATAATGGACAATGGAAAGGATCAAAAAAGAATGAACTAATTATGGCCACCTGGGAAATGGCTTGACAACGTAGTACAAGATTTGAGAAGGATGAATATTGTTGGTTGGGGACCGATGACACAAGACAGAGCACAGTGGAGGCTCGTTATCGAGGAGGCCAAGGCTCACACAGGGCTGTAGCGCCATAGATGATGATGATTTCTGTTTTTAAGGCTTTGTAGTAGCCTTTGTGCTAGTTAGGTGGCCTTACGCAGTAAGAATGAGATTCCATGTTATTTTAAATAATGTTTGGCATTATTCTTTAGGGTACTGTCATGTCTTATTGTTTTAATAAAGTTAGCTCAAGAGTAGTAAAGCTTATTTTAGTGTTAGCTGGTTTTTTTCCCCTCCGAGGAGATTCCATGGAAAAGACTTGAATTCTTCTTTTCACCTAGTCAGGAAGGCTTGGATTTGCCTCTGGCTGCAGATATGCAGAGGAGATTTTTGACTTAGTTTTCAGGATGGATAGTCTTGCTTATCATTTCCATGTAGAAAATACATGTTTCATGGTATGAAATGATACAAGCAATCTGATTTTAATAAACTACATCTCAGTATTAAGACGAGTATTTTTTTTATCAGAATTAAGTAACATTCTGGATATATTAAATGTCTTAGTGGGAATTTATTTTGACAATTTTATATTTTGTTTTTAAGTTCCGAGTGGGTTTCAGGATGAAATCACTCGTGGATTTTTATGGTTTTTTTTCTTTCTGCCTATAGAAGAATTTAGATTTCAAGTTGGAATTGTTTTGTTTGAATTAGGCCTAGCAAATGTTGCTAAGATGTTCTTTTTCCATTCTAAAGGCTTGCTAGTGTATTTAAAACTTTTGAGTCTCACTTGACAAGAGTATTTATTTAATCATAAGTTTTGAGATTTAAAATAAGTCTCCTTTTAAAATTAATTTAAGGGAAGTTATAAGTTTTATCTTGTTCATCAATGGATTTTTAATTCTAGTAAATCTTGAATTTCCTTTTAAAAGTTAAATTCATCTTTGGTTATTTTTATATTTTTTTTTAAAGATCTTTAACTTATGATTTTATTCCGTAAGAAGTCTGATGTAGTTTCTTTTTGTTTTTGAAATAGACTGTTTGCTGGCCATTTCCTGTATGTGTGAACTTACCACTTTCTTCAAAAGGACAATTTTCAAATGGAATTGCCATATCAACAGTAACAGACAAGAGTTCAAAACTGATAGTGAAGTCAACTTTTCCTAGCGAACTTTGGGTTTACCAAATTTACGAATGCAGGATTCGGACTTAAATTCATTTCTCAAGTTAAGAAAATTCGTTGCAGAAGGGTTCAAAAAGTGGAAATTGGATGTTTAAGCCTAACTTATTTCGAAAACCCGGCAATCTGTCCATATTGTCTCAGTTAGGAATTATACGATTTGCTTTTAAAGTTTATTATCTTTAATGTTCCACACCAGCAAACTTTGCTCAATTTACTTTTACTAAAGATATTGGGTTTATTTATTTATTTATTTATTTATTTTTAATTCAGATCTGTTTTGGTTTAAAATAAAAAAAAAAATCAAATTTACTGAAAAAATGTTTTTCTAATGAAATATAATGGTATGTAATTTAACTTGCTTATGTTAGTTTCATCTTTTCCCAATTATTTAATTAATTTATTTTTTTTAATAAACAAGATATTGCATTTTATATCAAACTGCTAAAGTATTTTCTTTAATTTTAAATTTAAAAAAATAATGGGCCCAGCACAATTCTAGTTTGATCTTTAGTATTTAATCTTCCTTGCACAACAACTGCCAGTAATGTTCTCTTTCCGGAGCGTTACACTTTTAGGATCACAACAAATTGCCATTTTTCACCTGCAAGATAACATTCATATAGTTTAGGGGCATTTGTGAATCATTCAGCCATATCTCACTCTGTCAGCTTGTGACCTCATGCTTTGTGCCATCCATTTGCAGATTTTCTCAAATGATACGGCCTATGGTTCCTTGTGATGTTCCCCGTTTTATAGCCATAGCACATTGCTTAGGGGTTTTTCATAAGAGCCATTTCCTTCACACATCGTACATTGGTTGAGAGCGGGCTGGATGCAAATGATCACAGCAACACTTCAGTGTACTTCCGCGATCTTTTCGAGTCACATTTTTGTTCCTACATATCTACAAGGTCAACATTTCAACGATTAATAATAAGTCTGTTTTTTATATCTCTTTATGATGACAAAATAGGAGAATCCATTTATGTAGCCTTCTCAATAACAATTCAATTTTACCGCCATTACTAAATACTGCTTACCACTATTCCAATATAACAATTGACTGGCTGCTAGTTTCTTTTCGGCCATGTGACTTGTGCTGCAGCCTGTGACACAACCACACATTCAATTCAATTTGTCCCATCTTAACTGATTCAACCCTCCATATGATAATTCAGAAAAATAAGTGGATTAAATAAAGCTTATATTATTCGTAAAACATATATTGAGAATCTCAACTTCAAATGAAATTTAGCATTTGATATACCAAAAAATGTATGCAAAGTTATTCTGACTTCTCAATTAAGTCACCGGCTGTGATTATTTATGATTATTGTTAATCATATGATATTGTTATTAAGATTCAACAATTGGAACTTTTGTTGGCTTCAAATGTTATTTAATGTCTACATTAAAGAAGCCTGGGAAAAAACAAACAAATAACTAATTGCTCTTTGAGAAATGATGGCATTCAATCCGGTTCTTACGACAAATAATAATTCCAAAAATCTGACATACAGAGCAAACGTGACGTACTGCATTCGAAAGATCTGGTACTTTCATGATTGCATGCAGGTAGTTAAGAACCCACTGCTACAGATTTGGATTGTGCAGTCCTGCAAGAAGCATAACTTTCAAGAAAATACAATATTTTAAGTCATTTTTTTTTAATTGCGTGAGATTAAATTATTTTTTTAAAAATTAACAATTGCACTAATAATAAATATTTTAAATACACAACATTATTTTACAAATTTTTTATCATTTCAGGTTTTCATAAAATTTTTTCAAGTTGAAAATACCGAGTAATACCTCAAAAGCACTCAAAAAATGGAATGTTTTTGAGTTTTAATTTTTACACAAGTTCATTTTTAAATTTTCAGAATTTTAGGTGCATTGTTTAAAAAGAAATATATAAAAGAAATAAAGGGTTTGCAATCGCCTACAGTTGATTGAGTCAGGACCTTAAATATATGGTAAAGAAAGCTAGGGAGATTGTGAAACCAATTTCTGAATTAGCTATCATTTCCCCCTGCATTTGTATTATTTGTGCATGCCTTCACCAGTTGCGACACTACTTCTGCTCTTTTCTGGCAAGGAAAGATGAAGATGTTGGGCGTCCTCAACAACAGTTGTCTCATCAAAATGATCAACCGGGACTCTCAAAAAAATGTAAAATTTCATTTTTTTAATATTTTACTTATTGTCTGTAACATAATAAATGTCAATAGACATAACTTTTTACCTGGCTTTTTCTTTCACCTATTGCCCACAATTCCATGTTAGCAGTGATTAGGTTAGGCCCATATCTTAAAAATCTATTTTCGCAATGTTTGATTTTTTAGCGATTGCAAGAGAACTATATGGTCTACTAACCTCGTTCTGCGCTGAAATGAAAGGTAATTAAATGTGCTAAAACTTAGTTTCTTATAAGTTTTATCATAGGATGAGCGGTTGTGCCGATATTTGGCTGAAAGCTAAAGCGAAACTGAATTTTTGGAAAACAGGCCAATTTTTGAAGTGCCATATCTCAAAACTTATTTGACATACGGAGCTGTGGGTGGGCTTAAATTGTCACAAATTTAATATACTTTAAAAATGATAATGACAAGTAATGTCAAAATACGCATAGTTTGTAAGTTAAACTGCAGAAACTTCAAAAAGTCCGAAAATTTTGCAGTTTTTCAAGTTATTACGCAGCTAGCACAACTTTTTTTTGCTTGCAAAACATAGTTTCACATTTCCTTAACGGGTTCAAATAACATACCAAAAATTCAGCTTGACAACACGTTTTGTGTTTTTGACTTTTTTTTTTTTATACGATTTGACTGGCCTAATGTACCATGTTGCCAGCATAATCAACCAACATGAAGCAATTGAGAAGATTAAAAGTAACCTAACGAGCACAGGAATTTTAATTTACGTCAATTCAGTGAAAACAATGCATGTAAGTATGCAAATGAAATCCAGGCAGTGCACTTTGTTGACTGACTTATTTCCTGTCACTCCTAATGGAGCATAGGGCAGCAGTGAAGACCTTCCATCTAGTTCTGTTGACAGCCAAACATTTCACCTGACTCCAGGTTTTACCAGCCTCCAAAGCTTCTTCTTCCACCATTCTTTTCCATGTTTTTCTCGGGCAACCTCGCCTCAGTGTTCCTTGCGGATTCCAGTACAGTGCTGTCCTCTCAACAGCTCCGTATTGTTTGCGTATTGTGTGGCCAATCCACCTCCACTTCCTCTCTTCGATTTGTTCTTCAATCTGTCGTTGATTTGTTGACTCCCACAAGTTATTATTTGAGATTCAATCCGGCCACCTCAAATTTAAAATTTGCCGTAAACATCTGTTTATAAAAACCTGCAGCTGATTTACAATTGTTTTGTTGTCTTCCATGTTTCACAGCTATAGAGGAGGACCAACTTCACATTGCTATTGAATAACACAGTACAACAAAAAAAAATGCAGAACCTTGAGACTGAAATATTTATGCTGTTGTGTGCGCTGAATTCGAAAATGCATTCCATTTTTTCGTATCACGAGAGGTTTTGTTCAATGATGCAATCCCGCTTTCTGCTAATACTCCCCGGGTGGGCACTCCAGCACGGTCTGATTTTAAACAGAAGATAAAATTGCAGGCAGACACTAATGGAAGTTAACGATTATATGACAGATTTCTTGTTTACTTTCTTTCCGAAATGTATTTTGTCGTTACTAATATATATTTAGCAGTGGAGTATCAATAAAATTAAGACAGTGTAGTGATTTGCTATTGTGCAGAACGTTTTTACGTAAAGTTGTGTGTTCGTACTTATTGTAAGTTCAGATGTTAATTTTGTGGTTGTGGATAACAGTGCTTTTAACAGTGAGAAGTACGTTAAACAGACTTTTAGTTTGTAAAACTCATACAAAGTGGCAATTTACAGCAACGATGTCGCATCAGTGCTGTATGTGATGAATTCACTATAAAATCGCAAAGAGAAAATATTACTCCTATGATTAAGAAAGCATATGAATTGTACTTTATCTCTAAAGTAGATAAGGACAAAAGTTTTGCACCTAAATAGTGTTGGTTGGTTGGTTGGTGTTTTATGGCGCAAAAGCAGCTGCGGCTAAGCTGCACCAACCTAAATAGTGTTGTAGCAGTTGTTCACGTAATTTGAGAGGCTGGTTAAAAGGCACTGTGCCAACTATGGCACCCTTCTATGCCGTTTGCTGTTCCTATGATATGGACAGAGCAGAAGGACCACCTCTTGGACTGTTATTTCTGGTTAACCAAACTTTCTGTTTAACACAAAATCAATTAAAAGAGTGCATTTTCATCGGTCCTCAAATCCGGAAAATGCAGCAGGATCCTAAGTTCGAGGAAAAACTCACTAAAACAGAAAATGTGGCGTGGTGTGCATTCAAAGACGTATGATTGAAATTCCTGGGAAATTACAGAGCAGATAACTACATCGAAGTTGTGGAAAATTTGTTAAGGGCATATGAGGTAATGGGCTGCAATATGTTCCTTAAAATTCATTTCCTGCACTTCCATCTTAACTTCTTTCCATCGAACCTGGGAAAGGTCAGCGACGAGCACGGAGAAAGATTTTGCCAGCAAATATCCCAAACGGAAAGGCGATATGCAGGAAAATGGTCTCCTAACATGCTTTCTTGTCTCTGAGTGCTCTGGGCCCAGTCACAAAAGAAAGTCTTCCAGAAAAACATTCTAAAATTGTAAGTTTTTAACAGTTTTTTTAAGTTATTTGAATGTAATAATTTTTTCCTAGTTTTTTAAACTCTTTGACATTTTATCAGTAATTAGCACATGTTTTTCAATAGAATGGGTATTTTTGAATGCTGAGAGTAGTAAAATTTTGACTTTGGAACTACAACTATGAAAAAAAAAAAAAAAAATTTTTAACCAAAATATTGAATATGGGTGCTAAAGAAAATGGTTCGTGATAGAGAATTTTTGACTTCAAATTCGAATTTAGGAGACCCGAATTAGTAAAGTAACATTTTCATTTCATGGCATGAAAAAAGTTAAAATTTTGTTGTGTAATCGAAGCTTGGTTTTCCTTGATATGCTTTTGTTTCGCCAGACAGGATATAACTGGACAAAGGCTCCATTTGCCTTCCAAATCCGACTCTTTACATCTTCATCCGCTCCTCCATCTTTCCGGACTATGCTACCCAGGTACACAAGGAATCAACTTGCTACAACTGCTCTCCATACACTTCTAATCGCATGTCTTTTTCAGATCGAATTCTCATCTCCTTAGTTTTTTTGGTATTGATCTTTAGCCCTACAATCTCTTTTGTAGCCTAGACAGCTTACTGTCCATATCCTGAAATCTTGAGAGAGTAGGCATATATTATTTGCAAAATCCAGGTCTTCAACCCTATCATTCATTCCCCACTGAATACCTCTTTTCCTGCCATCAACAACCCTCCTCATCACCCTATCCAAAACCAACAAGAACAAGGTAGGTGACAGAATACACTCCTGTCTCACTCCAGCATTCGTCTGAATAGCCTCTTGAGTTTTCCATTGTGCAGCACTCTGCATTCATATCCTTCATAATCTCTGACAACAAATAACTTTTCACATAGGTGTCTTCTATTACAAAGATTATGATGAAGAGTGCGCAAAGCCCATGTCATTTTGCACATTGTCAGGCTCATGGAGATATGATGCTGCGGCTATCTGGGCACACCAGATTCCTGTCATACAACAGCAGGTAACAAATCCAGAAATTGAAACTTTTAAATGGCAGGCCAAACCAGACTTGTTTCACTACAACATAGAAGACATTAAGTTTAGACTGTCAAAACCTATTGAGTGAGAACAGCCCATGCTCCAGTTATATTCTCGCAGAAGTAAACCATTGAAGCTATTCTCACTTGACAACTTTCCTGGAAATCTCTAATGTTGTGTGAATTCACCTTCTCATTAGACCATTCTAGCTTACATTGTGTATGCAATAAAGTCAGTTTTTAGTATCAATGAATTATAAATTTAATTCAGAAACATGTGCAATTTACCCAATTGCCTGTTATTTCTAACATTATGCCCCAAACTTCAGAATTAATTAAATTCAAATGAGTAAACTTTTACCTTCTGTCATTCCATTGTCTAAAATCTTAAATCTAAATTATAGGCTTAATTTTCAGATAAACTACATTGCTGCTAATCTATTATAGTTAAGCACAGTTAACATTACAAAACTGGGTACAAACATTTTGTGAATTGGTGCAGTTGTATTTTTTTATTAATTTTAGTCTGAAAAGTTCAATTCACAGAAAATGATCCTTAAACATTAGCTATTCATACAGTGAGTGCATCTTGGAGTGAGACTCCAACTCTGAGCACTTGTCTCCAGTGAATTGAGCACCCTGTAAAGGCTTTTATATCTACTTTTGATCTTATCCAAATTTCATCAATGCATCACAGAACTTGATGCTCAGTAGTAAATTAAACATCAGGTTCAAAAAAAGAACTAACTTTTACTCATTTCCAGTTCAATTTAATTAAAGAATTGAAGAAAATTTCCCTGTACGTTACCAGACAGCTAGACAATAGTTTAAAAAATTCTGCTTCTATCCGAGTCCACAGTTCATCAGTATTGGCTGCTGGATGTCAATGATAGGCTAGTTGCCGAGTGACCATATCCCAGACATGTTGAATAGGTGACATATTGGGCGAACATGCAAGCAAGGGAAGAAGGGGTATTTGCTTTGCTTTGAAGATGGCCTGGACATTTCTGGCAACATGGGGTTTGTGTGTTGTCTTGTTCGAATATGGCTTCAGGAATGTGCAGAAGGAAGGGTACGACTTCACCCTCCACAACTTCCCTGATGTAGCGGTTGCTGTTGAGAATGCCCACAATTCGCAGCAGCAGAGATCGCCTATGATACCAAATTGCTCCCCAAACCGATCATGCCTATCGATGGTTCAGGCCCAATGGAATCCTCCGCAAAGGAATGCATGCAGGCAGTCCTCTGCACAGCAGACACCGTGGAACCAATGTCAGACGTGTTGCAGTGTTCCAACATTGTGCTAACACTTAAGCTGAATGGTTCGTCACTGCCATGCAGATGAGGTGTCTATCATCCCATGGTGTCATCACATTTTGAGGTTCCACTTATGGATTATCAACTCGCTCTGTTCTCGTCAGTCCACTGCTTCCACACTCGCATCGCTGTCATGGCATTATGTCCCATACAAGCAGCAATTTCGTGGTATAAAAATCCTCCTTCCTGCAAGCCGATCATTCGGCCCTGTTCAAACTCCGTAGCTTACTTATAAAGGCGCACTTTGATGTCGGACAAGGCATTCTGATTTCAGTAAGCATGTGTACAGCTCACTGATGATGAAAAACTACTTATCTGGATCCACAACAGTTCTCTATTTATACACTCTTACACGACAGTTTAGAGGGCTCTACTGAATCTAGGAATGCGCAATCATTCCCAAATTTTAACCATTTGCATACATTACCCTGCTTTGCATTTCCTGTAAGTTTCACTTCATTTGCATATTTCCTTCATGGTGTTGTATTTTTCACAAACATGAGTGTATTTCTCAGAATTATCTTAAAGTCTACAAAGATGGTCAACGTAAAAGCCTCTAGCATTGTAACTAATTTCTGCTTGAATCACAATTTTACTATCAAAATACAATTTGATTCCTTTTCTGTGTTTATGAAACTGACAATATGGTCAGTTTCATAAAGTGAGGTTAATTTTCTTATGGTAAATGGTGTATCAAACTGATCAATAATAGGCACTGCAAGATCTTTTACAATTTCATAAAACAAAGTGAAGTTAATGTACATACTTATGTGAATTCAACAACAAACAATCTTACCTGTTCTTTCATTTTGAAATTTTTCTCATGAAGTTGTGAGTTCTCTACATCAAGCTTTTTCCAAGACTCTTCAAATTCCTTTTGGCTTTTTAATTTTCTTTGCAGCCTAAATGATAAATTTTAAATTTAAAAATTCACTTTATCAAACTGCAGAAGATTTATCAAATTCAGTGTTTGAGATATTGATTAATATTTTTTGTCCATACCTATCAATTTCTTCTTCCAATTCTCTCTTCACATTTTCATTATCATTGTCTATTTCTGATATCAAATGTTGTTGATGGAGAGAGGCAATTTTCTTCTTCATTTGATCAATTGTTATATCTAAAATTAATTTTAATGTTAAAAAGCATTTTAGATAATGATGACAGCTGAAAATTAGCAACGTAAACTTTCGTGTAAGCAAAACTATTTTAATGTTTTAAAAGTTTCAATCTTAAAATGTAATTGAAATTCTTAAAATAATTGAAAAAACATTAATACAGTATGTTCAATGCAGAAAATGAAATAAAGAGATTTCTTCTTAATATATGAGAAGAAAAGATATTGAGAAACATCGTAGGCCTTTCAAAACTTTTAATTTTTAATTATAGGCCGACACATTGTTCTTGACGATCCTGAATTTTCGCGATTTCATGTGATTGACGCGAGAATAGCCTCTATCCATGTCTTCTCACAAAATGGCGAGAAAGAAGGCTTATTGACTCCGGGGAAGAAGCAGCCACGAGCAAGCCCCATTACTGATGTCGACGATTTTGACCGATGCCTTATTCGCCGCTGCATCCATCGCCTCTAAGCTGAAGGTAAAATTCCAACTAACATTTTTTCTCTAGCATTTTCCTAGTGACAGACATTCACAATACTACATTCCTTGAGACCTGCTGAAGAGGCTAATGGCCAAATCTCGTGATTTTCGTGATTCCCGCTCAAATGCGATAATCAAGAACCATTTGTCAGACAATAGTAAGTTTGTTTCAAAAATGATTTTATCCAAAACTTTGATAGAAGTGGAAATCATAACTTCAGAGTCAAGTTCACATCACATTCCAAATTAAATCAAATCAATCCCAGCTTTGGACTTAAGCCAAGAGATGATAATCCAAACAGAAATGATCAAAGGGACAAATGGCAAGCTGTTACAAACTACAAAAGATAAATGGAGCAAGGGCACCAATGAAAGATTATGGTTAAAATAGGTACTTGCTTTTTTTTTCTTAATTACTGATATTAGTGGTAGAGATGACTTACAAGGGAATGGTTAGGTTTGAAAGGTTGAAACCTCCCTTGAAATTTTTATCATTTATTCAGGACCTCAAGTAGTTATTGAATACCAAAATTTAGCTGCTCTTACACACTGGATAGATGTTTAAAAAAAAAGCTGAAGTTACAAGAAATAGTGTTGTAACGTCATCACTCTTTGCAAGCCACTCATGACGTCACCCCATCTCCTGCTGCCGGCCGATCCCTCAAGGTCAGACAAAACAAACGGCGCAGTAGAGCAAAGTAATTTATAAAATAATACTAATATAATTACTCTTTATAAAATAAAAGCAATAACTAAAAAGTGTGGTCTCATTTGTATTTTAAAAGAAAATAATTTTATAAAAAAAAAAAATATAGAAAAAAATATTACAATTAAAAAATTGAAGAAAATTTTATGTACCGGTAATGCAAACTGTAAACTATTAGCATATTATAAATATAATTACAAATAAAAATAATGACAATAAATCGAATAATAAGAAATTAGAAAAACAATAAAGGAATTTTTTTAAGTTACTATTAGAGTTATTGTCATTATTTTTATTTGTAACTATATTTATAATATAGCATGACATAAATTTTTCTTCAATTTTTTAATTGTAATATTTTTTCTATATTTTCTTTTAATAAAATTATTTTCTTTTAAAATACAAATGAGACCACACTTTTTAGTTATTGCTTTTATTTTATAAAGAGTAATTATATTAGTATTATTTTATAAATTAAGTACTTTGCTCTGCCGCACCATCTCTTTTGTCTGACTTTTAGGGATCGGTCAACAGCAGGAGATAGGCTCGCCGAGTGATGATGTTACATCACTATTTCTTGTAACTTAAGCATTTTTTTTTAACCTCCTTCTAGTGCTTAAGAGCAGCTAAAATATGGTATACTACGTTAACTACTTGGTCCTGAATAAAAGATAAAAATTTCAAGGGAGGTTTCAACCTGTCAAACCTAACCATTCCCTTTTTAGGATAACATACATATAGTTTTATTTCCATTGCCGTTATCTCCAACAGTGTAGTAGTCTTTTTTTTTAATACATCTGTTGTTTGTGGCAAAAAGTCTATTGCCAATAACACTAAATTTCAGATTGTTGTTCATATTTTGGTATAGATACAGTACTTTTCTTTTCCTTTGTCCATTTTCTTTGAAATTATATAGTTATGACATTACAATCATGCCAACTTGTACTGTCAATAATTCTTTTAATCCCTTTTTAAAATTGTTGTCCCTTCTTAGATTTCAATCGCACTTTATTGCATTGATATATTTTGAACATCACTTATCTAAAGAAAATGGATTAAACTTACAAATTCTTAAATTGTTTCAATCAGTTCTAATCATAGCCACATGCTGCCTACTTTTGTATTAGCCACACAAAACTCATTTTTAATCTTCAATACAATTCATAATTTCATGCTAATAATGCTATTTCACTACAGGTATTTCATCTTTAAAAACTTTTGCCATTTCAAGCATAGATTTCACCAGTGGTTACACCAATTTTACCCTATTAGTTTGCTACATATCTTTGAGCCAAAAGTTTTAAATTAATAAATACTAAAAAAAATGTGCATTTTGAGTTTACAGAGTAAAGCCACTTCTGCCTTAGGTTATTAATGTTTAAAGATTCATATTTTTTTTTAAATAAAATATTGAAAGATACCTTTTTCTTGTAGTGCATTTTCTTTCTCTTGAAGTATACTGTCTTTGTCTGATAAGTCACATTCAAGTTCATTTTTCAGTCTCTCCACAGTCTCTAACTTACATCTCAATTTTTTGACTTCTCTCTCTTTTTCACACAAAGCCATCTTTAAAATAAACAAATATCACACAATAAATTTATAACTTTAGCATTATAATTTTAATTTCTCTTCTTACAGTAAAAAATAAATAAATAAAAGATGTAATTTACCCTTTGAGTCATCTGCGGCGATTGCAGAAACTGACTAATAGGAGAAGCTGGAGAATTTGTAAATAATGTTGGGGTTTTGGTTCTGCTGGAATCATCAGAGGAGGTATTCTTCTGTGGCTCTGAAATTAAGTATTTTTCAATAGTACAGGCAGTCATACATACAGAAATAATATTTAACTTTTAACATTACTAATACAGGATGTCCCAATAAAACGTGTACATTCTTTAATTTATAATAAATCGAAGTGTATGTACATTTGATTGGGACACCCTATATGTGTGCTAGATTAATACTTTGGCAATTATTAATAAAGCTGTGTTTTATTAAAACAATTCACTTGCTCTTCTATTAGTTAATTAGCCAAATATCTTGCTACAGTTTAAGATATCAGAATGATGGGAACTTATAGTTTGAATTAATGAAATAGTTGAAAAAGGGAAACATTGAAAATTAATAGGGCTGATTGGATCTTAATGGTGATCAGATAAAAGTTAATACAGACATTTGTAAAAATTTGCTAATTTCTATAAACAAATATAAGCATAAGGAAAAATCAAGATAAGGAAGTTTGAGTGTATATGGGTTAATCCATCATTTGAATAGCATTTGATGTCCCAGTACTTTAATAAATACAGTAAAACCTCTCAAATCCAGCCTAATGTGGCACCTAGTAGACCGGATTACAGAAAAGCCGACTACCAAGAGTGTTCTTAAAATAACTTGATAGCTCAATTTTTGTGAAGACATAATACCAGGTTTAATTAATTTAATCCTATTTTCATAATTTTGTATCCAAATGTTTATCAAAAACGTTAATGTCGTCCCCTCCATCAATAACACTGTTTATCAATAACGCCAATTAACACTGAGCATTTTGCGACGATATTTACGTTTGAGTGTTTCCAGGACTCCCTGGTCCATAGGTTGGTAAATAGAAGTTACATTAGGTGGTAAAAATAAACGTGCCGGTCGAGTTGACTCAAAATAGGGTAACGAATTTAGTTATTAAAAAAAAAAAAAAAAATTACTCGGAACTAGGCCGGATTATCAAGGACCGGATTTGAGAGGTTTTACTGTACTAAATTTACATAATATCAACCATTCTTGTAAAAAAACATGTAAAAGACACATACAGCTGTGCAGGCAGAAAAGTATCCAAGAATAGAAGAGTAATTTCTATTTTTTTTTTAAATTTTTTTATCTATAAAACATGAAAAACGTCAAAAACTGATGTTCCAGTAAAACACATGGCTACTGTTACTCATTAATTTACTATATAAAAAGGTGAAAACTTTTAATAAAAGGATTTATTTTTATTCATTAGATAACTACAACTACAAAAATACCGAGTTCAGTTAAAATTAACTTTTAATTTAATTGTAATTATTTTTTTTTCATATGTCCCAGAGTCAACATCACTGCTGTTACTAGTTATTTTTGGCATCCTTTGTTAAGAATAATTTCGTTTAAAGATTTTGCCACTAAAGTTCCTTCTAGCATTAGGGAGACATCAGTAAACCGAATTGAGAACATTTTGGTGAATAATTAAATTCAAATTCAGTTCATACACTTTCTATCAGTCATCTACTGTTACCTCTTTTATTCTTACTGTAGTACAGCAGCAGAAATTTTTCTCTCATTAAAATAATCACAATATTGGTGCAGTCTGAATTCTTAGTTTGTGAATTGAAACTAATATGCCTAATTGATGAATTTGTTCAAACAATGTCATTTTGTCATTTGCTGTTACTTTTCAAACCATAACAGGAATGGCAGTTAGGGAAGAATGAATGAAAAATAATACTTAAACAATTACAGTAATTATTAAATAATAACAAATTCACAATTTTTCATAACCTAATTATTCCATAATTAAGGACAGGTATGGCTTTAACTGAGCTGAGAAGCAGAGATTATATTGGCAATGACATGAACCTGATCACACAGAAAGTATTAATATCTATTAAAAGAGAAGAACAGATATAAATAAAAGGAGTGTCATAAAATAAAGCCTATTTTTCTCAGCGAGCTCAGTGAGAAAAAAAAAAACAAAACAATGGCTAATTCAACTGCAATGACACATTCATCTTCAATTTAAATTATTATATCTATAGATAATTCCTATTGCAATTGAATAGTTATCCTCAAAACTCTGAATAACAATGTCGAAGTTTGTTTATTTAATTATAGACAAAAACTGAATGGAAGGAAAGCCAAACAGATAGGCCACTCAAATTGCTATCGACAGACAGTAAAACTATGCGAATCTCTGAATATCAGAAATGATTAGATTCATAATATAACTGAACATATTTATTATATAAGACATCAATTTTCTGGACATTGTAAATTAAGACAAAGATTGTTACAACACAAATTCACTTTCAATTCAAAGTATTGATGAAGACTTGATGGTTATCATTCCAATAGAAAAAGAAGCAATAGATTTAATTGGAAAATGGTGTGTCGCCATTTACGACAATGAACCACATACCCAGTTATTATACATTCATTTTATGAAACTGATATGGAAATTACAGTAATGTATAGAATATGCAACAAGATTATTTTGACCTGCAAGAAACATCTTATCGTATGTCTAAAATCAGTTTATAATTTTCATCCATGCCCCAGGAAGTTACTAGTAGGAATACTGAAACTCACATACATGTTAAAGTTGACCCAAGATTGTGTGATATTATTGCTGTTAAACTATACCAGCGAAACAAAGAAATTGTGATTATTGCTTTTACTGTTACCCACAGTCGTTGCTGTTACAACTTGTTTATTTCAAAAATTGAATTGTTCATTATATTGTTCATTATTGTAACAATAAACAAATAGCATTATTGTTAAGTCTATTAAGGTTTGTTATGCAGAAATATTTTGATGACTTTAAAATGTTTGTAAGCATATTTTATGAACTTTTGTACCTCGTTCTCTAAGATGTGGCTTAAAATATGTACTCATTCCATAAAATTAATTACTCTTAAACTATTTTTTTCTTTATTTTTATACCAAAGACTGATGTACCATTGTAATCATACATTTTTTTTTTTTAATTAAGGCTCTGAAAGAAAAACAGTGGGATTTTAACAGCTAATATGTTTGTTTTAATTTATAAATTACAATATTCAAGCTAAGTACGGCTAATTTAAAACATTGTATGTAAAATCTACATCATAATCAAAGGAAACATTTACAAAGCAGTTGTATTTAGTGCTCTAGAACAGTGTTAAGTGATAAGATTGAAAATGAGAATAAATTAAATGCTCGAATAATTAACCAAATCTGACTTTTCATCTGCGATGTCGTGTCTTATTGAAGAGTTTGATATACTGGCTTTATAGAAAATCAGCCTCCTCCTTTTCTGGGAAGTAGTACATCCTTCCAGAACCCTTTGTGATAGGAGGACTAACACAAGAAATATGTTACACACAGGAACATAGCAGATGTCTTGTTTTTGTGGAGGCCAGGTAAACGATGGTGCAGGGCCTTAAAGGTGCATGAAATTCACTTTTACGTCACCTATCTCATTATTTGAAAGTACTAATCCAAAAAAAAAAAAAACCAGTAACTGTCATAAACACAAGCAATGTCTGAGTTTATAAAGATCTGTGACATATTGACCAGCCAAATGTAGTCTGTCTCAGTCATCTGCTATCTATTGTTGAGTGAAGGTACTACATGTTGCTATTTGTTTGACAGTGTTTAGATGTGGGTTGATCCTAAGTTTGAAGTTAAAAATCAGCTGCTAGAGGCTTCTGCTTTTACAGCTATATGAATGGAAAACGAAAACAGAATTTTCAAATACACATTTATTTCACACAAACAGTATTAGACGTTTGAACAAGTCATTTGATATTGCTCAATATGTTTCCCCTGACAAATGTGTCATTTGCAGACTTAACTGTATGCTCAACTGTTGACCGTAGGTGATCACCCGTGATAATTCGCATATGTAGCATGATACTGTCTTTTAGTTCTGCTAATGTTGAATTTACTCTACAATACACAACATCCTTTAGGTATCCACAACCAAAAATCGCAAGGAGTTAGGTCAGGAGAATGTGGTGGCCAGGCAGTAGGGAACATAAGACTAATTACTCGATCATTGGTAAAGTGTTGAAGCAACAAAGTTCGCACGAACCTTCCAATATTAGAAGGTGCACTATCTTGTATAAAAGAATTGAATCAAGAAACTTTCTTTCCTGCAGCTGGGGTATCACTAAGTTCTGGAGCATGTCACGATATCTAGCTGTGGTCATGGAACATGTCTGAGGACCATTAGCAGTAATTTCTTCAAAAAACATAAGGATCCAGGATAAAGTTGGATGTGAACACATATCAGAATGTTAGTTTGGGCGAATGCGGAGGCATTTCCTGGAAAACGTGTGGATTTTTCTTGGCCCACACATGGCAATTTTGGGTGTTCACAGTGCCATTCAAATAAAGGTGCGCTTCGTCGCTCAACAGGATGTCCCATGGCCACAACACATTAACTTCCATCCTTGCCAGAAAGGTCAATGCAAAAATGAATCGTTTCTCCTTGTCACCTGGAAGCAGTTCTTGTCTGTGACTGATCTTGAATGGAAAAAAATGAATTGAGTTTCTCAGGATCTTTCTAAATGCTAAAGGTTTGTCGTGATGCAGCTGGGGTATTACCTGAACCTGAAGCATTCTCCAACAACTGCTGAACGATTGATGTGGCAACATCTTCAATCACTTGATCACCGATGCACTTTCATCCTCTGCCACATTGCACATTTTAAAGATCCAGTTTCTTTAAATTTTTTCATCATTTTTCTGATACCCTGTGGTGACTTCGGTCCACAGAGTAATTTCTTAGCCCGACGAAATTCACGAAACGCAGCTGCAGCATTACCATGAATTCCGTGATAAAACTTGTCCATTAACATACGTTCTTGTAAAGTTATCATCATTGCAGCTGTTGCTAATAACAAGTTCTTGTGAAGTCATTGTCATCGCAGCTGTTGCTAATAACACATTCTTGTAAAGTCATCGTCATCGCAGCTGTTGCTAATAACACGTTTTCAGTTCACACCAATTATTTATAACCTGATGTCGGCTGTGCTCCTGGTGTCTATGCAAATCAGATTGTTTTCTCTTTGCATAAAGATTAACCTTATGCAATTGTGATGCCATGTGGACCACTTTCACAATAAAAAAATTGTGAAACATTACAATTAAAACCGTACTGTGTCGTTATAGCATTGCATGATTAATGTTTTGCTACAATTATTTTCATTGTTGTAGCAAAAAGCGCCCTTTAGCGGACGATTTTCTAACTTTTTTTTTTTTTTTTTTGCAGAATTTTTGAGCACATCCTTTGAATAGTATGTGTACAACTTTTGGTGTCTCTCCGACTATTGGTTGCAGCTGCAGGATGCTCTAAATAGGCCAACTTTAATTATAACCAACTTTTGTGTGTGTGTGTGTGTATATATATATATATATATATATATATATATATATATATAGAGAGAGAGAGAGAGAGACAGAGAGAGAGAAAGAGAGAGAGAGAAAGGAGGGGAGGGATACAATAATATGAACACCCATTTGCATAGACACCAGGAGCACAGCCGACATCAGGTTATAAATAATCGATGTGAACTGAGAACGTTTATTAGCAACAGCTGCGATGACGATGACTTTACAAGAACGTGTTATTAGCAACAGCTGAGATGACGATGTCTTCACAAGAACGTGTTGACAAAGTCATTATCCTAGCTCCAGAAAACAGATATTAATCCAAGATAATAAGAGAAGCACTAGAAATAGCCAAGACACCTCAGAATTTCAATTGAGAAGTCAACTACCCAATACTTGGCAACACTAAGATAGTATCCAGAAGACTCGATAGATCACTCATACAGCTTGAACCATATTGCTAGACCATTCTTCTCTGAATCTCCCTCAGTTTCACTTCTTCTGACCACAAAAATCTTATTACAGAACACTTGTTCTTCTATAATGCAATTTTCTAGCAGGGCGACCATGTTTTTGCTCTGTCATTTGTTTCATGCTTGTCCTGCTATCTGTTTCACACTGCTAGAGCCTGCCTTACAGTTGCCTCTTTACGATGTAGTAGCATCACAAGGTTCCATCCAATCATATTACATCTACAGGCAATTTGTCCTTACTTACTGAACCTTGTATATTTTTATCTTAAATCACCCTTGTATATTTTTATCTTAAAATTATTTCCCTCTTTATGGCTAATTTTGGTCATTTTTCTGAACTTTTTATGTAACTTTCTTACATCTCAATTTTAAAATATAAATAAGAAACATATTAAGTAAATTGTAATTAAACATATACACTTGTATAATAAATAAAGGCCAAGAATACACACAAAAATGATTTAAACATTACAAAACCAACGGCACGACGGGTTTCGATTGTCATCATGGATTGAAGACTACCGTAAGGGCAATCAAAACTCAAGTAATGTTGTTGATTTTTTTAATGTTTTAAATAATTTTTGTGTGTGTTCTTGGACTTTGTTTGCTATACAATTTAAACACACGTTAAACTTTTTATCTACATAAACACTTTTACTGAAACATTAAGTATTCTTAGAAGAAACAAAACATTATAAAAGATTACATTAAACATTATCACTTACCTGATTTCAGTTGAAACATTTTTTCAAATATCAAATCTGAAAGAAATCCTCCAAATACAACTGCTTCTATCATATGCATGATGTCCAATTGTAGACATGGATTTAAGTTCATCAAGGGCTCTCTAAATCGGCTTCCCGAGTCTGACTGTATAACAGTACTCAACAAGAAGACAGTAATCTAATAAAAAGAACATTCAAAGTATAACAATGATTTGAAGGGATTTTTATTTTTTAATATTTCCCAATTATGCACTTCATAATTTACAATAATGTACATAATAAAAGTCCTAAATTAAAAAAAAAAAAAAAAGAATGATAATCAGGTCATTCCAAATCAGCACCCTTAGTTTTATTATTGTAGAAAAAGACCCATAATAATTGATCTTTCTTATAATGTAAGATGCAAGGTTTGCAAAACTATGTGCAGTTCATATTGATGCATGGTTCAAGATTAATGGATTAAGGGGATTATCTAGCATCTAGATTAGAGCAGTTCCTGGAATTGAGGTCTCACCTGATTGGTCCTCCAGCACAGGCAGATCAGAATGAGAATGGGCGCCTGACCTCAGAATCCATCACAATTGTATTTAAACCCTTATTTTGTAAATAAAGTGAGTTACCTATGTTATCTGTTTAACTGGTGTCCCCTCCCATTATTCACGATGTAAGAACAACAACAATATAAACAAATGTTCTTCAAAAATTTTCTTGAAGTTCACAAGAATGTGGATTGCTGATATGCTTTTAAATTAAAAAAAAAAAAAAAAAAATCCATCACCCTAATCCATAATTAAAGTTCACATAAAATTGGTACTTTAGGTGGTGTACACAAAGAATGGGGTCCGATAGTCCAGTGGTTTAGATGCTGGACTGTGGATGGGAGGAGCTCGGATTCAATTCCAGGCTGTTGTCGGGGATTTTTCAACGGTGATTTCTCGTCCAGATGGATCCTAAGGTTCACTCAGACCTCTCTCAAATGGGTACCAGGTTTCTTACTCGGGCTAAACACGGGCAAGTGTCAGGCTGACCATCTGACCTCAACCAGTACCGATGGTTAACCCTTTGCACTCTTGTGTCGACTCCAGCTCGACATACAGAATTTCCGGTGAACACTCTTTGTGTCGAGCATCACTAGACTCAGGAAAGTGATCTGTAATGTGCTGCCACCTATCGGCAATTATCAGAAACATTTCAACGGCGCTAGTTTAAAAAAAATGCAAATAATTACTGTTAGAGGAGACCACGTATAGAGCATGGCGTCCCGCAAAAAGGTTAGTCTCTGTGACTCCGAAATTTTCGATTTGTTAAGTGGAAATGATGTGGAAATGGTTAGTGACTGCAGCGATTCTGATTATGAAGTTTCTTCTGATGAAAATTCAGAATTTACAAGTGATTCTGAAACCAATATTTCGATAGGAGAGGATATTCACAATAGACCTTCGATGGGTGGAGGAAATGGGAAGAAATGGATGCTGATTTTGTCAAATTTCAACGGTGTTTTACGTCTGAATTTCGGCCACCACCAGGTAAAAAATTAGAAAAGGAGATAGATTATTTTCAATTGTTTTTTACTGATGAACTTTTTACTGAAATAATGGCTCAAACAAATACTTATGCCAAAGAAAAAATTCTGAAAAATACACCTCTTCAGAAATATTTGATTTGGCATTCATGGATTGATGTTACTATGACCGAACTAAAGGCATTTTTTGGTTTGATTATAAACATGGGAATGAATTCCAAACCTTCTCTACAAGATTATTTTTCTGAAGACTGGCTTGACAGACAGCCATTTTTCAAAGTAGTATTTTCACGAGACAGATTTTGCCAAATATTTTGGAATCTTCATTTGTCTTCTCCTCATAATCAGGGAGGGGTGGATATGGCAGATCACTACATATCCAGTTACTCCTTCACACATAAATCACTAAAATGGTGGAGAAAGCTTTTCTTTTGGTTATTGGATGTATGTATTGTGAATTCTTATATTCTTTTTAGCATGAACCAATCATCAGAAGAAAAGAAAAGTCAAAAAACTTTCAGAAAAAATCTAGTAAAACAACTAGTAGAAAATACAAGAAATGTATCCCACCCCTCAGGACTGATAACGAATACTGATGATGCGGAACGATTGAATGGGAAACTACATTGTTTATATGCAAATCCAAAAAGTAAAACGAAGGACTGCAAAGTTTGTAGTGATAGAAAGAAGAAGGGAGGAAGAAAGGAAACAGTTCACTACTGTAATACATGTAAAATAAAACCTGGATTGCATCCTGGTATTTGTTTTGAACGCTATCATACATTAAAAAAAATTACAGAAATATTAATTAATAAATATTTTGTAGTACTTGTATATTAGTAATAGAAATAGAAAATATATAAATTTGTATTAATCATTGCAATACTGATTTTCAGATTTTTTTTTCCTAATTTACATTAAGTTAGCGTTTTGCCATAGAATACCCCAGAGCTGAGGGGTCAGAAGGGGGATAATTGGCTCAGAGTGCAAAGGGTTAAGAATCGCTGGGAGCCTAAATCTCTCATGAATCCCAGAACTTTCATGGCCTGTTGCAGTACAGTTTAACTTCAACACCAAGAAATGGCATAGGGAAGATGAAGTTGTAATTTATTATACATTAGTTGGTAATATCTAATTCAAAATAAATTAGATCTATTATGTATTGTAAAGATTTTTTTTTTCTTTTTTGTTCAAGAGGGATTAATGAAACAGGATACCCTCATTATTAATTCTTCAGAATTCCTTCATATTATATATATATATAGTTTACTGATAGAAACAAAGTTTTTCTGTATACATACCTTCGCAATTTCAAATTCATTTCCTTGTTCAATTTCTTCAACATTTATCAGAGATTGCAAGTCGCTATTACAATGGCCTAAATAATAGTAAAAAATAGGGAATCTTATTGGAAAGTAAAAGACTGTTAAACATTGTTAATCTTACTTTTAAATGTAATTATTTTAAAAACTCAAAAATTGTTTTAATTCATTAAACATTTATTTCAACAACAGAGAGATGTGTGCATAAAATTGAGACTATTGGAGGCAACATCAAGTACAAAAAATTAATTTATCTTACCAAGTTTCCTTACTCAAAAATACAGAAGAAACTCTCTTGTCTTAATTTTATGTTTCTTTTCTTGATCTTTAGGCCAAGAATTATTAATCCAGATGAAAGTGTAAAACTTTTTCGGTTAGAAACGGAGCCCTCTTATTACTGAGCATCTAGACCCTTTATCATTTAAGAGCTTAAGAATATGAGAATTTCTGTAAGATTAAAATTATCTATCTTAAAATAAAGGTATAGAAAGGTCGACTTCAGTTGTCATAAAACCAATAACCTTGGCAAAAAAAAAAAAAAATGCGAGGCCCTGAAAAAATTAAATGACAAAACTTTAGAAATTAAAATCAATAGAAATTTACCAAACATTGGAGATGCTGAAATGAATGACACCAGAATTTGCAGGTATGCAGTCAATATTTTTTGGATGCTAATGTTACTGATAAACTAATAGCCTGAAGGACAAGCTGCAAAGTACTATTATTTCTTGACATATTCAAACTAATAGCAAAGCAGCCTGCCTTTCAGTTAAAAAAGAAAAAGAAAAAAAAAAGAAAAGAAATAACACAATCTAAAGCCATGCAGAATAATTTAAATAAAATTTCTTTGGGACAAAAGCCGTTTGCATATGTATTTAACATCAAAACGTTAAGTTGATGGTTGATTGAGCAAAGCTGAAAACAGACTACAAGTACCTTCTTGGTATGCTTGTTTGTAATTTGCAAAGTTACAAGTGTATGATGAGAAAATGTGATCAATGTACAGGACAGGAAGCAGGGTGTCTACATAATCTGAATAAAAAAATTCCCTGATTTTACAAACAATTTCTTTTAAAATTCCCTGATCATAAGAGAAAAATTCCATGATATTAACTATTTGGTAAATATTTACTACTTTCTGTAAGTATACTAAAAGAATAAGCAAAAAATTCTGTAGAGAGAGAGAGAGAGAGAGAAATAAAAAATTATAAATTTATGAGTATACAATATCTTAAAAGATTTATTGCAACAATATACACAAAATTAAACTCAAACTGAATTTCAGATTCATTGTAATATACAGCATGATACTGATTATTTAAATTTTTGAAAGCTTTATCGCAGCAATTTCGTTTTCGAGCGTTTGGGATTGCTTGTGTGGTGCTTTTAAGATTTTAATTTTTTGTCATTAAGCCTTTTCAATTCTTGAATGCTCCCGGTAAGATAGGCACTCGCGCTTGGCAAAAGATCATAAATTTCCCTGATTTTAAGTAATAATTGCAAAATTCTCTGATTTTTTCCAGAATAACAAAATTCCCTGACAATTCCCGGTTTTCCCTGATTTCCCGGTTCTGTAGACACTCTGGGAAGGTCTCCTAGAAATGTTCAACTGTTTGAAGAAAGCGATGCCATGCCAGATAATGTAACTTTCAAGCAGTGGACTGTGACTATGTGTTACTGTGTTATTCAGACAAAAGACGAATTCTTTCAGTCTCTTCTTGAAAAGCTTGAGACTGAAAATTTATTTGGAAAAAATGATTTTAAAAGAAATGTGTACATAATCAAAATTGTAGCCTGTAATGAAAAAAATCACTACATTTCTAAAGTACAAACTCAATTTCTAAGAAAGAAGAAAGATGAGCTGTTAGAGACAGAATCCATTATTCTAGCCAATTTTGCAGAAAATTACACTTTTGTAATCCAGGATGAAATTCAGGGTCATCACAGGGTGAACAATCAAGCAACTGTCCACCCTTTTGTTTACTATTGTAAATGTGACAGTGAACTTTGCAGTCGCAGTGTTTGTATTATTAGTGATCACCTAGAACAGTGATGCCCAACCTACAGCCCGCGGGCTATATCCGGCCCGTGAAGGTGTTACATGTGGCCCGCTCTTTTATTCCAATATTCACATATTTGTATTAATGGGACCTTTTTTTTTTTTTGGTTGTTGAATAGGAGATTCCGCCGCCACATTGTGGCCCGCGAGATTCACAGCAAAGTCAAGTTTGGCCCCCATATTATGAAAGGTTGGGCACCACTGACCTAGAACATGATACGGGAGCAGTGCACACATTCCAATCCTAGTTGCTGCTTCATAAGAAAAAAAAAAAAAACTCTTCCTGGCTTGGAAAAAGTTATCTACGAGGGTCAGTCAATAAGTAATGCCTCCTATTTTTTTGCTCCCTTTAATTGTCAAGAAATGCAAATGCAATTACATAGCTTGAAACCCACAACATTGACGATTAATTTGTCACTTCTCAATATAATCTCCGTCCATTTCCAGTTTTGGTCCATCTTTTAACAAGGGCATGTATTCCAGAGTGGTAAAAGGCATGGTCTTGCTTCCTAAGCCATTGATGCACCGACGTTTTCACGGTCTCCTCATCTTTCAAAGTGAATCCCACGATGAGCTTCCTTTAGCGGCCCGAACAGATGGAAGTCCGATGGTGCTAGGTCAGGGCTGTAGGGGGATGAGGCAAGACTTCCCCATCCAATTTTCACAATCTCTTCAGTGGTGTGACAACTGGTATGTGGTCGGTCTGGCATTGTCATGCATAAGAAGAACATCTGCCATAGCTTTTGTTAGGCGAACTCACTGAAGACTTGCTTTAAGCTTTTTGAGGGGTGTGACGTATTGGACAGAATTTATTGTGCATCCCTGCTCCAAAAAATCAACCATGATCACACTCTCTGCATCGCCATAACTTTCCCTGATCATACAGTTTTGAATTTTTTCTTCCTCGGTGAGTTTGTGTGATGCCATTCCATTGACTGCCTCTTTGATTCAGGTTCAAACAAATGAACTCATGTTTCGTCTCTGGTCACAATTTTTTCCAGAAACTCCTACCCCTCCAAATGTAAGCGCTGCAAGTGTTTGGAGGCTATTGTTTTTCTTGTCTCTTTATTCTGGTTGGTTAACATTCTTGATACCTACCGTGAACAAACTTTTGTGTACCCCAGTTGTTGAATAATCATCATCACACTGCCTTTACTGAGGGATAGAATGCGACAATTCATCTGTTGTCACCCGGCGGTCACCACGAATGAAGTCATCGACTCGCTGAATGTTGCGTGGAGTTACTGCAGTCGCCAGCCTGCCGCTCCGCATTTCGTCTGCAAACGGTGTTTGCCCTTCAAGCTTCATTACAGAGACGAACCAATCGTCTAACAGTGCCGACATCCACTGTTGCATCACTGTATACGTTTTTCAGCCTTTCATGAATGCGAATGGGCGTTTCACCTTCCGCATTCAAGAATTCAATCACAGAACGCTGTCTAGTACGAACATTGATGTCAATCATTTTGCAAGCGGATGCAGTGCTGCCACCTGTTGACGCAGGAAGTCGCTACTGCAGTGGATTGAAGAAGGTGGTTTGAGTAATTGCACCAAATTCAAATTTTTCACTTAACTTATTTCAGAAGAAAAAAAATAGGAGGCATTACTTATTGATTGACCTTCGTACTTCTCAGATGGAGCAGCAATCCAATAAAACAGAAAAAACAGAAAGAACTTTATTAATCTCTGCTTTCACAAGAGATTTCGAGCTTGATGAAGAATGGAACTTCTTAGCATCGTCACACGGGAGAAATGCTTGCATTGGTGTCGGTGGAACTACCAAGAAGGTGACAAAAAACAAGTCTACATATAACTGTCACTAATCAAATTCTTACTCCTGAAGATATGTATCTATACTGCTCACAAAAAATACTGGGAATAGCACATTAGGGTGGGCCGAAAAAATTCAAAATTTTTTTTCCAAGTCGTAATACCGTGGAAAAGTTGCGAATTGGGGAGACTAAAAAGGGATAAAAAAAGGGGATAATAAAAAATCGGTTTATATCTTCCGTTCGCGCATGTGCTCTAAAGTTTGCCGAAAGTTGGAAAAAATTCACATTTTTATGATAATTTTAACATTTTTAATTTAGCCTCTTCCCGAATGTAATAGCTCAAATTCTTATGTATTAGAACAACAGAAAATAATGTTTAAATATTATTTAAATCCATCAACATCTTCCGGTCGCACATTACCTTCAAAGTTAATGAAATTTTGAAAAAAAATTACAAATAAAGATAGATCACAGTTCAAAGAGAAAAAAATATTAACAACTTACATGCTTTTTTTTTTTTTTTTCTTGAATACAAGGTTAAATGTTTAAAAACAAATTATTTTAGACCATTAGTAATATTTATAAACAGATTTTTTTATTGAAAAAACAAAGTTTTTGTGTGAAGAGTCGTAAGTCCAAGAAACCGATTCTGACGTCTCCCATGTTATAAACAAAAACAAAATAAGAAGAGAAAAACAAAATGCTAGGGCTCAATTGTGTAGTAAATCTGACGAATTTCCACTACAAGGTCTCTATTTGGATGGGAGGAGGGACGACACGTTAGTGGTAGATCTAGCTCATTCGAAAAGGTCCCGAAGAGTAAAAAAGGAACAGCATTACTCGCTAATTCAAGAACCTGGTTCGGTCTTCATCTGCCATATTACTCCAACTGCTGGAAATTCTGGAGGTATTGTCACTTCTATTATTTCTTATCTGTCTGGTCATGGTATTTCTCTTGAAAAATTAGTTGTCATAGGATGTGATGGCACTGCTATTAATACAGGTTTGAAAAACTGTCTGATTCGCCGAATCGAAATAAATTTTGGGGAAACCGTTACAATGGGCATTTTGCCTTCTCCATTTCAATGAACTGCCATTCCGGCATCTGTTTCAATACCTAGACTGTAAATCAACAAGTCCGAACTCTTTGAGAGGGCCAATCGGTGAAAAGCTAAGGGGCTGTGAAAAACGTCCAGTGATTGGCTTCAAGAGTATTGGCTGTCAGATCCCCACAATAGACAGAAGTATACTAAGTAAGGATCAGCAATATCTACTAGATATTTCCATGGCAATAAAGTCGGGAATCTGTAAAGAGGATTTGGCTGTAAGAGATCCAGGTCCCTTGTCACACTCGAGGTGGTTGACAATAGCAAATTGAACTCTCAGATTGTGCTTAAGTGAAGAAAGTCCCACACCTGAACTTCAAGAAAAAGTTGTATTTATTTTGAAGTCATACATGCCAATGTGGTTTAGTATTAAAACAAGTAAATACGTTGCAGAGGGACCAAAACTTGTGTACCAATCCATATAATCTTCAAGGTACCTCTGCCTGAAGATTAACGTAATATTGTCGACCTTGTGATCGAAAGAAATTGCTTTTTCGCTCATCCATAACATTTAATGTTAGCCATGACACAAGATAATACAAAACACATAAGAGACATCGGACTTCGACGAATTCTAAGGGCGAGACAGTTAGATCAAAAGAGAACAACTATCAGAACATTAATCCTGCTAAAACTAAATTTGAAGGCTCAAGCCTACTCGGAAATAATTAACTGGATGGACTGTGATTTATCTTCTCCCCCATTATTAAAAGATATCAGTGACAATGAGATTAAATCACACATTCAAAGTGACTCAGTCCCTAATTGGGATATAACATTCAAGACATTCCCAGTTCACACACGGGCAGTTGAACGATGTGTGAAACTCGTGACAGAAGCCTCAGGAAAAGTTTCCTGAGCTGAGTCTAGGGATGGTTTTATCAGAAGGACTCTGCTGTCAAGATCAACCATGCCTAACTTCGCCTATAAATCAGATTTCAAAGTACCTTCAGCTAAGAATGAGTGAAAACGGAGATGTTCAGTTGTTCAACATGAGGTTCTTGGACTTAAGACTCTTCACACAAAAACTTGGTTTTTTTTTCAATAAAAAAATCTGTTTATAAATATTACTAATGGTCTAAAATAATTTGTTTTTAAACATTTAACCTTGTATTCAAGAAAAAAAAAAAAAAAAGCATGTAAGTTGTTAGTATTTATTTCTCTTTGAACTGTGATCTATCTTTATTTGTAATTTTTTTTCAAAATTTCATTAACTTTGAAGGTAATGTGCGACCGGAAGATGTTGATGGATTTAAATAATATTTAAACATTATTTTCTGTTGTTCTAATACATAAGAATTTGAGCTATTACATTCGGGAAGAGGCTAAATTAAAAATGTTAAAATTATCGGAAAAAAGTGAATTTTTTCCAACTTTCGGCAAACTTTAGAGCACATGCGCGAACGGAAGATATAAACCGATTTCATTTATTTTTTTATCCCTTTTTAGTCTCCCCAATTCGCAACTTTTCCGCGGTATTACGACTTGAAAAAAAAAATTAAAATTTTTTCGGCCCACCCCATTGCACATATATATGTGAAAAAGGAGAAAGTAATCACCCGACAAGCGAAGCTGAAGGAAAGATTTGACAAATGCCAGCAACTACCTGCAACTTGGTCATTCCACCGATTTCTTCCACTTTCAGAAAGCATGATGAGATGCTTCCCCATGTCGAAGTCAGAAGATTACAAGTATCTTATTACCACCAAAGCTGTGACACCGACTGTCAGGAACAGTGACATTGTTGCCTGTGTTTATGATGAACAGTTGTGACTAGGAGTCATTGAGTACATA
Organism: Thereuonema tuberculata; assembly: GCA_023159025.1. NCBI lineage: Eukaryota > Metazoa > Arthropoda > Chilopoda > Scutigeromorpha > Scutigeridae > Thereuonema > Thereuonema tuberculata. Next base: position 247,210,066 of record JAFIDM010009631.1, on the reverse strand, counting down.
AACTTAGAAAATAAGGATCTCTACCATCCACATGGACCAAGTACAAGCTTCAAGATATCCGAGGACCAAGTGTGGATTCTTGTGTCAAATGTGCTCAGAAAGCTTAGTCGATCCGAGCTCTCCACAAAAACATGTCTCTTTCATAATATATCATCAGCATTATGTGAAGCTATTACAATGCTTCTAATCAAGTAATGAGATAGAAATAAGCTAATCACAGTTCATTTCTTGTAAAATGGCCAGCAGTTTAAGTAATTGCCTATCTATTACTTCAAATTGTAGACTAATTTTCTTTTGTTTACAACCACAGCTTTTATTTTGTTTAGTATAAGTCTCAAAACCAGAATTGCAGGATATTTGTTTTTCTGTGTAATATATTTTAATATTATATTTTGACAGTTTAAGTATTCTGTCCTGCAAGAATCGCAAAATAAAAGTGTCGCTTCACAAATAAAATATTTGTGCATTTTTGATAAGATTTTCACAATGCCATATTTCCTATACCAGTTGAATCTCAAAAGTCAGAGTTTTAACTCAAGTTAGCTCTTATGTAGTACCTTAATTTGTAGATTTTCAGAATTTTAAACAACTGTCCAAAGATATTCAAACCTTAATTTAAGAAAATTTACAAAAAAATCTTATAAACAATCCTCCTGAAAAAAAAAAAAAAAAGCACTCTAAGTCTCAAACCTCCATTTTTTTTTACAAATAGTACTGGTAAACAGGTACTTCCCAAAACAATTTCAACTCTTAAACAAGCTACCTTGCCTCCAAAAAGAAATTATTGAATATACATTTTTTGCAATGGCAATGAGAAATTTTGAGCTCAAAATTTATTTGGAAAAAATGATTTTAAGAGAAATGTGTACGTAATCAAAATTGTAGCCTGTAATGTGCTTAAGGTCACAGATTTTATTTCATGGTTCTAGGATGTACCAAACCTGAGATATCAAAGTAACTGTAAAAGGTTACAAAGGGTAAAAATGGCATGTGCTGGAGTACAAAATGGCCACCATATTGAAATCACTTTGCATAAAAATGTAATATTGTTGGTTTTGAACTGTCCAAACATAGGAGTAACAGCACACAAAAAATATTTTTCTTTGAAAGTGGTCAGGCAATCAATTTTTATTGGACCACTTGATATGCATTGACCCATAGGTATGCCAATACAACTCATTTAAAGAGAAAAAAAAGAAAAAAAGAAAAAAAGCAAATAAAGTCTGATAGCAATAACAGAAAAATACATAGCTGTGAGTAATCTACCTTCTTAACTTGTGATCATACTATAACATTAGATAGTGTAATTAGTGAATGGTGCATAAGCTCTTACTGTACAATTAGTAAATTTTCTGTTTATAATCCAAAATATTTCTAGTCGTACAAATAAAGAAGAATATACATAATATATAGCTTAGCACTCAAACTATATATTATGCATATTCTTCTTTATTTGTACGACTATATTTCGACCGGACCATTGCCGGTCTTCAACAGGTCTATTACAAATTCCGTGTTTCGAATACAAATTTGCAATTTAAATATAATATGCTGAATGATGTGCATCTTACACCAATAGATTCTTAGTAATAATTAACAATTTAGCAATTATTAATACATAACAGACAATTTAGCAATTATTAGAACATAATATTTTACATTATTTTCCGTTTATAATTTCTATATTTACCCCTTAAGAATGTTTTTGCACAGAGCAAAAAACCAAATGAAATATGCTAACAATTTATACAATGTATTCTGTTCTGTGGCTTAGTTATTAATACTAACATTTACATTTCTCCTTTTTTTCCACAAAGACTGAACAGCCAAGGTTGAAGTTTTCCTCTTTGCCATTTAGTTTTAATATTACTTAAGTTAACTTAATAAAATTAAATTATCTTCAGAGCAGAAATTTACAAAGCTTGGCTATAATTTATATATGATAGATTTAATGACATCTTTCAGCTTTTTTTTTTTTTTTTTTTTT
>JAFIDM010009631.1:247194335-247207979 GCA_023159025.1 Thereuonema tuberculata | reverse complement strand
GATTCAAAGAAATGAAGATCTTTTTTTGCAAGTTGAAGATACTCCTAAAAAACGAATATTGGCTGCTTGGAAATTCCTGGAAACTAATTTTTCATTTTTTTTTTTTTTTTAGTAAATGAAGGCAATGCAGTTGAAACCTAGAACTATCAAAATAAAATGATATATTTTAATATTTTGTATTATTAAAACATTTAAAAACGAAAACTATGATTTGAAAACTTACTTTCCAGGAATTTCCGAGCAGCCAATATTCGTTTTTTAGGAGTATCATCATCAAGCAATGACTGATCTTCATTTCTTTGAGAACAAAGAAAACAAAAATAGAATTTTATAATTAGCTTAAAAGATAAACTTTAGATTAGATTCTCTGGTTAAAATATTTAATTAATCTATGTTGCAAAATAAATGTTAATTATTCTTAATTTTGTGTGGGTTATTAATTTCAAAAGGAGAGACAAATGCCATCTAAAAGTATCTCTGTTCCTGAACATTAAAGGGTGTCTTAATACAGGATGAGGCAAAAGATGCTTAACACCCTCTATAAAATGGAAATGTTCTGGAAACATATTAGGCCTAGGAGGAACTATATTGGTATATCAACTGACAGCAGCCATCTTTTTGGCCACCATCATGGATTCAATTCAAAAATTTTAAATGGGTAAGGAGTTATGAAATTCATCAAATTAGGCTGGAATTTCACGAGAAATGCAATGGTGGAATTTTTTTCGATTTACCTTTAACCGTTAAAGTTATATAGGAATGAATCTAACCAATATGTCCTCTTTAACATCATTGGAATGCCTCTAACCCACAAGAAAAAAATACAGATCTTGATGTCTAGGGAGAAGTTCACATGACATTGATAATTAATTCAGATCCAAACGATTGATCATTGACTGACACCACATTTATGCAATAATTGGCATGTGCTACAGTTTGGGGACTTTGCAAAAGAAGCAAATACTGCTGTGGCTGTTTCTTCGTCCGTGGCATTTCTGAAGCATGCAGATCATTAGCATAATTATTGCATGATCCCATTCCCATTTAATATTTTAAAGAGTTGAATCCAAGATGGCGGCCGTCTAGTAGACACACCAATATTACCCCTAGGCCTAACATGTTTCTATCATGAAAAATTACACCGAGAACAACTACTTTCCATTTTGTAGGCAGAGCTAGGTGACTTTTGCCTCACCCTTAATTCCATATAATCATATGTAGATTCTGATCATATTAGTTGAGGTAACTTACATCAACTAGTCTTCTTTTACAAAAGGGAAATGATTTTCCACAATATTTAAACAGCCAGTTGATAATTTGTTACCAATAAATAATTCAGTAAAACCAATAAACACCATATCTTAGTTTACGATACAAAGACATCTATCTCTGATGACAAAGTTTTCATATTGTCTTTGCTGATATGCATGCTCAGTACTGAAACAATTTGAATTCCCTTGAGTGCTGTGCAATTGCAATTAAACAATGATCATTCCATTTTAATGTTACTGGAGAATGACTGGCATTTTTTTTTCCAGTCTTCAAAGCAATTCTATGATATTTTAAGATATCAATCACTTCTACTACCAATAGCTTTTCAAACTCTCAACTCTGTTGTACTAGTTTAACAAATGCACTACGCAACTCTGAATGATCCACAGTTAAACAGGATGAAAAAGTAGACATATCTATTAAAGAAATGTAAAGTCAAGGATTTAATAGATGAGATTTGCCTTTTTATTCCTTGAAATACCGTTTATATCTTATGTAGTAACATAATTGTATTGTTTGCTCAGCTGTACACTTTATCATTCTGTGAGAAAATGAAGAAATTACTAATTTCTGGTAGTGGGATTATGATTACTAATCAAGGAATTAATATACTATACAGGGTGGTCCTAAAATGACCAAGCTTGAAGGCCCAGTGCAACATAGTAAAATAACAAAAAAAATTCCATATGAACACGGGTGTGGAAATGCTTTACTCATGTTACAGAATGATTAACAAGTACATAGACTATGGTGTAGCCACTGTTAGATGTGTGAATGCAAAGCATCCTGGGCCAAGCCATTCCAGGTCAGGGATGTGGTAGGTTATTTCAGTAGTTATTTGAGCTATGTTCAACAACATGTTCTCACCATTTATAGGCACCAACAAAAAGTACTACCAATGTCACCAAGAACAGGTTCTCTTAACACAGAGTTGGTAGACATCCATTACACTTATGGAAAAGCAAATGATAACAGCAGAGGGGCCCAGTACCTTTACTGGAAACCTATATGCAACAACAATGTCCAAGGATACAATTGCTGCCATTCATTGTCATCTTGCAAAAACAGGATCATTTTGAGCTGTTACCGTTAATAGGGGCTGAAACAGACATATGCAGACACCTGTTGCAGAAGACCAGGTGCTTGAATTAGTCATAGATGATCCAGATACATCTAAAGAGGTTGGTGCAGCAGCAGGCATCTCACATCAAAGTGTACACAGAATTCTTTGTGAACAACTTCTCTACCCATCATATAATGATGTGCAGCGAGTGCAGGCTGTCTCGCCAGCTCCATGCTTGAGGTTTTGCAAATGATATCTGCAGCAGCGTTTTCTTTACACAGATCAAGCATGCTTGAGCTGGGATGCGATTATGAACTTCCACAACTGTCATCACTGGGCGATGTAAACCCACACACTACCATCCAGGCATGGCATCAACAGCAGTTCTTATTGAATGTCTGGGCTGGTATTGTTGGAGATCATCTCACTAGACCAGTATTTCTTCCACCTATGCCGATTAGGAACATTTACAAGCATTTCCTTGAACCAACTTACTGCATTGCTGGAGGATGTCTCATTCCACATCTGTCATCAACTGTGGCTCTAGTTCATTTCAGCCTCACTGCTCAACGACATCTTAATCGAATCTACCCTGATCGTTGCATTGGCAGAGGAGGACCAATGTTCGGCTTGGTCTTCAAGCTCCCCTAACCTAAATCATCTGGACTTCTTTTTCTGCAGATATCTGAAAATGCTTCTGTATGCTACATCAGTTCCCAATGTACGTAACCTGAGCACACTATGGATGGGTGTACAATGATTCAGGTAATTCCTGGCATGTCTGGCAATCCTCATGCCAACGGTATGAGGCATATGTTGCTGCTGGTGGAGGCCAATTCGAGCACCTCATCTAACAGTGGCTGTACCATAGCATATGTACATGTGAATCATTCTGCAACATCTGAATAAAACATTTCCACACCTATGTTCATATGGACATGCTACCTCGCATCAGGGCCTTCAAGTTTGGCCAACCATTTCAGGATTATCCTGTATACTAATACAGGTTGAAAACGCTTTTTCTGAAATTCCAAAAATCGAAAACATGAAAGTTGTTTGAGTGCTGACATGATGCACCATAATTTGGAGCCATTTTGTTGTTAGCAGCAGTCATAGCAACACCTTTGTGTGCATGTATACATTATTTACCAAGTATTTTGTGCTCTGTGAATATATTGTGTCATTGTCTGTATGTATAAAAAAATTATTAAAAAGGAGAGAACCCACGACATAATGGCGGTTTGCCCTGACCCACTTCTAGCCATGGGAGGATTGCACAATTTACAGCAATTAATACCCTTCATAGGCAATTCAATGAATTTCCAAGGACACCTCTGTCATGGACCACCCGAAAGCAATCTCAAGAGGATTTATCTCACCCCCATCATGGACCACCAGAAAGCAGTCTCAGGAGGACTTTTCTCATTGAATTGTCTATGACGGACTCTTTTCGGGGCCAGGCCTGAGGTACTCTTGGGAGCCTCTATGATGGCGCAACCCTGGTTTGAATCTAGAGGCAACCCAGTGTTTTTGATGATGGGACTTTTCTCTATTCACTTATCAAATTCCTTAATCTTTCATATGAAACCAAGAAATGGCCACTTCCGGTTTGATCTTTTTTCGTTTTTTGCTCATATCTTTTTTCCCGCACTTTCCTCTAATTAGGATAGGCGTCATTCAATAGCTCTTAGGTAGGGCTATAAATCCCAGTAATCAAATTCCAGTTGGCTTTGGCCTCCTTAGGAGGGGAGGGGAAAACCCAGTTTTCCCTTAGGACCTCATGTTAAAATAACTCTTAAGAGTAAATGGCCAAATCGATTCATTTTTTCGACTGTAAGTAGCTGTTGATAAGGTTATTAATAGCTGTAAATTGTGTAATCCTCCCCATGGCTAGAAGTGGGTCAGGGCACGCCTATGGCTCATGGGTATTCTCCTTTCATAAAGCTACCATCAGGGTTTATGTATAGCCTCTGTTATGAAATGTAAATGGCTATAGTGTTTAGACTTAGATTCCATCCCAAAGCTGTCCCTATTTTATAGATGCAAATATAGAATATTCCAAAATTCATAACACTTTCGGTGCCAGGATTTCAGATAAAGTATTCTCAACCAGTATGTAGTATATTAAAATACTACTAATTGATATTGCATTATTTTATTATTATTATTAAGAGTATTAATTGGTTCTCATAATGAAAACAAAAACTTTAAATGTGAAGACTAAGTTATTCCAATTACACATTGTAATCCAATTTATATAATTATAGTTAAACTTACATATGTTGTAATATTTTTTGGAAAAATATGCCATCTTGTAATTCTTGAAGAGACTCCAAAACAGGAACTAGGCCCAAACAGTTAACCTTAAAATCATCAATAACATAAATTAGAATATGTAAAAAAAAAATGAAAAAGTTCTAAGTAAGAACTGAAATAAAAAAAAAACAGTTTAAGGATACTTAAACCACTTAAAAAATTCCAGTATGATTTGCAATGAAAATAGTAAAACTCTGCTACATCATTTGTGACAAAAAGAATTTTTTTACCACAGGAATAAAAAAAAAAAGCTGATGAAAAGGTGGAACATGTGTCTTGCTGACAAGGAAGACAATGTTGAGAAATAGTGTAAAATGTAGTGTTCGATCCTACATTATTAAAAAATGTATATTTATGGAGTAATTCTCATAACTTAATTTAAAATTACTTGAACCTCATCTACTGGCAAATTTGTCTGTAACCATGATCCTATTAATTAGTGAAAGGAGATGTTATTATATTATAAAATTGCTGATCTCTTTATCAAAACAGCAGACAACAAAGTATTCACTGATTTGCAAATCTTAAAAAGTGTAGTAATTGAAATAAATATTTTTAATAGGAACACAGAAAATTTAATTTCTTGATGATCTTTTTACAAAAAAAGAAATAGATAGTTAGCAAGTTGAAAATTTTTTCCCACTTCTTTAGCCTATTTTCCAGTAGGAAAGTGAGATGTAAATTATGAAATATAAAAGTTATAAAAATTAGAGGTCACACTTATATACATACAAGACTGATCTGATGCAAAGTAAGGCTCATCAAATCAGTCTTGTAAGAATGTGTCCTCTCCCAAATAGCTTTTAAAGTATTGGATCGATCTTCTTTAAATTTGGCATACATATTTATAGACAAGACTCAATATAACATGCATATGTTTAAGTCCAAGTGACAGTTGTTGGATTGTCCCCGGGGGCTTTGGGAAGTCAGCAACCAGGGTACTAGGGTGGTGGATAGTGGAAATCTTTGTCTCTTAGGGCCCGAGCGCACTTTGGAATTGTTCAGTTCCAAGTCGTAAAAGGTCATAAATTTCACCCCTGTGCACGCAACTTTCACCTCTGTGCACGCGTGGGTAATATGTTGTGGTTAAACCAGGATCTTTCCTCCTGCTCGCAAAATGGCCCAGTGCTGGAATTTCTTTGGAATTCTGCTTCTAGCGTTCGTGGGGGACAGACCCTCTCAAACCACAAGGGGTGAAAGTCAATTGCGATCCTGCGGTTTTTTACGACCTGGAACTAAACAATTCCAAGTGCGCTCGCACCCTTACAGTGCCCTAGGACACTGTTGGAGGTGAGGCAGTGCATTTCACCCTGAATTAGACTCCCCCCAATCCAAGATATTAAGTGGATCATGCTGATGATGGATGGCACTGGAGTATAGTGTCGTAAATGGTGCCTCCGGGAAACCAGGCTGCATTCAAGCCTTCTTTTATTTCCCCAAATTTTTCTTCAGTTCTGTATGGATTGTTCAAATATTTCTATGGGGTGCTGATGAAGTGTCCCCAATATTCAGGGTTTAAACGAGCATAATGTTTGTCTTGAAACTTCAGTAGAGGACTGTTTTTACCATAACCTCCAGGATCCTGACTCAGATGAGGCCCCTACTAGGAAACTCACTGAGATTACAGGATATCATCATTAAACGCAACACCGTTAGTGGTGCGGGGAAAAAGGAGGAAAAATAGGGCTAGGGTGGCGGCTGCCACACAAGCCACCTCTCATGGGTCTGCTGGGAGGGGAGCCGACATAACTGGTGCATGAGAGAAGGGTCGTAGAGGTTTTGCTCTAACTAGTTTATCAGAGAGGGCTGCCAATGTGCCCATCCAAATTGCACCGGGACTGCTGCACCCACAGATGGTGCCAAGGGGCCTGGTACAAAACGTGCTACACCACTGGGCAATACACCACCTAAAGCCAGATTCAGACCAAAATAACAAGTGATTAGTAAACCAATCACAATGCTTCGCAACGTTTTCTGATCATTGATATTGCTTTAATTTCCTTGTGTTTATTTCTAATAAACGCAACAATTGCACCTTTTGATAATCACAACAATCACTATAAATGTGATTGTTGCGAATGCAAAAGATGAAATTGTTGTGATTGTTGTGCAATCATAACAATTTTAATCATTAAAATTTAATGAGATTTTAAAGATACTTGTTCACAGACTGACAGACAAAACAGGAATATTACTCTGCTTATCTAGATCAGAAGACTAAACAGATATCGGGGACAACCTTTGGTAGCCCCGGCACAAGAGCTTTGCTGATGTAGCAGCTGCAAATCCTGTCCTTCAGGTGGCTTTACAAATAGGATAGAGGCTTTTACAGAAGATCAGCAAATGGAGCTATCTTATGCAGATGCTGCTGAAGTGACTGAAGGAGAAACCTAAGTTCTTAGAAATAGAAGGGAATCTCCAGCTCAAAGCACAGAAGATGCCCAAAACAGGAAAGGAGTTTCCCCTAAACCTGATGCCATGGAATTTTCTAACTTGGCATGTTGTTTTTCTTTTCTTTAATCTAGATATGTGCTTCTTATCATGTCTTTTTCTTTTTTACAGATAAATTTCCAGCAATGTTCAGCAGCTATTGCAGTTCTAAGAAGATAACTGAGATTGACATTGACTTCATCCTTATTCAGAAGCCTTGGCTCTATAAGGACAAAGAGGATTGGGAGGTTAGGAAGGTCTTTTGCTTCAATACTTAAGACTACTCTACGTACTTGAATTTTTACAAAGCGTACAAATTTCCTCCTCCTTACAGAATTTTGTACCAAGAATCTGGCTGCAATTAGATTCCCAAGGAATAATAGAAGTGCCGTTATTGTTGCATCTGCTTATTTTCCTCACGAGCACGATTCTGATCCACCCTCATTGCAGGTTAAGAATATGGTCTATTTCAGTATGAACTCTGGTTTGCCCCTTCTCATGAGATGTGACGCTAACTCCCACCATACTGTGGGTAGAAATGACATTAACACCATAGGGGAACTAGAGTTTCTCTCCTCTATGGATCTGGGCATTTTAAATAAAGGTTCAGTTCCTACTTTCTTAACCCCTTATAGGGTGAAAAGTTCTGGACCTCACTCGTGCTTCCACCTATCTTAGGACAGAGGTTTGCAACTGGAGAGTATCTAAAGAGGTCTCTGTCGGAACATCGACACATCCTTTTCTCCTTGAGCACTGAGATGCTCATTGAGAAAAGATATAGAAACCCAAGGTTAACTAACTGGGCTTTCTATAAGGATGACCTTTTCACTTAAAATGGCAGGTTTTCTTGCCCTTTATCGTGATGAGTTTGGCATAGAAAACTCTGCCTGTTTTCTCTCTAACACTCTTATCTCTGTTTTTGAGCAAAATTGTCCACTTCGTAGTAAAGGAAGGAACAAAATAACCTGGTGGAATCCACATTTGGATAGACTCAGGACCAGGACCCATAAGCTTCTTAAGGCAAAGCATATGGGTATGTTCTTTGCTTGGAATTCTTGTAAAGAATCCCAAAAGAACTACCCCTTTATAAACATGCCATTAGACACTATAAGAGAGAACATCCTGGAGTGTCTTTTGTGAAGACATAAGCACCCTCCCTGTGGCCACAAGACTGACCAAGACTATCCAAAAGCTCCAAGACTAGACTGGGATCCTTGTTACTATCCAGTGGGAACTATTCGTCATCAGAGGAAGAGGCTTGTTAAGTATCTGCTGGATGTTCACTTCAGACTCACGAGCTACTGATGGATTTTTACAATGAGCTTTTGGAAAAGATTTTTCTCTTGCCAAACACATTGTTTCTTATGAAAAGAATAAGCAAGCCATTGCTACCTTTAAACCCTTCAAAGGGCAGGGGAGGATGTAATCTTCCAAGCCATACTTCTAAATGATTTGGAGATCATTATATCTCATCTTGTTTATGTTTATTGCTCTTGTCTGGTGCTATGTTACATTCCTATGTACTGGAAGACGAGTTGCTTTTATCCCTAAGGCAGGAAGGTCTGATTTTACCTCTGCCAAAACTATTAGGCCTATCAGTCTCTCCTCCTTTCTTCTAAAGGCCCTGGAAAGACTAGTCAATAGATTTATAAGGGATGTTTCTCTCTTAAAACATCCTCTTCATTGCATGCTTTATACTTATCAGAAAGGACTTTCTACTGAAGCAGCCTTACACCATCTGGTATAGAGGATAGATAATTATCTGTCCCATGGGCAAATGGCTCTTGGTGCCTTTCTGAATATTGAAGGAGCATTTGATTATACATCTTATGACTCCATTTGTTATGCAGCTGAACAGCATGGTGTAGACCCATCTGTTGTTAGATGGATCAGGAATATGCTTTCAACTCGTACTATTTGTGATTACCTTTCTGGTAACACTATCACAATTCAAGCTATGAGAGGATGTCCACAGGGAGGGATTACCTCACCATTGCTTTGGTGTCTGATAATGGACTCCCTTATCATGAAACTACAAGAACTTGGTTTCTATTCTCAAGCCTACGCCGATGACCTTGTTATTCTTATCAGTGGCCTTGACCCTGGTAGTCTTTGAGCTCATGGAAAAGGCTCTTAGATGTGTAAAGGGCTGGTGCTTCAACATAGATCTTAAGGTTAATTCGAGAAAGGCTCCAACTGAACTTTATTAGGAACAGAAAGATAGGGAAAACTTTGACTTTAAACCTATTTAACAAGCAAATTGATCTCTCCAATAGTGTCAAGTATCTCTTGAGTTATTCTTGACTCCAAATTGACCTGGAAAGAACATTTAGAATCTAAAATAAAAAAGACCATTGCCTCCTTTTGGATTAAAGAAGGATTTTTGTTAGTTCATGGGATCTTTAACCAAAAATTATTTATTAGCTTTATGTAACCCTTGTTAGACCTGCACTTTGTTATGTAGCCATTGTTAGGCGGACCAGAACCAGGCTAAAGACTGTTAGGACATTATTAAACTAAGTTGAACATCTGGCCTTTTTAGGTATCACCCGATCTATGAGAATAGCACACCTAATGCAGCTTTAGAGGCTCTCTTAGATTTGCTACCTCTTTATCGAGCATCAGGCCAGAAATACCACCTTCAGGTTGGTAAATCAAGGCAAACAGAATTATAACACTTCTAATCACTCCAGTATCTGACAGGAAGCACAGAACCTTTGTCCAATGCTTTCTCTCAGAATATGATATCCAACTTCATAATCCGTTGGGTAATTCCATGTCAAATCAACACACTGAATCAGACTTGATGTCTCAGATAGTCATGAGTTTTGGTATGCAGCAATATACCACAGACTTATGAAAAAAATACCCAATTTCAATTGTGTACAACAATTACTTTTGAAGTTATTAATTTTTAAAGATATAAATTCTTATAAAAAAAATTACACGTTTTGGCACCTTTAGTTGCCTGCAGGCTAGCAACCAGTAATGATACAAACCTGGGAGTGGTCTCATTTTAAAGCTGTTGAATGGGGCTTTAATATGATATGCCACATGATAGGGATACAAAAAAAAAAAATTTTTTGAAAATTTTAAGTTAAATTTTAAAATTTGAATTTCTTAAAAAGTGGCAATTTTAAAAATTTCAAAAAATTATTAAAATTAGTTTGTAATGTCTAAATACATTTAGCAAAATTCTATCATGGGATCTCAATGAGATCTGGAGATGCAGGGCTTCAGAACTACACGTTTTTGTGAATAATGTACCAAATCTAGTAAAATTTTATTTTTAAGCTACTAATTTTGCTATGCAGTATGTAGGACATTATAAAATGCATGAAATGCAATGATACCTTGTAGTACTATGTTTAGAAATCCTTTTTTAAAATAAAATTGAAGCTGATTGGCCTGCAAGTATGAATGTAGAGGGGAATCCCCTTTCACAAGGTGGAAGCTGATTAGCCTACAAGTATGAATGTAATGGGGAATCCCCTTTTTATCCTGTTTATATTTTTTGATAATTTTAAGTTAAATTTTAAAAATTTGAATTTTGCAAAAAGTGGCAATTTTAAAAATTTACAAAAATTATCAAAATTAGTTTGTAATGCCTAAATACATACAGTAAAATTCTATCATGGGATCTGGAGATGCAGGGCTTCAAAAATACACGTGTTTTGTGAAAAATATTAGAATTAGTACAGTTCCAGAAAATTGAATGGAACAAGCAACACATTACAATGAAACAAGCACTGGCTATTATTTTTACATTTATTTTAAAATGGAAAAAGGTCACATACTTACCATTAAAAATACGATATTACATGAGTAAAGTTAAGACTTAACAAATCAGTACTTCAGTTATGCTTGTTTTGTATTATGAAAACTTCAATAGTTGGAAGATACCCACACATTTGTTCACTTCACTGTCTGGGAAACTGTATGTTCAGCCAGTTTGTGTGATGGGGTTCACTTTGCATATCACAGCTATAGAAGGGATCCAGTGTGTATCAGGTGGTGTGGGATATACACTACCCTACAGTAATGGACCGGACACTAGCATATTTATATAAAATCAGACGAGATCGTCAAAGCACATGCGCGCATGTGATAAGGCAAAGTCCATTCCGATAGTTGCTATGGAAACGTCGGTAGGTGTGTCGAATAGTGCGAAGAATATACCGAAACGAAGGAAACTTCGTGACTTTGAAAGAGGCATTATAGAAGGTTCTCACATTGCTGCCATGTCTATTCCTGCAATTTCAGCGAAATTATCACAGCCACATTCAACTGTTGTGATATCGTCAAGAAGTGGAAGAATATGGGCATTGGGGCACGAACTGCACACTTGGTCATCCCCGGAAACTGACCGAAAGCGATAGATACATCCTGAAGCACGAGGTTCGTAAGAATCGCAAAAAAAAAAAAAACCCTTCGAATCATAAACAGTGAGTTTTAACAGGCATCAGGGGTTACAGTTCATCACAATATGTTGTGGAAGGAATTGAATGCCCTGAAAATCCACGGATGTAATGCCGAACATAAACCACACATCTCCCTATTCAACAGAACCGCCAGACTCAAGTGGTGGTTGCAACGTTGCAACTGGACTGTAAAAGAGTGGAAAACAATTTTATGGAGTGATGAGTCCCGTTACACTCTCTTCCAGTCGGATGGATGTGTTTGAGTGTGGCGAATGCCAGGCAAACATCTTTTACCAGAGTGCATCGTTCCAACTGTGAAGTTCGGTGGTGGGGAATCATGCTGTGAGGGTGATTCTCATGGTATGGCCTGGGATCATTGCATGTTGTTGCGGGAACCTTGAACTCCGAAGGCTACAAGGACATTTTGGACAGTCCGGTTGTTCCTACTCTCTGGCAAATGATTGGAAATGACGTTTGTTACTTTCAGGACGACAATGCTCCATGCCATGTTTCAGCCTCTGTCCAGCAGTGGTATACAGAGATGGCTGTAAAGCAGCTTCCATGACCTGCGCAGAGTCCCAACCTAAACCCCATCAACCATTTATGGGACGAGTTAGAGCGTCGATTGAGGGCCAGAGAACCACATCCGACATCTACAGCTGCACTGGCCATGTTTTGGAAGCAGGAATGGACAAAAATACCCATAAATCTGTATCAAAATCTTATGGAAAGCATGCCTCGCAGGGTGGCTAATGTAATTGCAGCATGTGGGGCCCTTCCCGCTATTAAATCAGGTACTCTTTCATGTGTTTCCAATAACGAGTACTGTCCGGTCCATTAGTGTAGGGTAGTGTATATATGAAGGTGATGAAACTGAAGGGTGGAAGAATGTAACTTGCACTTTACTGAAATCTTCATCTTTAGCCAGAACGTAACTCAACCACCAAGGGTCACCATAGATTGAAGTAACATACCCACTAATATCTGCAAATACTATCTGCTGTAGGTCAATTACAACAGGAAATATACTTCAAACAACTGCAGAAGAAAATAATTTCACATTTATTTTGGTTCCACACGTGAGAGGTATGAAAGCATGAAATTTCTGAATGCCTGATATAGTTACAGCTGTACTGTACCGGCTGGCCAGTTGTTCTTCAGTTTTAATGTATTCTTCAATCGTCAGAAATTTAAAGTCTGTGTTAGATATGTTCTGATGTGCCCATTCAAACAGTTGCCTTGCATTCATTATTTGGTCCTCACAGGGCCTTTGTAGGCTTGCTCTGGCTGCTAGTCTTTTTACTGTGGTCCCCACCCCATCGCATGGATCTTTTCGATGTGCTGTTGCTGCAAAATGCCATTCAGCCTCAGCTCCAAAATCTTGCTTGTGATTACACAAGTTAACCCGGCAGTGGTCGCGCCCATTTTTGAAACACCAATGGTCGCAATGGGTCTGTGAGACCCATTCATTTTAAACACCAATACTTTCAAAATTTCAACATTTAAGATATTTTTTAATCATAATATCATTGATTGGTTGTTTCTTAAGATTTTTATTATAATCATTTATTATATGTTTAAATATACAGATTAAGATTATTTAAGAAAACATTGTAAAAAAAGGATAAAAAGTGTATTGATTACATAATTGATAGAAAATTAAGGCATATATATATTTTTGGTTAAAATTATGATTAACTAATAATAAATTTGTTATTTCTAACCGATTGCTTTGAGTAAATATTGTTCTAATTTTTTTTTGTGTGTGTGTGTGTATTTTGTAATGTATTCTCCAGTCTTGATACTCACTATCATCATTATGTGTTGACTCTTCCTCACACTCTAAAATGGGCTCTAAAAGTATTCTACTTATTTCATTATCACTGAGGGATTTCATCTCTTCAAATTAATAAAAATAAGAAGTAAACTCAAGACCAAACTAAACTGTTCGTAGAAATAACTCATGAAAGAAGAATTAATTAAAAAATAGGCCTAAATAAATAACTAGTTTAATAAATAACTATAGAAAAAATAAATTGTTCAAAATAACTCTAGAAATCCAAGTTTATAAGGCAAACTTTACATTTAACGTATATAAAACAACTTTTCCCTGTATGCACAAAAAGTTACACGAAAGGTCGC
>JAFIDM010009631.1:247164133-247193935 GCA_023159025.1 Thereuonema tuberculata | reverse complement strand
CAAGCAATGTCTGAGTTTATAAAGATCTGTGACATATTGACCAGCCATACATAGTCTGTCTCAGTCATCTGCTATCTATTGTTGAGTGAAGGTACTATATGTTGCTATTTGTTTGACAGTGTTTAGATGTCATTTGACAGAGTTTATAAAGGTCTGTGACATATTGACTAGCCATATACCGGGTGATTCATAAAGTACTGGTGGTTTTCACCGCCCCATATCTTTTAAACTACTGCTCATAAAAATCTGAAACTTTTTATATAAAATCGTCAAACATATAAGAGTTATATTTCATATTATTTATTTATTATTATTAAATTCATTTTATTTGCGTTCAAACACCCCCAATATATCGAAATTATTATCCAAAAAAATTATTCGACTGTCTCCCAAAAAAGTCATTTGTCAGAATGCATTTTCAAAAAAATACAGGTTTTTTTTTGTTTTTTTTAAATTAAACAAAGGAATTAATGACAAAAAGTGCTTAGATTACATTTTCCTAATTAGGTTTCTGTATCATTTGAATATTGGATCCAGACTTTTAGAGTTTAAACAACATTACAACAGTTATTTAAATATATGATATATTGGGGGTGTTTGAACACAAATAAAAAGAATTTCAATAATAATGAATAAATAATAACATGAAAATGTAACTCTTATATGTTTGACGATTTTATATAAAAAGTTTCAGACTTTTATGAGCAGTAGTTTAAAAGATATGGAGCGGTGAAAACCACCAGTAATTAATGAATCACCCGGCATAGTCTGTCTCAGTAATCTGCTATCTGTTATTGAGTGAAGGTGCTATATATTGCTATTTGTTTGGCAGTGTTTAGATGTGGGTTGACCCTAAGTTTGAAGTTTAAAATCGGCTTACTGTTTGAGTATTCAACAAAAAAGTTACGATAGTATCTTACTTTAAAATATTAGTTTAAAAAAATGTCCTAAACTTAAGCATTTGTTGAGAATTGTAGTATAGGAAAAGAAAGTGGAACTCAGTACCATAAGGTTGTGAATCTGATAAACATTGAGACATTAAATGCATTAGAAAAAGACGGATATGAATTTTTTCCTTAAATACTGCACTCCTTAGGCGAAGCCTCAAAAATAGAATTTACGTGCAATTTTTCAAAACTACCATTTTTTATCTCAGAAAGTATGTGGCCTAGGGAGGAAAATTTTACATGGGTTCCTAACTTAGTGGTAGTGACTAGTAAAAGAAAGTGGCATGAAAATCTGAGGTGGTGGATATCATATGTTTTTGGTTGAATTGATATGGAATGACCCTGAGAATAATCGAATGATGATGACAATATGCTTGCAGATAAGCATTAGAACTAAAACAATGTATTAATGTCTTAAAGGAACGGATCAGATTTAAACAATTTAAGGAATTACTGTGGATTTAATTATTTTTATCAAAAATGGAAATCTATATAATATTCGCAAGTGTTTGTTTGGATGTATGTCTGTCTGTCTTGAAACAATGCTGCCATTTCTCAATGAATCATATCAAATTTAGCACGGAGGTTCACATGCATCCCAGAATAATTCATGAACAACGAAAACTAAGGGGTGTAAATTGGGGGGGGGGGGGGCAAACATTCTTCAAAGCTATGCATATATTCGAAACTTCTTGATTTGCAACCACGAAAATTCACATTAGTGTTCTTTGTCAAAATCTAAAGTATACGTATGAGGTGGAAACTTTCCTGCAGGATATGCGTATCCCCAAAACCGCTTGAGTTACAAACATGAAAGTTTCAGTTTTTAGTTTACTTGATGTACTTTCCTGTTTAAAAAGAAATAAAGCATGTTTTTATGTTACGTATGCAAGGCTTCTGGAGCAAAGCGACAGTGGCAGGTCTGTAACAATTTCTAACTATCATGTGCCTTTTTTACCAACTGGAAAAGGTTCAAAGTGATCACTCAATTACAATTTCTTTGTCATCCACATCAGGACAACTACTTTTTGTAACCTGTACAAAGCACCGGTATTTTTGCTAGTCAGTCAATATTCAGCAAATATTACAATATAAAAATAAATGAAGACCTATAATTTTGTATTACGTTCATGATTAGAAAAAAAGAAACAAATAAAGGAAGCAGCAAGATTTAAGGAAAGCTGGTGGCAAGTTCATTCAGGAACTTTTTTTAAATGTAATTGAAACAAACACGAAATAAAAAATTAAACTAATGATCTTGATGTGTGGCATGAGTTTAGAAAAATATCAGTGTGTTAAAAAAATGTGGTTCAAAAATGGAATTTATAAACATTTATGAAACAGATGCAACGGTTAATTCTGAAACAGAACGGGACTCTTTTTCTAGTGCATTCTTCAACAGACAGAAGGACATTATTAAGCAATAAAGCCAAGCAAAATTTTAAATTATCACTTGTATGATCTTCTAACAATTAGCATAAGATCTACTAAAATTTTGCCCTTTTTTTTTTAAATTTTTGGACTGTCTTAACTCAAGACAAAAACATTAGTACATATTCTGACACCCCAGCACCACCACCACCTTTAAATACCACTAACATGTCAGAAATACAGGCAGATTGTATCCAAGCCAACAGTAACACATTTTATAACTTACATTTCATAATAACGAAAAAATAAAACTAAGTAAATACTAGCTCCAAAGCTTGTACACATAGGTAAACTAATTTTAGTGGCCCAACATGAATTCTACATTTTGAAAATGTGTGAGTCTAAAGCAGTGGTTCTCAACCGGGGTCCACAGGGATCTCATTGAATCACACTTATTTTAAAATGGTTTATTATGAATTATTTACCAGTGTGCATAAATGCTCCATAGAATTTTATTAAATTAGTTTTCATTCAAAATAAAGCATAATCATTTACTATTTCGTTGATTATTAATATAATCCCTTACTTTTTCTTTTATCGAATAGCTATGAGGGGGTCAACCAAAAAAAAAAAAAAAGAAGAGAAAATGGGTCCATGGGTAAAAAAAGGTTGAGAAACCCTGGTCTAAAGAGATAAAAATAGAAAAATAGCAAAATTTCAAAAAGTTCTACAATTGGTATATGCTTGCATAACCGTAGAACATGCTGGGTTTGCAGTGAAGGACCTGCCCTTGGCAGAGAACTATGAATGAATGAACCGTAGAACATTCAATAAAAATACTGGGTACTCAAAAGCTCCATGATTTCACTCCCTCATAGTGTGGAACAAAAGTTTATGATAAGTAGTTTTCATTTGCACCATCATCAACCAGCTATCCAATCATTTATGGATAGAAGTTGAACTTTGATGAGTATGTCATTTCTATCTACGACAACAAATGGTGAGTGCGCTATGTTTTGGGAAAAAATGAAAATGAACTGAAAGTTACTTTTCTACACCAAGACCTTCTCCTTTTTCTTACCCCTCAACACCCGATATACTAAGGATTCCATCTAGTGATGTCATTAACAAAGTGAATCCCCACTGGTTGGGCTTACACTATCAGAAGTTGAGAAAAAGAAGATTGCAGAGAACCTTAAACAGCTCCTCGACTCAAGACCAATAGATTTCAGTTAACATCCAACATATTCAAAACTACTGTGCTAATTTTTAAGTTTAATTAAACTACTGCTAAAACCAATGTGTTCTTAGTGCTTCAATCTATAAACTGAGTCACATTATTCAATGTTTTGAGTTACCATATACTTAGAAAAATGTAGAGCCATTAAAAAAATAATTACTGTATGAAGCCCTAAAATAATTTTTAAAAGTTAAGATATATTTCTCAATAGTAGATATTTCTCATAGTGAAACTTGTACTTCCTATATCTTCTGATCCCAAAATGAAACTTTGGGTAATGTCAGAGGATAGTACCAAAATGATTGTGATTTTTTTCAAAATTTTAAAAATGTCGTTTTTGAAAATTAAATTAGTTTTTCAAAAAATAATTTTCTATATTAACCCCTGTCATGTTTCGTATCAAATTAAAACCCGTCAAAAGAGCTTTAAAATGAGAAATTAGCCTGATCTTATTTCATCCGGTTCCTGAGAAAATGGCAATTAAACATTTCTAGACATAACAATTTTTAATCAAAATTTTCAATATTTATTAATTTGTAACTTTTGACAGGAAGGTAAAAAAAAATACTTTTAATATATTCTTTCATACATATGTAAGGACTGTTATACAGCTTCAACAAAATCTGAGAATGTCAGTCAGAATCAG
Source organism: Thereuonema tuberculata (assembly GCA_023159025.1). Classification (NCBI taxonomy): domain Eukaryota; kingdom Metazoa; phylum Arthropoda; class Chilopoda; order Scutigeromorpha; family Scutigeridae; genus Thereuonema; species Thereuonema tuberculata. Next base: position 247,189,731 of record JAFIDM010009631.1, on the reverse strand, counting down.
TGTGTTAATTTGACACAGAATGTCCCTGAAAGTACCAAATAATGTTGTAGTTTTTGTGATGGAATAAATAACTTCAAAATAGAAAATTGATCTGAAAGAGCAAAATGGAAACTGGATAAAACAGAAAATGAAGTCACTTTCATACATTGAAAGAAATTATAAACTATGTCAATTTTGAAAAGGAGAATTCAGAAATTTAAATTGTGGTTGTAGATGGTTTCTAATTCAGGCCATAAAAAATTTATTAATTCAGTGAGAAACTTAAGCACATAATGGGGAACTTTACACAAAACAGAATTATATTATTCTACTGCTAAAGTTAAGGCTTTGTTTAAATATTTACTATGTTAAATAGTATTTGCAAATTAAGAAATTTAGTTTTGTTAAAAAATTCGTTTTATGCAAATTCAATGTTTTCAAATTAAAAAATAAATAAATATATATATAGTTTTTTGATACTTTCTTTTTAATCAAAATTTCTTGAGCAATATTAGGCATCTAGTTTACATTTGAAGTGCATAACAGGATATGCCTAGCATTGTTAGAGATATTCTAATAAGGTGTTTATTATTTATTTATTTTTTAAATTTAATCCTTATCCTAGAGAGTCTCTTTTCAAAAGATTTAACTTTATTATATTTTTTTTTTTTTCAAAATACCTATGTATAATATATATACTTATTCTCTCTTCTATTATATGCCTTATGATGACTTTGAATTTTTAGATTAAATATCCTAAAAGCATTTGTTCATTTCATTACTTGAATCTTGAGAAAATGTCGAACTTATAATCAACCATAATTATTTGGTTACTTTATTCAATGTAATTTTCTATTAAAAGAAAAAAAAAAAAATTCTTCCAGTTAAAATTGTGTCACAGTAAGACAAAACAAAAACAGAAGAGATGACTTATTCCTTTATTTTCATTTAGTGGCTTCATTTTTCTCTTTTGTTATCGACTGAGGCTACTTCATAGATACATTTGCAGAATGAAAGTAATCATTTCCCGTGTTATTTACTTCATTATCAATTTATGTAATAAATGTCTGTAACTTACAATAATCTATTTAAAAAAATATATATATCGTACAGAAGAAGTTTTAAATGAATTCGCTTTTGGAGTAAACCAGTCCATATATGGTAAATCGACTGTTACAGAAGGTTTGTTCATGATATAAACAGTAATTTTTTTTCATCAAATTTATTAATAATCATGCATTCCTTGTTTTAGCCGTTTTTTTCAAGTATTAAATGATCTAGTGATAGTGAATCGTAATTCAATATTCCAAATCAAAATTTTAAATTAATTACGAGTAATCCAAATACCTTGTCTATATTTAAAAAATAAATATTGACAATTAAAAATATGTTACGATTCATAAGAAATGTTAATATAGACTAATAAGAAAGAATAATTTGATGAAATGAAATGGATAAGGATTGGAACACAAATAATACAAAACATGGAACATAAAACGCGTGACACGTTAGAATCATTGTTTAAATAGAACATGGCTAAAACTGTCATTAAACGATAATTTTCAAATTCAGTTTCGCGATATTTTCTTATTTTTGTAAATATACACTCATTAAGGAAATAGAATCTCAAGTTACATTCATCGTTAAAATGAAATGAATAGGCATAACAGAAAAGTTGTTAATAGCGTCCACACAAATCGAATAAAATACAACTACCTATTATTTAAAAAAGAAAAGAAAATCTGTTTTTCTTTGCTTATTTTAGACAATTAAAAAACTTTAAGGTGTAAGGATGTCGAATAAAAAAAGGAAAGTTTAACGTTACCCAGTCGAGCAACACCATTTCTTTGCCCGGATCCATGGTCCATACTTGAGCCTTGTGAGCTTCGGTTGAAAGTTTCAAATATCGTACCCAAGCAATGACGTATAAAACCGGAAATGATGTCATTGGCATCGCGATCGCGATGAGATTGTTGGCTACAAAGGTAATAACTGCTTGGCTGGGTATGGTCATACGCTTTCTTTAAAAGCGAGATCACACAAAAATTGCTGAATTTAAATAAAAATCATTGTTGGAGAATAGCTGTATTTTTATTTTACTTTAAAACAGCACAATAAATTGTAGTCATTTAAATTAACGGTAACTTTGAAATTATAATAATTTAAAATATAAAAATAAATATCAAATCATCAGGGCCGGTCTTAGCACTTGCCGGCACAATTTAGAGCTTCTTATTTATTTTACATTAGTTATCAACTACAGGATTTGAATTTTAAGTAAAAAAATTCAAGTAACATAATGACCAGAATAGGGCTGGCTTTATGTGCCACTTCAAGAAGCCCGGTGAGCAGTCGTTATATTGGATCGATCAGCCTTCAAAAATCCGTATTATACTAGAGATAATGAGGCCGATTATTTCAAAGCTCGGTAAAAATAAAATCACCATTCCACCTGTGGGCGCGAAGCCCAATTGGACCAGGTGGATGCAATCGGTCTTAGTCTGGCCAGCCAGGATGATCATATTTCTAAAATCGCAATGCGAGAAAACCGAACCTTCCGAACTTATCCAACCAAAAAAAAAATACCATCACATTATGGTACACTTCATTCCGAAATTGGGACGCGGGACATGCGCTTCTCAATCGGGACGGTTGGTCACTCTGGTCTGGCCCTGTGAAAATTAACCCCATGCCTCACGTAAACAGTCATAACCGAGGGCCGGACTAACCCGCCTTGGAGCCCTAAACATTTTCTTCTCACCGGGCCCCCTCCCTCTCCCACAACTGTTCAACCAAAAAAAAAGAAAACGTTGTAAACCTATCTGTTCAACCAAAAATAATAAAAAAACAAATCTGTTCAACCAAAAAAAAAAAAAAACGTTGGAAACCTATCAAGACCGAGCCCCCTTCAAAAAACCGGGCCCTAGACATTTGTCTCATTTGTCTAGCGATAATCCGGCCCTGTCATAACCCCAGTAGCCGCTTTGGTGTTCCTAAATTTGCTCCATTTCCAAAGATAAAAAAGATAGTTTTATATTTGTTATCATGTACATATACAATACATTCTCATTACAACAGCGTGGAAAAAAAAAAAAAAAGCTATAAAAACCAAAGTGATGCCAAAAAAAAAAGTACTCAAAAGGATATTTTCTCCAATAAATTTAATTTAAATTTATAAAACTACAGGAAAAAAAAACTGGCTTTTTAGGTAACTTCAAGGAAAATTAAAAACAAAGACTACTAATGCCCAAGGAGTTCAACTGGAAATCATATAAAAACCATCATCCAATCACAGCAATTTTTGTCATCACGTGATTTCTAAGTTGCTCGGCAACGGTTTAGTTGAAAAATGGAGGTACCGGTGTCAGTTAGAGCTTTAAAAGATACTTAAAATTTTCGTAAAAGTTTTACAGTAACCGAGACTCCAGTCTTATTAAAATAAATTCAATGAAACTAGGTAATAATAATTAAAGTAGTATTTTTTGTTAAAATAGATGAGATTACATGTAGATCAGCATACTAAGGTTGTAAATCAGTACTTTTTATTAATTTTTTAAAGGGATTTTATGTAGATATAAAATTGATAGTGCTATTTAAAGCAATTAAATATTTTTATATAATGAGAACTGAAATAGTAACTCAATAAAATTATAGAGCATTAACGTATTTTTATAAAGTTGTTTAGATATTTGAGAACTACTTTGTATTTTATTTTTTTTATTTATTTTTTTTAATATTTTATTCTCTTGTTAACTTTAGTCTCTTTTATCAGTGTCCTTGTTAATGTCGATGAAAATGGTTCCATAATTGCTCTTTTTTTATTTTTGAAATAGTATGGGATAATATAATTCTGTAATACTGTTCAAAATTTAAAAGACTTATATCTTGTACCAAATTATTTGAATAGTATTGAATATTTGACTACACTAAGTATAGGAAATTAAGTTCGTTTATAGTTTGTAAGGCTTTGTCTTAATGTGTATCTTAAAAATAATGATAAAAAAAATAAATCACAATTTCTAGCACCATTAAAGTGTGGAAATTAATCAAGAAACATCTAAAATGAATCTTATCTGAATTGATTTTACATAACAACATTATGGTGAAAGCAGCAAAAGCAGCAAAAGCAGCTAAAGCACCAAAAGCACCCAGACCTACGATAGCTTCGATTATCGATGGAATCAATTTTTGTGGGCTACCTGTTGACTATTCATTTCTCAGTTTGCAATCCATTGATGGTAAGACGATTTTTAATAAATGTTCTTAATTAGAAAATAAGATGCGAAATGTTTAGACAAACTATATTGTAGTTATTTGTTTTAACTGTTAAATACATATATAGATAGATTAATTTCGGGACTTACTATTTACTAGAAAAAAAATAATAATTCTTAAAATCTATTCCTTTGGATCCTTCTGTTACTGTATAATTATGATTTGTATATATTGTTTTATATATATTCTTGTATGTACTGATCTTCAATAGTTTCTATAACTGGATTCAGAAAAAGATTATAGATTTTTATATATCACAGATTATCAGTTTGGAATCTTAGAAATAGTTTTTAATCTTTGAAATTGATTAAAAAGTATGGAAGCTTTTACCAAATTTGATATGTTAATTTATCCTATACCTTATGCAAATTTAAAAGCACATCCAAAATTATCTTTATGCTAGCTGAACCCGGCATGCGTTGCAATGCCACTCAAGAAAGAAAGGGCCCGGTATCGGTCGGGGGTAGGATACTTAGGTCTTTATGTCACCTTCCACCCACCCAAGTGTGGTATCGTTGCGCCCCATAGGGGATCGGATTTTTCACTTTTTGCATTAGACTTGGGGGCCCTAAATATATAAGGTCCCGGTGTCGCCTTCCCCCCACCCAAATGTGGTGTCCCTGCCCCCCCATAGGGGACGGATTTTTCAGTTTTCGCAATAGACTTGTGCGCCCGAGAAGAGGCCCTAAATATAAGGGTTTTCACCCCTTTTAAAATCCTGGGGGGGGGGGGGGTCCAGTTCTAAGGTAGCCTATCTTTTGCGCAGGGTTTTAAGAGTAATTCTGTAAAGTTTGGTCCAGATAGGTCAAAGGGCCTAGGAGTGTATAAAGGACAAAGAAAGAAAGAAAGAAACATTCATTTTTATATATATAGACTAGCTGTATCCGGCATGCATTGCAATGCCACTCAAAGAAAGAAAGGGCTCAGTGAGAAGGGGCCCTAAATATAAGGTCCGGTGTCGAATGGTGGTGAGACACTTAGGCCCTTGTGTCACCTTCCCCCACCCAAGTGAGATGTCCCTGTCCCCCATAGGAGAGCGAATTTTTCCCTTTTTGCAATTGACTTGGGGGGTCCGAGAAGGGGCCCTAAATATCCAGGTGACGGTCAGGTGTGGGACTCTTAGGCCTGTGTGTCACCTTTCCCCCACCTAAGTATGGTTCCCTGCCTACCATAGGAGAGCGAATTTTTCACTTTACACAATATTTGTGTAGTTCTCATTGTCACCACCCAGGTAGATATTTGGCTATTTCAGGGATTTTATCCCTTTTCAACCCCTTTGGGGGGGGGGAGTCCAGGTTCTGAGGTAGTCTATCTTTTCCGCAGGGTCCTAAAGAGTAATTGTGCAAAGTTTGGCCCAGATAGGGCAAAGGGCCTAGGAGTGTATAAAGGACAAAGAAAGAAAGAAACATTCATTTTTATATATATAGATGATAAATGTTGAGTAGTAAAAATAAACAAATGAGTTGGCTGCCATCAGTCGAACATAAAATCAGTGGACATCATTTTCCTTCATGGATGACAGATATATCCACTTTTGCCAACTTAAAGTGATCCCAGATATTACTTGATCTGATGATGTCTCAAACTGATACAAAGAGGCATTCATGTTGATATAGCATCTTGATTTCTAGATACATATCTTGGCATTCAACAAAACATATACATTTTCTATCATGTATTGTCAAGATTTGTATTAATTTAAAGAAGAACTTCTATGGTAGGAATATAAAGCATAAATTTGCCAAGTCTTGGTTATACCTATTACATCAATTCTGAGAGATGAAATATCGGCATGTTGCTCAGATTCATTGTAATGATACCAATTTAGAACAATCAGAAAAAAAAAAAAAACCTTTGTTCTTAAATTCATTCCCTTCTTACAGATATCACGTTACTCAAGTATTCTTAATTCATTTATATAATATTTATTTGTGATGCGGTGCTGCAGAGTTCCAATAGCTTTTAGACTCTCCTCTCATAGATCCCAGAAATTCATATATTAGTCTTGATAAAGGCTAAACTTCATTCTGCACTTAAATGTATGAAGCTCATTAAGATTTCACGTTCTGCTTTGTTGTCAGTTAAAATAATTCGCATTCATTATTTCTGCATTTCAAGAATACTAACCAATTACAATTTAATGTCCGAGCTTCCCTATTCCTGAAGAAATATTTGAAAGGAAATTAAAGTCTCTTAAAGTTTTATTCATATACTGCAGTTTACTTTTAATACAGTTTTAAACCAGTGTGTGTGTTTAATATATATGATGTTCTTATCATATAACAGCAACATACTAGTTTAGCTAACATAATGCCATTTCTTTTCTCCTACACTGCAACAAGGTAATATTCTTTTTTCTTCCTATTTGAACTTGCTTTGCTTTTCTTCATTTTTCTTATTACTGAAGATGCTCATTGTTCCACCACATAAGGAAATTAAGGATTTATAGAATAACTTCATGTTTTGGTTTGTTCTAAAACTTTCCAACTTGAAGTTTTTGAACAAACCCAATTTTTTTTTTATTCTTCAGTCCAGTATATCATCCATGTGGGCCTTGACTGAACTAGAGAAGCCAGTAGAGGTTGGCAATTTTTCCATGTTGAATTCTCCTCCAGACACATCCTAAGGTCCACCCAGCCCTCTTTAAAATAGATTGAAACTGTCTTTTTTTTAATTAAATCTATAAAGGCGGAAGCTATATAAACAATTAAAGGCAGAGTTTCAGATGTTAGAAGACAGCCAATATGGATCAACCACTTCATGATCACATGATGTGATTTTATCTACAAGAATGCTTGTGCAGAAAAATCCAGCTGTTCCATTAAAAATTATCAAGATATTAAATTGCATAAATAGAAATAAAATAAAATAAAAATTAATTAAATTAACTTAAGAATATTCATTTTATATTAAAAATTTACTCTCAAAATTTAAATTATACATAGTTTAGAAATCATGATATTATGATGTGTTTCAAACATTAATTAATAAATTTAAGTGTTCACATTTAAAATAAACTCACTTCCAAAAGTTAAGCAAGGAGCAGTAAAATGCAAAAAAATGGACAAGTACTGCTTTGATTGACATGAAATGCTGCAAGTAAGTAGCTCTATGTTTATTCATGAAACAAAACAAAGAATTACATACAGAGATAAACAAAATATTGAATTTTCATAAATTATAAGATGACGTCCTATTTGCAACATTAACAAAATATTGTTTAAATTCAAAACAAACAATAAAAACCGACATTAATAGGGTATGTGAGCACCCCTCACCTACATACAAAGTTTACAGCGTGTGATCATGTCTGTTACGAGGTGATCAACCACCGCAGAGTCCAGTAATCGCCATTCCTCCTGTAGGACAGTTTCTTAAGCTCTGAGAGTGGCTGGAGGTGGGAAACGTCGACATACAGCACGGCCGAGGGCATCCCAAAGATTTTCAATTGGATTAAGGTCCGGCGAGTAAGCCAGCCACTCAATACGCGCAATCCCCTCACTCTCCAGAAAGTCGTCAACGATGGCAGCTCTATGGGGACGCGCATTATCGTCCATTAAAACGAAAGAAGGACCAACTGCTGCAGCGTACAGTTTCATAATGGGGTCTAGGACTTCATCTCGATACCATACAGCCGTCACAGAACCTCACCTATAGATTTGCAGGTCAGTGCGATATCCCAATGAAATCCCTGCCCAGACCATTATGCTTCCACCGCGGAATGCGTGATGTTCTGGGGCCGATTGCGTGTGTCTTGTTGCCTCCAGACCATTACACGCTTATCATCGGGTTGTAGGGCAAATCTGGACTCGTCTGTGAACATAACGTTACCCCAATCAGACATAGTCCAATTCACATGTTGGCGGCACCACTGTAATCGTGCCCCTCTGGATTGGATGGATAAAGGAACACAAACTCATGGTACCCAGGCGTACAGACCATTCATGTGTAGCCTTCGACGAACAGTAGTGGCAGATATCGTCTTACCAATGGCCGCTGCAACTATAGATGTCACACGTGTGGAGGTCGATCTTCGATTCCGCTTGGCTACAACAGCAATATATCGATCTTCCGTGGGGGTCGTAACCCTTGGACGACCGGCTACAGGTCTTCGGACAACTGTTTAGCTGGCTTGGAATTGTTTCCATAATCGTGAAATGACGGAATGATGAATGCCGAAGAAACGAGCAACATCTGTTATAGACTGTCCTGCTTCAATGCGTCCGACAGCCCGCCAGCGCTCAGAATCTTCCATTCGTCTTCTGGAAGCCATAGAAACACGTCTAGCTTGAAAACAAATCATACGAATGTTCTAAACACCTTTCATCAGCACTTACATGCAACTCCTGTAACCCTTCACAATGCCGGCTTCTTATACGACTGCCTGTTTTGCATATTTCTCGACGCGAAACCGTGATTGGCTGTTACCTATATAATTTGCATACTTCCTTCTAACTTTGCAGCAAATTTCAGCTTCTTTAATTCAGATCTCTTACGGAATTTAACATTTTTCCTCTCAGTGCTTAACTTTTGGAAGTGAGTGTATTAATACATGTCTGTAGGAGAGATTAAATTTTGACACGCTTTCAGACTTTTTAATTATTTTTTTTTCATTTGGTGAATGTCAGTTTTATTCAGAATGTTAATGACAAAAAGAAAAATACCTAATGATACTGATAATAGTTTTCAAAAATGACAGAACATTAAAGGATGGTATTATAAAATATAAAATAAAATTCAAATTAAAGATTATCTTGAAACTAAATCTAATTTGATTTATTAGAAGCTCTAGAGGAAATACCAAGATTTCAGTTGCTGAGGAGAACTTTACCAGGGAAAGTCAAGACTTCAGCCCTGAAATTTAATAATAATCAGTTATCAATTTGGACAGGTTTGGCTAAAGTGACTGAAAGCATTTTATTAAGACCTCATATGTTATCCTGGCTAGATTTATCTTTCAACAGATTTCGTTACATAAGTGCGGTAAGATATCTATCTTTTCATTTTAAAAATCAAATGCTAAGTATTTCAAAATGCTTTAATCAAATAGTTTAGTTAACTATTTCTTTTTTAAAGAAATGTTAAAATATTCAGCACTTTGACAGACTTTGTATGTATTTAGCATAAAGGAGATGTTTGATCACTAATTCCTTTTGAGAGAGATATCTTACATGAATCAGAAAAGCTTTCATCATTGTTACAAATGACATCAGGAAGAAAGTTTCAAAAATTTAGAGGTAACTCATGAGAAAATACCATGAAACAAAATGTTCAGGGATACTGTACGATTGAAACTTGAGATGCTTTTAGTGTGCAAGGATGGATTTCTAATTTATTTATTTCATCACTAAATATTTTTTTTTTCTGTTAAGTTAATTTCTTAATATTTAATCCAAGGTCTATATACACAGGTCAGGTGACGGCCCCATAATTCTTTGCGACAGCCGCCATTTTGAGACTAAAGAAATAGACCGGTGAGTGGGATTACACTTGGAGGAGGACTGCTGAAGAGGGTGGAGAGTTTCAAGTACTTGGGAAGCGTGGTGGAGGAGAATGGAAGAAATGACAAAGATTACAGAACGTGGCAGACAGGCAGAAGCTTTCCTGAGATGCGTTAGGAGTTTGGTGTGGAGTAAGGATGTCCCGCAAAAAAGTAAAGAAGTGTTGTATCGATGCTATTATGTCCCTATACTGACACACACATCGGAAACTTGGATAATGAAGAAAAGAGAGGTAAGCAGATTGATGGCTTGTGAGATGAAATTTCTGTGGGGTAGGTTAGGAGTTACTAGAAGAGATAGGGTGAGGAACGAAGGATTAGGGAGATAGTAAAAGAGGAGCCCCTGCAGGAAAGGATCGAGACATCTAGATTGAGGTGGTATGGGCACTTAAAGAGAATGGAGAAGAGGATTCCCAGAAGGATGCATGAGATGAGGATACAGAAGAAAAGACCAAGGGGAAGACCAAGAGATAAATGGATTAGAGGAGTGGAGGAATGTGTCCGAATGAGGGGGGAGGACTGGAACAGGGTGACAGTGGAAAGATGGTGGGAGGTAAGAACTAGGTGGAGAGGTTTATGTTCCCGACAGACCCAGCCTGAGGTTGGAAACTGCAATGGATGAGAGAGAGAGAGAGAGAGAGCCCCTACACACTTGGGATTTTTAGTTCCAAGGCAATAAAACAATAAAAAAAGACATTGTCCGATCTCCCAAGTCTTCCTAATACCCTGGTTTCACGGAACGACTAAAAACTGGATTCTTCACATTTTCTCGTTTTTGAGCACCACGTGATCAGCCAGGGCGGAAGTCCGTAGCGCTGTCCGAGTTGTGACAAGTAGGTATACCGAATAAAGTCGTTTCCAACATAGCAGCCATCGTTCCCACCACGCCTCAACGAAAACAACATACAGAATGGAGTGAAGGTGAAACTGTAATTTTACTGGAAATGTGGCGAGAAAATATTGATGATCTGAGGCGAATGAAGCGAAATCATCGAATTTATGAAAAAATGAAGATAGAATTAAATGAATCGTACAAGATAGAGAAAACCTGCGAGAAAATCAAGAACAAAATTGATAATTTAATATGGAATTAAAAATTGATATTTTCGAGCCTCTGGAATTGCAATATCATAAACATAAACATCAAAACAAACGTTTATTTTTGCCCTTGCTGCGAAACAATAATTTTGCTGGTTGGCACCATTTTGGTTTAGCACAGTCCCAGGATGCATTGCACGACAACTCGATCCCAGGATGCATTGCAAAAAACTGGTTTTTCTTCTTCTCCCGTGAAATCACTCACGGTACGAAAATTGGTTTAGGAATACGTCAGAAACATATGTCACAGGACTGAAGTAGTTTTATATATCGACTTCTTCTCCCGTGAAACCAGGGTATTAAGCACCCCTAGCAATCTGAAACACAATGCCACATTATAGCCTGCACGAGTCAGGAAAGTCCCCCCCCAGTTCTTCTTTTTTTATTGTTTTATTGCTTTGGAACTAAAAATCCCAAGTGCGTAGGGGCTCTAAACCGTTTGGTTTACAGTTGTCCGTCCTATCACCCAGGTTATTATTGAAATAGTAATAATGGGTATTGTTAACACAAGTGCAGAAAATGTAAAAGAGAATCTCCTGAAAACAACAATACTTTAACTGAAAAACTGAATGCTGCTTGAAACTACATTACAGAATTGCTTATTTCTGTGTGGGTCAGTGAGATTGAGCATTTTTGCAGAAGATTTTAACAAAAATTATGAACCACTGCTAATGCCTATAAATAAAATTCCTAATTTGTATCAGTTATCACAGCATAACTTTATGATTAATAATATTCATTATAAATTTTAGAGTTCTGGAAAGTACAGGCCTACCTCTGTTAATGTGTTCATACGTTAAATTTGCTTGCTTTTTTTTTTTTTCAGTTATAGTATATGATGGAAATATCATTGGCAGTAGCGTACCAAGGGGGGGGGGGGGGGGCGGTCCGCCGTGGGCCCCCACCTGGGAGGGGCCCCCATCAGCCAGCCTAGGGGGCCCCACCAAGCAGCTTATTTCCTTTTTTTTTTTTTGGTTGTAAAAGCAAGACTAGGGGCCCCCTTCATACAAGATTTCCTTTTTTTTTTGGTTGTAAAAGCAAGTCTAGGGGGCCCCATCTACAACTCCCGCCTCGGGCCCCCAAAGGCGTTGGTAAGCCACTGATCATAGGCCTATACTAAGGTGACCAACCGTCTTAGCTTTAGAAAGGACAGTCCTCCTTTTTGAAGGTCTGTTCTCCCTTGAGAAGTGTCCTCCTTTTGTAAATTCTGTCCTCCTTTTTGATGTTTGAAGAGGAAAATGTCCTCCTTTTTGAAATGTGAAGTTTAAAAGCTTTTTTTTTTTTAGGTTTAGAGCTTTTTTTTTTTTTTTGGTTGAACAGATAGGATTACAGCGGTTTTTTTTTGTTTGAACAGATAGGTTTATAACCCTGAAACCCCTGAAACATTTTTTTTTCTTTCAATTATTTGCGTCCTCCTTTTCATTTCAGAAAAAATGGTCACCTTACCAATACCTTTCATTGACTTTAAAAAAAGCCATTGATAATATAAATCGTAGTTTATTATTACAAAAACTTATTATAGGTATTAGAAGCAACATCCATAAAGTAATAAAAAGTTATTTAGGTAATAGAAAATTCAAAATTAAAATAAAAATTCAATTAGCAAACTCTAGGATATTAAGGCGGGAATATCTCAAGGATCCAATTTAGGACCTTTATTATTTAATTTATACATCAATTCAGTAATTGTATTAAATTTACTAATGTATGTGAATGATGTTAATCTAATTTCCGGTAATAAAGATCAATGTGTTGCTTTTAATTATCTACAAAATGATTTCAATAACTTAATAAAATGGGCAAATAATAATATAATGACCATTAATTATAAAAACTAAAGCAATGGTTATTAAAAATAAAATCGTAAAGAATTATTTCTCACACTTCACTATCGTAATAATAGTGAAATTAATTGCAATGTATATCCTAATAATAATTGTACATGTACAAAAATTGAATTTCCAGCAAAAATACTTGGGAATATATTTTTGATGAGAAATTGACCTGGGAAATGCACTATGATGTTATCATAAAAAAAATTACAAAACTTACCCTTACCTCTCTTTTCATATTAATTTACTTATTCCATTTAAACAAAAAGTAATAATTTTCAAATCGTAGTTATTCAGTTAGAGATTATGGTTTAGAGCAATGTGCACAACCTGTGGCCCGCTGGTATATATGCTGCAGCCTGGTAGTGTCAAACTTAAAATTAAATTTGAGTCTTTACAATGCTGCCAACAGATGCAAGTTAGGACATTTTTCAGTGTAATAGCAACTATCAGACCGTTGGAATGGTGGTATGAATCACAACTAGCACATTTGAAATTTATGTAAATTACATTAATTATTATTTTAAATGGCACCGTCAAATCATTAATTAGTACAACATTTATGTAAATTGCATTAATTATTATTATTATAAATGACATCAAATCATTAATTAGTAAAGTAAAGTAAGGGTTGGAGGATGGGAACTCTCCATCAGAACTTTTATAAAAATATTGGCCATCAGACTTCTTATGGTGTGCACCCCTGGTTTAAGAGTGCTGGATTTTCATAAACAAACAAAAAATTAGATATTAAAAATTTAATTTTTAACATTTTCAATAATATTCAAATTTAAGCAAATTGTCCATTATGGAAAAAGAATAAGATTAATAGTGTTTTAAATTTTTCTTAAAGAAAAAACTACTTATAAAATAATTATGAATAACATTTATAATGATAATAGGGTAAATAATAATCAAAATAATGAAAAAAATAACTAGCAATTGGTTAGAATTCTTTCAATATATTAAATAATAATTTTGGTCTAAGATTGGAAAACCATATAAAATAAAAATTATTTAGTCAAATTAACTGGGAAAAATATAATTCTGAAACACTATTAAAAGTATTAAAAATATAAAAAAAATATTAATCCGATGTAATTGATGAGAATATTACTCTAAATTTTTAACAATTATGTTAATTATCTAATACAAAAGAAGAGAAATTTAAGTTAATTAATCTACATTTTATAATTATGTATTAATCTATCAGCCCCTATATAAATGTATTCTTTATTTTTAAATATCTATTAGAACTGGTGAACATAAAAAATGCATCACTGCTGATGTTCATAGGTTAAATTTCCTTTTTCAATTACCATAGCATAACTTTATAGTGTAAAATAATTAATTTTAATCTTTTATCACAGTTTTGTAAAGTATACAATAAAAATAATAATATCTGAAACTAATAAAATTAATTTGGAGAGTTTATATGCATCTTTATTTCAGTTTTTGGTACCCAAATCTCTTGTATAATTAAATGAAAATGGGTTAGAGAATGCTCACATTGAGTCTCAAAATGGCGGCTCCGTAGGTAACATTGGTGTCCTGACCTGTGTATATAGACCTTGATATAATCGTACTAATCAAAATTCCTCTTTAGTACTAAAAACATACCTTTTTGATGTCTTTCACTGATGTTCAGTAGAGATGGAAAGTGTTTATGAGCACTATGGTATTTAAAGCTTTTAAGTCGTGTTTAATGTGATTAACAGCAATACTGAAATATTTTTAAATTCACTGTTCCTGATAATGTTACGATGGGATTACGGTGAGGCTGTTAACTAAGATGAGATATTAAAACAAACAAACAAATCAGTCTCAGACAATTTCTTACCTTTTGGCTATCTTAGCTAATAAGTGATGAAATCAGGTAACTGCTGCTGTTGTAGTTATATATGTTTCAATAGAATTCACTCCAAAAGAATTCAGTGTTGGGAATTATTTTATATATATATATATATATATATGTCTGAAATCCAAAAAGGTTTACTGTCTGCTAACAAGTGCTATCATGGCCTCAGAAAGCATATGAAGTCTAAGCTGTTGTTTAGGAAAACTAAAGTCCTAATGTATAACGTCTTAGTAAAGCCTGTACTAACATATGGGGCTGAGACCTGGACACACACAAACGCTGATGAAAGACAGCTGGGTATATTTGAAAGAAGGATTCTGAGGCAAATTTTTGGGCCAGTGGAGTAAAACGGTGTCTGGCAAAGAAGATATAATTATGAATTGTATAATTTATATAAAGAACCAAACATTGTGAATTGTATGAAGATCAGAAGGTTGGAGTGGGCTGGACATGTGCTGCGTGCTAAGGATAGAACAATAAAGAAAATATTTAATGCAAAGCCAGAAGGAACTAGAAAAGTTGGAAGACCAAAGCTAAGGTGTGAAGAAGGTGTGAGAGAGGATGTAAGGACAACTGGAATTAAGAATTGGAGGAATGCTGCACTTAGTAGGAAAGAATGGGGAAAACTTCTTCAGAAGGCCAAGGCCCACAGAGGGCTGTCATACCATTGATGATGATATATATATATAATATAAATCCCAACACTGAATTCTTAATTAAAACAAAGATTTAATTTGAATTAACAGCTTTACATGTTAAAATTTTTAGGCTTTGAAAATGTAAAAATTAATAAAGTATGATCTTACATATGATTTGCACGAAGATAATATTCCCAATGATAGCATGCAACATACAATTTAAAATTAAAATAATGCAGTACAATCCGGGATTTCATGCTTACTATTAGGCAATTGTACAGAATATTTTATAATAAGCAATAAATGTAAATTATTGATAAAAACAGCTGTATTTTAGTTATGTATGTTATGCATGCTATTATTGGGAATATTATCGTAATGTATGTTATGCATGCTATTATTGGGAATATTATCGTAATGATCTTGCATATGATTTTCATGACTTAATTTTAAAAATATGGAAAGCTTTTGCAAATATAACAAGGCCGATGTTAATTCAAACTAGGTAATCTCCCATATACAGATTGATCGATATAGATTTTTGAAGAAGAGATATGTTGAGATGGATGTTAGATGAAGTAGACTTCGGTTCTATCATAGCTTGTATACGATATTCTTGGCGACAAATTGATTATGACTGTTCTTTCAAGTGAAGATAACTAAATTCTGATAATTTGTGACTCTAGACATTGCACCGTATTTGTACACGAGTGAAGATATTCTCCAAATAGATGGCAACTTTATTTAGAGTCTGTCCTTAAGCTTTACTGATAGATATCGCATAAGAAGGTCTGATCGGAAATTGCCTTCTTGTGAAATTGAATGGAAGTAGATTATCGCTTGGATGCATAGATATCCTATGGATGAAAACAAAGTTTGCTTTGTGAGTTCCTGTTATAACCTCGGTTTCTATGAGATGATTATCGAATGAACGGCATTTAAGTTAATTTCCATTGCAGAGGCCAAACTTGGGATTGATGTTTCGCAACAACATTTTTGGAGATCCAATCCTTAATAACAAATGATGTGGAATACCACCACTCCGCGCCGGACAGACGGAAATGTTTTTGCAATTGTTGAACTGCACTGAACTACGGAAACAATGTTGTTTCAATTGTTGAACTGTGCCAGAATCAGAAAAGAAAGATTTTAAATAGTAATATAGATTAAATGAATTATTTTTATATATTATGATGGAACTTTTTTCTGTCATTACTGTTACTATACAGCCTAATAGCTGAACTATACTATGAACTACAGTACAAGTAGTCTCTACAATTTCTTTGAGATAACATCAAAATCAACATGTTCACATGATTATCCCCACCCCTGCAGTTTTTCATTACATTTATTTCAAGTTCTTGTTTGTTCTAAAACAGCCTTCAGTTCTATAATACATCCTAAAAAATTTACTCCTTTATAATAATAATAATTTATGTTGCATGAGTAAATTCTATCATTGAAGTTCAAACTGCATTGCGCTTTATTGTAAATTTTACTTAAAATGGTGCAAGTAACTCATTGATCATTTTTATAAATACAAAATAAATTGTGAATTAAACTTGATCCATTTCTATGTAAGCTATATTAAAACAGTAATGATAATATAATTTTGTGTATGATGTTACTTTTCTTCCCTAAAAACTTTAATGAATAAATTTCAAAGATGCATTTGCAGAGCTGTTATTTTTACCAATCTGTTATTAAGCTACTTAAAAAAAGTGTTATAAAAAAAAAAAAAAAAAAAAAAAAAAAAAAACCTATTCTGAAGAGTTTTGTTTGTATTCTACTCTTCATCTAAATTTCTTTCTGCTATATGATGGCAATTTCTTTTTCTTTACAGGAACTTTTGGAATTCAAAAATCTAAAAATATTGTATTTGCATGGAAACCAAATTACCAAATTATCAGATGTTGAGAAATTAAAGGTTCTGCCTGTTTTGTACAATCTTACTCTTCATGGTAATCCTGTTGAAGGAGAACAGCAGTATAGATGGAAGGTGCTCACCATTTTGCCAAATCTGAGAAAATTTGATTTTAGTGGAATTACACCAGAAGAAAGGAAAATGCTTGAATTATTGATCAAACAAGAAAAACCACACAGAAGGATGTTCTAGTTTTACAGGAAAATTTGCTTTTAATTAATTTCCGTTAGGAATTCACTGTACAGTTTGTTAATAAACATTTACTGAAATGATTTAGTTTTGAAACTACACTAGAATGTATTTCAAACAAAGATCAGATTCTTCTCTGGGGAAAAGTGCGTCATATGTTGGTCTTTTACACACGTCTCCTTAGCTTTGTCCAAAAAATGGATTCTCATTTTACTCATGTAGAGCTATTAACAGCTTTAGAAATATTTATTCAATTATCAATATTTTCCATTTTTTTCTCCCTCAAGAATTTAAGCAGTTTTAATATAAAGTTCTCCAAGCATCAAAAAAAAAGTCTTCCATTATTCTGTACAACCATCAGAAATGTGAGAAAAAAAAAAGGAGCCATTTCAAATTTTGATAATCCATCATTCAACCTGCCTGCTTGGTTACTTCAACTGTTGAATAGGCTCTTAACTTTGCTATACAGCTCTTTCCCCGATTTCACAATTATTGTGAATATTCTACTGAAACAGATTTTCTTGTTGAAATTAATTTAAAAAGCACACAACCAGTTGATTTAGTAGCGTTAAATTCTGCAATATAGTCTTAGATTTTTATCAAAAGTTTTAGTTCATTTAAAAACTACAGTTTGTAGTAAAAAGAAAACATCATCCTATTAATAGGCTAAAGTTGTACAATCTTTGTAGATTTGTAATTTGAAATAACCAATCACAGTGCAGTGTTGGAACAAGTCAGGCATGACGTCACACCCATGTTTAAAGATGGCGTCTCTTAATATTTGTCTCACTTCGTGGTGACGAATCACGATTACATAATTACTATCAGCATATTGAAATTTTCTTTCCCACATAATTGAAGTTTACACTGAAATGCATGGGGTTCATGTGTCAAAATTTATCAGTTTGTAAAACCTCGGTTTGTACATAATTTCGGCTGTGGAGTCACGCGCTCACTAATCAACAAGTAGGAGAAAATGACGATGCACGTGCCCTCATTGTTGTCCAGACAGGATTATTGGTATTGGCTGTTGGACATTCGTTATTGTTATTGTTGAAACTGGTAAATCATTTTTTTTATTTTCTTTTATTTTAACAAAATTTGGCTTAGTCATTCAAATTATGTGTGGGCTGTTGCGGAAGTCAAGGCTTTTAAAAAAGTGAGCTTAGAACATCTTTTTCAATCTTGTGTTTTCAAAACTTTCAGGGTATTTAAAAAATGTGGCATTTGTTTTACTTTAGTTAACATTGCCTCAATTTCGACGAACCTATTCTTTTAGGGCAGCAGGTTGCCATTATGTTTCATAATGAGAAACCGCAGCGCTGGCTACTACGAAAGTGGTAAATCAATTTTTTATTTTTTTTTATTTTAACAATATTATATTATTATTTTAACAAATAAGCTGATATTCAAATTACATTTGGGCTGTTGTGGAAGTCATGGCTTCTAAAAAAATTAGCTTAGAACATATTTTTCAATCGTGTGTTTTTCAAAAATGTGGAATTTGTTTTACTTCCGTGAATATTTATGGGTCGCAACTAGTATGCATTAAAAAACCAGATGGAATGTGCAAAACTTTAAAAGCAGAGTTCCTAGGACTAAACAATAAAAGCATAGGAATCTTATCCAGCAGATTATTATTCTAAAGATTAAAAACACTGCAACTGAAGGAATGCTGACAGTTAACTTACTAGATGGAAAAGCTAAAAGGATATTACAATGAGATACACAATGCTAATATTTGAACAACGTGATTAAGCCAGAAAAGAAATTAAATTCCTTTAGCAAGAACAATGATATCTAACAACTACCAATAAGATAAATAAATCTATTTAAACTTTTAGAAACACTATTTATGCAATTCATACGTTGAAAGGACAACGAAACACCACCAAATTATTCCCTATTGATTTGAAATAGTTTGTCCAATCTTTATGAACACAAGCCTTACATTTAAAGGATCTTAGAAATACACAATGAAGTAAATTAAATGGTTAAATATCTTTATTTTAAAAATTTTACATTCATTCATATTCTCCTTCAAAAATGAATTGCAAATCTGAAGAATTTTCAATAGCTTTCCGAATATATACTAAAACAATTGTTTAACAAAATAACATTTCTCAAAAAAAATAAAGATGAAATAATCAAATAAAAAATAAAATTAAAAATATCTCCTAGGAAACTTGGCCCTTCAATACATAGTTAATAATTATGGAGAATATGAAAATTTCACAAAAATACAGTTTTAAAGTTCCATGATATTTTTTTTGTTTTTGTTTTATAAAGATTTACAACTTCATTTATTTATTTATATTTTTTTATAGTCAGGGATTATCCAGTGACATTTATGCTATACATGAGTCTTCTGAGGTTTTAATTCTTTTAAATTCTTCTAATTTGTAGAAAGCAATCAACTAAAAAAGCATTTCCATAATTAAATAACTAATTTAATATGGATAGTTTTTAAAATCCCTCTATGCATTTGCATTTCTTGTTTTTATTATTTGGAGGCATTATAGTATTATCATTGATCTTAATATGCCCTCACTATTAAAATTGGGCATTTTAACAAACAGAACAGTCTAGAAAATAAAATCAATTGGAAAAAAAAAAATCTGAAACATTACTAGAAGTAAGAATTTACTCATTTCTTAAAGAGACAGCACCTTACAAGATATACTTAATTACAAATACTATCCAATTATTTAATATTTTATTACAATCTTGTCTGAAATAGGTTTGCAAAAAAGTCGTTTAAGATTTACAAATCTTAAGCCATTCAAACTGATTCATACATTCCTTAAAAAAATTACATTTGGAATTACTATAGAATATTACAAGTTGTATTTACAAAGTTAAAAGTAGCCCTCATCATGGATTTGTTATAAATAATAAACCTTTGAAAGCTACAAGATTCCTTATTTTTAATTGTAACAAAATAACACAATGCATTGTAATTACATATCTTTAAAAAAAAAATATAGATACATATATTGATTATGGTATACCAAACTGAACCACCAAATCTTCTTTATGCTGTACTTTAACTTCCATTAGTGCTCTTGCTGCTTTATCAACTGCTGTCGTAATCTGTAAAAAAAAAAATATTAAGGAAAGCAACCTCATTTAAAATGAATGAATTAAGTTTATTTTTATAAAGAAAACAAAAGTAACTATGTTCAAGTTAGGATGTTGATTTGATGTTTGCTTACCAATAGAATATCCTGCTGATTAACAGGATCAGCAGAAAGAACTTTTTCTGGAGCTGGAATGTCTGCCAATAAACAAGGCCTTATTTCCTGCACAGATTTGAAATTGGCAGAGGCTAATCTATGACTAATGTAAGAGAACAAATTTAGTTTATGCAAATAAGATATACTACAATAAAAAATAAAAATCTGCAAATTTAATGCGATTGTATATAACATCCACAAAAATTATGTATATGCTCAATTTTTTATTGCACTTACATAACATACAAGTTTTAAGCAATTTTAAGAATGTAACAGATGAAAGCTTAAAATATGGACTGAATAGGGCCTAGATTTTTTATAATTATGAAACTGATTTATGCAAGTCTTAAAACACATTCTAAAACACAATTTAAAGTCAAAATACAAAAACTGAAATCTGACACAAAATACAGGAAAAAAAAAAAAAGAAAAAAAAGGACTTAACACCTCTTGTTTGAAAAATAGTGCTTAAAATACATATTAAAATTATTTATGCTTTGCTATATGGTCAGTCCAATTCCATTTGAGATTCTTTAGTGATAATATCAGACACTAAGGAAATAAAATCAGGATAGTGTGTGTGTGTGTGTGTGTGTGTGTGTGTGTGTGTATACAAGGTGGTTATAATTAAAATTGGCCTATTTAGAGCATCCTGCAGCTGCAACCAATAGTCGTAGAGACACCTGTTGTACACTTACTATTCAAAGAATGCACTCAACGATGCAAAAAAAAAAAAAAAAAAAATAGTTACAAAATCGTCTGCTAGAGGGTTCTGCTTTTACAGCTATATGAATGGAAAAGAAAACAGAATGTTCAAATACACATTTATTTCACACAAACAGTATTAGACGTTTGAACAAGTCATTTGATATTGCTCAATATGTTTCCCCTGACAAA
This sequence comes from Thereuonema tuberculata, assembly GCA_023159025.1. NCBI lineage: Eukaryota > Metazoa > Arthropoda > Chilopoda > Scutigeromorpha > Scutigeridae > Thereuonema > Thereuonema tuberculata. Next base: position 247,168,305 of record JAFIDM010009631.1, on the reverse strand, counting down.
TGTGTCATTTGCAGACTTAACTGTATGCTCAACCGTTGACCGTAGGTGATCACCCGTGATAGTTCACACGTAGCGTGATACTGTCTTTTAGTTCTGCTAATGTTGCAATCCCTCCACGATACATCACATCCTTTAGGTATCCTCACAACCAAAAATTGCATGGAGATAGGTCAGGAGAACGTGGTGGACAGGCAGTAGGGAACATGTGACTAATTACTCGATCATTGGTAAAGTGTCAACACAACTATATAAGGTGCACCATCTTGCATAAAAGAGGTTGAATCAAAGCAATGTCTTCCTGCAGCTGGGATATCAAAGTATCTGGAGCATGTCAGAATATCTAGTTGCAGTCATGGAACATGTCTGAGGACCATTAGCAGTAATTTCTTCAAAAAAGACCCAGGATAAAGTTTGATGTGAACCCACACCCGACTGTAAGCTTTGGCGATTGCAGAGGCATTTCCTGGAAAATGTGGGTTTTCCTTGGCCCACATACAGCAATTTTGGGTGTTCACAGTGCCATTCAAATAAAAGTGTGCTTCGTCGCCCATAGGATGTGTCCCATAGAAATTTCGTATCAACGTCCATCCTCACCAGAAAGGTTAATGCAAAAGTGAGTCATTTCTGCTTGTTGCCTGGAAGCACCTCTCGTCTGTGACTGATCTTGTATGGAAAAAAATGAATTAAGTTTCTTAGGATTTTTTCTAACTGTGCTCCAGGGTAGATCTAATTGTCATGATGCGGCTGGGGCACCACCTGAACCTGCAGCATTCTCCTACGACTGCTGAACAATGGGTTTTCTCAGTCCCTCAATCTGTTTGTCACTACCCCTGCATAAAATACTACAAATAAGTAAAATTTTAGAACTTATGCAGAATTAGACATTGGAATACACAATAGGCCTTATGAGGCCGCAGTGTAAGGGACTATTAAAGTACCTCCCATATCATGTTATATAACCCTATGCAATTCTGATGACATTTGGACCACTTTTACAAAAAACAAAACATTACAATTAAAACTGTACTCTGTTATATCATTGCATGTTTAATGTTATTTTACAATTATTTTTATTGTTGTAGCAAAAAGCACCCTCTAACGGACAATTTTGGAACTAATTTTTCTTTCTGCAGAATCATTGAGCACATCCTTTGAATAGTATGTGTACAACTTTTGCTGTCTCTCCGACTATTCTAAGCCTGTCATCGGTGGAGTTTGGCTGGCTGATGAGTCCTAAAAAGGAGGAAACGATCCGTCCCAGTCTCTTCCCGATGACAACTTAGGGTGCGAATCCTAGCTTGTAATATTGTGCCTTCGTTTGTTTACTTATTTCTTTGAATCATCAGGCACGTTAAACTTCTTTTCATAACCCCATCACTTCAAACCTTTCCTAGTTCGTATAAAATCCTTTGATCATTACAAATCTATAACCCGAAAGTCCATCGCTATTATGCACAACAATATTTTAGTTGCAATTGTTGCACAACACTATTTGTATAGTTCCCATTGTCGCCACCAGGTGCATATGTAGCACTATTGTGCAGAACAATAGTTTAGCTCCAAATGTTGCAGAACAATATTTGTGTAGTTCTCATGTCACGATAACTCCTGAAACCTAATAGTAATGGAAGCAAACTTTCACCTTTATAACTTAAAGCAAGGGTTTTTATCCTATCCCATGGGAATTTCGAAAAATCCTGAAAATGGGTTTTAGTGAATTTAATTACCTACTTACATGCCAAATTTGAAGTCTCTACTAATTATAGTTATGGAAATAATTACGGAAATAAGAAACCTTTAAATCGACAAACCCTCGTTATTCCCAAACCCGTGGAATTTAGCAAAATCCAGCCTTATTCCTTGTCTACAACATAAAGGGAACCTCTGAAAAATTTCAGCTTTCTAGGACCAACGGTTTGGACTGGGCATTGATGAGTCAGGTCTTGTCTTTTTTTAAATATATTAATATGTATAATATATATAGTCTACAGCTGTGAAGAAACCAGCACGTCGTGCATGGTCGGAGGAGCAGAAATTACATCAGTCCATCCGAATGAAGAACTATTGGACAAGGAGGAAGGCTCAAAGTGTGTTGATTCCGCGAGGTCCTAAGTGACCCATTCGCGAAGAAGAAGATAGTCTAAAGCAGCGGTCGGCAACCCGCGGGCCGCATGCGGCCCATGAAGTGTTTTGGTGCGGCCCGCGGGACGTGTTGGAATTTTTTTTTTTTTTTTTTTGCTTGTTAAATTAAGATTTTTCTTTTTCTTTTTTTGCTTGTTAAAGATTTTCCTTTTTTTTTGGTTGTTAAAATTTTTGGCCCAAGTGCGGCCCTCAGTAATCCCCACATAACATATTTGGCCCTTTTACAACAAAAGGTTGCCGACCACTGGTCTACAGCATAAGACGAAGATGATCTCCCAGAATGCTGAAGTAATTCTGTGCTGTGACCTTCTCATGCAGGTACACAAGTGGTCACTGATCACCCCACCAAGATATCGCACTCCATACCATCACAGCATCCCCTCAACATTAGAAAGGAGACAATCAACAAGAAAGGCTTCTGCAGGAGTTTTCCACACAAACACGTCCAGTGGTCTAAAATAATGTAAAGGAAGATTCATCAGACCAAATGACATGTCCCCACTGCAGTTGTGTCCAATGTCTGTGCTCGTGGCACCATTGCCATCATTTTCAACACACTACGAGGTGTCACCAATAGTCATGGCCTTTCTGCTATGAATGTTTGCAGCATGCAGTTCCCATTGAATAGTTTTGGTTGATATGGGGTCCTGGGGATGGGTGTTCATCTCAGAGGTTATCTGGGACACCACTGTCTTGTGTTGTCTGGTCACTATCCGCTTCAACACCCATCTATCCCTGCCGATGAGCTTTGACTTTCCCCCACTGTTTTGTTTCGCAGATGAAGTCTTGCCATGTTTTGTGTAGGCTGTCATAACAATTGACAGTGCTTCTTGCAACGCCCACAATGTTGGCCGTTTTCATCACTGAAGCTCCAGCAAGGCACACTCCAATGATCATGCTTCTTTCAAAGTTTGAGAGGACAGACGTAACAGCGTTTCACTGTTGGTACAAGTTTCACATGCAACCCGTACGACTGCTGCTGATCAACTGACACCTCAGCCTACATGGCCACTAGGTGGCATGTCTGCTATGCAAATTAAGTTTGGCCTATTTTCAGATGGGTGTTCATATAGGGTCCACCTACTGTATATATTTTATATTCACACAGTGTAGGCCAAAAGTCACGATTGGATAGTGCAGAAATAACTAATAATATAAACAATTTATAAATAAATTGAAATTTAATTCAGTTATCCTTTAACTTTGATATTTGTACTTCACACCGGAACTGACTAAAGTTGGAAATAAGGTACAAATTTTACAATAAAATGCGTTTTGTTTTTTTTTAAACTTATTTATCTAGTTTACATGTAAGCAATGAAGAAAATTAGTATTCAGTGCATATATTAATTAAATGGGAGATAGAATACTTCATTACTTGCCACCAAATTCTATTCTTAACATATTGGAAGAATTCAGTTCAGTCAACGAACATATTTTATATAAAAAGATATTTTTAGGATCTCATTCTTTATGTTAATGTTAAAATTGTACAAGAATTTCCAATTTTGGCATAATTGTAGAATAGCTTGACTTAAAATATAGTTTCATCAAATGAAAATTTAATGAAATTGTTGTTTGGTAAGTTTGCTAAAAGCATTTATAGTAATTTAATTAAAAATGCTTAATTATACATTTAAACTTTAAATTATTAGAATACTCCTGAATTTCTGTGTATAAATACTTTTTATTACATATTTCATAATTAATTTTACATTTAAGTTCATTATTTTTATGTAAACAAACAATCTTTAATTCTTTTTATTTAAATAAGAATTCAGCTTAATTATTCATTTCAAGTCCTGAAATTTTATTTTAATGAAGTAAAAAATTCTTTCAATTTAAGCAATCGTTGCTACCATTAAAATTAAATTAAATGAATGTAAATATTTTAATAGTATAAAAATTGAACAAGTCATGTTGTTATTAAGTAAATAAATAATTAAACATTCTTAAAAATATGATCCAAGACTATAATTTTCTTTTTTATTTACTGACAGAACTTTTTTAAAGATGTCGAAAATTAATGT
>JAFIDM010009631.1:247141805-247163733 GCA_023159025.1 Thereuonema tuberculata | reverse complement strand
AAAAAAATAAACTTAGTCGTATGTAAAATGCTTCCAAGCATTTATATTCGAAATAATTTTGTATCTACTTAAAAGAAAAATATTTCTTTTGCATGATTCGAAATGAAAGAGTTGCTTGAGCCAGTCTTCAAGTCAGGTTATCCGATGGCTAGGGCCTGTAGTCAAATTGCTGAGCCAAAAGTGGCTTTGTGAATCGCATTTCTGTCCAGCGAGAGTGATTTGACGTCGCGCACTGTCTTGACATCATTTTGCTTAGTAAGTCTGCTCAACTGTGTTGTTCAGAATCGCACCAGAACAGGGTAATTAGGTCACAAAAGAGCAAAAGTTCTAAGCTGAGCACATATTGTGGCCCATTGTTAATTAAGCTGAAGATGAAAGTCCAATAGCTTCAACATTGCATTAAGAAAAAGGAAAGATTCCTAAAGGCAGAATCTTTTATTTCACTGAAACATTTAACAAAACTAAAGAGTTTATTGCTAGATATCTTTTTTTTAGAAGAATTTTAAGGAAGTTAATTTGCAATTATTTTCCATGCTTTTTTTTTTTTTTCAAGAAACATGAAAATGGCAGGATGTCCTTCTTAAATTTTGCATCTGAAGATTTCCTACAAATTTAACCATGTCAAAACATTACTAAAATAAGACTAAGTGAAAATTCACTAGCACTTGTAGTTGAGAACAGCAACTGTTTTTAAAGTAGAGATTTTCTGGGACATTGTTTCTCTCCATTTATTTTATGGAAAATAATTTACTATCAATCTTGTTTAAAGCTAAAATCCAAACAATTATTACAATAAACTTAATTACTAAATGTAAAGAGAAAAATTTCCTTAAAATGGAAATTATATTCAAGACAACAAAAATAAATTAAATTACAAAATAGAAAATAAATTACCAAGCATTGTTCTTTTATTACTTACTTGTAATGCCTAGCTCTGTCCATATATTCATGCTGTTCCAGATTATGAGAATCCAACGCCGAAACATCTATTACACTCCTACAAAGGCAAGTGAAATATGAAAATAAGTTTATGAAATTATGCATAGAGGTTTTAAAATTAAAATAAACCCCATTGTGTTTAAGCCATTCAATTAACAAACATAAGTGGAAAACAATTTTCTTGAAATCCAAGATAACCAGTCTTTGACCTACCTACAAGGGTAATTCAAAAAGTTCTTTTTTTTTATTATTTATTTAAAAATAACATACAGATCAAATCCTAAGGTCAAGATGTAATCTCGTATTCCCTTTACTTCTCCATTGTATTGCAACATATTGTCTTGATTACTAAGAATTTGTCAAGTCATTTAAAGAAAAAAAAAAAAAAAATTCTGCATCCTATCATTTTATGACTTTTGTATAGATAAATGTTTTGTGCTAAATCAAGACTATGTGATGAAGAATTTCCCCAACAGTTCATAACTGTCCCTTGATGGCAGCAGTATGAAGTTCAGTATAACTGTATAAAGAATTTCTTTAGCCAATAAATTCATCTTAATAGGTTCCAGTCGTCTCTAAGAGTTTCCTGATAAGCAGTAGAATTTATTTGAATATGAAAAAAGGAATCAATAAAATGCACAATCATTTGCTTTCACACCTATCACTGACGGGAATTTGGGACAAATGTTTTGTCCTTGTTAGGACTCAGCCAGATTTGCAATATATGCTCGTTTAACTTTCCTATCTATCCAGCTGAATTTATTGTTGAGCCAGAGGTGTGAAGTCAACTAAAAAATACTGAACATTGAAGAAAACTGTAGTGATTTTGGAATAATATTCGTCGCCAAGCTAAAGCAGCATCAGGAGTGACCATAGTGCATGTTATTGTATGTTCAGCCAAGAACTCACCTGAAACAAACTATCAAACTCCCTCACTGATAAATATAATACTGTCAGTCCATTAATACTACAGACTGTTACAAATATCAAAAAGTTGGAGAAAGATCGTCACCATCCTGAAATCTTTGCATTTTTTTTTTTTTTTTTTTAAACATTTATGAAGAACACATTTTCAAAAACTCATGGTGCTATTACTACCTAATGGTGAATGTATGTACTAATTGAATTTAAGTTTGTCAACTCAATGCAGGAATCCTTTAAACAGGAATGAAATGAAAAGACTACTTTTTGAACTACCATTGTAAATTGTTCAACTAACTCAACACAGCACAGTACAATGGGTGCCAGCACATAATGGCAAGAGGGGCCATTATTTAATCATTTTTTTTTTTTTTTAAATCTTAGGAATTAATAGAATTTTTTTTTTAAAAGTATATATGTAATCTTGTATAATAAGTAATATCATTTAAGTAAATTAATATTTAAATTACATAATATTTTAAAAATATTAATTGGAGAAATTAAAATATAAGATAAAGCTATTTGAAATAAAATGGCTTTCTTATAAAATAAAATAAAATTAAAATAAATAAATAAATAAATAAAATAAAAATAAAAAATGAAATAGTATAAATACACAAATGGTAAAAATAAAACTAATTTTAATTTAGAATAAGAAATAAATGAATGCATAGTCTTTAATATGTATAGTCAAGCATCAAAATTTATACTACAAAACGTTTGAACAACTTAAGCTATAAAATATCATTAACAACATCATTCAATATATTAGTGAAATTAATTACTCCAGTGGTGAGCAGTGGCGTACCAATGCCTTTGGGGGCCCGGGGCGGGAGTTGTAGATGGGGCCCCCTAGTCTTGCTTTTACAACCAAAAAAGGAAATCTTGTGTGGATGGGGCCCTCTAGTCTTGCTTTTACAACCAAAAACAAAAACAAAAAAGGAAATCTTGTGTGGATGGGCCCCCTAGGCTGGCTGATGGGGGCCCCTCCCAGGTGGGGGCTCGGGGCGGACTGCCCCCCCCCCCCCTTGGTACGCTACTGGTGGTGAGGCATGCCTTAGTAAAATCTTAACTGGCAAGTAGTAATAAGGAGTTGCCCTATTAGTGCAGAAATGAAGTATATGCCACTCTGATCCCGGAGACTGTTTATTGCTTTAACTTTTTTATTTAAAAACTTGTAAATAAATTAGAGAATATTGCAGATAAAGAGCACATTTTGAATAAATGTAAAAGACCAACCATTGAAATAAATTAGAAACACAAAATTATTCATTTATATTCTTTGAAATGATTATATATTTTAGTTCTTAAGATTATTAACCAATTTTAAATATTAAATTTAAGATAAATTTTCCATTTAAGATTTTTATATATTTTATCTTTCATTACCTCAACAAAGAAATGGTTATCAGTATAAATAAGCTGTTATTTTCCTTCTTTTAATTTTTAGATTTCTTAGCAATTTTTTTTTTTTTTTTTTTTTAACATTTATGAAGAACACATTTTCAATATCAAGGTTTCTGAAGACTCCGATTTAAAAATATCACAAGATATTTCGCAGCAATATTGAAATTTAAGTGCTAAAATTTGCATTTAAATATTATATCTTTTAATAGCATAACCAAATGACGCATCTGTTTTATATTGCTTCATTCACAGGAGTCATTTTTCACTGAATCAGCATCAACTACTGACTTTTAGTAATGTTTTAAATAAATTAGTTCTAATATTTCTGATCTGTAATTACTAATCTCTACACTGAAACAAAATATTTTTTTGATATTGTTCAGTAAACAGTACCAAATATTTAGTGAACATTTAACATATGAAAAAGAAATTTGTGATAACATTGATATTATGAAATAATTAAATTAAAAAAATTACTATCCTTAAAAATTCTAAAAAACAAAAGTAATATAGCAATATTAATTCATTAACATTCTGAAAATTGGCCAACAAAACTTTAAATATTCCCAAAATATTATTACAATCTTCCTGGAAAAATGAGAGAAAAAAATCCTTACATAGAAATCTAGATTTTTAAAAAAAAAATCAAAATAATAACAGAATTATTGGTATTCAAAACATCTTGAAAATCTCTTAAAACTTAAAGATTGAGTAATCATTTCTATTCTTAATTACAATCATACTCAATTTCAATGCGATTTATATTACAAAATAGAAATAAAAAAGTGATTAAGAATAAAAAAATCAATCCTGCTCATAATAAATTAGCCACATAATGTTAAAAAGATAAAATATTTCATATGTAAAAAATGAATGTTAAAAAAAATAAATAAATTAAGAACAAGTTATTAGGATTAAATGATATTTACATGATTTTTTTTTTTTACTAAATTTTAATGAATTTAGGAAAATTTATTTCTAATTTCTAATCGTGAATCATGTTTAGCATCGAATTTCTGAATTTCCTGAATTTATTTTGATCTTACTAAATTTGTATAATTGTAAAATAGTTTTTGCAAGGAACTAAATCAATGCATCCGGCTTTATTTTCAGGTAGTTGAATTTTGTTTTGATGTAAAGGAAAGGATAATTTGTTGTCAAGCATCAAGGCTACTTTAATGTCTGTATTTGTAACCCCCACTAAAATAAATTTCTAAAATTTAAACCATTATACAATATGGCATCCAACATTACTACTTCTTGGTTTCCGTAGGATGCGTGGCAGATGCTTCAGCACTGAACCGCTAATAGAGTTAATACAGCATCTAACTAAATTCATTTCCCTATCTGTACGTATTCATTATGAGTGAAAAAAAGAAAGAAAAACTTTGTCACTATGGAACAGAAGCTTAATGCGTTAAGGAGATTGGATGCAGAGGAATCTGCAAAACAAATATCACTAGAGCTTGGTGTCGAAAAAAGCACATTTATATTGTTTTTAATAAACATTTGAGTGCAAAATTATGAAAATGGGGTTAAATTAATTAAACCTGGCATTATGTCTTCACAAAAAAATTGAGCTATTGAGTTATTTTAAGAAGACTTTTGGTAGTCCAGCTTTTCTGTAATCCAGCCTATTGGGCGCCACATTAGGACGGATTTGAGAGGTTTTACTGTAGTCACCAATACCCCCCCCCCAACCCAACAAAAAAATAAAAAAAAAAAAAAGCCTTCATAAAGAGATTGGTGTATATATTATATAAAAACTTAAGAGAAATGACAAGAAAGAAATATAGTATTTAGAAAATACCATAGTTATTTAAGAAATGCTTTAAAAAAAAAAAACAACTTAGTTTTTGAAGAATTCTTTTTTAAAACAAATGTTCAATTCTTCAAAGCATTATACTAGATCTTTCTTTATTTTTTATTTTTTCGTTTAGTTTTGAATACAAAATGATATTGGAGAAAAATTAAAGATCAAGCATTGAAATATTGTACAAATATTTCATTATCTATTTGTTTCCTCCCTACTTCACTTGTCTCAGTCTAAACTGTTATAGCTATTCCATGGTATTAAAGTTTGGTATATGTTTAAAATTCTTATAATTGTAAGCTTTATATAATACTTTTAGTGAGCATCAGAAAGAAAAAAAGGTTTCAACAAAGAATTTACATTGAAATATGTCCATCCATCAGTCTTGTTCATTTAGTTAAAAAAAAAAAATAACCTAAATACTAAAAATTTAGCAATACCTGTAGGTTGTTATAAAGATATCTAATGAGTTTGGCACATATTGAATCAAAGGGCAAGGAGTAGCAGGCAAAAATGAATCTGTTCATTGCCTGTACTTCTGTAAATCAAGATAACTCAAAACTAATAAGGAAACCTATCGAACCCTAAAAATTCAGATTTTAATGAAACTTTGCAGAATGAATCTATAAATTGTGTTTATTAAATGAACCTTAAATAAACCTTAGCTGAGGAATCGACGTGCGGAAGTGAATGTACTGGTTTTTTTGTTTTTTTTCTTTTTATGGAATCTTACATGTATTTGAAAGTTATCATGCCAACTTAATTTTATTTTCTGTAATAGATTCTAACAGATATAGAATGTAGTCTTTACATTGAACAATTTCCATTAATCTACTGTTTTTACTCAATCTTATAGATGATTTTTTTTTTTACTTCTCTTTGCATTTTGATGCAGTGTCAGAAAGAATTGTAATTTTTTTGTACAGTTTTAATATGGTCTACTGACTGGTTTAAAACTAAGTTTTAAAAGAGACTTAAATGAATCTTCCAAATTCACTTACTCATCGTATACTCCTCAGAATGTGATTACTAACAACTTTTATTGCTTTATTATTATTTTTAAATTCTTGAAACTAATTCTCATTTACAGAAAAAATTATAACTAAAAATGTTTGGATTTTTTTTTTCCAAATAAATCGATTGTTTTTTCCTGTTTATTTGAATTTCAAAGATAACGTAATTGCATCTTCCCTCTGCCCCTCCCCCAAATAAAAATAATAAATAAAGAGCGAAATGGCAAAGTGATGTCCCACATGTCTCTTATACCAGAGCTTCTCAACCAGTGTCATAAGGGATCCCCTTAGTGTGCGATACAAGAAAATTCTAAGATAGCATCGTAATGAGCATTTAACTTCATACTTAGTCAAATGATTATTAATAATTAGATCAAATGATCTAATCTAGACTAAATTCTATATATTCAGTAAGCTAAGCCATCGGTTCCCAATCTGGGGTCCGCGATGTCGATTGAGGGGGGGGGGGGGCTTCCACAATATAGTTTAATGATTTTAACATGGATATAGGAATAAATTTGTTTTACTCAAATTTGTGTTTTTATAAGTTTTACTTTTAGAATGCTTTAACAATGGTATAATTCTATCTCCAGTCTTAATTTAGTTGAAGAAAGAAAACTAGTCTGTACCACAATTACATAGTCCTGCAGAGTGCAGGTAGGATTGTTCTCTGTTCACACACTTAGTTCCTCATCCCCTCCTATGCTGTATCGAGGAATAAATAAATAGGAAGGGAAGCTTCCTATATGCTCTGTATATCTCGGGGTACGGTGGTGCACTCTCCAGGCTGGTTGGACTATTTAAAGTCACATGTCTTCATGATAGATGAACTACAAAATCAGTGAATCATGAACTCCCAAGTTAATAATTATAATAAAACTACTAAATTTCAAATTTTAATAATAATAATACTTTTTTACTATTTGTAGTTGACATTACTCCATTAATATTTTTAAACTTATTGTAAAAATATAAGTAATTATGTAAAACATGCTTGTTTTTAAATTTTATTTCTTTAAATTTGGATGGGGGAGCATAAGCATAGCAAGTGCTTAAGGGGGCCTTGACTTAATAAAGGTTGGAACCTCTCAGCTAAGCAAACAAAATATGAACTACATTCCAATTCATTCTAATAATGAAGGTTAATAATGTATTAATTCATAATCAAATTACCTTAAATTTTTTCAAGATATTTTTAAATCTTTAAAATAGATAATGATTTGTAAATGATACAATTCTTTAAATAAAAACAAATTAAATAAATCTATTTTAGAAATAAAAGCAATAAAAAAGCTTGTTCCGTGGGATTTTAAGCAGCAGCTTTGGTGTACCTCAAGATTACTAACTACAAAAGTTTACAGTGAAGCAAAAAAGGTTGAGAAGCACTTATATGAAAGGAGAAAATAAAAAAGGTGCATTCTGTTATTTTTTGGTAAAGACTTAACTTTCATAAGTTATTTCTAAATCAATTCTTAAGACCAATAATACAAATAAAATATCAATTAAGTCCAGTCTAAAAGCAACAACATAATCACTGAAATATTTAAAAATAAAAATTATATATATATATATATCTTTCCCTGTATATGCATCACAAAAAATCTAAAGATAAAATGCTGTTGTTGATGTCCATATAAAATTCCAGCATAAATAAGTAGCTAAAATGCCAAATTTTAGTTACGTGTATGGTTAATACTATTCAAGTTTGGCAATTAAATGGAAACTAGAAAAGAATTTAATTATAGATTTGTGAAGTCTGTCAAGGGAACGTCACATCGGAGAATGCACATTTTGCAACTTTTTATACATGTAGTTACTAGGCTTTTGAAAAAAAGTTTTAGAAAACAATTTAAAGTTGAATTCAAGTGATATACTCTCGTCTGTCCATTGATATGTGATCAAGATCATTCAAACCTATTTCTCCTTTATTTTTGAAAGAAAGTTTAGGTTCTAATAAGGAAGATCCTAATCAATTTTAGTAGATATTTGACTATGTATGGATTTATGGACTATAAACCACCAAAATACGTTGTCTGAAACAACTATACATCTGAATTCAACTTATATTTAGTCTGTTAAATTTCTTTTCATTTGATCTTTTAACTCTTTTCTTAATTTTTTTTTTTTTTTATCTCTTCTTAATCTGCAGTGGCTTTCAAAAAGCAGCCTCTAATGACATTTTTTTTTTTTGCTACTGATCTCCCCCCCCCCCTCCTTTTTAATTCATTTTACAATCTTATCAAAAGGAAATTCGAAAGTTTATTTACATATCAACTTTATCTCGTTTACTTTTTTCCTTTTTAGATGCTTAATCTTAGTAATTATAATTTATAAAACTTTAACATTAATTAATTTTCAATTAAAATTAAGATTAATATTTATTTATTGCAAGGATGTTTTGCCCCCACATAAGCACAATACTGCAATTTCATACTTAAATTATAATTATTCAAAGTCACTTATATCTTAGTTTAATAATTGTGGGAATTATAAGGAAAGGAATGGCTTATGATGAATAAAATACTAGAATAGCACATTTTAGCAAAAGATTTCTTCATATCTTTTGAATGGTATTAATCAAATATTTCATCCCAGCATTACCATAAGAATAAATCATGTAAGAAATTTTCCAGCTTTCTGATTATCATTTTCCTCAACTTTTCCATGGCCTTTTAAGTTCATTCATAATTTCTCCAATTTATCTGAACTGTTGCTGTACATTATGAAGAAAACAACCGAAGTACCAAGGGTATCAATGTTAAAAGCTTTTTACTATGCTTACTTATTCATGGTCTGCAAAACTGTATTTTTTAATAATTTCATGCATTAAATAAAAAATTAACAGGTTGGCCTATTTGGTTATTTTTAACAGTACAGTTTTCCTAATTTATACCTCCAATCTCTAGCAGAAACTTATCACTTGTGTAAATAAATCTTTGTAAGCTTTCAGCAAACTTATGTTTTTTAATTATTTATTGAGGAAAATGTTTTAAATGAGGTTGAAACAAATGCTTACGTGGCAGTCTGATGCAGTATCCTATTTAATGCAGACTGTTCATCACCTTTCTTCGGCAAAGAATTTTGATTTCGGGATCCATAATCATCACTAAAAGGGAAAATAAACAAATACGTTTAATTCATCATTATTTAAAAATCTGAAAAAGATAAGGAATTGTATCAATAGCAAGCAATATCAAAAAAAAAAAATCAACAAGTTCAACATTTCTTCAACCACAATGAATTTGTCTGAGGTCATGATATGACTATTCCAACTCAGTAACAGAAAATATCATTTCCTTAGCATTACAGGCTAACTTGAGTAATCTTATTCTATTTCCTATTCAATATATTTCAATTAACATTTGTTTCTTAATTAACTTGCTGCCCATCAGGAGAAGCACAAGTATCGGATATCCGACAAGATTTCTCTGATATGTCGCCTAGGAAAATAAAGTATGGCAACAGATTCTATAAAGGTCCTAAATTACTTCACAATGTACATGTAAAACAAAGGACTTGGGGACAGACACTGTGGACTTCCTATACTAAAAGATTAAGATATAAAAAGCAAAATTATGATAAACAATAAAATTACAATCATTTCATTAAAACATAACTAGTCATCCTTTATCAAAGTTCAGGTATTTTGTTAAATTTAAAAATTTAAAGCCTTCTTGCCATTTATAAAATTATTTCATCCACACTTAGCCCTTTCTCTGCATTAGAAATTTAAGTTGTCTGAACAAATGTAGGAATTTTAAATAGATCACAATTATTTCAATGAAGTAATTTTTTTTAAATTTTAATAAAGCAACTTTGAAAACTTTGATTAAAAAGGAGGGGGGGGGGGGGGCAGTGGGAGACACCAAATCAGGAGGAGTGCTTATGGTTTAACTGGATCAGGAAATCGAGTGAACTAAAAATTGCTGAATAAGGAACCTATAAATAAATCAGCATTTCTGAAAGGGTATTTCTGGTAACAGATCACATTCAGTAATTAATTCAAAAATAAAATCAAAATTAAGATCCTTATTAGTCATTTCTAATGACCATATTGGGGAAAAGGAGGGGGGAGGGAGAAAGGTTAGCAAAATGGCTATTGCAAGCATGAGACCAACTTTAGAGTTATCATTAATTTAGGATAAATTTTTAACATGGAACAGCAAGATTGTAACAGAAAATATTTTTTTTTTCTTCAGACAGTTTTAATACTCTCAATATCCAGAGCTCAACAAAGCACAAGCTTTCCTATTTCCAAACATTAATGCCATAACCATGAACTCTTGTCAAATGATGGTAGATTAAAATACTTTTTTCAGGGCTGAACTGCCACTGAACAACTTCTTCCGATTGCATCCCCCCATCCACCCCAATCATAATTACGCTTTTGAAATAATATCTTGTTTTATAGATTCAAAGGGAGAAAGAGCAGACTAGCAGATTGCTTTTACTAACAAAATTGGAAATCTTTGAAATTTTTTTAATTAAAAAAAAAAAAAAACAAAAAAAAAAAAAAGCTAATTTTAAACATTACTATTATTCTTGTATAACTGATGCTCTAGTATTTTATTTTTGAAGTAATTATTTTCAAAATCTAGCTCGTCTTCGGCTTTATACAATATAGAATCTGCCTATCAGGACAACAAATAACCTGCAAAAATATATTTAGTGATGCACTATATGGTCAAAAGTATCCGGACACCAATTGTTGTACAACCAGGAAGTCATGCGACACATTAATAGGATGTCAGGCCACCTTTAGCATCAATCACAGCTTGCACTTGTCTCGGGAAGACTTTCCACCAGATTTTGAAATATGCAAGGAGGAATTTCTTCCATTTGTTAATGAGAACAGCAGCGAGTCCGGCCACTGAAGAGCAGTTGGGCCTAGTGCATAATCTCTGTTCCAATTTTTTCCAGAGGCATTCTATGGATTCAGATCGGGACTGTCAAGTCAGTCCAGTAGTTCAAAACCCATCTGTTCAAACCAAGGTAGTACAGCCTTCAATCACCAGACAACAGTTATCCTGTTCAGAGTGGGAACCAGCCATTCTTCTACGCTACCCTCTTCAGGGTTCGATGGCTGCAATCCGAGTTTCTTTGGCCTATCATTGCAATTTCCTGCTGTTATTCCCAGACATTTCCATGTTATAATACACAAACCGATTTCTTGCGCCGATGACATCCAATGGTCATGCCATATTTGAAATCACTCAGCTCTGCTCACTTAGTCATTGTCTAATGCCTGTATGATCGTCCCATGCTGCGGTGATCATGTTTATCTCGTTCTACAACGACATAGCACTTAACAGCCACATCCACTTCTCCAGAGGAGTGTCCGGATACTTTTAGCCATATAGTGTAGATTCTTGAGATGATTGGTGGGAACTTTCAGAATTTCAAAGAAATCAAGTCAATACTTTAGCCTTCAATGTCTTATCCTCCTAAGCAAACGAAATGCCTATATAATATTTTATTTATACTGTAAAATAATTATTTCAAAATAAGAATTTTAAGAGAATGCAGCCGATGGCTATTCAATATTCTTTCTGTATTTAGTGCACGTACATTTTATTAATTATACTGAAAGTTAAATTTTAGTATTCTTTAATTTGCAATTGACTAAATAAAGTCTTTCCACAGCAAAAAGACCAAGATATCTTCATTGTTTTTAAATCACTTATGTTACAAGTTCATTCTCTTATCCTGATAATTTTTATAGTTTCTATGAAACAAAATGCAGCATCATGTTTGATGTTTGTAAATTCTGAGGTAAAAAAAAGGTTGGTGAAATGTCAAAGGAGCAACAGATAGGGGAAGTCTGATTCCATCAATGAGAATGGAGTGCTGTCAGTTCAGCTCTGTACATCAGACAAACCAGGCTAGTTTGACAGCATGATGCTGTTTGCTTGGCATTCTTCAGATGTCACTGAAAGAGAAGTCCTAGTGAACATTTTCCTAATCCACATTTTTATAGTCCAAAGCTACAAAAATCCATTGGGCTGGCATTAGAGGACTTTACTGGAATATCACTGAAGGGAGTGCACATATTCCTTTTCTGGTTTCCATTTCTTGATAAATCTCAGGGATGATTTGGCCTTATCCTGATGAATGGCAACTTTTGTGTCGTCAGGACAATACAGGTAGGTAACTCCTGATTGTAGATTGGTGTCAGAACATGTTAATAATACTGGGCATTCACTTTGGCATTATTTGCAATTCTATGGATAGCCAATTTCCCTGATGACAGTAACCTGCAGCCACCATGAAACCTTTGGAAAAACCTTTTCTTGAACTGGCACACAAAATTAGATCTGCCTTTTTCGTTGATGGGACAATATAAAATTGCCCCGACCTTTCTTTCCACGGTCAGTAAAATGGACCCAAACCTCATCCAAAGTGGCCACAAATATATACTTATCGCTGGCCAGGTGTAGTTCTTTAGAGTTCCCTGTCTTTCAGCACAATGTCGGTCATTTAGTGCATGCACACATGCCTTATGAAACTTCAGTCAGTTGTTCAGGATTTTACAGACAATGGACTGAGAGACATTGATCTTTCTGGAAATAGCACGTTGGGTGGGAAAGTTCGCAGCTTCGCCAGAACAGCAGTACTGTCTGAAAATTTTCGTTTCCTAGTAATCTTGTCAGGGAATTTTGTTAAGTCCATTCAATTTCTTCCTATGAATGAGTGCTAACACCATATCTTTGCTTACTGAAATTCCATGCTCTTTACATTTTCACTATCACTGAATATGAAAAACTTCACATGGAAAACTGCGACACTATAACCTTCCCAAAAATTATTTATTTTTGGAGCCACCTTAGAAAGACTATTATTACAAGCATAAAATTATATATTCAATCTAGAGGCACATGACTAAGATGCTACAGCATGACTCATTTTGAAAAGGGGCATGCACCATCACGTTGAATTTGGCGGGTTGTAAAGGAATCAAAACCCTGCGTAGGAGTAAAATACTTTTTAATTTAGCACGTCACAGGTCTTGTAACAATTCTTTTAGAATAGGATTAACAGCAATAGAAATTTTTTCTTTTATGACAACAAAGCCATAATTCATATTCTTAGAAATGTTGATATTTTCATAGGTGGCAAGAAGTGGATATTTGTGAATGGGTATCAATTCATATTAGGGCTACCTTTATTGGACTTTCGACACAATCTATTAACATTTAAACATCAAATGTTACATTATAAGCATGTTAAACTTTCCTACTAAAAATAAATTTGGCTCCACACATATTGAAGACTAAGATACGAGTTCCACAATTCTGCTTTTATATATAAAGGGTGATCAAAAAATAATTGAGTATTTTTTTTTCATGAAAACTTTACTGAGCATATGTCACAGCTGTTCAAAAACGGCAGGTGTGATAACCACGTTCAGTGATATTGAGATCCGATTTTTTGTGGCGAAGGGAAGAAAGCTTGCTGAAATTTATTGTGAAATATGTTCAATTTATGGACACGACTAAGATATCTATGAATGTATCAACTGGTGTGCAAAGCTCACAGCAGGATGCACAATGAAGATTGATCAGGCAGACCATGAACATCAAATTCCAACAGACACTGAAGAGAATGATTAAAGAGGATGAACGTGTAAAAATTAAATATAGAACTGTTTTGACATTACCACGAATCCCTGCAATACCACAAGGTGGCAGCCAGATGGGTACCCAGACATTTAACACCATTGCAAATGGAGAGCAGAATTGGTTACAGCCTTGAACATTTGCTGCATTACCGAAATGAAGAAAACAGCTTCTTTGACCATATCGTTACAGGAGATGAAATATGGGAGTTTCATTTCTCATCTGAAAGAAATCAAGACAGTATTGGTTTGGAACATCAAAATTATCGTCAAACAAAAAAAGTTTAAAGCTGTACAACCTGCCGAAAAGGTGACTGTTAGACAGCTTATCAATTATAAGTGTTATGCTTATCAATTTCCTCCATAAAGGACAAAGTGTCAATGATGCAGCTTATTGTGAAACACTGAATAGACTCAGAGCTGCCATTCACCAGAAATGCCCAGAGGGCAATGTTCAATGAGTTGTTGCTGCATGAGACTGCCAATCCCTATCTTGCTGTAGCTGTGACCAACAAACTCCACTCCTGGCAATGGGAAGTTTTTAAACATTCGTGCCTATAGCCCTGACTTAGCACCAAGTGATTACCACCTGTTCGGCCCAACGAAGAGGCACCTTGCCAGCACCCACTTCAAAAGTGAAGATGTGCAGAAAGCTGTTCATCAATTCACACCTAGCCAAACGACTTATTACTACAGCATATACACATTAATTTCACAACGAGACTAGTGCAGAAACCTCAATAAAAATTATGTAGAATAGTCAATTACATGCCCTTTCATGTGTATAGCTTTTTGTGTAATGAATAAAGTTTTCATGAAAAAAAAAATTTACTCACTTTTCGAACGCCCTTCATATAAAAAAAAAAAATCTTTCTAGATATAAACAATAACATTGTTGAACAATAATAAACAATTGAGAAGAAATTCAACCACACCTGTTTTTAAACTATTACCACTGTTAAGTGCATAGGTATGAGTTTTTGTATTCCACTGCATTAGAACTCTGCTGCCTGTGCATGCAGTTTAATAGAATTAACAAATCTATTTCTATAAAAAAAGAAAATGCTTCAAAACAAATTTATTTTCAGAAACTAACAGCATCAAGTGAATTTGCACGATACTGTAATGATTTTTATATTCACGTTTATCTTTTTATAGTTCTATTTATTCTTGTATATTCTTAGTTGTCTTACGTTTTGTATTAATCAGCATTTATTCTATTATCAATTGTACATTCTAATTTTTACTGTTTAAATCCGTTATTCAATTCAAATTTTCCGTTGGCCGTGCTTCTCCCCTCCAATTTGTTATTTAAAAATACAGTTAAAAATCACAAATTAAATCCCCCCAATCAATTGTAAAAGCACGCCAAACAATCACAGCTCTTGTAAATAGTCTATTTAAACCCTTTCAGCACATGAATAAATAATTAGTTTGAGGGTTCTTGCCAGATCTTATTCAGTCTAATAGTCTATCACATTATTTCACGAATCAGTGGCCGCAAAACAAACACCATAATATATAGAAAGCCTTTAATGAAAACATTTATGATGATTACCTGACAGCATGTAAAAAAAATAATCTCAAGCAATTTAAAAAAAAAAAATTTAAATTAATTATCGCACTTATAAATATTGTAAAATACAAATCATTATTTTATGAATTTTTTATCATTTCAGGTTTTTGTCAAGTTTTTTTTTTTTTAGTTGAAAATACTGATTAATACCTCGAAAACCCCAAAAAAACTGACCGTTTTTGAATTTTAATTATAGAATATTTTGAAAATTAAAAAGAAAATGTAAATTCCACATGCTTCACAAGTTCTTATTTAAATTTTTAGAATTTTAGGTGCATTGCTAAAATAAATATATAAAGGAAATAAAAGGTTTAAAGTCACCTGAATTGCTTGAGTCAGGACCTTAAAGAAATACTTGAGCAGAAAGAGGTTTCACAAAAAAAAAAAAAAAAATAAAAGTGGAAAACAAAGTCACTATATGGCTGTGTGCACAGACAGCAGTTCCATCAGAATTTATAAACTTGTATCCAGACTAAACAGATATCTTAACTAATTCACTATATTAGTTAAGAATTATGACACTATATGTATGAGTGCATGTGTCAACCTGTATAGACGTGAAGTCGTGTTGCTCTCCATTACACCAACTCAAAAAATATAAATATTATCTTTTAATTGTATATTCTTGTGTGTTTCAATCTAACTTAAAAATTTAGTATCATTATCATGACCAGTTATGCAAAATGCAAGATTAAATGTTATGAATGTGAAGTAATAATGAAAAAAGCTGAACTGAATTGCAAAGCAGGTAGGGCAAAACAGCATGAAAAATGTGTCAATGACAATGAAGAAACTGGTATCAACACCAAAAAGAAAAAGCATGTGGACATGAAATGCCATGAAATAACAAGGACATGAAATAATTAGAAGTAGAAAAGATAAAATAACTTCAAACTGCGATATTAAGGAAAATACCAGAAATTAACTTCAACTGAAAAAACAAAAAGAAAAAACCCTAATGATGAAATGGAAGAATCTAATACAGCAATTGACAGCACAATCTATTTTAAAAGAACTTGCCAAAATTAAAAACACTATGAAATTCCTAGATAAAAAACATGAAATGATAAGAGAAATTAGATAAATATAACCATAATGATAAAATAGAAGAGAACCAAAAGAAAATGGAAAAAGAAAACAAAACTCTGAAAGACAAAGTTGCAAATATTGAAGACTTTTAATAAATTAGAATTTCAAATGAGGAAAAATAACATTTGAAATTTCTGAAATCCAACAGATTGAAAAAGAAAATCTTCCAGAAATAATAGAAAAACTTGCAAGAATCCTACAATTGGAAAACCCTACAAAAAAACACAATAAAAGCTGTCCACAGATTTGGTAGAGCCCATTATAATAAAGGAACTAATTAAAAAAAATCAAACTAGGAGGAATTGTGATAAATGGCTTTCATCTTACAAATAAAGAAGGTTATAACCAATGACAAGTTTTTATTTTCAAATAAAGCAAGGATTTATGTAAATGAAAACTTAACAAGGAAACAAAAGTATCTATTTTGGAAAATCAAACTGGCTAAATCAAAAGGTCACAAAAAGTTCATTTGGATAAAAAACCAAAATATCCTAAGAAGAAAAAATGAATCCTCAAAGATTATAAAAATAACAAAATGAAGATTAAATAAACAAAGTTTTAATAATTTTTTTTTTTAATTTAAACATAATAAATAATGAATTCTAACACATTAGACCATGAACTTGGTGAACTAAACATTTTAGATGGCATAAATTCTTGGAATTCTGCATTGTCTGAAAACAAATTTAAATTCAATGTATTACTTCTAAATATATGTAGCATAAAATTAATTTAGATTACTTAATTGCTAATATTGGCAACAAAATCAATAAAATTGACTTAATAATCTTGGTGGAGGTTAATATAAAGGATGATGAAATACATTAATTTCAATATACTGGCTTTAATAAAATATACAAACTTAGAAAACATTCTAGAAGAGGAGGAATCACTGTTTTCCAAACCTGAATATTCAGTAAACAATTTCAATAACGATTCTGTTTCATACAAAATATGTTATGTAAGACACCAATCTACAAATGAAAATTTTATTTTTTATATTATATACAGACTTCCTTTAACCAATAAAAATCATTTTATAAATGAATTAAAAAAATCATTTGCTATTATTTAAAAAAAATAATTGCATGTGCATAGGAGACTAACACTGACTGGAAAAATGAATTAAATATTACGAACAATTACTGAAAACTTTTTTACAATCTTGGTTATGTTAATCCATAAAACTACTAGAAATTGTACTATAAAAACCCATACCACAAAACATGTATAGAACATTGTTTTTCCCCACATGATAAATTATTGACTGAAAACAAAAACCGTGCTAAGTGCCAAATCTAAGTTGTTCTGAGAAAAACAGGAAAAAACCTTTGTTAAAACTAATATTGGCTACAGTGAAAGTCTAACAATTGGCTAAAGTTTGAACTACTTGCAGACTGAATATCATATAGCCCGGTTTTTACCTCACTGGCTTAGGCACATAGCCCATATTTTAGCAATAAAATGGAAATCGATTGTTTGGCTCTTAGCCCGGTTTTTATTTTCAGTCTACAATTATAATATTAAATCTTATATCAAATGGGATATTTCAGATCATTATGGAATTCTAATTAAAAAAAAAGAATTTAAATTCACTTAAGATTTTTTTTTTTTTTTTTTTTTACATTCAAATTATATAAAAACAAAACTTAACTTCGGAAATTAAAAAAAACCTAAATACATATACAGTAAAACCCCGTTATTACGCTCGTCAAGGGACCGTGACCTACAAGCGTAATAAGCGGGATAGCGCTATAAACGGGGAATGATTTATATGATGGGGAAACATTTAGACACCATTTTACAGGAAAGATACTTGATTCTGAAATAGATATAGTGCAAATGTGAGCTTATTTCCTATTAAAAAAATCTTTGATTGTGGTTTGCCGTGTGTGTATGCTACTGTTATAAATTATGACATTTTGAATGCGGTTCAAGAAACTATTAACATCAATTGATATTCCACTAGGAGCAATACAAATATATTTTCGGAGCAGTTTCAGTGCACTGCCCGCTATTTCACGCGCCTTTTCTTGAATGATTGGGTCACTTAATGGCACTGATGCATCACGGGACTGATGAATCAATTCAATTAGAATTTCCTCGGCATCTTCACATTTTCCACACTACTTTTTTACGTTTGCAACCATCCTTCGCTGAATTGATAATTCCATTCTTATTTTTTATTATTGTTCTCAGACTGGATCAGGGAATTCTTAGATTCTGCGAAAACCTTCTGATTTAGTGTAGAATTCTCGTCGTACTTACGAAGAATTTGCAATTTTTCACTTATAGAAAGGGATTTCCGCTTCAACATTTTGCACTAACTTACTGTATCGCAGACCCGCACTTCAAAGAGTTCAAAGATTCCCTCCTACCAGGGAAAGAAAAGATTCGTTACAGTGTTACATTTCTTTTCGATACAAAATTTCCGATATAAAAAAGCGCTACAAGCGGGATTTGAAGCGTTATAAGAGGGTAAAAGTATACAGAGTTATATAGAAAATTCCAGGGACCGCATGAAAGGAGCGTAAAGAACGGGATAGTGCTATAAGCGGGAGCGTAATAACGGGGTTTTACTGTATAAAAAAAAATTTACAAAAATAATGGGCAAGTCGAAAACAATTATAGAATACAATAATGAAGTACAAAATAAATCAGAAAAATCCGAAGAAAATAAAAACAATCATTTTAAGAAACCATGGATGAATCTATACTACTAAAATCTTTTATTTCTCTGTCCGGCGCAATTTCCTGTGAGAATGGAAAATATAAGTAATTTTTACAATGAAACGACGGGAATCGAACCTGCAACTATCTGATCCGAAGTCAGACGTCTTATACATTAGGCCACCGGGACTACAACTCACTTTATTTTGTTTTTTTGACTTATGTGTCCTTCCCATTCGCCCCATTAAATAATGAATGTATTCAACCTGTTTTTTGAATCTCAAGATTGTTTATTTATTTCCGATCCGTCTATTTGTAATTCGAAAATGACAATTAAAACTATAATTGCCGAAACGTTGCAATATTTTAAATATAATATTCTTACTTCACCAAATCTATGTGATATAGAAAAACAAGCGCGTGTACACGGGAGATGGCCTAGTTATCTTGAAAAATAAGGGAAAAGGATGTATTTATTTTACAAGCACAAAAATAAAACTAATAAAAATCTATGAAAATTACAAAAGAAAAATAAATTAATTAAAAAATTACATACAAAAAATAAAAAAATTAATACATAAATTCTTGAAAAAATAATAAAACAATTAAAAAAATAATAAAACAATTAAATAAATGTGGACATTAATACAAAAAGATACAAATTATAAAACTCAAAATAATTCAAATTTAAGTAATAACCAAATGTAATAAAAACACTTTATAACTTATACAAAGCTTTTGTTCTAAAATCCAAAAAAAGTGAATGAAAATAAATAATGAACTACAACCCAAAAAATTTAAAATTCTATCGCAAATTTTACACCAAATCAAAACAAAATATTAAATAGTATAAATAAACTGAAAAATAAATTCCATTGGGTATTACCATAAAAGATAATAAAAATATTAAGGATATCTTTTCACTTTTTATGGTTGAACTTTTTTAAAAATATATACCAAAATTTATCCAAGCTTATGGAAAATAGCTTATATTATACCAATTTATAAAGGAGGTAATATGGAAGACTTCTCTAATTCTAGGCCAATTTAAATTTTATCAAATGTTTCAAAATTATAAAGTTATTTTACTAAGTCAATAAATGATTTTATTACTAAATCAAATATCTTAAAACAAAATCAATAGTGCCTTTATTTGACTGATAAGCATAAAGACCTATTAAATCATTTAAATAATGAAGTTATACAAAATTTAAATAAAAGACAAGTATCAATAATAGCCTTCATAGACTTTAACAAGGCTGTTGATAATATTGACCATAAAATAATATTTAAAAATTAGAAAATTATGGTATAAGAGGAGATTTTCATGATCTTATCAAAATTACTTAAAAAAACAGAAAATTCGAATCAAAATAAATAATTATCAAATAAATAATAAGTAAAACTTACAATATTAAGAGTACCACAAGGTTCAAATTTAGATACTTTGCTTTTTATTTTATATACTAATTCTATTAGTGATATTATTAAATATTGCAAGATTTACATTTATGCTGATGTAATACTAATAAAGTAGCAACCAAGATCAAACTCTTTACTTCAATAAATTTTCATCAAGATTTAAATAATCTCAAATTGGGCTTCAGGGAATAAAATAATAAAATCAAAGAAAAACTAAAATTATGATTATCAAAACAAAATATAAAAAATTATATCTAAAATTACCTTTTAAATTACATATAAAAACATGTCAAAACATAAATGATAAAGATAATCAAATTGCTCGTAATTGTGAGAGTATTGACAAATACTTATGATTATTTATTACATGTATAAATATCTATCATTTTAGTTGGCGTAATCAATTATATAATTAAAAGATTACATTCTTTCACTTTTATGTTTACTATTTAAGAAACATACCAATTTAAACAAACTTATGGGTTATAAAGCTCTTGTAGATTCTGTCTTTAACAATTACTATGGATTAGTGTTGGTGTTTCTTAAACAAGCAACAAAACATAAGTTAGGTTTAATAAAATATTTAATTACACATACATGTTTCACAGTAACGAAATGCAGTTTGTTACTGCAAAACTTGTCTAATTAAATATTATTAATCCTATTTTTTATGAAGTTCTGTATCTGATATTAATGGGTTTCTTTGCAGTATAATGTTATAAATAAATTAGTCAATAAAATTATTGATAACATTTTTGTAAATTTTAAAAATCAAAATGAAGAAAATAAAACAATAAGAGTTAAATATAAAATTTTGAATGTAGAAGAAAAATTTATTTATAATGAAAAATATATATAAATATAAAAACTACAAGACATCAGAGAAAAATACTTTTCTAAAAACAAAACAAGACTTAGTTGGTTGAAGATTTTCAACATTCCTACTATAAGCAATAAGTTTGGATTTAGAGTAAATGAATATACTTACTCAAAAATTTTAGACAAATAAATTGTAATAATTGCAATAATTTTAGAAAAATCAAAAACCAATTAATATATTATATAGTAAATAAAAATATAGTAAAAACTTCTAATCTATACTTTTAACATTTTTTCAAAATTTTTTTTAGACATTAACTTTCCAGCACCTATAAAATAGGAGTAATTTTGTAATTACACATAATAGGACTGGTAAACATTAAAAAAAAGAAAAAAAAAATGCTTAAAAAAATTACCCAAATGTATGTATTAAGTTTCTTCACTCAACTTTAATAAAAAAATTTTCAACGATTTTATTATTTGTATCTTTACTTTCAGAATAATCCTCGTGTGTGTGTGTGTGTGTGTGTGTACATGTTGAGGGGAAAGAGGGGGGGGGGGGGATTATATATTCTCCCATTCTTTTGTTTTAATATTTATGTAAAATTAATTGTACATAAGGAGTGTGTGTGTGTGTGTGTGTG
>JAFIDM010009631.1:247050570-247141705 GCA_023159025.1 Thereuonema tuberculata | reverse complement strand
TATCAATGTTAGTCTAAAATAAAGAAATAGCTGGAAAAGATGATTCACTTTATGCGTTTTCCTTTTGAGATCAAAGATAGCACAGCTATGGGTTAATAACAAAAAGCAGAGGAATGGGTATTAAGTGAATTTGATAATGAATTTATATACACAATTTTGGTTATCATATGTAATGATAACTGTTAATCAGAAAGTTGTCTACACAACTATAAATTATAAATCAAATTGCTATTACCAACTTTTAGAGCAAAAATTTTATCACATTTAATTTCTACAATAACTACATCTTAAAATATTTTTTCCAAATTAATGCAATCTTCAAACGAATAGCCTTGTTGCTGTTAGTCTGTAGAATCCCCCTGCTGGGCAAAGGATTTCTCCAACTTTTTCCACTCCTTTCCATCAAATGTAAGTCTTGTCCAAGCAGGACCAGTAAATGAGGTTCATTTGTTTCACCATCTGATTTTTTGTCTTTCTCAGTTTCCTTTGCCTTTTCTCTTGGAATCCAATATGTCCGAGTTTATCCCATAGACTTCCTTGCTTCCTAATAAGGTGTCCTGCACATTTCCGTTTTAGAGATTTTGGTAGCTTTAATGACAGTTATTTTTGTTTTCTATTTTATGGTTGTGGATCTAATTTTACCTGCCTATATCAAGTATGCTCCTCTCCATTCGAAATTGTTTTGAAACATTGTTACGATAATATGATATACAAACCATTGCTGTCTTTATTTTTATCGTGTGTGTAGTTTAAGTGACAGACTACCTGTCTGCAGCCGATTTCCAACAATGACTTGAAACTAAATGTTTAAACTCAAAATTTCTTAGATCCGCACAGACTACCACATGTCGCAATAGATATATTCGATTTCAATAATTGATTTCGTATTTTCATAAAATTCATAATGATTTTATAACAGTATGAAAGTACATAGCAAGCAAGTTAGTTTGTCAGTGATTTTCTGTGCGTGTTTGTGGTGCATCTGAAATTTTATAAGTACTACTTTATGAAAAGAAAATGTGCGATTGGCAAAATAAATTGAACATGAAAAAAAAAAAAAAAAAAAAAAAAAAAAAAAACCCTAAAAAAAAAAAGGGGGGGGAACAAAATTTCAAAAACTGCCAAAAAAAAAAAAAAAAAGGGAAGCAAAATTCAATACTTTTATATTGTATGTAATTTTAAATTTTACCTACGTAAATTATACTATTTTTGAGAAAGTTTAATAAAATTTACTCCAGATCTACTTTTCATTTGAGGAGGATGCATATGTTTGTTTTTATTATTTAACAAAAAAGTTAAATCCACCACTGTGTACTGCCTGTGGTAGTTTGTGGACAATAAGGTTCTGGAAATGGAAATATTGTCAGATTTTATATTGTAACTTTTCAATAGTTAATAGAAGTGTCTAAATGTTTTAGTTATCACCATAACAATGCATACTAAATGTTGTGGTGATGTAACAAAGTGTTTGTCAATCACATTTTTAGTTATCTAACAATGATCCACAGAAATCTGAGACACAGACTTCAATCCAATTTCTGATATATAATTAAACCTTTACAAACTTTTGTCCAAAGTTTTGGAGATTTTTTTATGAATTTTTATCTATGCAACCACTGCACTTAAAAAATGAACTAAAATGGTTTATTTCTATTTGAGACAGTTTAGTTCCAATGTATCATCAGGTGTTATTTGTAAGATTTTACAAGATCACTATTACAAATAGTGTTTTTCCCAATAATATCAAAATGTTGGTGTTAGTATAAAATTTACAACCACCATGTAGATAGTTTGTAGAATGTCTAATAAATTGGACAATTTACCATAACGGTGTGGCTTGTTAACAAAATAAGTCAACTCTTCTTCAATATACAAATTAAGATTTTTAAAAATCTAAATCACACATTTAAAAACTAAGCTGTCTATTAGATTAAAACAGATATGGATAAAACATTTAAAAATACTTAGATCGGACAGTTTCGACGAGTGGATCACTACATCAGCATAAATAAATGAGGGAAACAAAAGAACACATAGGAAAAATGACAGGAGAAAAAACCAAACTATTGGTCTGGTTAATAACCAATGTTAATGAGAGTCCGTGCGATTTGTTAGAAAGTAAGCATCAGCATGTGTGCAGACTGCCTCTAGTGGTGATCAAAAGAAAGTGGTAAATAAGTATTACTTATGTCCATAATTTTTAAAATTAATTTATTATTCTTGTATTTTTTTTTTTTTTATTTTGACGATTCAAAATAGTATTTTATTTTTGTATTGGATAACTGGTTATTATATGAATCTTAAGGTGTATCCAGTAGAACTTTTTCAATAACTTTTTTTTTTTTACAACAACAGGTTAATTTTTAAGCTTGTGATATGTTAGAAAGAGCTTAAAAATATGATGGTACTTTTATGTCTGTTAATACATCAATTTGTATTTTAGGTTTAAGGAATTAAATAAATTGAATAACAAAATAGATGTACAGAGTTTGTAGGCCTTACAAATAATTAAAACTGAACAGTAATAAAGAATAATTCCACATTATGAGACCAATTTTATTTTTATGTCTAAAAAGCAAAATAATTTTACAATAAAATTCATAAAGCATTTTATTCTAATAATGAGGCAACTACATCATTTCTCCTCTTTGAGCCAAAAGTGAACACCTTTCAAGTGACTGATGATGAATGATAGCTACATTCTGTTCACTGAAGATACAGGCGATTTGTGACCACCTTTTCAAAATACATCCCTTTTTATAAGGAAAAGCTTCAGAAATCTTCCTTGAATGTGTACATTCCATTGATAAAATGATAGCCTATCAAAGATTGTATTAAGGATGAGAAATGCATCGCAGTAAGACTGAAATGGAGCTATAAACTATGGGTCTGACCTGGAATAACTGAGTACATTGTTTTGAATTTGTTATAGCTTTGGCCTACCATCAACAGCAATTATGGCATCATATGATATGATCTAAATATGTCTTGTTACTCATCTACAGGACTTTCACTACCAAGGTACAACTTTCATTCGACAACCTATTTACCTCACTGGATTTATTGAAATATTTTATAGTAAAAGGATAATTGAGCTTTGGTATTTTGAGGGGGAAAAAATTGCATGCGACTGTCCATTACAAATGAAGAAAGGGGCATGGAGCTTCTGACTACATTTGATAAAGCACATTATATGTGATACATTATTATATGTAAATGGTTTGACAACATAGTAATAGTACTGCCAAGTAACTAGGAAGTTGTTACACCTGTAGACACATGCTTTTAAAAGAACTAAGTCTGGAGTAATCAGTGCAAAATTCCCATTTCTTGTTACAAAATACAACAGAATAGATGGAAATGATCTGATCTTGGCACTTTATTGAACAAAATTGAAGACAAAAATAGTACCAAAGACTTGTATTTCATTTCCTTAACATGGCAATTTTCAATGCCTGGATTGCATACAAGCATGGATGGAAAAACCAATTATCTGCATTTTGATAATGCAGAATATGACAAAATGATGAATTGGACATGTACCTAAAGAAAAGGAAAAAAATAAAAAACAGTATGTGATATTTTTGTTCGACACTCAAGCCAATTTGACTAAAAATCATTGGCGTAGTACAGCCATTCCTGACCTTAGATAGAGGTGTAAAGATCAAGGACGCAAGAAGGAAAGAAAGCTAATGTGTATTAAATGTAAGGTACAATTCTATGTTGGTACTGCAAAAACACGTTTTATTAAGTGAATGACCAATGTCCAATTTATTGCACACTCCAATCTGTGCAACCTAATTTTTTCAGTCAGGGGAAAAAAAAAGGCAAAAAAAATGTATTATATGTAGCAGCATTCATCGGTATACTTTTAGTAGTTTAGCAATGGGCATTAAAGAGTAAACATGTTTAGTTTTGAAAATGATTTTTTTGCATAATACTCAAGGGATAATAGAATTAAAACTTTTCTTTTTTAATACCTCCAATAAGTAATTGTAAGATAAAATGTAAATATTAAGTTTATTTTTGGCTTTCATTATTTCACTTCTTACAGAATGCAGGAATACCTTCGCACAGTGCAGCTTCAAGAAGTATGGATTCACTAGATATTTTGATTTTATTAGAGAAAAATATATCAATTATAATCAACCACATTTACTTCAACTATAATTATTTTTTTTTGCAATTTCAATCATTAACCAACCTTGGATATGAAATGTACTGCATGTAATAACTAGTTCACTGCAGCAGTTTTTTTTTTTTTTTTTTTTTAAACACATCAACCACATTGTGCAAGGTATTTTGTGCCTGTATTTTTATTAATTTTTTTGTTTAAGGCCCCTTACAATATAAAAGAAAAAAAATATATATTAGATCAAAATATTTTAGATATTGCAAATCTATACTATTTAGCTATGGCACATTTTCCCAAGTATAGCAGATATCTAAATAAAGTAAATAGTGTGAATTAGTATCAATATCTTCATAAAATACACAATGTCCTTTTCATTTATTAAGTTTTATTGAAATAAGATGATCCTACAATACAGAGTTGCAAGTGGTATTAGTAGAAATCTTTTTATTCAATTATAACAAACTTATTTTAGAGCTTATATACGAGAACAATGTTGCCAAAAAACAGTTTTTGTAAAAAAAGAAAAGAAAAGGCAGAAAAGTTACGTTTTAGTATCCCACAATAAGAATGTCACCACCCATACTTAGTCAATTATCTCAAAATATTTGAGAATTGTATCTGGGATGATCTATTTCATATATCCTCAAAATCCTATACTGCCCATTTCATCCATAACACTAATTTGAAGCTTTAAGTCATTTTCAAGATCCTAAATTGTAAAATTGATACAAGTTTTATCAATTTAATTTGATTCAGCTCTATTTGTCCATTTCTAATTCTTAGACCAAGGCCTTATCCTCATTGTATTTCTTAAATGTAACTATAACAAACTATCTGAGCAGCTAAGACAAAGGGTAGATTTGAATGAAGTAAGTATAACAGTTGAAGAAAAATTTTAAAAGGCCCTGAAGAGGAATCCGGGATGACTGCAGAACTTCTACACGGCAGTATGTGTCACACTATCAAGATCTACTGAGCAGCAATTGCTAGTTTCAAATATTGGCCTGTTCACATCCTGCAAGATTTGAAGAACCTTGTGACACTATTGAACCATTTTGTCTGACAATACAACAGTATTAAAACAGAAAAACAGAAAATTTGGAGAAGAATGTTATAATAGTCTGCAACATAATTTCTGAGAATGTTATGGCATTTACTAACTTTTTAAGGCTTTTTGCCAAATTAAATTGATTTGATTAAGTGTCGTCCCCCCCACCCCAGTTTCTGCTATTTCCCTCTTTGTATTCCAAATTTCTTTTGGATACGATTTTGGAGAATGCATATATACGGAGGCACTGAATAAATAGATGCATTTGATAATTTCATCAGTAAATATTTGATAAAGTGGGTTAAAATCAAGTTTATTGTATCTTTGTCATTTTTTAATGCCTATCTGGATGTTTTAGTACCCATCAGTCTTCACCCTAAAGTCTAAATACATCAACAAAAAGGAATGCAGTGACATTAAACAAGTAAATCTTGAGCAAAATATACATCATTTAAGAATAGTCTCTCCATTACTGAAAATTCCAATTTCAATAAAAGTGGTCAACTTCAGATTGATCACCCAAACTATACATGCATTTGTTTTGTCTATAATTGCTTAATAAATCTATCTTAATGCGAATGAAATCGCAGGTAAGTAAAATTACAAATTTATCAATTTATTCAAAAAAATAAGCTCATCTGACATTGATACATTTTTACAAATATGTAACTAACACTACAGAAAGTAAAATTAATTTGTTTTCTCATAGTTTGAGATTTAAAATTAAGATTGACAAAAGATGAAAGATTTAAGGAAAGTGCAAAGTTCTAATTGCCACTAATTAAGAATAAAAATAGTTTAGAGACTTAGAAAAAAGGAAAGGGATGATACTAATAAAGCAGAATAATTGTTTTATGCAGATGTTACATCTACATTCTGTGAAAGTGAATTTCAATGAAATGTATTTTAGCTGGATTACAAATCCCAGGAAAATATGAATAAAATTATTTAAATTTCTACTTGGAATTTGGTTGGCTTTCCTTAGTTCAGATTAACTCACACTCTGACGAAAGATCTTTGATTTTATAAAAGTGGAGAAGCTGCAATACTGGAAAGGATAAATCAGATTTGCTAATAATGAGGATAAATGTAGAGCCCCCAAAAATTGGTCTCATTTATTGATAAATAATTGTGCTTTATTTTTTAGTGCAGAAAAAAAAAAAAAAAAAAAAAAAATTGATGCCAGCATTAACCTGGCACATGAGTTTCCTCTGTAATTATTTTTTTTTTTGTCTCATTTATTCTCATGATTGTTCCTGATCATCTCCATCTTAGACCTTGTTTACTGGTCTCGACTCCTGGCAGATAATCGTTAATAACACTGAAACAGCTGTTCTACAATGCCACTTAATAAACATTTGCTCTCATTTATTAAACTTTAAAACTTGCTGCTTTTGGTTACAAGTGCTGCTACCTTTAACCATAGGCCTAACCTTTCCAAATATTCTACAGTGCCATCCTGGCAGATTCAGAACAGATTTTTCTACTAACCCAAAGCCTAAACATTTGAAAATATTTAACTCTTGCCTCAATAGAACTAAAAAGTTCCAATTCCTCATTTGGAAACCATGAAAAGTTCTCAAAACAGGTTATTGGTTAAAGACAGTCAAATAAGCTTCTAGAATTTCTTTTTGTGACAGTACGAAAAATACTTCAAATCTCAGATATCTAAAATTAAAATTAACATAGTTCCTTTATCATGCTTAATTATTTCTAGTTACTAATGGTAATAAATAATGCAATGTAAATTAAAGCAATCATCAAAACAAACTTACTTGTGTACTGGCCTTGCAGGTGTATTACTGACAACATTTCCAAGTAGCCTAGTTCGTTCAGTAATATCATCCTGCTAGGAGGGAAAAAAAAAAAAAAATATCATGAATTTATTTCTTAAATTACATCATTTCTCAACTATTCAATTGTAGATTATCTTAATTTTATTAAAAAAAAAATTATTACAAAATATTCTGAAAGCAAATATAAAATGAGAGCATGCTATTTGCTAGTGAAGTATGCATTGTAGTTAAAATATCTAGAGGCTGCTATAAAATATGCAACCAAAATTTAATGACTATAGATATTCATCAGTGTACACTATAGTCATAATTAAACAAAATTAAATTAATTTAAATCACAGGATTTAATTGTGATCGTAAGAAAAGTCTCTTAAGAGTGTTACAAGTACAATGATATGAGACCCAGGCAGAGGTTATTTTTTTTCCTTGCATCTTGAAACATGCAAGACTAAGAATGAAAAGTTATTACAAAATTACCATTATTGCCTAAGCATGTATTTGTAACTATTGTATTGTGACCATATTAGCAATTTCATTACTTATCTATTTGTTACAATTTATATCTTTCATACATACTTACAGAACCTATTTATGTATATTACCATAATATAGCAATCCTGATTCCCATTTCAAGATTCTGAAAGTTTCAGTACTAGAGCATGTACTAAGAATTCAATAATAGATAAATGCATTGATTAATCAAGTGTTCTAATGAAAAATGTTTCTACATCAACATAGAGCACTTGAGAGATACCTCAAAACTTAAATACAATCTTAGGCCTACACCAATCTGATAATTCATAATAATGTAAAATGATATCCACAACATGCAAATGCAAATCTCAATTATAGCCTATCATTTATCCTCTCCTCCCAAAGCATAATCAAGAATCTGACAGCAACATAACACTGATAAAAACTCTGAATTTACAATATAAATGATGCTTTTTTTTTAAAAAATACAAAATCAAATTCAACACTATATAAAATGTAACAGTAACTCATTCTGAAGCTTATCTGATCAAACATTGTAAGTTTTTTGGAAGGATCCAATACGAGTAAAATTAAAAATTTAAAAATCAGAAAATTCCTTTCTAGTAATAATAAAAACATGTTATCCACACAGATCTCTTTGAAGCCATAGCACACAGTAATTTAGAATTGTGAAATTCTCAAGAACTTGTCTTTGTGCTGGAAGCAGAATTGCTTTGGATGCTACTTAGGGCTTAAAGGAACTTACTTGCCTATTAGGTCAGTAAATTAAAATGAGGAAAAAAAAAAAAAAAGTGATGTTATCCGTAGAAACAAAGATGACTAGTTTGTTCTACAATTAATTGATTAAATATTCCTAGTCAACCCAACTCCCTCTTGGAGCTACTTCACCTAACAACAGGAAAACGTAGGATCAGATTATTAACAAGAGATTTCCTTATAATAGGATCAGAAACATATTGGACTGTAACAGTTACTGAAGAATGCACATGAAACATTAAATGAAAATATGAATCAAATATATCATGTAGTTACATTAGAAAAAAATACAAATTCAACTACATTCAGCATAAAACTTATTTCAAATCTAATATTAAAAGGTTAAAAAACACTGTTCTTATAGAGAGGATTCCTTGAATAGTAATAGCATGATCTATGGTTAAAATGTTTATATTTTGGATTACTTGCTTATTTTGAAAATAAACTGCTTTTCTAAATTATCAGTCCAAAGTATATTACTGCATTTTATAGATTTCATCCCTTCAATAAGGAATGAGCAGTCATTTATTACAAACATGTGACCGGATAATTTCAAATCATTCTTAATTATTTCAATATAAATAACGACACTGGTAGCAAATGAGTGTGTAAAAGATATTGAGATATTATCTTCAACTTCTGAGGATTAGGCTTACACCACTGCCATTTGTAGAAGTGAAATGAAAAACAATTTGTCGTTTTGTTGACGTCTCGAGTAGAGACCGAAATACAGCAAATTCTTTATTTCGGAAGAAAAGATCACATTAAAAGTAAACGATTTGGAAAACTTTTAAAAGCTCCAAGTGCATCTTTAAAAAAGAAATTAATAAATTAAATATTAAACGGAATATAAATTGTAAAAATATCGCTTGTTTTTTATATATTTAAAACTCCTTCTGGCAGATGTATTATCTGGCCGAGAATTTAATGTTTAGTCCAATCGATTTAACTTTCTCTTTCTGTTTACAGGATCCCACAAGTTCTCATTTGTATATTGCAAATTAAAATACATTAAAAAGAGAAAATAGGAAAATGAAGACTTGAAAAATTAACTCTACGTCATATTTTCTCTAACTTATTCGTAGTGCAAATGCCAACTTAAAAACATCAAATTCATAGATGAGCATTTAATTTAATCTATTTCCTCTATAATTTCTCTATCTCATTACATTTTCTTTACAAAAATATTAAAAATATTTGGTTTATCAATGAATACCATTGAAAGGTCTGCAAAAAAGTCTAAACTCTCTACAACGAAGGTGAAATAGCCAAGTCGATAATAAATAAATTTCAATAACTTGACCATTAAAATAAAATTGAACAATATTACAATTAGTAATCATGAAATACCTGCGAAGTCTTATCATCATCGCTACTAAAACAACACCCCATTTCTTATTACAAACTAGCCTTCAACTTCATGATCTAAACTTCTGCTACTTTTATAAGTCATGTGATTGTAGGACTATCCCGCAGAAAATTTTACCGGTAGTCTATTTTTTTTTTTCCTCATAAATTTAAATGAGAAAAGAAGTCAAATTAAATTTAAAAGACAATAGTTTAACTTTTTTTTACATTTTATTTATTGAAAACACTTTGGTCGAAAATTTTTAATTAGATTTAACGAGAATTTTTTAATCCAAACATGGCCTCGTGATAGGCGTTCAAATAGTAGATTAGCAAATATTTCACAACAAAATGTCATGTTTTTGAAATAAAAATGAAACAGTTTTATTTCATTAAATTTTCATCATGGCCTTTTAATTGCTCTAATCTCGATAAATAGAAAGAAAAAATTAACAAAACCTTCCTTGAATTTTTGTTATATACAACTGAAAATGCAGTCTGTACTTCGGTGTTTTTTCTCTCACAGTTTTTTCAATAATAAATTAAATATAAATCACTATTGCTCTTATGTGAGCTTTGAAAATATAAACAGTGTTTTCAAATGTAATCCAGTTAAGCAAAAAATAAAAATTCAGGTAATAAATTCTGTTAGAGATAGTTAAAGAAAATAAGCTTAAGTATTAGCTCTGGTGAAACTTTAGATCTGTACGTATATGAATCCTCGTCTTTATTGTATTAAAACTTCAAAAGTTTTGGACCTTACTCAAAGACCTTAGATCTACGTATTTCAGGTTTATATAAATATATAAATGGACTTCGTAAGAAATAATAGGCAGCTTTAAGCCGAACCTATTTAGTTAGAAAATTAATTATTTTAACAAGAACTTGAAAGGTGTGCTGAATCCTTTAAAATAGGATAGAGAATATTCCTTTTTGTTGGCATTTCAGAGATGAACATAGTTGTGATGGTGGTTAAAAAAAAAAATGCTTGCTATTAAACTAGAATACTAAACTACTGCAAAACTTTAATAATGAGAAATGCATTTTACTCCAATTTATTTTCTTGGGATTAAATGATAAAATTGAAGATGTTAAGATTTATTCAGTATCGTTGGGGGGGGGGGGAGACAAGAAAAATTCACATTTCTTCCTTTGCTTGAGTTAACTGTAGTGGAAAAAGAATCATCTTAGTCTTTCAGCTATCCTAACCCAAAAAGCAGCTGTTGAGACTATTGCTGAAAACAATACTAAATTTTCTAAATATCTGCATATTAACAATTTTTAATTGTAATGTATTTTGGTGCTGATCCTGCTTTTGCTAAGGAAAAACTGAATTGTGTACCCTAAAAATATTCGTTTTCAGACTACTTTTTATTTCAAACCACCAAGTTAATCTATTATTGCTCAAAAGTTTGCTTATCATTATTTGTGACTTTAATGCAATATTCATATTGTACAACAAAGGATTAGCTTTCGTTGAGGAAATGTAAAACCAAGAGACACTACTGTTTTGTGGTTTTTGTAATATCTGAATGACTCAACATGCATCTAACTCACTTTCTCATACGCCAGAAGAGAAATAAAGAATTTGTTTATGATAGGAGATTATGTGACTACAAATCTCTACATAAAATACTAAAATAATTAGGCTTACGGGAGACAGAAAAGTTGCCTGCTAACACATTCTGCTTAAGCTGCACTTTTTGCCAAGCTTCTCCAGTGGAACTGAGGCTACCATTCCAAAAGAAGGAATGGTCATACTCTTTCACGTAGAATGATGATCAAACAATTGCTAATCAATGTGGTTAATTGTGTGAAAAAAAATCCTTGCCAAATCTCACTCAAACTTCTTATTTCTATTCTAAAACTTATCTTCAACTGATCTTTCAACCCCCCACCCCCATGGCATTCTTTCTCTTCTGCTCCCAGTGTTCATCACAACTTGAATATCAGTTTATGACTATTTTGGCTTGAAAATTTACCAAATCATAAATCCAAGTTTTAAAATAGTTGATGGACACTTGAGTATTCCTTTCCAATTAGCTTTTCAAACATTGCCTATAAATAATCTGAAAGTTATCAAAATCAATCAAGTAAATCAAGGAAATTTTTTTTTTTTTTTTTAAATTAGAACTTCAGTAGTGAAAGATTACTTTTTTTGAATCAGAACTTGAACATCTCGAGAATTGAAGTATCTCACAGAGATAACTTCACAAAAATAAAAGTTAATATAAAATGTTCTGATTTTAGATAAGAAAAAAAAAAATATTAAAAACTATCTTATGGATATGCTGTGAGCTGAAAATTTGATTTCATCGTATATCTAAAGATTAAAACTTCTTTTTAAAAAAAAATCTATTAAGTTATCAAAATTTTCTGTTGAAAGTTTAAGCTTTTTGTATTTTTTATTGTTTCTTTGTGCATGTGAATATTTACATTGTGGTGCAGATTAAAAAGTTGCTTTTTGTATTTTAATTAATTTTCATAATCCAAAATATTACTAATTGTTTGTTTGTTTTTTTTAATTCCATACAGGGTTGGGTAAAAGCCATTCGAAAGTTTAAAGAATTTACATTTTTGAATATCGAAGATGGTTCTAATCATAAAGGGCTTCAAATTTTAGTGAATTCAAATCTTTGGTCAAGGTAATTAATTTCTCATAAAAGGAAAGTTATGAAAGTTATTACTTGTTTCCTTTAGAAAGTAAGGAATTTTTTATTATTATTTAATTAGATGTTGACGATGTTGAAACTGTTCAGTTAGTTAATTGCACTATATTGTTAACTAGCCTTAATATTTGGTGCTGCCTGAGAAAATTCATGATTTTGTTGAAAGTTAAATGTTCCCATTTACATGCCAGTAAGGCTCTTTCGGGGTATTGGCAGTGTAGAAATCTGGTACATGGTTTCTTCAGCCAACAGCAGAGCACATACACCTCCTGGCCCATAACAAAGACAATTATTGTACAGAATATAGTTGTATTAGATCAAAGAATATATGAATATAGAGGGGGGGGGGGGAAACCCAAACATTTACTTTTATATGTATTAAGATTGAAATTATACTTAGACTATAAGCTGGCTGAGTTAGAATTTATAAAGATTACAATATATGCAGCGGCGTATTTATACGAGGGCTAAAAGAGCTACAGCCCAGGGCGGCAACTTTAGGGAGCGGCAAAAAAATAGGAAAAAAACAAAAATCCTGTACTACTCAATAATATTAATATTCAAAAATATTAAGTGTCATATTACAAGCAGAAAATGATGGAAACATAAAAAGAAACAGACATTTCCTGGCTTTTTGATGTGTCTATACAGTATATGCGAACAGAGCGTATTTTTGGCTTTGAGTGTAAATCCCGGGAAATCGGGTGAGTGATGACTGTGGCCGTAGGTTTGAAGTGGAAGGGGGTAGACGTTGCATTGGAGTGTTCAGTTTTATGTTTCTATTATTATTATTATTATTATTATTTGTTTGGTGTTTGTCGATATCTATTTGTTACCGATAGATTTTTCTTTGTATTAATTTATTGTTTGCCTTTCGTCTCAAACCAGCATTGAAATTTCGTTACTGTACATGTTTATTGCGAAATTTCTGTTATCCGTCTATTCGGCTAACCGTCACAGTCCCGACAGTGACGGTTAATCGAGTTTTCACTGTATATTTTTCATACTCATGAGTAAGTAAATTCTAACGAATAGACGAGTTGTAAATTATCAGTAACTTAGCTCAAAACTAAACATAAACATCAGTATAGTTTACTAGTGATATATTCAGACAGGAGGGAAGGCGGCAAATCTGGCATCGCCCATAGGCGGCAAAAGTGTAAATCAGCCTCTGAATATATGTATATATTTGAATAAAAAGAAGTTTATGCTTGGATTTTAGAGGCTTTCTTACAGTATGTTTAATTTGTTCCATTGGTAGTTCTATTGCAACATTAATACATGAAAAGATAAATATGTACTTATTAGAATGTTACCAAATTATTTCCAAGATTCATTTGGTTTTCAAGGTCTTATTCAAGAGGGTTGTTTATACATTGTCATTATCAAACATTGAAATCTTGGCTAATGATTTTGTTTGCTCAAAATGAAATTAAATGCACACAATAAAAATAAAAGAAAAACTTAATTGGAAATAAACTAGAAATTTCACTGAAGTAATTTTGAATGGAGCTATTTTGTATTAAGTTGTTATTTATCTACTGTTGTTAACATTTCTATTCTTGAATTCCTCTTATGCTGATTAATTAGTATTTTGCTATGTTGTTTAAGTAAAAGGAATCAATTATATTAACATTGATGCGTTTCTCATGTCAGCCAAGAATACAGTGCAAAATATTCAAAATTAAACCTTAATAATTGCAATTAAGAAAAATATTTGCAATATAAAGATGAACACATAGCTAATTCTTTTTTCTTTTCTCTGCAGTTGTGATATCAGATATGGTACTTCAATTTCAGTTAAAGGAGAATTAATTCCAAGTGTTAATCCACAGCAACTCACAGAACTGAAAGCTGATAATGTTACAGTAATAGGTGATTGCGATCCTGATGTAAGAATTATAATTGACTTGAGAATTGATATTGTTGTATACTTATTTATTTGTTATACAGAGTATCTCAAAGTGCTGATTCAAGAGTTCTGATATATATGAAAGAAGACATCATAAATACCCATGCCTTTGTTGTACAGATAGCTAAACATCTGATTTCTGTATTTTCATTATACTAAGTAATGGAATGAAAAAAATATTTTATAATGAAGATACTGACTTCCATATCTTTGTGATGCTTTTTGAATGTACATTAAAATTGATTTGTCTTTCTAAATCATTGTCTTATAAGGATTGTAAGAACATTTATATCAAGTAACAGCTTGATAATAAATATTTTGTCTGTTTTCTTTAGCTTTTCTGTTTTAGAGTTGATCACTTGAAGAAATAGCAACAATGTTAATCTGTCTTAAGACATGAGAGTCTGTAATGCAGTCTTTGTCAATTAGAAACAAAACATGGCTGTTATTATTCCAGTACTAAGACTTTTGAATAGTAATAAAGCAGTTTTAGTAATTTTAATTTTGTATATATATTTAAGGTGTGTTCCGATATGTCAACTATGGTTGATGGTGGACAGTTGAACTGCGAACTTGATAGTTTATACAGACGCTACCTTAGAATCCGAACGCACCAGTTGTCACACAAAATAGCTGACGTGATCAGTGGATTGTGTAGTTTGGCTAATTTCATTTTTAATAAAATTTAGAAAGACGATGAGAATGATGAACAACTGATATATGCAGTAGGCAATGCAAAAAAATATTTATTAAAATAGAATAGGCAATTACACAGAGAATCTAGTCCCACACAACATAATCAAACAACGAATCAAGAACAATGCCCTCTCTTGAGTATCACAACAACTACAATATAAATATATGCTGTGTGCATGTTGCCATCTTGGTAGATGAGATCAACCTGCTCTCGTGAAGGTTGATGTAGTTGGCAACCTGCGCCAACCAAGTTGACGTCAACCGGCATATCCGAACAGCAGTGGAATTGATCAACTGTTACCTCCAAGCGGCCAGTTAATCAACTCGTCAACTGGGCATATCCGAACACACCCTTACATTTATAGGAATTCACTAGCACTTTGAGATATTCATTATATATATATATATATATATTATAACTTATGATTCATTCAGAAAGTGTCTTGTATGTTTTCTTTCTTTACAAAATCATCCCATAATAGGCAAAAATTGTATGGATCTTTGTAAATTTGTAATTTGAAATAACCAATCACAGTGCAGCGTTGGAACATGTCAGGCATGATGTCACGCCCATGTTTAACATGACGTCTCGAATATTCTTCCCACTTCACCGCGACAGATCACGATTACACAATTATCATCAGCATATTGAGATTTTCTTTCCCACATAAATGAAGTTTACACTGAAATGCATGAAGTTCATGCGTCAAAATTTATCAGAGTTTGTAAAACCTTGGTTTTTACATAATTTCGGGTGTGTAGCCGCTCGCTCACTACTCAACAAGTAGGAGACAATGACGAAGCACTTGCTGTCATTGTTGCCCAGACAGGATTATTGGTATTGGCTGTTAGACATTCGTTATTGTTATCGTTGAAACTGGCAAATCAATTTTTTATTTTCTTTTAATTTAATAAAATTTGGCTTAGTCATTCAAATTATACGTGCGGAAGTCATGACTTTTAAAAAATGAGCTTAGAACATCTTTTTCAAAAATTTCAGGGTATTTAAAAAATATGGCATTTGTTTTACTTCCGTTAACATTGCCTCAATTTCGATGAGCCTATTCTTTTAGGGCAGCAGGTTGCTATTATGTTTCATAATGAGAAACCGCAGTGCTGGCAACTACGAAAGTGATAAATCAATTTTTTTTTTTTTTTTTATTTTGACAATATTATAATATTATTTTAACAAATAAGCCAATATTCAAATTACATGTGGGCTGTTATGGAAGTCGTGGCTTCTAAAAAAATTAGCTTAGAACATCTTTTTCAGTCTTGTGTTTTTCAAAAATAAGGAATTTGTTTTACTTCCGTGAATATTTCACGGGTCACAACTAGTAATATACAATTTGCCTACTAAGAGCCCACTTTGGTGTTATTGTAGTTTGTTGAGGTATGGCTTTATGTCTTATTTCCAAGTTTCTCTGTTACAAGTTCAGTTGCTAGTTTGAGAATCTTTTCTTCATCTTGCTGCCAGACAAGCCTTACCATACCTTACCCCCGTTACCATACCTTACATATTTACATTGACGCTTTCACAGAAAGTTGGATATTGATTTCTCTTCTTTACATCCAATACTTGCAGTTGTTGTGAGCTGCTCACCATGCAGAATATCTTACAGTGGCTTGCTTAGCAAAAGAATATTGAATGTTCCAGTAATATGTTGGATAGATTTCCCTGGGCATTTAGGCAGCATGACCCAAATAAGCTGTCTTCTTATAAGAGTCAGTCTCTTCTGCTTATGAACCTTTAGGACAGACATTTATTTTTTTTACCAAAATTTCTTCAAAAAATGTCTTTTTTTTCTGAAAAACCCTCCTTTTTTGTGTTCCTCTTCCTTCCCTTCCTCTTTATTTTCAGTAATTTATTTTATTTATAAAAAAACAAACAAACAAACATTGATTTCTCTTTTTATGTCATCCTGTTTTTTTTCTTTACTTATTAAACTGCAAAAATTGTTGAAACTTCTCAGACTTACATAAAAAAATACATATGCAGGGTACAGGGTGTTCTGTCACAAAACCGTCAAAGTATGCCAGTGTGTTCTAGTAATTATTCTAAGCAAAAAATGTAATATAAAACCTATGTCAATTCAGCTTCATCTGATATATGGACTGAAATGCTGCTTTGCCGTAGTTATCATACCAACATGTGAAATACCTGTTTTGACCCAATGCGTAGTCCGTCATTGTTTTGTTTCTGTTGTTTACCGAAGGTATATTAGCCATTGTAACCG
This sequence comes from Thereuonema tuberculata, assembly GCA_023159025.1. Classification (NCBI taxonomy): domain Eukaryota; kingdom Metazoa; phylum Arthropoda; class Chilopoda; order Scutigeromorpha; family Scutigeridae; genus Thereuonema; species Thereuonema tuberculata. The sequence continues at coordinate 247,124,614 of JAFIDM010009631.1, read as the reverse complement.
ATGACGTCCTACTGTAAAATGCTTGCAATGTACCATGGCCTCTTTCACTCGATTTATCACCACTAGATTTCTACCTGTGACGTTGTATGAAATCAAGGGTTTACATGAATGGCAAGCCAGAAACACAGGAATAGTTGCTACAGGTAATAACTGTCGCTGCTGTTAACCAGGGCTGAGGAGTCAGAGTCGCAAGCAATCCTTGGGTTACTGGAGTCAGAGTTGGTAAAAATGAACCCATTCCGACTCCTAATAAATTTAAATTGTACCGTAAATAATATTTTTAAATTTCCTATTTCACAGATAATAATTTGATAAGCCTATTTGTTCCTGATTATATTTTCAGGATACATTTTAATTTTAAGTTCTTTGTAAATTTCAAAAACATAACATATTTTATGATATTTTTATTAATGAAAGCGTCACCCCATGAAAAATTCGCAATGTCAAAAAAAGGGTCAACAAAGTCGGCTGTTTTTGAACACTTTGGAATAACAACAGATGGAAAAATTATGTCTGCCAGTGTTCTATAGAAGATGATGATTGTGAAAAAAGTATATGTTGCATTTCTTTATTTTACTTTTTATATTGATATATAAATACAGGAGTAGGAGTTACCATAAATTGAGGATTTGGAGTCAAAGGTTTTATGTACAACTCCATATGCCAGCATCCGTCATGACATTGCTAATATTCAGTCCAGTCACTGGAGACATGCATCACAGCATGTTAACACACCGAGGTAGACACTTTAAACAATACCTGTGAAAAGTGTAATGATTTCAATGGAATTGCATTTCAATCAATAAATCAACAGATTATTAAATTGTAATCAGATAGTTTTCATTCTGCTGCTTCATACAACAAAGTGTTCATATCTCAGAAACGAAACTGAATCGATCCATGGTGTATAATATATTTTTTGCTTAGAATAACCACCCGAACACCCTAGCTAAGTTTGTTGTTTTGAGTTGCGACACCCTTTTATTACATAACGCTTCCTTTTTAATACAAAAGTCAAACAAGCTTAATTGCAAAATTAGATTATTATCGATAGCAAATTTCTTGAAATGAATCGTCAGTTAACAGTGCAAATCAGTGAATTAATTGCTATTAAATCTAGAATGTGTATAATAAATGGAAATAACACTTAATTTATAGAGAATAACATTAACAGGAGAAACTATTTATTCATGAAACTGTCACATCTTATTTTCAGGAATTTCCATTTTCACCTAGAACAAAGCATTCTTATGATTATGTTAGGAACTTCTATCATCTTAGGCCAAGGACTAAGTCTTTTAATAATCTTTTTAAAATAAGGAGCATTGCATCAATGTCCCTTCAGAATTATTTACAGGTAATTATTTTATTGCTATCTCATATAAAGATTGTGATTGGGTAACATGAATTTAATAATATGCAAAATTTTAAATATTGTTATTTATAAACTAAGTTATATTGATATTTTAATTGACAGTCAAATGTTTTTGACCCCATTACTTACATTTTTTTTCTTATTTGTATATTTATTCCATATCGTGAACTTTTCTGCTCATGAATTTGACCAAAATTATAACTTCTTCATGCTAATTTAGTTATTTTATTGCCATTTATCTTTTCAGAATAACGGATATTATCAAATTCATACTCCTATTATCACATCAAATGATTGTGAGGGTGCTGGAGAAGTATTCTTAGTGGAGGTATTTTTTTTTTTTTTTTTATGTTCAACTTATTTGTAAGAATATTTTATAACTATGAGTGCCCACAGAATTTTTTCCAGTGTAAAAAAGTCTGTAAAAATTGTAAAAAAATTTTATATTGTGAAATTACATAAAATAAATATAAATAAACTAAAGAATTAGTTATAATAAAATTTATCAACTTTCTATCTTTTAGTCCTCTTGAGAGAAAAATAAATACCGTGACTTTCATTTAAATTGGAAATTCCAGGATGGGGTAAATGCTCCTCCCCATATGTGCGGGTACCCATGATTGTAATTTAATTATTATTAATTAATTAATAATTTAATTATTTTAAAATAATTACGTTGAATTATGAATGTCTTTGTCTTTAATCAAGCTAGGAATATATTATTTTGATTTCCAAACAGGAGAAAAGCTGTTTCCTCTAGATTTGCTATATTCATTCACAAATGTATATTCTGTGTTTCCTCATTGACTCAAATGAAATTTACAGCTTGTAACCTATGAGATATTCTAATTTTAGGGATCATTTAAGTATGACTCTGCTGTAGTTCCTCTTCTAAGCATGAAATTGACATTGTTTATTATATAGATAAGAAAGATGTGTTAAAATTGTTAGCATTATAAACAGGATCACCACAAGGGAGGTGAGTTGGGTCGGAGGTTAGTTGTGCCCTCAGCAGCTGGGCTCAGCCATCAGAGGCTCCCCAAAAATGTTATATGATTTAGCCTATCACTTCTATACTTTTTTTATATAACTAAGTCTACAATATAAACTACTTTTCGGCTTTAACCGTCTACATAGAGCGAATTATTTCCTAAACTTTTTTCTAAACTTCATTTTCAAAACATTTGGGTAGAGCTGGAAAAAATAGATGTTGGTGTTAATTTAACTTTAAAAATAATGCTAATAACATATGTGGCATATTTAAAAGGGAGAAATATGAAATCACACGGTACTGTTTTCACGCTATTTAGCCTTTTCACGTTATGGCTAAGAATCTATGATTAGACCATAACATGGGATGGGGTCCCGTTACTAAATTTGGTACCTGGACCCTGAATTTGATGTGGGGGAGGGGCCTGATTATAATCTTGAGAAAGAGTTTTAGTCATAATACATTATGTTGTTTAAATCCAATAATCTGCACAGACAGCATAACATAGGTGGTGTAGATTATCTTTTTCGATGACACTTTTTTTCTATTGGAATAGCTTCCACTGTGTCAGTTTCAGTCTTCTCTGATATTCCTGCCACCATTTAAAATATCCTGCTTCAAGTTTTCTGACAGAAAAGTATTCTAAGGAGTTATCTAAAGGCTTTGGATCCTTCTTCCGCTGTCAAGGTGGGGCCTCACAAAAGCAAACAACAATAAAAAAATCACTGTAACCAGTACAGCATCAAAAGCTTAGCTTGCTAAGCACTAGGCACAAAAAGGCCTTTCGTGTTTTCTGAGCTAATCAGAGACATTAAATCTGGTGATGAGTTCTAATAAGGGTGAAACAGCTGTCCCAGATTCTCATTGATGATAGTTTAAGGCATGAAAACAAATGATTGTGCATTTTTCACAATTCCTGTTTTTTATGTTACATTATGTGGATGTTAAACTTTTCTACCTAAAGATGGCTTATTACTATCATTAAGATTAATGCAATTTACCGTCTTTATAAACAATATGTAAAGTGATTAAGCACTTATAAAATTTTAAATTTTTACAATATATCAATGAGTTTTAGTTCACAAATTTGTCAAATATGATTTTTGTAACATTTTATTGATTTTATAACATTTTTTATGATATTCATACTTCAGGATATTTGAACATATTACAAGATTCATTTTATAGATCATCTATTTCATTTGATCTCCTGGAACAAAATATAATGCTTATCTTGATAACAGCAATTATTGTTGGTTGCTAATTATTGAATCCATTGATGACAGCAATCATTTCAGTTATGAACCTGTTCCTCCCAATCAGCTCTAATTAGGAAACAAATAACAAAATAAATGTTCAAGTAAAAGTAGGTTTTATTGAGTAGAATAAAAGTTTATTGATGCAGTCCTTTAATAATTCAATTCCGCTTCCAGGACTTGAACACCGGGAAGTAGTCGAGTCCAGTGATTCCTGCTCAATGCCGTCCATAATGGGCCAGCAACGGCGTGATGACTGGAGCTCTGTACTCTGAACAGCGCAGGGAATCGTCAGCACTTTGGCCATGCTCGACGCGTTTCCAGCAGCATGGAGGTTGGATTCCCGTACTTTGGAAAGTGCGGAAATATGAGTAGCCTATTCCTCTGTCACGGCTTTTCCGTAGCTGGGCTGTCCATTTGCCATAGGCATCCAATGATATGTCCGTACTGGTTAATCTCGGAAAACTGGTTAGATCCTCAGGTTGGTAGGCGTTTGCTTCTTCCATGAGTTGCGAAGGCGAAATGGCTTGATGGAACTCTTGTCTCTCGTTAAATGGGCAAGTCCGACCAATCAGGAAAACTCTGACTCTGAACTCTGATGCAAGGGGAGCCAGCCATGGCTATTATGTAGCGGGGTGAAGGTGATGATGATGTTAAACATGGATCCTTACCCGTTACAAACCATTTATTGATAATATGAAGCAAACTAATATTCATAATTGTCCAAACAAGGTTTCAAGCTCATTTAATAACACTATTTGTACTTCATCAAATTGAGGTATCACATATACTTTGGAGCTAATCTTCATAGAATAGGAACATTTTACAGCAATAGGTTAAAAAGATATTTATTAAGTAACCAAATAAATTTGTGCAGTTTTCAATGTAATTTCTTCTCTCAGAAACTGAATGAACTTTTTTGGTTATCTAATGAAAACAAATATTGAAAATATTTTGCATTTTCACAAGTCCTTTGGAAACATCTTTTCTTTTCAGTCAGCCAAACAATTGAACACTGATGAAACATCAACAGATGAAAAACAAAATGACAAAAAGCACTTTTTTAATTTACCTGTATTTCTGACTGTCTCAGGCCAATTACATTTAGAAGCCATGGCATGGTATGATATTATTATTATTTTGTTATTTTATTTGCTAAAAAAAAAAAAAAAAAAAAAAAATCTATCTTTACTTAAAATTACTAATGAAGAATTGACATAATTCTGATTTTCAAATTACCTGTGATTACTGAAAGTTCTGATAAGCTTTAAATAAATCACATTTGCAGTCTTTCAGTTAGAAATTGATTAAACACTAAAAATTTGAAGCTAAAAAAGAAAGAGGAGGGAGAAAAAAAAGTCAGCCTTCTGTTGAGGTTGATGGGGGAAAAGCCAGAATAGGCTTATTATCTAGAAGAAAATAAAAAAAATATGAATGAGGCAGAATAAGTTCATTTCCATCTGTTTGTCATTAACTGAATATCATCACATAGTCCAAATTACACAGCCACTGACAGCATACTGGGATAACTATGCTCCAAAGATCAGACTGACCAATACATTCTTAACAGGTATTTGATTTCATTCATGATGAGAAGCTGAAGGTTTTAATGGCATGAGATTGAAGAAAACAAATCTTTTCTAATCAGCTGCTATGTCCACATCAGAACCTTGGGTTTCTGACGGATCAGAAAAAGAGTGATGGACACTGAAGGAGCAACAACTGCATCATTAATGATTAGATGTCATCTTCACATCTAATTATAATTTAGCAAGAAATTTAATATAGTTGTCTTATGTGTAACTGTAATTAAGTGATTACTGGATTTATTACGTCATGAATTTGTTCTGAAAAAGAAAATAAATAAATAAAAAAAAAACAATGATGATCATCAATTGCTGTCTACATATAGAAATGTCAAAGCTGTGTTATGTAACATCTCCCTATTTCTGATGATTCATCTTCCACTTCTTTATTAATTCTGCTTTAATTAAAGAAACACTATAGGCATATCCTAATTTGAGACAGCAACTTTGCAATTTCAACACTTTAGCAACATAACACTACTGTTTGCATCAGCCTTCTGCCTGGCCTTGCTATCTTCATTTTCAATGCTAACATTGTAAGGGATTATGCCTATTGCACCAAAATTAACAGGAAAAAAAAAAGGCAGTCTAGCATGCAAACCTAAGCGCTGATTCAAGTTATAACGGTTTTCGAGTTCCTGCAGTAATCTGAAATCGAACATGTCGTAAGTTCAGGTATGCCTGCATATAGTGTGAATCATACATGCTGATTCATGAGTCTTAAAATGGCACATTGTTTAAATAATTAAATTCATGGATTATTTTTGAGGAATTTTGCCATGATACACCCTTTTTTATTAGTGACAGTTTGACAATGATACAAATAGTGTGTCACTATTTTAAAATGTTTTGTACAATTTCAAGGGAATTATTTTTAAAACATAACTTAGATAATATAACATTTACTTATCAATCAAACTCGTTAACTGAAACAGAATTTGTTGTAATATCAATCTACAAAAAAAAAAAAAATCCAGTAAATTAGTTTAATTAAATTGTTTTAACAGAATGCCTTCTTCAACTATTTACTCTAAAAATACACTTAAACAGTATTTACTAATTACCTTTGATTACATTATTCCAGTGCTTTATCAAAAGTATATACCTTTGGTCCTACTTTTCGAGCAGAAAATTGTCGTAGTACTAGACATTTATCGGAATTTTATATGTTGGAAGTAGAAAAGGCTTTTATAAATGATCTTGAAGATCTTCTGAAGGTACTAATATTAGTTTTTAATATTTTAAGTAAAAGTTAGGTAAAAAAAATATAATATTAATTACATATTTTTCAGTTTTATTTTGAAAATACTTTTTAAAGAATGCATCAGAAATAAATATAAAAACAAAACTAATTGTTTCAGAAAGAATGAGAATGGCCCATGCAGAGTTAATGGTTATTAAGTGCACAAATTCAGATACAGCACATTTAAAATAATAAACATTAAAAAGATTTTATTATTATTTTAAGTGTGTTATTTTTGAATTTTTCACCTGTTATCTCCTCACACATCAAACCATTTTATTAAATGGTTATTATTTTTCATATTTAAAATTTTATTTTCATTTTTAAGTTTCACCTTTTTTTCCATTTTTATTCAAATTTTGATATTATAATTTTCTTATTTGCTAACAAAATCAAAAAATTAAATTCAAATTATTGTTTTTTAATTTTAGATTATGGAAGCAATGATAAAAAATTCTGTTAAAGAGGTTATTGAGAAAGGCAGTGAAGAACTTGAATGGTTTGATAAAAAAATAGCTTCTGGAAATTTGGTAAGTTAATTAGAATGGAATTAAGAATTTTATTAACATGTTTGCCATTGTTAGGCCTGCACAAGATCTAAAAAGGTATCTATACAGGAAAAGACAAAAAAAAAAAAATACATGTTAATTGAATGCCAAGTAATGAAAGTAATGTTTATCAGGTATTGATTCTTTACCTAATAGAGTTAATTGTCACATTATTTTGAAATTTTTGGTATGTCTAAATGATAGTGACAATGTTGTTATAAGAAAGTTATTTTATTATCAGTATAAATAGTTTATTAATAAGTTATGAAATAAAATAAAAAACAAACAAACAAACAAATAAATTCACAGTTTTCTACTCAACATAAACAATTTGCAGTTTATCCAACACTTGCATTGTTAAAAATGGCAATCAAAAGTGATACTATTGATTGGTCTGCAAAACATTTTTATTCAAGCCATTGTAATTCAAGGCTTTCTATCAATAATACAATTTCTACCATGGCCTCCTTAGTGCACCATTGGCATATAAATGAGATTGCAGGAGAGTTGTTGCTGCTCAAGCATTCTCACTAGAAGCAGTATCCCCATTGAGTTCATTTAGTATGTCTAGACACCATTTTGCTCTGTTAGGATGATTCTGAGTCAGTGGCCAGCTTAAACCAGAAATGGCCACATTTGGTTGAAGATATATTCATTTTCAGCATAGTTGATTCAGTATTAGCGATGCAAGTTTCCTAACACTCCACTTGGTGGCTATACAGTGAGCTAAAACTTTGGTAATAAGACAACAGTTTTTGTATCTGCTGCTATTACAAGTTCTGCGTTTTCTTGAGTTCTTAAAAAGATAACTGACAGAAAATTCAGAGAAAGTTAAGTTTTTTTGTTTAAAAAATAATCACAGATGCCATTTTAATATTTATTCTTTAGATAAATGACAATGCCATTTCAAAATAAGAAATACAAAGCTTTCTTGGATTTCTTATTTTGAATTTCCCACTTGCTTTGGCAAGCCACAATGTAACGATCGTAAAAATATATTTTTTTTTATGAAATTCGCGAGAATTCCCGTAGAATCACCTGGGGAAAGATACTGAGGTTACTTCCTGTTGCCTTCCTGAGGAAGTCATTATGGAATGGCTTCAGACTGAAGAGAAAATGAAGAAGAGGCTGACAAACTCAGTAAAGGAAATTGAAACAACCAAGCTGCGACTGCGAATCGAACCTAGGTTCCGACATATTAGCCTCATGAGAGGCCGCTGCCTTCCACACGAGACCACGTCGGAACTAGTAATGGCAATCATTATATTGGATGTTAATTTATTAAGTTATCATCCAGCATAAAATAAAAACAATTGAATCATATTTCCCTTATAAATTTTCAGATCTGAAATAATAAATTTAATCACTTTGAAGTTAGATTGCCATCCTCAATATCTGCATCTAATGAAAACAACAAATTCACATGGAAAGATCACTATTAACATTTCTAAGAAGTTCATTTCTTTGTTTTTTTAAAAAAGAAACAAATAATTTTTTGGAAATGTACTGTAATAATATTAAAATAATTTTTAAATGTTGTATTGTGTGATTTATTGGTTAATATTAATAGGATTAATACAGACAATATTGAACAAAATAAGAAAACTAAATCAAAAAACTTTAATAGTAAAATAAGATAATCTTTTTTTGAGCGATAAAATTATTTGGCTTATGTAATGGTAGTAATAATTATTAAACAAAAGGTAAAAAAAAACCTTTTGTTTTTAACTGTATTTATTTATGTTTTTATTATGAGAACACAGCCATGCATTCTGATATTAGGTTCCCCATTTTTAATATACTGTATATTGCCATTATCACTGCAGTTTTTGTTTTTTTTTCTTTTGAGAATTTATGACAACTGGGACTTTTTATTTTAAATGTAAAACCCAGATATGCAACAATTATGGATCATGATAAATAATTAGTGAAAAGTAACACTTTTAAGCATGTTAATTTATTGAAAGAGTCCCTCAAAGTAGCACTGAATCATACAGCTCTCTGATTTTCCAATTACCATTGTTTTCTTGAGCCAGTCAAGAACCACCTAAAATCAAAAGCAGCCTGGACCAGAAGTCAGATTTTCCCCCAAACCTCCAGGTCATGGAAAGTCCAATGAGGTATGATTCATGGGGCTCTAACTCACAGTTTAAGCTGTGGAGGGCATTTCACACATACAGGACCCTAATAGCTCCTCTGTGTATGGGATTGCTAAAAAGATTCCAAGGACGTACAAAGTATAATGATATAAGAATACCATTTACAAATATAAATCTTGATATTGAAAACCTTATAGATTTTGGGTATAACATTAATCATACTTGTATCTTTCATTTATTTCTCAGTCAAAGAATTTACCATTTGTTATGCATGTTATATGCAAAGCAATCCTAATAGAGAAAAAAAAAAATCAATTTTTGCAGTACATTTTTCACTTATGCATATAGTACTCTAAAAATTTGATTAAATTTTTCATTGCATATTTGACCAAAACTCTGACTATATTTTCAGCAACGTTTAAGAAAACTAATTGATCAAGATTTTTTGAGGTTGGTAAACTTTTTTTTTTTTTTCGGAAGTAGATTTTTTATTAAAATTTCTTTTTAATTATTAAAAATACTTTTATTATTGCTTGTTTTTGCTATGATATTTATAACTAAATAATTTCAATATTCTTCACTAGGATATCTTACACAGAAGCTGTCACAATCCTAAAAGATAAAAAAGGCTTTTCAGAAAATATTAAGGTAGGTAAATTAATTTTATTATTTTTTTTTTTTAGTGTTAGTTTATATTTTCTTATGCTAATTAATATACCTTTACTGACATAATGTAGCAACAATATTCTTATAAAAAATGCATTTATTATAGAACTTTTTCCAGAGATAGTTGATAAAAAGTTATTTAAATCAATTCATGTGTATTTATATAAAGTTATTAATTGAAAATTACATTTTTTTTAATAATGAATCTATTCAGACTAATTAAATCAGGAAAATAGAATATTAAGAAAATAACTTTCTTTAAAATAAAAATCACTTTCTTGATAATCTTGAAATATGTAATATCAATATATAAAGTACTCTCAAAATGTAAAATTATATTTAACTTTACAGTGGGGTAATGATTTACAGAAAGAACATGAAGATTATATATTAAAATATTGTGATAATGTACCAGTTTTCATCATTAATTATCCATCGAAAATCAAACCCTTTTACATGAAGGCTACAGAAGGAAATTCTGATACAGTAAGCTTTTTTTTGCTTTTATTTTATTCCTAAAAAAAATGATAATCTTATATAATTCATAAAAATATGAGAAAAAATAATGTTAATTTTCTGAATATTTTCATTTCAGTGACATTGATTTAATGTTTTAAAATAGAAATTGACTGCAAAGTGCTTGAATAGCATATTAACCTTTAATCTGACATTTGTTTTATCTGTCTACTTTAAATTTATAATTCCTGAAAAAAAAAAAAGTGTTTTACTTTATAATGAAATTGCATTTTCTGTTGGTTCCACCATATGCAAGGATTCTTCATTCCAATGTCTCTCAACAGTTTTGCAACAGTATACAAAAGATAAAGAGTAAATAAAAAACTGCTATAGGTCACAAAATTCATATTGGTAGAATAAATTCACAGGTTTAATCTCCAATCATCAGTTAAAGTTATTATATTATCTTTCGAAATGATGCTGTATTTCAGGAGCTCCAATCTATGAACTGAAATGCTGTTTCAATTAAAACATACATTTTCTTTATCAATAACATTTTTAAAGAATTTATTTTCACTGATAAGGTTCTATGTAAATGTAATTTGTTTTATTACAAACTATACTAGATTTTATAAAAGCTGAAATAATGCAAATCCCATTTTTTAAAACCTTTTTATAGGCAGAAGCGGTTGATCTTCTTGTTCCTAAAGTTGGAGAATTGTGTGGTGGCAGCTTAAGAGAAGATGATCTGAATAAACTGCATCAGAAAATGGAAGGACTTGAGAGCAGAAATGAATTGGAATGGTATGTATAAATTGGTATAAAAAGTAATACAATGCTAATCAGCATTTCATACTTGCATGCTCAAATGTCAGCCAGTACTACAGAATATAAGAAGCTTAGGCATTAATTTCAGAAATGATGCATCAAAACCATGGTTATCGTAGATTAAGTTTATGGCAGAATTCAAGCATAATAATCCCTGTGGATTTACATGGCAGAAAAACAAAGTAAAGTTATTCACCAATATTTATTGAATTAATTGTTATAACAATTTAATTTCTTCTTAAAAATTCATGCCATGAAACATATCAAAAGTACCTTAATATCCAAAGTTATACAATTTAGAAGCACAATAACTAAAGAAAACATGAGAATGTATTCATTCTGATTTAAGTGGTGCTACAATGAAATAAGTGTCATAAAGTAAAAAAACTATTCTAAAAATCTTAATTGCTGAGGGATATTTACAGTTATTTTTTTCTTCTTTTAGTACATTATATAGACATAATAGTGTAATGGCAGTTAATTGCAACAAACATCGTATATCTTTATTAATAATTTTCAATTTTGTTTTAAGGTATCTTGACCTAAGACGATTTGGATCTGTCCCACATGGAGGCTTTGGCATGGGATTTGAACGATACCTTCAATTTTTAACTGGGATTTCTAACATACGAGATACTATCCCTTTTCCAAGATGGACCCATCACTGTCCTATGTGATTTTGTAGACTCCATACATGGAATAACTATTTTAGTTACTATAGTAGAATCAAAGTAACATCCTGTGAGTGAAATAGCAGACAGTGTTCCACTTTTTAAAGAACTTATAAGTGCGAAGGCTACACTGCTTTGGATGAAATAAAATAAACTGAAACAAGACCATAAGGACTATAAATAGTAGGGAAAGATTGAAAAGAAAAAGAAAGATTGTTCCGTTAACTTAGTAAAGATAATATTATAAAATGCATCTCAGGATTATGAAGATTCCAATGTCTAATAAAGTAAAAAAAAAAAACATTATCTTTGGCTTATTCTTTTTATTTGTTTAGCTAATTTTCATCACAGAATTAGTGAAATCTTATCAATCAGTACGAATCACTGTACAGTATACTACACTTCAATTGGAGAGAAAACAAGGCTTAGATCAAAATAAATGTTTTATATAAAATTTGGTACTTAAGTACCCATTTTTTATAATCGATTTCTGGTGTGTACTTTAAATCATTAATCCCTCCAAATATATAATAAAATTAGGCACTTATGTATTACCTGATATCGTTTGAAAACAAACAAACAACAACAACAAAAACTATTTTCCTTTAATTAACAATAGGTTAGGTTAATTGAGGTTGGATCCTTTCCAGTATGTTTTGTTTGGAAATACGACGAAAAAAATACTTTCCTTTTCAAAATGACCAGTGGTATCATAAATAACAACAAGTTATTTATTTTTTTTTAAATCACAGAAAATAAATGAAAAGAAAACACCAGAAATTGATTATAAAAATGGGTCCTGATAATATGTAAGTACCTAAAATTTTAATTCAAAATACAGCTGTGATCAAGCTACTTAAAAAAACAATTTAATTTTAGGAAACTGAAATTTAAATGGAAGTTTTGTTATTTAAAGGTTTTTAGTGATTTGGTACATATTAGCCGAGTATGTAAAAAGCTATGGCTAAAAGAATACCATACTACTTCGCCACTAAACTACAGTAATCATAATTCTATCTATGAACATTGACATTTCAGTGATAGATTAATGTTATTGGACCCACAGATGAGAGTTTAGAGCTAGAAGCCACCATGGATCTTCTTAAAGTTCTGTTATCATAATAAATAAACTGTCATTATAATAGAAAAGCTGGAAAATTTTCTTTAAGTTTAGACAATAATTTTTGAATAATTTTATCTTATAATGAGAGAATTAGTAAATGTTGGTATGCCAACTATACTTTGTTCAAATATTAATCAAAATAAGCTGAAATTTCGTTATTTCATCACGACAGCTCCTTTTTCTTTAGTAAGCTTTCAAATTTTATTTTTTTAAATAAAATTAAAATGTGCAATTCTAAATTTGTCAAACTTTTGTATGAAGTACAGGCAGTCCCTGGGTTACGGACAATGAATGGGCTCCCAAGGCTCATAAGGATAATTTATAATTAAGTAATTAAATTAATAATTCGGGAACTAGTTTCTTCTGTCATGTAAACAAACCCGCATGGTGTAAGTGGTTCGTTGGTGCAGCCTCTTTACACTAGCAGCTAGTAATATTGTTTACACGATCGCTTACTCACATCACTTTCATCTTAACTATTTTTATTCAATTTTCTGAGTCTGTGTCTACCCTTATGATCATGCCTTTAAAGTGAAAGCCACTGCAAGTCCAGATGAGCCTCCATCAAAGAGAAAGATGATTACAATGGAAACAAAAGTAGTTTTTATTGTTCTGTTTGTTTGAATTAAAAGAATGAGCACAATAGTTTCTGTAACTTATTATTACAGAATTAGTGTATTATGATTATCATATTACTAGGGTATTATGATTATCATATATAAGCCATTATATTATTATTACCGTGTATGCGCTGTTTACATAGTTCATTATATCATAACTTGTGTTATTACAGGCAGTCCCTGGGTTATGGACGAGATACGTTCCTGAGAAAGTCATTAGGTCAGATTTGTATAAAACTCAAATCCCTGAGTTACAAATCTGACCTAAAGACTTTCTCAGGAACGTATGTCGTCCATAACCCAGGGACTGCCTGTAATAACAGAAGTTATGATGTAATGAACTTTTATCATGTTATTATTAAAGCTTGAAGAACAACCATTCATAGTCATCTTATCATTTTGTCCCTTTTGATCTTAATTTTAGAACTTTGAGTTGTCAAATTATTTCTAGATATATAATAACTATTAAGAATTCTTATTTTACAATGTTACATATTACTCTAATTAACATTACTTCTTATTTTAAAAAAATAAAGAAGTAAATATAAGAATAAAATGACTAAGGACAAACAGGCAAATTTATTCTTTCTGCAAGACAGTAGTGCTACTCAACAGCATGCCACAATTACGCTGTTCACAAGATTTTGAGGGCATTATTGCCACACCCAGCATAATCTTGACATTGTGCTATCTAATTTCTACATTTTTTAATGCTTTAAATGAAATTTTTTTTGAATGAATTTGAGAATGATGGGGCTCAGAAAAAATGCCAGGTTTCAGTTGAGGAGAAAGCGGGGAAAATAAAAAGCTGTGAAACCTTATCTATATTACTATTATAAAGATGAAGAGTTTGTATGTTTGAACGTGCTAATCTCAGGAACTACCAGTCCGATTTGAAAAATTCTTTTTGTGTTAGATAGCCCGTTTATTGAGGAAGGTTACAGGCTATATAACATCATACTACGACCAATAGGAGCAGAGCAGTAAACATAAACGTCAACCAACAGGGGCAGCTTGGCTACACGACGAGAACCGAACATTACCGAGAAGGGCCGAATTTAACGTGGGTGAAACCGAGGGGCACAGTTCGTATTTCATAAAAACAAATTTCATCAAACTTCATATTTAACTCTAAGGTAATCATTACTCATATCTACTCTTTCAACCTAAACAATAAGTAGCAGTATTCGTCACTCAATAAAACCTATCAGTCCAGGGTGCACAAATTTAGTCTAATTGGTCAAATACCTCTTTTTAAAATACGTTTTATATAGCATGGTTAAATTCACAAAATGTACTTTTCCTTTAATATATTATGCTGAAATTGACATCCAAATAAAACTTTGAATTTAATGGCTTGACCTAAGTTTTTATACAATTATTGTTTCTTTCTTCATTACAGTGGAGAGTATTACTTAATGTAGTGTTAAAAGCATATAAATCAATAAACATTTTTACTCTTCCTTCTAAAAATTCATAAGGAAAACTTTCCCCTACATCCATTAGTTAATGCTTTTGGTTCCCCAACCCAGAATATTGCTAGAAAGCTTAACTTTTGGATGAGAAATTTCAAAAATTCAAATAATAATGTTATTAAAAAAAAATTCTAAAGATTTAGTTTACAAATTGGAAATTTTCAATAAACATAACAAAAAAAAGTTTCGTCTGATTTCCCTAGACATTGAAAACATGTATAAGCAACGTGCCCGTTGATGAAGCGTTACTAATATTGGATAAACATGTATTTAACAATAAGGAGCTTTTAGTAAATCAAAATTTAGATGAAAAGTTGTTTAAAGAAATAAAAGAATTTGTATCAAAAAACACATATTTTAAGCATAATTGTAAAATTTTCAAGCAAACTAGGGGTTTCCCAATGGGTTCTCCATTTCTGGCACACTGTGCAACTTATATTTGAATTATTTTGAAAATACAGTCGGACCCTGATTTAACGAACCCCTATTTACCGAATTTCGCGATTTAACGAATTTTTCTTTTTCCCCGATTAAAATGAAGGCAAAAACCCCTATTTAACGAATAATTAACCCCGAATTAACGAATTATTTCAACAGCCAAAAAATTTTTTTTTTGTATTAGTTTAGGTAAACAAACCTAAACATACCTAATGCAGCAGGATATAAATGACGCTGTATTTTCTTCTCTCCATGAAGTCGATAAAGAACTTTTTTGAGTCAGGAATCAGGAGTCAAACATTACTCAGTACATACTTAAAATTTTAAATTAACTAGTGCATAATTATTCGCTGTATTATTAGCTGCTGAATAAAAAGTGTGTAATTTCTAATTATGGGTGTTTTTGTATAGTTCTTTATTAGGGCTGTTCCATAAGTTAAGTGCAGAAATTTTTTATTTTGGACCCCGATATTACGAATAAACCCCGATTTAACGAATAAAATTTTCAGTCCCGATGAATTCGTTAAATCGGGGTCCGACTGTAATCTATTAAATGAATATAAGAACAAACTAAAATTTGACTATTACAGATACATTGATGATATCTTAATTATTTGGTTTGGGTCTCTTAGACAATTCAATATATTTTTTGAAAAATTAAACAAAAGAAGTAATGATTTGAATTAAAAAAGGAAGTAGAAGAAAATAATGAATTAAAATTTCTTGATTTCAAACTGATTATAAATAATAATAAAATTAGCATGGAACGCTACAAAAAAAGTTTTCAAAGTGGCCATATTTTAAACTTTAATTCAGGACACAGACATCATATAAAGAATTGACAATTACTTAAGGAGATTTGATAAAAATACTAGCAACAAAATTACCTATAAAGAGAAAGTTGATGATATGAAGTCACTTTTAAAGAAAAATGAGTATTCTGAAAAGTTTATTAATGACCAAATAAAATTATACAACACCTTTAAAATCAAAGAAATTAAAAACCATGAAAACATTACCTATCTCAATGAAAATAATGTTTTTTTAAAATCTTTATGCAAATCCTATAACATTAATATTGGTTTCCAATATAAAAACAAAATTAAAAATTTACTTTGCAAAAAGTTTAATCTTGTTGAAAATCAAAATGAAAGGGGTTAGTTTACAAAATCAATTGTAAATCATGTGGTAAATTTTTACATTGGAGAAACAAAACGGAACCTTTTCCAATGTGTCTCAGAGCACGGTAGAGCTTTGAAAAATAAAAATTCTGATATTTGTGACATTGCGGAACATTGCTTAAAACTAGGGCATGTCATGGACCCCAATGTCAAAATTATTTTTAAAGAAACAGATTTAAAATTGAGAAAAATTATGGAGAGCTGTATCATTAAAAATACTAAAGAGCAAAACTTTAACAGGTATGAGGGTGCCAGTGTAGACCCTAATACTATTTTATTAATTAAGGACTTTATCAAAATTGATGTTAAAAAAACTGCTTTCTTTGATGTATTTATGTCATAATGCTGACATGTTTCATGTATTGACATAACATTGTAACAACAAATAAGATTGTTGACTTATGTTTCATGTTTTGACATAACATTGTAACAATAAATAAGTTTGTTGACTTATCATGTATTTGGTGGGTTTTCAATTATTTTTGTTTGTTGTTTGTAAAGTAGATTCTGTTCCCATTTATTTATGGCTTGAAAAAGAGAAAGCGGATATTTCCTGAAAATTTGCTTCATGCATTTAAAATAAATATTTTTAAATACTCATGGAAGAAAGGTGAAGTTATTTATATCTTTTCTAATACATTAATAGATGAAACGGAGAAAGATTATTGAAGAATGAAGGAAATTGTTTGAAAAGTTTATGATGAATCAAGAAAAGTTTTTTCTTATTGCCTTAACAAAACAATGTAAGAAAAATCAGTTACCTTATGTTACCAATGTATGTGATGAAGTGCCTAAAATCAACAGATATCTCCTCAGTTGTATACTAAAGTTAAGTTCTATGGAAGAACAAGATTGATTGTCCCAGGTTTTGAATCAATTTTTGTTGAGTAATGGTTCAAGATTTCTGCATTTGTTCCTCCTAGGCTTATTGACAGGTATATTTACCACTAATATGAATCATGGGAAGCTCTGTCATCTTCCACCAAAATCTCAAAATATATATAGACGAGTCCCATTTTTTTGTTTGATAGCAAGTTGAAAGGATCCTGTCCCTCCCCCCAAAAATACATTTTTGAGACAACATTTTTTTATGGTTGTTGGTGGTCAGTTCCCTAACTTGCCATCCCAACCAAAATAAAATCCTATGAACGCCCCAATATGAATGTTAAGTTCTTCTTAATGATAATCTTAGCTTGTTCATTTCTGATCAGTGGATTCTCCTATTAGACTATGTACTTCTTTACAATAGTGTTTGTTTCATTTTTATATAAGATCCTAAATCTGTGTTTTAAGTGATATCTTATTTTGTCAAGCAATATAGCTACTCATTGACTTATTGCATTGCTTTGAAGTTTATTTTATGGATATCTTACATAAGAAAAATTTAAAGAAATGATAAGGATTGTAACATAAAAGAATTTGATTGACACAAATTCCAGTAAATCCAACGCCATTCCATAGTAATCATATTGCATATGAGCTTATCTTTGGTAAATATTTAAAAAGAATGGCTGAAAACTTCCATAATTTTAAAATATTTCTTTACCATACAGGACCCCCTCCCCAAAAAAACAAAAACAAAACAAAACAAAACAAACAACCAAATATGTCATTTATATCAACAGAACTTGGGAGGCTTCCAACACTGCTTAAGTAACTGGATTCCTCAGCCCTGGTTAAAATTTACAAGATTTCCTTAAGTTATGTTAGATATTGTTCTACCACAGATGCAAGACCCCTCTGCGCGTGGCAGAAGGCGAATCCAATCCCATAATAGGGTACTCAATCCATAACGCTGGATGTTTGATCCATCTTGTTTGTGTATTATTAAACATCGGAAAATTAGCTTTCATTTTGTGAACATTCTAGTTTTTAAAATGATAACTATTTTGCTTAACAATAACATCAAAAATAAATTATACAAATACAGTCAGACCTCGATATAAGGTCAACCCACATATAAGGTCACTTTTCTAAAGTCTCATTGAATAGGAATTCTATGATATGAAATATCGGATATATGGTCAGGTCTTAAATACCGTAATCACATATAAGGTCACTTTTGTCTGTGATTTCAGTGCCACACTGATTCAATTCCAAGAATTTTTCCGTGGGTACGATCTTTTATCGGCATCATTTCTCCTTCTGACGGAAGGGACAGCTTTCCCACGCCTGGACGAGTGGGAAGGATATTTCTCCGTTCCCATCGTGTCACGTGTCCATTGTTGTTCACCAGGAAGTCGAAGGAAAGGATCTCATTTCAACCGTTTCTGTGCTTGTGTTATGATGTCGACAAAAAGAAAATCTTTGAAGATTTGTATAGACCGCTAGTTTTCGGAAAATTTAAAAAGCCACGTTGCTTTAAAAATGTCAAGTCTTTACCTTTGGATTATGATGCAAACAAAAAAGCATGGATGAATGGTAACATATTTGAGAAAACTATACGGAGTTTCGATAGATACTTTTTGAAAAATAAAAGAAAAGTTGTTTTCATCGCAGACAATTGCCCTGCTCATATCAACTTACCTCAGTTGAAATCAATTGAGCTTCTTTTCTTAGCCCCAAACGTTATCAGTGTTTTGCAACCTTTGGATCAGGGAGTCATTCAGAATCTGAAATTGAACTACAGAAAGCTCCTTCTGAAAGATTTGATTTCAGCAATTGATGAGAAAAAAAATTTTCACGTATCTGTGTTAGATGCAATTTTTTATATTCATAAAAGTTGGAGCTTGGTGTCAAACACATGCATTTCAAATTGCTTTCGACATGCTGGCTTTCAATTTTCTTCAAATAGTGTGGATGAAATAACAGATGAAGATGATGAAAACGATATTCCTTTAGCTGTGTTAATACAAGATCTCAGAAATCGCGGCTGTGCTATAGAAGGGGAAAGTGAATACGTGAAAATTGATGATGAAATTGCTACCACTTCTCAAGCTTCGATTTCCGAAATTGTTTCGCAAGTTTTAGATTCCAATGCAGCAGAAAGTTAGGATAACGACAGTGATATTGAAAGTGAAGCGGTGACACAAGCAGAAGCGCTCAGAGCATTAAATGTCGTAAGACATTTTTTTACGAGTCATGAGGAAGCTGAAGAACATTTTCAGAAATTACAAAACTTAGAAAACATTGCACAAAAGATGAAACCAAAATCACAACAGTCCTGTATTATGGATTATGTTAAGTAAGGTCAGTTGTACATCAGTACTTTGCTTGAGCATACTAGTACTATTTCTAAAAACTTTATTCCGAATTAAAATTTTTAAAAATAATTTCTTTCTGATTCCTAATTTTAATTGGTTCAACTAAATTAAAAAATTATAATGTAATAAACTGATATTTTTGTACGTATTAAATTTTACAAAGAATTATACTGTATTTATATAATGCTTATTTATTGACAAATGCGTATGAATCGGTTATAAGGTCACTTTCGCGAGGTCCCAAGGGGTGACCTTATATCGAGGTCTGACTGTATCTCCCATCATACGAAATTGTGATCTTATTTCGTTTAAAACAAATCGACTCTTCTTGGCACTCTCGCAATAATGTAGTCTGACAGTATTATAACAGTAAATTCAATATTTAACCTTACAATTAAACTTCTAGTTGATTTTAGCATTGTGCTACATAATTGCAAGATTATCAGTGTATTTAAAAAGTAAATAAAATGTCATTCTACACTGTAATCTAAGCAATGGTAACTTAATATTTTTATGATCTTGCTCTATTTGAAATGCAAGACCTCTCACATTGTACTTCACAGGAATTGGATTCAAATTAATCCTTTTAATTGTATATTTTTAATCAAAGGTACATCAAAACCTAAATCATCCTAACCCTTTAATGCCCATAGGAAAACTACTGAAAGTATACTGATGAAAGTTGATAAAGATAATTAAAATATTGCAAAAAAAAAAAAAACATGAAAAAAAAAAATTTTGTGACTGAAAATAATTAAGTTACACAGATTTGAATGTCCAATAAATTGGACATTTACCTTTAAATCATGACTTTTTAAGGAACTCAATAAAGCAGTTGTTTTTTTTTTTATTATTTTTGCAGTACCAAAATAGAATAATGTACTATACATTTCATATGTACCAACTTTATTTTTTTCTTTTTCCCTGGTCTTTACACCACTGACAAAGAGCAATAATGGCTACACTAGACCAATGATTTTCAGTCAAATTTACTTGTGTCAAACAGAATTCTCCATACTGTTTCTTATCTTTTCCTTCTTTGGTTGCATGTCCATTTCATCATTTCATGGTATTATGATTTCATCACAGGCAATTAAGTAATTTTCCCATCCGTGCTGCTTTGCAATCCAGGCATTGACAATTGCCATGTCGAGGAAATGAAATGCTTTTCTGTTATATTATTTTTGTCTTCAATGTTGTTTGATACAATGCCATCATCGTATCGCTCAAATCAAATTCCATCCATTCTTCTGTTATATTTTGCAACAAGAAATTGGTACAGATTCTTCTAAAATATGTCCAAGTTTAACAGCTTCATAGTTACTATTACTCTGTTGTCAAACCATTAACATATGTTAATATATGCTATATAATAATGTGCTTTATCAGTTCTGTAGTCAGAAGCTCCATGCCCATTTCTTCATTTGTAATGGACATTCACAAATGTGATTTTTCCACAAATCATCAATGGCTCCTTATTTTTTGCTAAATGATAAATGTTGAGTTGTAAGACAAAAAGATAATGATTAGATCATTTCAGGTGATGCCATAATTGGTGTCTGTGGAAGGTTAGAGCTATAACAAATTCAAATTCAAAACAGATGTAGCCAGTTTTTCCATTTCGGACCAATAGTTTGTAGTTCCACTTTTTAGTCTTACTGGACATGTATTGCTTCAGGTTGTACACATTCAAGAGGATTCCTGAAGCATTTCCTTATGTAAAGGGATGTATTTTGAAAAGCTGATAACAAATCACTTATATCTTGAGTGAATGGAATGTAGCTATCATTATCATCACTATCACTTATGGCCTAATAGGAGAAATCTCTAGTTAGCTTTCATTTTTAGAATAAAACGAATTATAAATTTTATTGTGAAATTAATTTGCTTTTATATATAAAAGTACAATAGTGGTCTCAATCCCGTGAGGGGCTGCTAGTCCTCCATCGGGCGCCTCCCAGGTGGCGGATAGGGGAAGCCTCCCAGATATGGGTGGTACCGGGAAAATGAAATACCCGGGGCGGACCAAAACTAGCAAACAGCGTCTGTCTCAGAATGAGCGGCTGCCAACAGCGACGGATCTCCATGTTAGGAGCGGCTGTTCAAGATACTCTGGGACTTACAATCAACAATGAGTTGGTGTATATGTATAAATATATATCTATGTATATATATATACTGACTCCCCCACCCAATTCTCAAATAGCATACATGAAGAAAACCTTTCTGAAAAGAACTACTCCAGGGGGAATGATATCCTCTGTTGTTGAAGACAACGCAAACGGGCCATTGGATTCTGGAGAGCCCGTATCTCCATGTTATGACAAGAGACCAAAAACTACCGGAAACCCCAAGAATGAAGCCAAGACAAAAAGAAAATATTATTGGGGAACCCTAAATATCAACTTCCTAATAAAACCAGGAAAATTAAAACAGCTTGTTAGAACCATGCAGGAATACAAAATCCTGATCATGGCCTTGCAGGAAACAAGATTCAGAGATGAAGAAATAATGGAATTGGAAGGCTACAAAATCTTTAAAGGAAAAAAGGGTTGGAACCCTATCAATAAGGGAATACCTCACCTAGGAACCGGTTTTGTTGTGAATAAGGGGCTGGTGAATGCCATATCGGGATTCCACTCACCAAATGAACGATTGTCTATCTTGAATTTAAGATCAATGAATAAAACATATACGTTGATTAATGGGCATGCCCCAATCAATGAGGATAACAAGAAAAACGTGGAAAAGGTGGATAAATTTTGGGAATCTCTGGAACACGAGATGTCCATGATTCCAACGAAAAATATAAAGATCCTTATGGGAGACTTTAATGCTCAAATAGGAAGGGAGAGAAAATTCAGAAAGACTGTAGGCGAGTTTCCGGCGCATAAGAGAACTAACCGAAATGGGGAAAGACTTATAGAAATATGCAGAGGATTCAATCTTAAACTGATGTCTACTAACTTCAAGAGAATCCCTCGCAAGAAAATGACACGGAAATCTCCCAATGCAGCGCTGGGCGAGTTTCAAATCGACCATGTGGCCATATCTTTTGAGAACCAAAGAGAGATTATGAATGTCAAGATTAGGAAAGGAGCGAACGTGGAAACGGATCATTATCTCACTACTATAAAGATCAAATTTATCCCTCAAAGGAAAGCTCCGAATAATAGACCCAGGACTATGAAAATAAATGCTGAAACATTGTCGCTCAGAAAAAATTAATTCCAAAATAAAATAGGGGGTGAGAGTGGAAATTGGGAGGAGATGAAGGAGGACTTGATGAAGGCTGCAAGGGAAGTGGCCCCAATCAGAAGAAATAAGAAACATAGATGGTGGAATCAACAGTGTGAGGAGGCAATTGAGGTGAGGCTATTGACATGGAAAAAGTGGCATTCCTCCAACAAACTAGAAGATTACGAGAAATTTAAAACCCAAAGATCAAAAACAGCCAAACTAATCAGAATGGTCAAACGCAATTACGAGAAGAATAGATTAATACAGATTGATGAAGACTTCAAGAGAAACAATACCAGATCTTTCTACAAAACATTCAAACAGGAAATACAAGGCTTCCAGCCACCAAATTTGTGTTTTAAAGACAGGAATGGAAATATGGCCTTGAATAATAGAGACAATTGCATAATCCTTGCGGAATACTTCTACGATCTCCTAAACTGCAGTATCCCAGAAGAAAGATTCCATTTGGTCCCTCCGATAGAAAAATAGAAAAAACACAAGAGCCTCCAGACCTAGCAGAGATGGAAAGCATAATTAAAAACCTAAAGAATAATAAAGCCCCAGGAGAAGACTGTATAATACCGGAGATGTGGAAATTGGCTGATATTGGAACAATCATAAATCTTCAAAACTTAATTAATAAAATATGGGAAGAGGAAAAGATACCAGTAGACTGGAAAAATGCGATTATACATCCAATACATAAAAAAGGTGACAAGACAGACACCAATAATCTGAGAGGAATATCTCTCCTATCGACAGCATATAAGATATTTGCAAGGGCACTTCAAAATAGACTGGAGCTTCAACTGGAAAATCAGATAGGGGAATATCAAGGCGGCTTCAGGAAAGGGAGATCGTGTGTAGAACAAATTCTAAATCTTAAATGTGTGATCAGATATAGAAAAATGAGAAACAAGGACATTTACGTTACATTTGTAGATTTTAAAAAAGCATACGACTCCATAGATAGAACATCGCTTCTCAATGTCCTCATAGATTTCGGAACCGACGATAAATCAATTTCAATTCTAAAAGATATGTTAACAGACACGAAGTCCAGTGTTAAATTCATGGGGGAAATCTCCGAACCATTTGTTGTGGAAACGGGCGTAAGACAGGGAGATGGTCTTTCCCCATTGCTTTTCAACTGTGTTGGAAAAGGTTATACGAGAATGGAGGAAAAGGACTGAAGAAGAGGGAATAAGGAAAATCAGAATTGGCAGGAAGAAGGACAATATAGAAATTGACTGTCTGGCATTTGCGGACGATTTGGCCATCTTCGCTGAAAGTTTAGAAGATGCAACAAAACAAATTAATATCCTGAAGGAAATGGCAGAGAAGACAGGACTTCAAATTTCGTTTGAAAAAACAACCTACATGACAAACAGAAAGGACTCGCCAAAACATATAACGAAATATGGGAAGATCATTAGGGTGGAGAAGTTTAAATATCTGGGAGAAATCATACAACCCAATGCACTCGATAGAGGGGCAATCATGGCAAGAAAAAGGAAAATGGAAACAGCATTTCACTTGACAAAGGGCAGATATAATAAAAAATGTCTATCCATCAATGCCAAACTGATAATAAAAAATGTCTATCCATCAATGCCAAACTGATACACTACCAAACCGTGATTAAACCTGAAGGACTTTATGCATCGGAGTGCCTAACTATTAAAACAAACAATCAGCTGGAAGAATTGGAAAAGAGGGAGAGAAGAATAATTCGAAAGATATTAGGGCCGAGATATGAAAACAATAAATGGAAATTAAGAACTAATAAAGAGATATATGAAAAAATAGAAAAAAATCACGGACACTATGAGGAAAAGAAGACTAACCTTCTATGGGCATCTCAAAAGAATGGAGAAGGGAAGACTGACCAGACGAATTTTTGATTATTTCGACAGGAACCCCAAGACACAGCTTACTTGGATTAAGGAGATTAGAGTGGACCTGGAGGAGATCGGTTTGACGGAGAAAGATATTGTGGATAGGGGCAGATTTAGAAAAAAGATCAAAAACTTTAAGGGGTTTCGGGAAAGAGAAAGGAGAAAAACGGGAGCTTCATGGTCTGATGAGAGAAGGAAAGAACACAGTGAAAGAATGAAAAGATACTGGAGCGAGAGAAATAAGAAGCATTGAGCTTCATGAGCTATTTCACGTGGTCCTCAGATGGCCAAATTCGAAGAAAGAAGAAGTGGTCTCAATGTGTAATACAATACTCTGTTCTTTATTACTGTTCACGTTTTAATAAATAATTTATAAGGCTGATAATGAAATAAATGTATTTATACAGCTTAAATTTACTTTCATAAATAACCTGAAATGTAAACTAATATTAACCAACATATAAAATCCATTTCCTTCTTATTTTTTAAGGCCTCTTTCTAATGATACCAAAAGCTTAAAAATTTAAAAAAAAAAATTAAAAATATTGAAAAACTTTTCACTTATTTTGCTACAAGCCATACTGTTACAGCCAATTGTCCAATTTATTGGACATTCTACAAGCTATCTACACTAATGCTATAAATTTTATTCAAACACTGTTTGAAAATAACTTTTACAATATATTACAACTTCAGACATTATATATTACATATAAAACATGTTTGTTATTTTAAATATTTTTGGAAGCTATTATTTTATTGACAATTGCTTGGTACTCCTGCTATTTTGAGTTTGTAGGGAAACTCCATTCGTGATAGTGATTTTTATACAGCCTCACGAAAACACGACACCTAATGATACATCAGGGAGCTAAACTGTCTCATAGCTAACATTAGTCGTTTAGTTCATTTTCTAAGCGCAGTGGTTGCCCAGATAAAAATTAAGAAATGTCCAAAATTTTGGACAAAAGGTTAAAATAAACTTATGATTTATTTGATGTTAATTTTTCTTCTTAAAATTATTCCTCTCAAACTTCGAGAGACAGCCGAAATTCCATTATCATTATCTATTTTCATATAGTCAATTTGAATTTTGTCAATCTGTAATTTTCAGTCTTTCTGGTGTAATCAGATTTTACTGTATTTTAGGCATTTGGAACAGTTTTAAATTATTGGTTTTTGTTTTGTTGTTTAATTTGTACAAATTCAACTATGTAGAGAAAATTAAAATGCTAACAAATATGAAAGTTTTAAATAAACAAAAGAGCTTAAACATTAAAGATATTTGCAACTGCAGGGTGTATTAAGTAGGGCATGGTCAACTTGGTAACTTCTTGGGAGCCATTTTCGAGCAGATTATAGTTTTCAGAAGAATAACAGTATCTTAACAGAAGGTGAGCACTAATACTTCACTTGCGCACAACAGTGGGCATGCACTTGAAGTCAGTAGGAGCACCTGGTGACATTGAATACACATTAGTGACCATGCGATAATTCACATGAAAGGCATGGAAAGTGGCACGTTCCAGTTGACGTTAAAGCAGTGCGTTTGTCATTTAACTTTTGTTTTATGAGTCTAAGGGCAACATCTCTGCAACAAGATGTTTATTTAATGAGGAATATGATTTTTCTTCGAAATGTGAAACATGAAGACACTGTTCTGTTGCAACAAAACATGCTGCAAAATGGTCACTACCAGAAGTGCTGGTGAAAGTACAAAAAGACAGATACGCAAAATTGACCAATCAGTTGATTGTTGCTACTGTATGACCTGGTCCAACTGTTACACCCTGTAGTATAGATGTTGAGCCAGCTTTCAATACTGCCATTATCAGCAAAATGAGCTGTGTTACTCTCTATTAAGACATATTTTCACTGTTTGCAAATATGTTTTTAATATTTGTATATACATTATATATTTTTTTAAATGTTGATATTTTTTCTTAATGATTATATTGCTAAGATGGTGCAACACAACGTGGATAAAAACAAACAAACAAACAAGATTTTTTTTTTAAGTGCATAACTTTATTTACTCGATAATTTACATTAAGAACTACATTAATCGTTAGAAATTGTTTATTAAGTATCGGAATCAGAATCTTTATGAAATTTAATGAAACAAAATAAAAAAAAAATGATGAAAACAATAAGCTATTAATGCACACTTTCAAATAAAAATAAAAGCCTTTTATTTATTTGTTTACAGATATAACAAGTGTAATAGATAAATTGCTTAATATTTAAATCTAATGAACTAAATATATGTTTATGAAGTAAAATAATTATCTAAGTTCTATTTCCCAAACAAATTTGTAAGTTAAACATCTGTTACTAAAACAACCAGAAAGCAACATTTATAAAAAATTATTTATTTCTGCTTAATTTACATTTTTTTTATTTTTACAATTCATGTAGAAAACGTATTTTACAAGTCAAAAAAAAAATTAAAAAAATAAGAATGAATGGCCCTCATACATATGGTATATTTGGCAAGATATATGAGGCATGGTAATATTACTAAAAAAAAAAAAAAATAAAAAAAAAAAATAAGCATTCTTCAAACTTCAGGGAGTTAGAAATGAATGAAATGAATGATTCTTTAGTCATTTTTTTTTTCCTCGTTTCCAACATTTTTTAATTTAAGAAAATTCATTAATTAAAAAAATAAGTTCTCAAAATTTTGAAAATATTAGAAAAGGTATCTATTCTGACACATTGATAATAATCTGACATTTTTTTTTTGTATGCACTTGTATATATATTATGTATGCTTTTCAAAGCATACTTGGTCATATTTTACACTGCTTGCTATATACACACATACATTCTTAAAAATGTCAAATAAACGACCAAAACCAAACACTTAACTTATATGTATATATATATGTATTAACAATCCTGTGAAACGAGATGATCTTGTCTGAGACACTTGTCTCTAATATTTGCTTGAAAACTATCTGTAAGCATCACTGGCTGCTTACTAATTAACCTATCTAGGCACCTAATTCAACACGATTGCATATCTTTGCAATGAAACCCGTACTGATAAAATACACAGAAATTCATCTTTAGGCTTTTTTTTTCTCCTTTTTATATGATTAAAAATGTTGCAATTAGATTAAGTAAATTAATAAAAAGCATGTTGGTTGAACTTTTTGGAATAGAGGAATATCTGCTCATAGTTGTCTTCAATACTAACCTACCAAAATAAAGAAGAAAACGAAAGCAAATTTCTCTTTCCAAAAATCTGGGGAAAAACAATTATTTTCCACTTTATAGTATAGTGCACAATCCAGATAAATCCTTTCCTTTCATTACAGGAGGCAAAACAGTAAACTTATGTTCATCTGATTCCATCTCTGCATTCTGCTCATCTTCAGGTTCTTCTTCTGCCATTTCATTTTCTTTCTGCTTTACTTCTGCGCCATCATTTAATGAAAGTGAAGACTCAGTAGACTTGCTACCATTGACATTGATATCAGCACTTTGGATACTAATTTGAGAAATAAGAGAATCAGCAACTGGTACTTTATTGACTTCTACACTTACGATGGGTTCCTGCTTTACAGGTACGTTACACAAAGAATCAAGTGATTTCTCAACAGGTTCAACATTGGCAGTTACATTACATGGAGGAACAGCAGCCAACATATCAACAGGCTCAATTTTTATTTTTATTGGTTTGTCAACTGGCTCTACTTTTATTTTTGTAATTGCTGAATCAGTTACATTTATGGTAGTCAAATCTTTAGACAACAACTGCATTGAATCAACATTTTTATTTATTTCTAAACATTGAGAGATACTTGTTACAGAGGCATCAGGATCTTTTTTAATATTAGCTGGTGTAATAATAGGATCCTGAATTTCAGTAACTGCTGGTGTACAGTCTATTTTCTCTGTTATAGATGAGGAAGCAACTTTTTCCTTCACTTCTAATTCATTTTCTGATACTGCAAGAAAAGACAAGTAATTAGAAAGATTGGATATTTATATTATCTTAGCAAGGAAAAATATTTTGATATGTATTCATCTGAAGGGGTATCTGCAAATTGTAGTAAGTCAGTGTTAAATTAAAAACAAATTCACAAATAAAGGAAATTTATGACAGAATAAATTCAAAATTGAAATTAAGTAGCAATGAAATATGCAAGTAAATTATATTTCAAACATACAATAAACAAAAGAAAGTCTGTAAGCATTTCCATTTTTATATAAAACAACAAACCCATTATCAAAAGCAATGTGGACAAAAATAAAAATAAATAAATTAGGGAAATTTGATTTTAGGATACTCTTTGCAATCCAGCTGAACAATAAAAAAAAGCTATAATTAAAATGAAATAATTTTTAACAACTGTATACTAGACAGAAATTTATTATTTTCTAATCAGTATTAAGATATAATAATATAGTTTACAACAATAATAATTATGTAAAAGTCTGTTACAATATCGCATAGAAATCATGAGCTTTGTGTTATAACTAATACTAGATTTATTAAATTATTGGTTTGTTGTGATTGCATCCTGGTTAAGTTTTACATTTTGTAATCAAAAATGCCACCTGAAGCAACACTTTTCTAACAGAATTGCAATGTATGGTTCATATTCTGAATTGAATCTATATTTAAGAAACTCATAAGGCATTTGAATTACAAAAGACTGACTGTAATTTAGAAGCAAATTTTAAATATAACAAATGAAAGTCATCCACCATTAATGTAATCCAACAATAATGATATATCAATATCAATGTATATTGGGATTATTAGTAATAGAAATAATTTATCTGTGATACTTCTAGTCAATGATTCATGACAATACTAAATATCTTCCTTACTTTTTATTTCCTACTATTATTACTGTTAGCCAAACTTTCCATTTCAACTGAAACCCAAGCAGAATTTTTTTTTGTAAGATGCAGTGTCAAAATAGTCTCTCTTCAATTTAAAAGCCATCACACCTTATTCATCTGTAAAATAAAAGACACTCCCTTGTAGAATTTTATTCATATTTAATCTTAATTTAATAAGCCAAACCTATTGTTCCAATCATTATATCAAAATTATCTTTCATGCAATGTAATTACTACTACTAATAATAATCATACTAAACACAGTTTGGGAGCAGCGTATTCTGGAAAATTTTATCATGTGTGATATTGGAATATGATGGAGATTAAAGTTAACAACAATAATCTACTAAAAAACTACTAAACCGACTGTTGTCCAAGTTAGGCCATGAAAATCTGCGGATCTTTTAAATAATTACAAAAACTGATAGGAGAAGCTTAACAACTTGACCCATTAAGATTTGAATGAAAAGAGTTGCATTACATTGGAGTCTTAGAAAATTTCTAATGTTCTTTGCACATTATTATTATTTTTGATTATTGATGGCATAACCTTTATAGATGATGTAAAGTATTCTTTATATATTATATACTGAAATGTACTTTATCAGATACAACTATATTGAATTTCAATTTGACAATTCGTTGTTTTCTATTCATGCTTCTCAAACACTTAAGATATAAAAAGATTTCATTCTACGCTGCAATTTGGCTTTTTCATAGATTTTCCTCTAAGACTGTCACAACCTCTAACAAATGGAGACAAGGATAAGAGTCAGTGTTGCACTAACTTCTATTTGCCTTGTTGGTTATAGATCTTTTTGAAAGGGGATCTTTCACTAGTTTTCAATCAAATGTAAGTAAAATGAAATCAGACAGACAAGAGAAACAAATTGATGTTAATAATAATAATAAAATGTGAAGGTTAAGAAAGATAGGAAAAGATATTACAATGAAGTTTAAATCCATCCATGAATATTCCATGGAAATTTTAGATAAAGCTGTTCTGTTTATTAGTGTTTAATGAAAGATAAAAATTAGATTCCTTCCTTATTAAGATTTGAAATGAATTTTTTTCTTTAATTGGAAATAAAAAACAGAGTGAAGATCATCCAAATGAAGAAAAGTATTTCTTCTGATCATCAAGAGCTGGCAAATAAAAAAACAATTCATTACATGTTTCGTTTCAGGCCAAAAAGCGATTTCGGTTTTAGTTACATTTAAAGTAATAACGAAATAATCATGAAATAAATAACTGCTTATTATTATACAATTTACTTAATATACAAATATATCTAATATATATTTTATATTTGACAATATTAATGTATTTAAAATAATCATTTGCCACCCCACCCCCAATTATAATATTCTGAAGCACCTGTAAATAAGGGCATTTGAAGTAGATACATATCTCTAAACATTAATGACAAAATTTACTAAGATTTCATTATTACTACCCTAATATATATCTGAATTTATGTTACTAGATATATTTATACATTAAAAACTGTTTGCTTAAGCACTTAATACTGGATGGATCTAAACGGGTTTGGAACAGTCTTTCTAGAATTTCCAGTACAGCTTCAAAAAAACAGCAGTGAATTTTACATTATGTATGTCCTATATTTTTCTTATTGTAACTGTAATATTACTTCAATGTAATTAATATTGGGATTCACATGTTAATTTATTGAAATTATCTCGTTTACTTTTTTTTCCAATGAAGGAGTGCCTCAAGGGCTTCCTATGCAATCAAACTTTCCAAAATAGAAATAAAATTGGCAGGATAATTAATTTTCACGAAACGTGATAATAGGATGAGAAAGGAGTTAAGATACTTTTCTTTGAAGCACTGCAACTAAATAAAACAATGAATCATCTTTTAACAAGTTTTCATTGTTTTCTGTTCTTATTTGAAAATTAAGTTAATCAAAAATCTGTTATTTCACTATATTACACGTAACGTTTTTGGGCACTGATGATCATAATGCAATTACATTAAGTCAGTTGTTAAGTCTCAGGAAATTTGAAACGATTTGATCCTGAATAATCCCAAAAGGTATGAAAATTCAGACATTACCTTTTTTAATTATTACTGGCTCAGTTTCATCCACTTCCATTTCTTCAATATCTTCTTCTACTTTGACCTCTTCAACTATATCTTGTTCTATCTGATCATCTGAAGGTGGCTGTTCTGTTGCTGACAGCTAAGAGATAAAATTAAGACATTATTTTAAGTCAGAAGATTTAAAGAGTTAAATTTAATTTGAAAACTTACCTTCACAATTTTGTGTAAAACATTTGGATTTTTTTTTTTACAATAATTGTAAGCCATACATTACCACTTAAAATTACATCCAAGACTAAATATAAGCTAAGAGCAATTTCTAAAATATATTAAATATAAGAATATTATGAATTCTTGTAAGATTTATTTATAATGAAGCATATGCCATTCTCCACTTTATTTGTTTACCAATTTCAAAATTAATGACCCATTGGTTAGTCCTAAGTGAAATTAATAATATACAATCATACTGGACAATCTTTCAACTTAACATTGTATTTAAAAGGAAACTGCAACTGAATTCAAAGAATCAAA
This sequence comes from Thereuonema tuberculata, assembly GCA_023159025.1. Taxonomy (NCBI): domain Eukaryota; kingdom Metazoa; phylum Arthropoda; class Chilopoda; order Scutigeromorpha; family Scutigeridae; genus Thereuonema; species Thereuonema tuberculata. The sequence goes on along the minus strand of JAFIDM010009631.1, from coordinate 247,092,252 downwards.
AGGAATTGTTAACATACTTAGAAGGAAGCAGTGTTATTTTTTGGAGCTTCAGGTGAATGATAAGTCTACCCTCCAGCATGGCCATACAATCTTACGGTAACAATTTAATGTGAAATACAACTGATGCTTTTAACATTCAGACATTCAAGTAATTTTTCTTATCAGTGATTCGTCCCCAAATTTCTACAATAACTACTCTGAAGGGATGTCTTTTAAAATACTGCATAGCAAAGTGTAAAATATCAGCAGATTAGTTGGAAGAAAATTAAAAATTCCACTAGTGTAATTTTTTTAATAGTGAAACATTTCACCTGCTGTTTTTGGTTCAAATTTTAATTATGTTCAAAAAAAATGTTCCTTATAACTTTGAATTATTATTATTTATTTGTTTGTTTTATGTATTCAAAAGAGACTTAGCATTAATTAATTAATAACAATCTATCCTATTTAAATCTCAGCCTTCCTTGCTTTAATAATAAATGTCAATGGCCTGAAAGATTTAATATTAAGAGCAGTATTCTTCATCAGTTAACAAAAATATAATGATTTCATTGTAGCAACTAATACTGGATTATGTTACTAAAAGCTGTTAAATGATTCACATTAAATCTTATAAAAATAAATCTCATCCAATTATATTTAATCTTTATAATCAATTTCTTAAAAAAAGTGCTCAATGGCTTATAATAAAATTTCTTTTATTTTTCAATTCATTCAAAATTCCTTTAAATTATAGGAGTAAATGTTACAGAAAGTCAATTGGCTGATTCTACTTTTTTTACAAAAGACATTCCTCTAACATTAAAAGTAATTAACTGTAATTTAAATAACTTCTCTATTCCTTTAAAGATTCAAGTAATTAGTAAATGTCAATTATTAATAATAATAATAATAAAAAAGGAAGGAATTTAACATCCTAGTTTCAAAGTTAAGGTACCGACTCAAGCAATTTAGGCAATTGCAAACCTTTAGCCAATTTTTTGGGCATTTTCAAGATACTACTTGGTAATCTCAACTTAAATTTGACAAAAACCTGAAATGAAAAAAAAAAAAAAAAAAAAAATATATCTTAAAATAATGACTTGCATTTAACTCAGATGTGCCCGACATCCCACCAGTGGAGCACCTTATATTTTTCAGATTTGTAAGAATTCAAGATTATCTCAACATGTGGAACTCGTCTCCACTATCAAAGGAAGCTTACTATTACAATACCATTTGGTATGTCTTTCTATCAAGTGAGAATAATAAAGCATATACAAGCCATATTTATTGAGGATTTTGAAGAATTTTGCAATGTCTTACGAAAGATAAGGTATTAAGATATATATGTATACAAATTATAATGTAACTTATTTCAAGAGAGAAATTAAGTAGAATTCAACACAAAATCATATATCTTAATTTTTCCGCTTAATCTGTATTCAGTATAATGATTACAATTTTGCTGTCCCACATATGGGATGTTAAGAACAAAAGCATCCATTTTGCTTACACTCATAATTTTATATGCAATTGCAATTTTTCTAAAAATACATATTTGTCAATATTATACAACATACATGGGTGAAGGACCTCAAACCTCTGCCTATCTCAACATGGAATAAGAGTAATGATAATGTAGAGGGGAATGATATGACTCCAATTGAGGAATTCTTCTCTTTCTTCAATAACAATCTGAGACAATAGTTACTGAATCAAATTGGTATGAAAGTAGTAAAAATCGAAATGGAAACATTACTTCTTATGAAGTGAAGTGCTTTATTGGAATTCTTATTCTAGTATGTTCAACTTCCATATTTAAGGATATACTGGGGACAGGCCAAGGATATGCACAACTCTGGTGACAAATGCCACGAGTAGAGACAGATTTGAATTCATAATGACAAACATACATCTTAATAGTTACTAATTACACAGAAATAGGAGATAAATGTGCAAAAGTACATTCACTCTTTAATACCCTGAACGCTTCCTTCCAGACCTACTCAGCAGCATCACAGGATTGAAACCATGATCCCTTACTTTGGGAGACATGGCTGTAAACAGCTGATTCGAGGGAAGCCTATCCACTATGGATATAAACTGTGGGTAGGAACAACTTACCTTAGCTATACTGTGTTGATCACAAAATTTTCAAAAAATGAAAATGTGGATATGAGGTATGATCGCCTAGACCATTTCTTTCAACCTCATGGGTTTGCCCGGTCAACTGTTCGACCAAGTGTAGCATGTGTGACATTGGTATTCATATACAATGTTTTAACTCAAATCGCACAAAATGATAAAATTTACTGGAACTTGCTGAACATGTTATTTAGACTGAATGTATTGTTCAGAGTTCAATATAGCCTAAATATACCCACTTTACATATAACGTTAATCTTAATTATTCTTTATTCAAAATTTCATTTTAATGTTCATTTTATATACTAGATATCAGATTTTTTTCTTTTTCTTTCTTCATTTAGATCCAAATAAGGTTTACGTATTATGACTAATAATAATTTAATAACAAATTATGTTCTAAGATAATAAAAAGCTTCTATTAACAGTTTGTTAAAATAATAATAAAAAAAAAAAACTTTTCTAACATCCAATATATGGAACACCTATTTTATCTTTAGTGTAATCTAAAATAATAAAAATAATTTCTGTGTATTTTACATGCATTCGAGACTTCCACAAAACTGAAAATCATTGAAAAATTTCAAATTTGAAATACCCTCAGATACATCTGGGTTAAAATATTTATTGTTAGTGCAATAGTTAATTTTTTTTTTTTTTTTAAATAAAATCTTTTTTTGAAAAATTGCCCGAGATTAAATTATTTTATTTTTATGTATTATTAAATAATTATAAACATTTTCATTAAAGACTTTCTAAATATCATGCAAACTCATTTGATGCTGTTCGTTTCCAAAAATAAATGTTTTGAAGCATTTTTCTATAGAAATAGATTTTAATAAAATTAACAAAAATCTAATTTCTAAAAAAAAAAAAAAAAAAAAAGCTTCAATTTATTTTCTTAAACTAACAGCATCAAATGAATTTGCATGATTCTTAGAAAGACTTTAATGAAAATATTTTTTTATTATGATTATTTGACAACACAAAAATAAAATAATTTAATTTCAGACAATTTAAAAAAAAAAAAAAAAAGTTTTTATTTTAAAAAAAAATTATTATTGCACTATAATAATACATTTTAAACAAGTCATTATTTTACAAATTCGTCAAGTTTTTAAGTTGAAAATACCAATACCTTGAAAACGCCCAAAAAATTTACTGTTTCCAAATTTTAATTTAATTAATTATAGAATATTTTGAAAATTAAAAACGAGAAAATATAAATCCCACATGCTTCACAAGTTATTTTAATTTTCATAATTTTAGGTGCATTGGTAAAAGAAATATATAAAAGAACTAAAAGGTTTGTAATCGCCTGAATTGCTTGAGTCAGGGCCTTAACTTTGAAACTAGGATGTTAAAATTCCCCCTCCCCCTTTTTTTTATTAATTGATATTTACTAATTACTTGAAGAGTTCAAATACTTGAAAATGACCAGATTTGTATTACAAATTTACCATTATTTTCAAAGAAACAAAACACCTGATAAGTATCAAATATTTACCAAGAACTTATTTCTGGTAATCAAGTTTTCCTCAAGTTTATAGTGTAAAACTAAAATAGAAAGTCCAAAAAAGTAGGAAGTAAATACTAGAAAAAGAAAAGAAAGACTGCCCACAAAATTGAAGTGATACTTCTCAAAACTAAAACCATGCTTCATGTTTTCATTATGATTTATTTTCATAGAGCTATAAAATTCTTAAAATAAACAACCTAGTTATTATAATTCCAATATGCTACTGCCAGAATATAGATGTAAGCAGAAATTGAAGAAAGTATTAAAATGAATGCTGGAGTTAAAAAAACCTTGAAATCAAGCAATAAATAGTAGTCTATAGCTTTATATCAGGACAGCATTTATATTTTTGTGCATTTGTAATTATTTAAAATAGTTATCCCTTTACAACTACGCCAAAACGTCTGGAGAAAGAAGATCCTGTTCTTCATCCTTCTTGCATCTGTATCCACTCCTTTGTCTTCCAAATCTCATTTCTTGGTGAGCTGCTTATATGTCCTGGAGGTTCTGCAATGGTCCCATTCTTAGAGGATGCTGTTGTATTTTTATTGTGCAAGGATAATATTTCTGAATAATTACAATGCCAACATTTTAATGATAAATTACAACTATTCCTAACTTTGAAATAAATTACAGAATCAATTACCAAATATTTTGGTCATATTAGTTTAGTAATGAATGAACATTAGACTTTAATTACAAATTGAAGGTTGATTTAGTCATAAAAATTTGGCACAAGATATGCAATCAGTACCTTTTGGAATTCAATATTCTCTCATTTTATTCTGAGATATTTATTTGCCAAAATATTAATACTAAAGTCGCCAGACTTAAGGAGCTAATTTACTGAAACAAATAGACGAATAACCATTAAAATTCGGCAAAATGATTTTTACCGTCAATGGATAAGGAAACCTGAAGCACATTATGAAGCACTTTTCAAAAGGTATGAGATTCTGACAGTAACATATAGATAAGCAGCAACCAATTCAATGACCAGTCATAGTTTATATCAAGCTGTAGATTACCAACTGGAAAATTGGTTATGCTTGATCAATACTTTTCAAGAAACTTATTGCAAAAATATGGAAAATTGGTCAACTCACATTTTTAATGTCTTCGTAGCACACTGGATGATAAGGCTATAAAACGATCAAAAATACAACAAGATTGATTAAAAATATAAGTAACAAAAATAAGTACACACTTATATTGGATAATTATAAGTTCTGCTCATTCTCTTTTTTATTATTTTACAAAATTCATAATAATAAATTACTAATACTTAAAAAAAAGAAAACCCTGAATATTCAGGTGATCAAAAAAGTTTCCATTTGTATTTTAAATTTTTAATAAGTAATAAATTTAAGACTAAGATAATTCTATATTTAACAAACTGTAAATTAAGTCAATAACAATTATTCTTTTTAAATGTAAATTCATTTTAGATTTAATTAAAAACAAAATTTTTTTAAGTGGTAATTTTTAATAGTTTTACAGTTTTAATTAAAAAACAGTTAAAAAATTGTAAATACATTCTTATTTACTAACAGATTCCTAAGAAACATTACATTTGATGGTTTACCTCACTTAAAAACAATGCAAATTTGAAACAATTACATCCACAGTGGAAATTAAAAATACTGAACATTAAAGAATTTATCAGAAATCTTGTATTGATATACAGTGCCAAATTTAGATACAAAGTATAAAGATGAAATATTTCATTTTTACATTGAGAAAAGTTTGTTTTTTGCATAATTTCATCTAATAATATTTTTTTATTAAAGTTGATACCCCTCATGCAAAATAAGGATTTGTGACATTTTTTATTATTATTAAAATTCCTGTTTCTCCCCCCCCCCCCCCCCATGATCCCTATTTTTAGGTCACAGTAAGCTCATCATAAACTTTTAAATAGATATACAATGTTGGAACTATTTGTTTCAAGATTGTCTTATGTTTGTGTAAAGAAGATTTTTTTTCTTTCTGTGTGTGTTTGAGTGTTAGCCATATTTATTGATAAAAATTTTTTTTGAAATATTCTGCTGTAGAACTGATTACGTAACAGATGCAGTGATGAAAGTGGGAAAATTCCATCTGATATGATATTAATGAATTTATTGTGTTAGATCGTTGTAGTCATAAAAATTAATTAACTTTTAAGAAAAGAACAACAAATCACAGCAGGAAAATTTGTACGAGACAGCATTTGCTTTTGAATTTAGTGAAATAATAAACTAGTAAATTTGAAAATTACTTCATGTATAAAAAATTATGTAGAATTTCTTGTTTCTAAAATAAGCAATATCAAATAGTTGTAATGAATGTATCCATTAATAAGAATTTGCAGTGCATATTCAATGATTCTACTACATATTCCATATCATAATCATAAGATACTATGCAGATGTTATTGTAATTCAATGAATCACAATGAGGCAACATCTAAAAATATAGATATCAATAAAAATCAAAGCTTTTTAAAGTGGGAAGGATAATTTTAAAATATTAAAATATGAAGCAAACAAATTTAACTGATTCCATGGCTTGAGGTATTTCTCAAATCGAGAAGGAATTTTTTTTTATCAATAAAATCGAACCAAAAATCCAGTCTAGGAATATATAAAACAAACTATTTGCTGCCACTATTTACTGCGACAGAAAACCAGCTGTATGATTAGTGATTGATTTAAGGAAATCGTGCATTCAAAGATGGTATATCAAATCAGTTTCATAATTTATCTCTAAATCAGATAAACAGCCACAGTAACATTACAAATTCCTTGAAATCAAGGAATTGATAAGAATGTTCATGAACCTATAAACTAATTGGACATTAATGGTTTACTTCTTTAACTACATTAATGAATACATCCTCAAATCTTTGAAAGTGGTGATGTTGTTTGACCAAGGTCTTTGTACAGCATTGATATATATCAAAGTAAATTTCCAAGTTTGTTTGTTTTTTTTGTATCAAGATTTTCAACTTTTATCATGAACACAACACAGGTCAAAATCTTTTGGAACTTCATGGCTCTACTGATTTGCATCTAATTTTAATACATTGAAACTAAGCAGGTTTGCGGAGTCCAAACAGTATTTACAATCCCAACTAAGAAAAACTGATACAATTCCAGAACTTAAAAAAAAAAAAAAAAAAAGAATCAAATCCTCCACAAAAAACATTCTACAAAATCACCAAAATTCTGAATTACTTCAGAATTATTTCCAAGATTTCAAATAACGAACTAAAATTCTTAATAGCTTTAATCTATTAAGGATTAAAATTATCAAGTAGAATTGAAGGAGGGCAACACTATAGTTAGTAAGTCAATGACAAATGGCTTTGAATGTAATTTTGAAAAAAAAAAAAAAATAAAAAAAAATCTGATCGCAGCATTTACAATGTCATCTGAAAAATGATGGAAATGATTGTGCAAACAATATAGTAAGATAAGATTTGTGTTACAAAAAATAGAAACAAAAAGGGACCACATAATACAGCTCCATTAAAAGAAGTGAAGTTGTAAATTGAAAAACGATTTATGGGCAGAGAATATCCAATGACTGTGCACTGTTCAATTAAATCACAGGAGATGCGTATACTTAAGGAAACATTCTAGAATAACTGATGAACAAAGATGCTGTTTTAATGGTTAACCCCCCTCCCAATGTACTCTATAATTTAAGCAAATATTACTTTTTGACAATATTTATGTAGTATATGGAGAAGTTCTCTTTTTAGCAATACCATAATAAAAAGCAAAAATAGTAGACTGAACAAGAACAATCAACATGAAAAACAAGTCTGCATCATGTTGCTTCAATTTCAATTAAAAAACTTCCATAGCTTATAATTAACAAAATCAAAAACAAGCTCTATAAAAACGAGCAATTGTGATGTTACTGATTTATTTAGTAAAGATTCAAAAGAAATAATTTCAGTCACCACAAAAATAAAGGCAGTCTCTACACGATTACCAAAAACCTTAATTGTTTTAATGCTCAAATGTTCCAAAACAATAGATTTATCTTGAAAATATATGCTAAAATCGCAACATTAACAAATTTGGCCTTAATCAGATACGTATTTATCACAAAAAATGTCTTATAATCCTATAAACAATACTAGTTAAGTTCAAAAAGTTTGCTGTTTGCAATGTCGAAATAGAATTAATAGAAGTTTAAAACCAATAAAAACATCATAAAATTAAATTTAAAAATACAAACCATTCTTTTAATGGTTCTCATAATGGCTGATTTTTGCCTAAGCTTTAATATTAATAAACTAGTTGCAGATTTACTAAAACCACACATTGTATGATAAAGTAGATCTATGTAACACCTTTTCTAAGTAAAATTGTGCTTGCTAGTTGTTGACAGGGAGAATCTGTTCCAACACCAACATCTTTGGAATCTTCTTAAGAATCCCTTTCACCAGCTGCCAAAGCATCTTCTGATAGTATAAATATAGATGCCATCACTTCTCTTGAAATGTGGGTGAATTTCTTCAGAAAAGCCTTCTCTTATCACCTAGGTTCGTCACTTGAGTTTTCAGATGAAAATGATCTTCCAAAAGATGTCTCAGCTCTTTCCAAAGGTAGAATTTGGTGATACATTATGATAAACTTGTTACTTGTGATAACAATTAATATAAAAATTAACGAGAATTGTTCTTAACTACTAAGCAATGTATTTTATTCCGATAAGCAACAATTTCTAATAAACACATGAATCTTAAAGAGTGAAGTTAGTTTTTTTTTTAAATTAGCAACAAAGGTATATATAATCAGCCATTCCGATTCTGATTCAGAAACTTTCTGAGCTCAACTGGTATTATCAATATAGAAGTGAATGTATCTTCCGCAAATGTGAATCATTAAAGCAGTGACATATTATAACTATAATAGATATTCATGTATTTCTAATACATAAGATGGAATATCATTTGCAGATCACATTCACAATTTATGTCTTACTATGTACATCAAGAGATGCTGCTCCAGGTAGACAGGCTATGTAAATTGTCTAAGGAATAGGACAAACACTATTATTGAACATTATGGAGTGAATATAGAGGTAACAATTAAGGAATTTCAAATGGCATTAAGTATTCTAAGCATTTCATAAAAAAAAGCATATATTAACATTTCATACAAGGATGGATAGTGAGAATGTTTCCTTTTATGAAGTGATCTCCAATATACTGCTTTGTGCGAGTTTCTCGCATCTTTTAAATTAAACCCGAAAATAAAGCAACAATGCAAAAATAAATTTAAAAATGAAGAAATTTTAGTAAGGTTACTAAAAGTTACAGTGTTCCTTCTCTAGGAATGATGTAGAAGTTAATAAGTGTAATAATTAAAAAATAAATAAATAATAAAATATTAAATCTCTTAGAATGCAGAAGAATTAGAATAGAAAAATGGTTCCGAAAACAATGGATTAACAAGTCTGAGTAACTTAGGTGCAAAAGTCATGTTTCACAAAGATATATGAAAAGTTTTCATATTTACTATGAGTTATTATACTTTATAACATTATTTTTATATGTTCTAATTGTGGTATTAAGTCAAAGTATAAATGTTAGCCAAATTGGAATGTCTTCAAATTGCAACCCATTTTAAATTTAAATAAGAGCATGAATGAATTTGAACTTCAGAAAAACACTTCTCAGAGATTCTAATTTAAAGTGCACAGTACAAGTTGAAAACAACAGCTACAAATTTAAAAAAAAGTCAATAAATTCTGCAGAATTAAACAGAATTTTCATATACAGGTTTAACATAAACGGTGTTCCCAATTTGAAACACATGTAACTCAACTTTAATGAACTTCAGATACATAGAATTGATACCAATGGGGAGAGAAACTTTTAGTGTTTAGTGACAAAGCCACTTTCCACCTTTTGGGAACAGTGAGCAAACATTAGAATCTCGGGACGCCAAACCCGCATATACCTACTTCAGCGTATGCACTATTCCCTTAAGTGTTCTGTGTTATAACCCATGAAAAAGTGTACGAGCCCTTCTTCAGAGAGCAAACAATCATGGGAATTTCTTACCTGGACATGCTACAGCAATGGTTCCTGCCACAGGTGGAGTAGGACATTTCTGGTTTTATCTTCAAACAGGATGGCAGCACCCCCCCTCATTTTCACAATGAAGTCAGAAGTGACCTTAATAACAGTTGGTCATAATGATACTGAACTTCTTCAATGACCTCCATGTTCCCCAGACCTGACATCCTGTAATTTTTTTCCCTGGGGGGTGGGGGGTTAAAGATAGTGTACATGCCACCCTTACACAGACCATCCCTCATCTACCAGCACGAATCTCAGATACCATTACATCAATCAATCATGATATGCTGTAACATATGTCTGGCAGGAACTTCACTACAGACTGGATGTGTGCAGAGTTACTACAAGAGCTCACACTGAACACCTGTGATGTACTGAAACAAAATTTTGAGTTTTGGTACAAATTTCATGGAGCTGAAGTTCATTAAACATGATTTACAAAAAAATTAAAAATTTACATGATTCAAATCGGGAACACCATTTATGCTAACCCTATGTGTAGATATATGTGTGTGTAAATATACATACATATAAAGCTTCAAAAGATATTTTTTTTTCTTGTTAAATTTTCATATTAAATCAGAATTAAGTACAGTAATACCTTGAGATACGAACGCCTCAACTTACGATTTTTTTGACATACGACGAAAATTTTCATATAATTTACACCTCGAAATATGAAGAAAATTTTGAGATACGAATAGCTAGTACAGGGACGCCATCTTGAATGAATTGTTTCATCAAAATTCTCTTTCTGCCTCCAAACACGACGTCTATCCTCCAGCCCATGGATCAACAAGTTATTTCCAACTTCAAGAAGTTGTACACAAAACACCTTTTTAAATGGTGTTTCGAGGTGACTGAAAATACTAACCTCACATTAGTTGAGTTTTGAAAGGACCATTTTAACATTGTAATCTGCCTTAAACCGATTGATCTTTCCTGGCAAGAGGTTACCATGAGAATCCTGAACTCTTGCTTGGAAAAAACTATGGCCCAGCGTTTGTACTGAGCGTGACTTTGAGGGATTCGAACAGGTAACAGAACCACTTGTTTTGGAGGAGACTATCTCTTGGCCGTTCCATGGGGCTCGAGGTGGATGAGGCAGATGTTGTGGGTCTGGTGCCGAAGCATGCAGAAGAACTCTCGACGGAGGAGCTGAAGAAGTTACAAGAGATGAAGCACTCAGAGGTGATGCAGGAACTCAGCAATGAGGAGGAGGTCGAGAAGGAGGAGGTGCTATCTTCACGTGAAATTCGCGATATCCTTGCTAAGTGGCAAGAAGTGTCCGATTTTGTAGAAAAGACACACCCGGAGAAATTGTCTACAGGGAGAGTCAGTGCATTGTTCAATGACACGGGCCTTGCTTATTTTAGAAACATTCTAAAAAAAAGACAGAAACAGATCTCTCTTGATCGTTTCCTTTTGAAAAGACCACTTCTTAGTGGCGATACACCCACTGCAAGTGTGACCAAAAGGGCCAGACGTGAGAGTGGCAGTGATAGTGATTAGTCTTAGTGTAAGTAAAAAAATATAGTACATTTATATCATGCGTACAGTACAATAAACATTGTATTTATCTTATATTAAATCTATATTTGGTTGGTATTTAAAGCATGTTAATTATTTTTTTGGGGTAAATTCGTATCACTGGAACAAATTAATTCTATTTCCATTAATTTCTATGGGAAAAATTGATTTGATATACGATTTTTTTGATATACAACGATCGTCACGGAACGAATTAAATTCGTATCTCGAGGTACCACTGTACAAAGAAAGGAATTTCTGGAACTAACGAACAAATGAACTGAACATTTTAATCCAAAGCTATTTAAAAAAACAAAACAATTAATATGCTGAAAACAATATAGATAATAAAACAATTTCCTTATTTCAGTTTTTTTTGTTTTTTAAAAAAAAAGGTCCTACGAAGAGCTTATTTATACACAAATTCTCTGTAAACTGTGATGCAATTTTAATTTAACATTTTTGTGGATAAAGCAATTTTAAATATAAGGTTTGTAAATTATTCATTCCTTATAAAGTGCAAGCTTAACATTGATTCTAGTTCCTCACCAAGGTATGAAGTTATCTAAATAATTTAAAATACCAGTAATGTTGTTCTTGTTTAAAGAATAATCAAGTATCAAGAAGGTAAACAATGTATTTATTTCTTTAGCACACAACATTTCTGATATACATTTTATTTAGTTTTATATAAAAATTGAAGCACTCTTTTCTTGCTTTATATACAGGGTGATTCACAAAGATATGCAGAACCTTCGGGAGCTCATTTTACATGTAAAAGTAAAGAAAAAAAGTTATATAAACATAGGCCTGGAAATGCTTCGGAATCGAGTTATGGCTAGCGTAAGATTTCGTCCATAATGTAGTACCCTGGGTTAAATGAAGATTTGCTGGAAGTCTGGGAAGGTAAATTAAGAGGCGAAATCAGTGGTTTCTTATGGTTGTTAACGTGAAAAATCGGATGAAACATGTTGCAGAAGTGTATCTCCCAGTGGTTTGAAGCTTATCCCACGTGGAACCTACAAAAAAGTTGGCAACACAGTAACAGCTGTTCATCAATAATGTGAATTGCATTGTTTTGATTTATTGTGAGAGCTAACAACTGAGGTGTAGTCCATGTGCATATTGTTGTACTACATTATGGGCGAAATCTTTCGCTAGCCGTAACTCGATACCGAAGCATTTCCGGACCTATGTTTATATAACTTTTTTTTTTCTTTACTTTTACATGTAGAATGGGGCTCCCGAAGTTTCTGCATATCTTTGTGAATCACCCTGTATATATATATATATATATATATATTTATTTATTTATTTATTTGGAAAAAATTTGAACAAACATCCTCCCCTTTTTTATAAAAAGCATGTGTAAACTTACATATAAATTCATAAAATGTAACATTAGCAATAAATAAAACAAATCCTTTGTCTCAGTAAATATATTTAAAGGTAACTTAACCTTTTTCTGAATTCTCTTTTAAGTGTGAAAACTGTTGTGATTCTTTTCATATTGTCTGATTGAAGTTGATTATCTTTTAAAAGCCCTTTATCAATGAAATCTACATTTATTTCATTAAATGCCATTCCTATTCAATTTAACACATTGATTTATTAACAACAATGTCAAAACATTTCTCCAGGGATAACTGGTTTTAATACAACTGTAATCAATTCAAATTTGAACAAATTGATTCTGGGAGACCAATCGGTGTAAGAAATCAAATACTATACCTTGCCACTTTCCACAATTAACAAAATCTATTTACATCACTCGGGCCATTTTAATAAGTAACATTCCAAATAATAAAGTATTTCTTGTTTAGTCTTAATTTTCAAGGCACTAAATTTACTGCGTAAAGTATTTTTCCCCCATTTTACTTTTTTAAACTTTAAACTAGTTAAACTTTTTTTTCTTAAAAAAAAAAAAAAAAAAAAAAAAAAAAATCATAAAAGCCATAAAATCAGCAAAAAGCAAGAGATTTACTAATTTCAGTAATGCTATTTGCACAGTAAAAATTAGTGTAATTTCACAAAAGTATGAATTCTAATTTGGGAAGTACAAAATTTCTTGTTTATCACTTTCTAAATTATTTCAGGAGACTCACGACTTACATTTAAAAGATGACATATCAACAGACACATTAATATAAAAAAAAATTGAATATATTTTAAGACCAGCATGCTTTTTGAGGCTTTTGGATAGTAAATAATAATGTTATATCCTCTCAATGCCATCACTCATTTTTAAGAAAATGCAGATTATGTTAGTGCCTTGAAGATCACAACAAGCTACAAAACATTTAACCAGAAATATGAAATTAATAATATACTTAAATATCTAAAAATTAGGGATCATTTTATTTATTAGAGCTTATGAACGTAGTTTTGAATTCATTAGGATAATTAAAACCAATTATCTTCTGGAATTTATGTATAATTAGTTATGAAAGTGGTGTTACTCCAAAACGAATAGATTTATGAATTTTAATTATGTTCCAGATTAAAATGCAGGAACAATTTCTTTTTTTTTAAAAAATATTTTATTTGACTAATTTAAATTGCTTTAAATAAAGCAATAATATATTTTCAATGTAGATATATGATATCTATAAAACTTTGTATTAAGATATATAATATCAAAAAAAATGCATAACAGACTATATAATATTTTTAAAAAAATATCAAAACAAGTAATATCTACAAATTAATATACAGCTTAGGTAGGTAAACAGTTTTTCAAACAATGACTATTGTTCAAATTAAGTGTATAAGTTACTATGGGTTTTCTAGTAAAACTGACCATCAGCTGTACTAATAAATAAATACTCCTAAAAATGTAGCTAACATATTCATTTGTGTAAATTAACCAAATGAACTCTAAAATACCAAGAAAGAACTTAAATTCACTCAATTCAAATAATATATAACTACATTTAGAAAATAACTGGATGACAGAAAAATCAAATAAAATATGCCATGCCTTTTCTTCAATTCGCAATGCATCCCTAAGATGCCATTCTTCTTTCTCTTCATCCCAAAACTGCTCAAAAGGTTCTCCACAAACAACACATATCTGCAAAGAATTAAATACAGTTTACATTTCTCAAATAACAATTAAAAAAAAATAAAATTAAAATTAAAAAATGTTAGGATCTTAAAGTATATTTGCTTACATTATCATCTTCATTTTCGCCAACTGGAACACTGGGGAGTTCTTCAGTTTGATCCTGTTCTTCGTGTGCTTGGATTTCAAAGAAGCTTCGAGCTAAAAGGGAAAGGAAAAGACATGTTATTATGTATCTTTTTTCAATATCTAAATACATATTAACTATTACAATGTTTAGATTATTATTTTTTTTTTTAATTTTATAATTCATAAATAATTGAAAAAAAATGATTATGTATATTATCTTATAAATTCAAGAATTTTTAACAGTAAAACTCAATCTTTCAACAAACTTAAGCAGCTGAACAGACAGTATTCAAATGAAATGGAACTCCTTCAGAGAGATTTGAAACAATTCTTTAGTTCTTATACCAGTGATATTTTAAAATTCTGCTTTTAATATACTGTAATGTTTACTGACCTCTTTCTTCCAAGTCCTCAACTTCCTCGAACTGAATCCAATCCTATTTTTGAATAAAATATCTTACATTAGTTGCAAGTAATTGTTACAAAATTTAGAAACACCTTCTTTACTAAATATACGGCAATTTATAATAGAAAAATAAGTTTTTCCAGTGTTTTAATCAAAATAAATACATAGATATCTGAAAGTTTATTAAAATTATATTTTCAAGAA
This sequence comes from Thereuonema tuberculata, assembly GCA_023159025.1. Classification (NCBI taxonomy): domain Eukaryota; kingdom Metazoa; phylum Arthropoda; class Chilopoda; order Scutigeromorpha; family Scutigeridae; genus Thereuonema; species Thereuonema tuberculata. Next base: position 247,077,188 of record JAFIDM010009631.1, on the reverse strand, counting down.
TTTTCTACTACTCTTTCTCATTATGTGCTTTATTTTTGCAACCTGCTGAATTCTGTCTTATTCCTAATGTACATATGTACCATGATATGAGACTCCTGGAATTCTTAGAATGACATGTTCAAAAACAATATTGATTAACAAGGAATTTCCATTCCTAATTGGTGGCAACATGTAAATTGGTAAAATTACATAAGAAATTGTTTGGTTGATTGCAATCAAAACTTCAGAAAATTTTGCAGCTAAACCAAATAAAACACATGATGGAAGGAATAAAAAATCCTGACATGTTTTTATTTTGAATTTATGTAATAACCGCTGAACATGCAATCAAAATGCTTTTGTTTTTTCTTCATCCCCAAATCAAACCTTTGAAAATGTCAGTCATTATCAGGCTGTTTAAATTTTTTTAAATCTTCTTTTATATAGTAAGCAGCTGAAAAATAAGCAGGAAGTACAGAGAAATCAATTTACTATGAGCAATTACTAAAAATTTGGAGCATGACAAATGCAGAATGAATTAAAAAATATATACACACACACACAGATAGTCAATGTTCATTTTGTTTCTCATGACAGGTTGAGGTTTGCATGTTCCCTTTTTATTCATTATTTTATTAGGTTCTTGTAAAGCCCATTTTCCCATTTATTTTGATTTTAAGCCACCTTGTTTCTTCCACTCTATTCTACCCCCCCCCCTTCTTATTTTTTTCTTTAAGCCTTCTCTTATTTTACGTTTCCATGTGATTCCTTAATGTATCACTTTCGCACACTAATTCTTGTATTCCTTCTTTTTATATTTTCTTTAACTTTATGTCTCTGTTATTATTGGTTTATTTGTATTACATGTTTTTGTCATCCCCCCTTATTTAAACAGCCATTTTGAAATAAGTTTTGCTATAAAGTTTTAGCAATCACATGTAATGTCTCAGGTTTCTGATCTGAATCAAATTTGACCTAAATCTTATTTTTAATTGTCATGAAAATGTTAACTTTATTTAATTTGATAATGGATCATACAAAATAATGGATACTTTGCTCAACCCATTCATTTCTTCTGCCATGAAGAAATAAACCTGCTAGGGTGATGTGTGTCTAAACAATCTACTGGCAACAGTGCCTTTATCGCTAGGTTCTTCTGCACACAGAGCCTAATTACTGAAAACTTGCTTCCATGCACAAGACTTTTCTCAAGGATGAAGAGTGGGCTCTGCATTGGATCTGTCGTCATTTAAGGAGGAGGTTCCCAGCCTTAGAAGCATCATCTAATGGGATGACAATCATCTCAGCCAATTCAAGAGTGTCGACCCGTGGGTATGGTTACCTACCTTAAAAGCATCAACCTGCTGGGAAGAAAATTCCTCAGCACCCCACGTCATTCTTTGTGAAAAGCCTAACCAGCATATTATGGCCAAGTGAATGTTCATTGCAGGGAAAACACTCAAAATGCTATAAAATAAAAATTGTGATCCCAATCTGCATCACTTAGTAATCAACAAACTTAATTCATTATTGAATCGCTAGCGAAAAATAGTGACTTTATGCCAATATTTTTTTATTTTTTTTTAGACACTTTCCTTAGGAAGTACAAACAAAACTTTAAGCTTATTTACTGTGTTGAGACTGACAATTTTAACTCAATTTTTGAACTATACCACTAGTATTGGCTAAAAACTTTCTGATATCATTTTTTTAATATTCATTTTCATTCTTCATTGTTGCTAGAAATATTTTAGCATTTCTTCATTTATTTAATGTGACAAAATTAGCAGAAGAACAGTCTGGTGTTTCTGTCTTGCTCAATTTTATTTTTTTTGTCAAATTAGTAGCAAAGTAGCTTTTTTTTTTTTTTTTATTAATTATTCACAGTGGAATATATGATAATTCTCCTGACAAAAAAAAATTGGTAGCAGAGCAGAAGGAAGAGTTTATTTTTAAATTGTTCTCTAGTAAAAGAAAAAAAAAAAAACAAACAGTAATTTTTTATCCATATCAATATAAATATATATAAAATCTTTAATTGAAAGAAATGATTCATCGAACTAAGACTGAATCAGTGACTATTTAAGAATACATAAAAAAAATATTCTAGGTTCTGAATACTGACCTGTGTATCATAGAACCATTTCCTAGAAGTTGCTTTCTTTGCACTATCTCTCTCTCTTCGATTCTGTCGGAAGTGCCAGTCCAAATGTTGAGCATATTTTTCTGTTTGTTCTGAAGTGAATCTAACGCCACAAGAGGAACACTGAATTCCTTTGTAAAGCTGTGCGATAACACCAGGATAATGCCTGCAAAATAACAAGTGATTTGTAATGCACAACTTCTAAAAGCACTGTAGTAGTAGTAAAAAAGGGGATTATTTCTAAAAATATTCACTGTAATCTATAATTCAACTAACATGAAAAAATCTCCCAGAATAGTTGCACAGTGTAATAATCTAACCTAATATATAGAATAAATTTAATAATTCTCTGAATTATTGGGTATCATATCAAAATAAAGTAACACTACTGTAATAAAAACTACATGCTTAGGACAATACATAAGGCAGCTTAACGTACATGTATTAAAATAAGAGAAAAATGAAAGTAAAACACACTTATAAAATACATGAATTAGCAGGATAAAAGGATAGTAGTAAAAAGCATGGGATCCTATAAGCAGTGCTCTTCAGGATGTGTGGGGGGCAAACATGGCTCCTTTATCTATCTTCTTCTTTAAGTCGTTTAACAAGCGCCTGGATCCGGATTGCCACGGAGCCAGTATACTGTTGTACGTGTTATGGCTTGGCCAACACCTTGTGTTACCTTTTTCCACTTTACTCTGTCAAATGTCAGTTCTTTTCCATCCTTCAGATCTAGTCTATGCTTAGCCAGATCCTCTGTCACATGTTTTCTTGGGTGCAGATTTTTGGACCTTCTAATCAGTATGTCGTGGTGTCCAGAGTAGTTTGTGTGGTAGGCGGTTTGTAGTCATCCTGCACACATATCAAAAGGACACAAACAAGCCTTAATAAAGACCCCCCCACACACACACACATACGTTCATTCACAATAACATGTTACAATGAAACTGGACCCCCTCTCCCCACCTACTTCTCAGCTGCCAAACCTCTCTAGCACCACAACAAACTTTCCCACCTCCTCCTTGCTGAATCTTTCTATATCATCCAGCTTAAGGTCTAGAATCCTATCACAGGCGGGCAAAACACTTGTCACATTTGGTAAACCCCCTTAATCCCTTTCCTCCCCACACTTCCACTATGTATCATCACCTCATGTTGTCCTACGTGTTTTGTGTCATCCTGTACGTTTGTGCTGTCCCTAAAGATGGAATATGCACAGTATTCCAAAACTGTCAGTTTACTATCATCCTTTTAATCCTGTTACTCCATGTATTTTACAAGTAAGTGCATTTCATTTTTCTCTGCATTTTATTAGGACAATACCTATCACCATTCTATGAAAAACATCTCCTGACAGTCATCCTATATTGCTTTTTAATGTTCTTTATTTCTGGACGATTTCATTTCTTTAAAATGTTCACAAATTAAAATATCCCTACACCTTTTATTGGTCTATCCGAGTCTAATTATTGGGTTGGCCAAAAAGTTCATTTTTTTTTTTTTTATGTACATTGGCACTAGTAGTACTTAAGTGTCTTTGACGTCCTTCAACCCCATTCTGTTAGATTGTATTGTGAGAGCAGTCATATCAGCATGCATTTAAAACAAAAACTGATCAAAATTCACAAGTTTTGTGTTGCCAATTTAATATTGAAGATGGAAGAAAATAAGCACACAAGAACCCATGTTTCTTTGATGACCAGGCAAAACTGTTATAGCTTGGCTGGGAAGTTTTGAATCATCTGCCGTATTCACCAGACATTGTACCTTCGGATTTCCATTGATTTTGGTCTCGACAAGCTTCTCTTAATGGAAAAAAAAAATCTATCTCCTGTAAGACACCAAGGCACCTAGAACATTTTTTTTGCTCAAAAAGTTAAAAAGTTTTGGGAAGATGGAATTACGAAGTTGCCTGAAAAATGGAAGAAAGTAGTGGAATAAACTGTAGAAGACTTTGATCAATAAAAGTATTGGTGAAAATGAAGTGTATCTTATTTTTACTTAACAACCCAATGGACTTTTTGGCCAACCCAATACTTATAAATTGTTAAAATCATAACCCTTTTTATTTACGTATAAAAGATTCTACTTACATCTTAAGACTTTCTGATGTAAATTCAATGGATGGAATTTTATCAGCATCAGCATCAGCATCTGGTTTCACTACTGGTTCCTCTGGAGCAACAGGCTCTTTAACCACCTCTTTTTCCTCTTCTTTTTTAACTTCTGCAGTAGCAGTTGCCAAAATACCAGCTAATACAAGTTTTTGGAATAATTCATTAATATCAACCTGGGGCCCTGGATTTGGTACGGTGGCAGGAATCTCTTGCGAAGCAGCTTCTGTAAATCCTGCAAAAAGAAATCAAATTTAATTAATAATTTCACCAATAATTATTCATTTATGATTCCCTAAACAGTAATCTTTATTTTTTGTTTTTCATTTCAGGGTTGCCACCACAACTACACAATGAAAATATAGTTGCTTACCATATTTACTCGCCAAACTCCCCCCTCTTTTTGAAATTTCCTAGTACAAAAATGGGGAGGGGAAAAATATGCGGTGAACTGGAACATTAAGAAAAATCAAAGTAAAATAATATGGTTGAAAATAGTTGTAAATAGCGATTTTGTTTCTGTAGTACAGTATTCATAAAATAGTAATTATTAACTTACGTAATTTAATTAATTTTATACATTTGATCAGCATTACCGATTTCAAAGAGGAAGAAATCATGTTGTCGGAGTTGGTAAATTATGACACTGAAAGTCAACGATCTTTTCAATCTACTCCCTTGTCAGTCGCTGAGCCACAGTTGTCCCCCTTCATAAACTTAGATCACATCTTATCATAAACTGGACAGTCCAACCTCTGCTAGCTTTAAAATTTTCAGTTGAAATACCATTCCTCTTCACAATTTCTCAGGCCTCCAACTGAAACATTTCATGAGAGACCAAGATCCTGTTATTTCATAGTTCCATAACATCCTCTACGCACGTTCAGGTATTTACTACACTTTGGACCTCAAAATGATTTGAAGCGGTCTTAGCTTTTCCTAATTGTACTTGTTCCTCCAGCATATTAGTTGTGGCTCCACTGCAAATTGTCTTGCTGTTGCCTTTACATTGTTTTTCTTGGCATATGGTAAGAACTTGCATTTTTGAAACCCATGCACAACTGTTGTTCTTTCTTCCATTTTCAGCAGAGCTTCTACAACATTGTCAATATTTCTAGAAGAAAGGATAAGAAGTATGCCAGTCATGATTGTTCAGTGGACTAGGTATCCACTAGATATCCAATGTTTGGATTATCTTGGGTGTTTGGTGAAGGATTTACAGTTTGTGAAATAAAGGATTAAAAAAAAACAAAACAAAACTACTGTAGAGCTTCTGTGAAGACACTCTTCTTGGAGAAAATAAGGGGGGGATTAACCAAATTTCCCCCCTCCCCAAATTTTAATTCACTGAACTTGAGGGGAATTATGCAAGTAAATACGGTATCTGGACTATTTAGCAATCTTTTTCTAGTATCCTTATATGCAGATTTGTAAAAAAAAAAAAAAAAAAAAAAAAAAAAGGACTTGCATATGTAGAACAGAAAATTCTGAAACATAGCTAGACAATTCTAAATATGAGTTTATAAATTACAAGCAAACAAAAATTTGATTTCATAAGCCAACCTTTGTTTCCTTCAAATAAAATTGAATTTATTTCTTTTTACCTTCCTTTACCACCTTAGGGATTCCCCCCACTTTATTTTTGAGAATTTTAGAAGAAACATTAAGATGAAAAAAAATTTTATTTTTGAGGTTTGGACTGCCATAGGCCACAATTCACGTGATATCGAGAGCAATATGGCCTATGGTAGTCTAAACCTCAAAAACTTTTTTTTTTTTTTTGTCTTATGTTTTTTTTTCTAAAATTCTCAAAAGGGGGCAAAAAAATCCTTAAGGTGGTCTTTTTTGAAGTCTTAAAAATGCATTCTGATAATTATCGTTTTGGTCTTTATCTTAAGGAAAAACCAGAATAAACACCGGCTTGACGAACTGTTCCCAATGCTAAAACTCTAGCAACCATAGCAAAGGGCTCATTAAACTGTGATGTAGGTTGCTACACCACTTAAATGGTCCATTGGCCAAAAAAATTTATGACAGAATCTCCTCTTTATATCGGATTGGATGCTAGTGATGTTCAAAATCACCATTGCTGTTTTATGTTACCGATGCTATTTGAAAATGGTCGTTTTTGGGACTGTTTTGCTTAAAAAAGTTGCCAGTCATTCAAGTTCAAAAATAGTCACTAATATAATCCCGCATTTTAATGTCAAAAAATTCCAGGAATTTCATAAGACATAATTACTTGTCAAACTTATAAATTTGGCAAGAGATCTTGAAGCACCTGGAAAATAACTCCCTTCTTTGTTTGCAGATGGAACATGTGTTACAAAAAAACCTACTCAAACTAATCTTACTGCTAGCAATCAACAAAAAGAAATTTGGTGCCAAACTAATAATAGGGCAACAGGAATGTTCAACTATTTTCTTGTAGTCTACAATTTTTTCAAGAGAACTCATGAAATTTCTTCATAACTGACAAGGATAATTAATAGGATGACTAATTCGTCACCTAAAAATTTATAGAACTCAAAATATCAAGGTTCATATATACATAATTTAAAATCTATAGATTAAAAAACAAAACAAAAAAAAAACAAAACACGTTCACATAAAGGATGATGTTTTTCTCTTACCAAGGCTTGATGAAACATACTGCTTTGTTAATATAAATCCTCCATTGCAGAATATTAAGTGACAAATTATATCAAAAAAAAAAAATCAAACCTATAAACAAAGTTTAAATTTGTGAACTACATTGGCTTAAAAATATCATTTCAGTTTTATATATTTAGGATCTATAAAAGTATTAGAGCCAGATTAATATCAAATATTGTTACCTATTTTCCATTTCACAAATTGTAAAGCTAAAATTAAAATGTAAAGTTTCCATATTTTTTTTAGTAGATCTTTTCTCCTAAAGCCTCTACTATTAAATATTTGTAACATCGCACCAAATTTGAATGTAAAAACTAAATTTAATATGAAAAAGCAAATTTTCAAAAAGATTACACGTCTTTTCTTTTTCAAGCCTTAAATAACAATAAGTTGAAGAACAATACTCATTACATTAAAGAGAAGAAATGAAGAGAAATCATAAAGAGATAAAAATTTTATATATTGAAAGAGACACCAAGATAAAGATAATAGAAAGTATGTGTATCCGGAACACAAAAAGAAAATATGAATAGGAATGATGGTATTGAAATAGAGAAATATTTCATAAGATTAGCTAAAAGTTTTATAGATAAAATGTGCACAAAATGTAATAATCAAGGAACTGAATTGTTAAGCCGTATCATATATTGTAAGTAAACGGTATTGGTTTCAAATATTGTTAATATTTTCGAGGAGTTTAATGTAATTTGGAGTATTGTTCTTCACCTTATTGTTATTTAAGGCTTGAAAAAGAAAAGACGTGTAATCTTTTCGAAAATTTGCTTTTTCATTCAAATTTGGTGTGATGTTTAAAATTAAAATGATTTTTTTGTTTTCAAGAAAAATTGGGAATGTCATAGCAGTAATTAATTTTTTTACATATTAAAATCTTTCTTAATTCTTTCTTCTTCCCCAACTAATCTCTTATTAATACAATTAATGTTATAATCAATTGCTTACCAGTTGGTGGAAGTTGAGCAAAACTGGGATCAGGATGCTGAATGTAGTCAGGTCTACTGGAAATATTGGAAGGATAATAATCCTGTGGACCCAGTGGATGGATGTGTAGCTGATGAACTGGCTCAGGAACATATGGGGCACTCTCCCTAGGATTCGGCATTAAAATTCTGTCATCTCTGATTCTCCCAGCATCCATTCTTGGTATTGATTCACCACGTATACGCATATCAAATCTGGGTCGTGGAATATCAAAACGATGTCTTGCATCAAATCGTGGTCGTGGTCCAATCATTCGAGGTCCCATCAAGTTTCCTCCCCTTGGCATTGCTTCTCTTATAGACATATTTTCTCGGTAGGGTGGCATCTGTCTATAAGGCAACATTCTTGAATTATCAGCATATTCCTCAATCAAATGCTGAGGGCTATTCTGCCTTGGACCACGATCTCTATGTAGCATATGACCACCTGGAATATCTTCATGTTGTTGCCCACTGAGTGTTGGTCGAGATTCATCCCTTGGTAAATCATTTCGGTTCCAGTAACTTGGAACATATTCATCCCTTTGACTCATATCTCTAGTATTTCTTACATCATAATTTCTTGGATACGGATGCTCTCCTCTATAAATGGGTTCTTCAGGTGTATGACGAACAGGTTCATCTCTCCATTGCTCATCTCGCCATTCATCTCTTCTTTCCCTAAATGGAAAATGATCTCTAAAACCATGACGACTCATATGATGTCTTTCTTGATTTCTATCTTCAGGACGAATATGATCATGCCTACTATCATATCTAGGTCCATGTTGAGGACCACTGAAATGTGGATCATAATGAGGTCCTGTCATTCCACGAGGATCAGGTACATCATGAGTTGCATGGCCTCTATTCTCTAAACGTAGAGGGCTTCTTGACTTACGATAATCTGGGACATCTCTTCTTTCATCACAATCGGAAATTACAGTCCTATGAGAACCATAATGGAGAGGACTCCTTGATTTTTCATGGGAAGCTGGCAATTCAGAAATTCTACCTTTATTTAGTTCTTTGTTTTCATTAAAGCAAGCATTGACTTCTTTTTTATTAGCATTTACAATGTTCTCGCTCATCTGAATTTCTCCTTTGTGACTGTATTTGCCATTGTTTTCAAAATTTCTTTCACTGTCTTTTGAGATGCTGTCCTTTACAGTTTGTATAAACAATGACTTTATATCTTCATTAATTTCTCTAAATTCAACTTTTGGTGGTGGGCCTCCTAATTGTACATTATAAACTTTATTATTAAGAATAACTTCAATTGGAGGTCCTTCAAACCTTGCTTCATATGGAGCATTACCAATGAAAATTTCTTGCGTCGGGGCACCAAATTTCACATTATATGATTTACCATCCAAGACAACATTTTTGGAATCACCTTCAAATCCTAATGAGATAATTTGATCTCCTATAAAGACATTAGTTGGTGATCCTAAAAATAAAACTTCTCGTGGTTCAGTATCTTTATTATACACCACAGTAGTAGAGCCAAATGCACGAATGTTCATTATTTGGTCATCAATTGTAATAGTCCTCATCAATTGTTCTGTAGGTAAGCGTGAATCTGAAGATAGTAAATTTGTAGCACTTTTTTCTTGAGGACTGATCTGTTTTGTTGAAGGTGATTCTATATCTTTAATGGCAGCTATTGGTTTTTCACTGATCTTATGTTCAATGTTCATGTCCTTCTTTTCTTGTAATGATTTTACATTATCTTCAGTTGAAGCTCTAAATGAATCATCATTATCAATTTTAGGCTTTTTAGCCTCTGTTAAATTCATCTGTCTTTCAGTGGAAGAAAGTGCAACACCAGAATTATCTTTACTAGGCAAACTTAGTATATCTATTGCACGTGTTGAACTTTCTCTCCTTTCTCCTAAATTGTAAGATCTAACATTACCATATTTTGAGAAAGTCTCTCTTCTACCACTGCTATAAGACTCACGTCGTCTATTTGAAAGTAACTTTTCTTTAAATTGTTCTTCCTTTTGCTTCTGTCTTAACAGTTGAAGTTCATATAATTTCCCAAGCTGATTCATAATCTCACGATACTGCTCTGAAGTAATTTGTCCTGCTTTCAATTGCTGTTCAGCTTGTTTTAAAACTTCAGCTTGTCTTTCAAACATTAGAGCATTAGGTATATTCATATCTGGACGACTTTCCTCCTCTGACTGCAGTCTTTGATACATAGGATGCTTTCGAAGACGATTTGAATCTTCTGGAAGTCTACCAGACACTTTCCCCTGCTTATTAAATGCTTTGTGCATTTTTGGATCATTCTTGCGAAATGACTGTTGGTATTTTCCCTTGCCACCACCAAAGAAATTTTGTTTAGAAATACTTGACTCATTTGGTGCAGTGCTAACAGGAACAGAACTTTCAGATTTGTGTAATAATCGTAAATCCAAATCCTGAGTTCCAAATCCAAATGGATTTTTATTCATAGGCCTAAGAGGACTTTTAAATTCATCCGGATGTTCAGCTTTGTATTTTGCCCAACCACCTTGAGCTGGACTACAAGGAGGAAGTGAAGACTGGGAATTTGGAGGCAACTGTCGATAATCTTGGTCTTTACATCCAAATAACCTAATAATGAAATAATAATTAAATTATTATCAAAAAATACATTCATTCAAATAGAAACAAAAGTAATAGATTATGTAGTGAATGAATTAAGTATTTCTGAACCTTATGATTATTTTTGTTCTCTCAGAAAAATATATTTTATTTATAATGCTCTTTTTAGTTCTAGATGTTAGCTACATAACATATATTTAGAATTATATTTAACTTTTTATACATTAAAAGTATTTCAATTTCATATATTTGGCAAGTCTGATTTGCCACTCAAATACAGCAAACACTAATGAATAAAAGGCTTAAAAAGTAATTAAAGCAACAGAGGGGGGGGGGGGGGGGGGGGAAACCCACACAAATAACTAAAGGGAAATGATTGTGTGTCTGTTTGAAATGTTTAGCATATTTCCCAACACGCAACAAACTTCAAATTTGGCATATGGGTAGTTCCATAGTGTAGACAATGTAGAGTATAAAAAAGTTTGTTATTTTGGAGACTGGGATTAAATTATCATGAATTGTGTGGCAGCCCCCAGAAACTAATGTCAGCAAACTTGCAATACACCACAGAGGTATGTGGTCTGCAATGGTTTCCCTAGCATGGAGGAAGATGTTTAGGTGCCACTGGCTTCTTAAGAGTTAATTTATACGAATTTAACATTAATTGGTAATGATCACATGATGTTTCACCAACTGGGGAAGATTTCATGTGAGGGGGGGTGAAGAAGGCCACAAGGGGCTGGGAAGTCTTAAATTCTCCAATCTTGATATTAATTTGCTAGATCCTATGTTACATATGCAAGGCTTCCAGAGGGAAGCAAGGGTAGCCAGTTAAAATATATATATATATATATATATAAGAATTCATCAGCTACCATGGAGCTGTCCACTAAAAGCAGCACTATATCCATTAATATTAAACTTTTAATGACACATTTGAATTATTCATACACTTATAATTAATTTCCTCTGCCCTTAACTTATTTTTAATTCGACATCTATTAAAAATAATAATAAAGCCATAGTCAATTTACAAAAATAAATAAATAAATCTTACTCATCAACTATATTTTCATCACTTTCTACTTGCTTTACTTTCTTGGCAGGAGGTTCTACTACAATTTCTTCTACTACTTTATTTTCTTTAGCTTCACTATCTCTCTGGAGACCTTTCTCTTTATTAGTGTTAAGCCTTAAATCTACGTCGGTGCTCTTAGAAGCTTCATTTCCTTCACTCATTTTCAAAATGTCTGTCTTTTCAGCCTGATAGTTTTCTGCTTTTGTCTTTTCCTTGTTCTCCAATTCTGTTTTGAGATTCTTTCGGACTTTGAGCTCAATTCTTTTTTCATCTTTGTTACTAGCTTTATCTCCATGTAAAGGTGAGCGAGATCTCCCTCTGTTAGTTGCAGTTTTCTCTTTCTCCCTGTATCTTTTGAAAAATTTGTCATGCGGGAAGTTCTTATCATCAGCCCTTTTTAAATTATCAGGAGACTCACTATCTTTGCGATTTGTTCTGTAACTACGTCGATTCCTGAAAGATTTGTGTGCAAAAGACCCCTCTTTCCTATCAGTTAAATCTCGCTTATTAGTTTTGCAATTATCATACTTTTCTTCGTAATCTTTTTTATTTCCAGGTAAACTCTTCCTGTCCTTGTCAATCTTCTGTTTGGTATTTTTATCAACATCAACTTCATTAATTTTTTCCTCAATTTTCTTCTCTTTCTTTACATGAATGTTCTTTTTAGAATCATCTGTCATTTTGACATCTTTCTTTGGATCTTTAGGTAGAGGTTTTACATCTATTTTGGCTTCTGATTTTCCTGATATTTTCTTTGTTTGTTTATCAACTTTCTTCCTGGGAATTTTCTCATTTTTCACTGACACTTCTTGTTTTTTGGTTTCCAGTGGTTTTACTTGCTGATTTTTTGCCTCATTCTGCTTTTCTTGGATCTTTTCCACAACCTTCGGAAGTAAAGGCATCTCATTTGATATAGGAAGACTAGGAGTAACTTTTGCATTTCCTAAATCTGCCACAGAGGCTTGTGGCTGTTGCTTTCTACTTGCATTATGTAAAGATGGTGGTTTGTGTAGTTGCTGTACTGGAGTTAATGAATCTGTTTTACACCCATTATCAATTGGGGGATTAGGTCCTCGCACAACTCTTGGATCTCTTGCAAAACGTGGGTCTTTTGCTAAATTGCTTTCTTTAATCAGCACCTGAAAAATATGAACAAATGTTTTAAAAAGGATGTTGTGAAAAACGTTTTGTTAAAATAAAGTTTAAGGAAGACTACTGATGCCAATATGGCCTTGATAGAATTAAGACAGTAAAGGACATATCAACAGTTCTTGTTTTGATGGCTTCACTCCGATAACAGGTTTATAATCTGGGAAATTTTATAATTCTTACATAATTGCCTTCTGGAATTATTTTTATAATAATAAAATAAACATTTATAATATCCAATTAACAGATAACAGTTAAACCACAAGATAATACAAATAGGAAAATATTTTTGCATTTTTAACAGCGAGCTGAAACACACACACACACACATATATAAATATATATATATATATATATATATACACACACACACCATTCAAGTCGTTATTTTTTTTTTTTTGCTATTTCATTTAAGTGAAAATTTAATATTTAATTTGTAATTGAATAAAAAAATTAAATGAAAGAGATTTAACGTGCCTGAAAATCGAAAGAAATGGGCAACAAATGAATGCACGTTAAGAAATCACACTTTTTCTAAAAATTTAAATATTTTTTGAAAGTTTAGTTTTTCAAAGAAATTTAATAAAAGGTGGGCAGTGGGGAGGGGAGATTGTGCAAGTTGATTTGGATAATGTGAATTTAACTGTAAATCTTTATTAAAATCTTAATATATGTAATAAGAGCATCTTCAAATAACACAATTCAGCTGGAGCAGGGGTTCTTAATCCGGGGTCTGTCAACTTCAATGGGTAAAAAATTACATCTTTATTTTCACTAACCTCCAAGAGTGGCTCAAGGTGTTAAGCAAAGCATCACCCTATTAAGGCAGTCCTGATGAGACTGGTTGGAAAAACAACCTTTATCAAGGGTGGCTACCCCATAGGTTTTCTGTGAAAAAGGGTTTGGCTAGCTTATTTTGACCATTTCCTTGGGAATCCTGTGTGTTTTATCTTATGTATTTAAAAATATTGTGCAGAGAAGAGACCCCATAGGCTTCACCAGATTGTACCACAGACCCTTTTAGCAAAAAAGATTAACTATCCCAGAGTTAGAGGCTCTTCTGAAAATGAATTCAATATCTGTTTCGTCTTGATTGCTAATTTTTTATGCCTCTATATTAACATAAGGAGATGACGAAAGACATGTCAAATACATGATTGATACTATACTGAATAGCTGTAGGCAAGACCAAACAGCCAAGGCAAGCTTCAGTATTTTAAGTTGCAAACAAGCGTCAACAAACAAAACCAGTTAAAATTCATGACTAATGAAAGGGTTTGGTGATCCACGATTGATTTTATTCTTCACATAGGATATACACAATAAAGAATATACATAATATTCAACAACAGAAATAAGAAAAAAAAATCAAAAACTCCAATTTAAAAATTACTGGCAATAAGAAAAAACAGATTTTAGCCAATCAGAATAAACAAAAACAGTTAAAACTTACATTCTGGGGCTTAACAGGAATTTTGGGAACTGGAATATCTGCAGGTGGTAGAGTAATGCATTTGAAATCTGCTACAGGAAGTTGAATTTGAGGCTCTTCTTTTACAGTGTTCTGTAAATATATGATAAGCAGCAAGTTTAAAATAAATCTTCCTACCAATTTGGCAGAACATATGTCTCTATGCAAATATTACTCAAGAATTGTTTTTTTATTTTTTTTATTGAGAGCATAATTATGACAAGAGATTAATGTAAATTAGTATAAAACTTATATATAATAAATTACTAGTTTGAATATAGTGTGGTGTCAAAATTAAAAAGGTTTTAGGTGGATTCTCTAAAAGACCATCAGAGAATATACAAGATTTCAGATCAATTACTTCCAGAATGGAAGAAAATACGGAGGGTTGTTTACAATTTATGGTAACGATTTGGATTCGGGTCTGTTTCCCAGAAATTCCCTTTCTCCACCAACGAACATGCTCTATTTAATGGCCATGAGATACTGCTATCGCTCTGCAGCGCAGTTTCCATTGCAGGAGACTACTGCAAAGAACGGGAAGACTTATACGTTGCCACTACTGCTGACAACATTTCCAGAGTACATCCAATGAACGTCGGCTTCCCAAGGCTCTTTTTAATAGTCTAAAAGCACAAAAATCCATGGGCGATGCATCTGGAGACTTCACTGGTATCTTGATAAACGGTATAGCCTGGATTACGGTTCGCTGTTCCATTCGTGTCAGAAAATTCTGGGTCGATTTGGACGTATGGCTGGACGCCTTGTCTTGGTGGAGACGGACCTTGTAAACGTCGTTTCCGTAAAGAGCATGTAGTACCTTTGTATAAATTGGCGTCAGTATGTGATCCTGATAGTACGCAGAATTCATTTTTACATTTTGAGCCACCCTCCGTCTGTAGCTTGCCTTGATAGGAATAACCCGCGACTATCATGAATCCCTTCGAAAAAGTTTCACAACATTCTCTGTACCAATTTGGAAATGATCTGGCTCCCACTGGGCGATAAAAAAAAAAAAAAAAAAAAAAAAAAAAAAAAAAAATCGCCCTTGGTTTATTGCAGTCGGACAGATAAACATATGCTTTGTCTAATGTGGCCACATACTTGCATTTATCCCCAGAGATATGTCGTTCATACAGTTTTCTGCAATTTGTCTTACATTCTGAAATGTGCTTTGGTAAGAGCTTGTGAACCTTCCTTTTCTGTCTCTTGCTTTTTATGTCCCAAATCTTTATGGATAATCTTGTTTATGGTACGAAGAGATGTTCCTACCTTTGCAGCAATGGTCCTTTGGGTCATTGGATTGTTCCCAGTCACCATTTTCTTGACTTTCTGAATGACAGTCTTTGTGCGACTTGTAGGTGTCCTTGGATTTGCTTGCTTTTCAGTCCCGGAAATCTGTCCTGTACGGGCCAAACCAACACCAGCCAACACATTATGAACTCCTTTCTTCGAAATGGTGAAACCTTTTCCTACATGCCGTAATTATTGCAGAATAACTAAATTTCGAGTCGTAAAAGGCTGTAACGTACCCTTCCCAAAACTGACACTTTCGGCGAACAAACTAACCCCCACTCCTCCACACTAATCGTTAAGTACTCACCTGTACGTTTGCATAAATTTGCATACCTACTGTGATTGGTTGAGATTTGCCATGCAAATCGTTACCATAGATTATAGACAACCCTCCATATACCTTTCTACAATTTTACAGCCTTACAATAGTATTATGCTTTATACAGGAAACCTGAATGATACTTGAAAGACAATGAAAGTACAAAGCATGCAATACATATATTAAAAATATTAAATTCATGTCAGGTCTAGTATTAAATCAATTTCTCCATAATGGGGGAGGGGGAAACCAGACAATACTGACTTCGTGAAATTAAAAACTAGAGACTACCAAAAAAAAAATAAATAAATAAAAAGGAGACATGTCTCCAGGCTAGAGACAAACTAAGTTCTAAATTTTAAATCAAATGTTTATAAAAATAGCCACGCATATTCAAATTTCAGAAATATTTCAAAATTTGCTCTTTAAGATGGTTTTGATATACTAAAATTTTTTTATTAAAAATTAAAATTTCTAATACGAGTCACTTGTTCATCAAACATCTTACAATAAGCTCAGGACAAGCATATTGCACTGCAGATCCCAAAGTACTCCAAGCTTAAAGTTAAAGCAGTCCCACTACAGGCCAATGCATGCCCTTGGGGTCGCGGGAGGTAAGGGCTCCCGGCGCTACTTGATCAACAGGATGAAGTTGAGGTCGGGTGGTCAGCACGACACCCGCCCGGCTTTAACTTCAAGGAAAAAAACCCGGTACCCATTCTATAGAGGGCTGGGTAGACCCTAGGACCCGTCTGGATGAGAAAGGAGCGTGTAAAAAATCCCCACCCTCCGCTGAGGCCGGGAATCGAACCAGCCACCTCCAACCCGCAACCAAGCACCTAACCATCCGGCTACCAGGCCCACACTCCAAGCTTACTGCAAAGAAATACTTTCCCCCATTAGTTGAACGCTACCAACTTAAAAAATCCCTGCTAAGTCAAAAAATAGTTTGTTTGGTCTACTGTAGTAAGTCATTTTTTTCCAATTTTATCCAAGTTGATAGGCATGTAACTGGGGGTGGATGTGTGCCAGGACCAACACCCCTTCAAAGAATATATGTATGTAAATGATGAAATTTGAACTACTCACATCATAGATTTTAGTATTAGATCATTTAATTTTAAAGTTTCATTTAAAGAAAGCAGTCATTTATAAAAATTTAATGTAATGGACACCACCTTTAACAAAATCTTGGTAAGGTAGGGTTCTATTAGAGCTGCATGAGTCGATCGGAGAATTGAACTTGCAGTCTACCTGCAGGCTACAGAAATGAGGGGAGTGCAACCGCCTTCATGGTGTAGCTTGTGAAGTTCATTCAGCCCAAGGCGAAGAGTGACATTCCCATGCTTTTCAGTCTCAATTGATTCCTTTACTGAGGCGGCATTATTTTAATGATTTTCATTCAGAAAGAGAAATCATAATTGGCTTAGTATATGATCGCCCCAAACAAAAGAAAAGAAACATTTCAATAAATTTCATGGCTTTCATGTATTTTTTGCAGTTAAATAGAAGCTAATATATTAAGTTCAATAGGTTGTGAACTTGAAAGGAAAATGGGACAACTAAAAGCACCTGGGTCTAACAGACCCAGTCCGTCCGATCTAGGGTTACAATATTTAAAAGTATATATATTACTAAAAAATTTTAAGTTATTAAGCAAAACTTCAAAATCCATATTTCCTAAGTTCTTAGATGCATGGCCTTTGTCTTAAAGTGCTTAGGAATATTTTTTTTTTCTTCCTTGTATGGACTTTTATAAGTATTGACCTTAGTGCTATAATGATCAAATGATACTAACAAAGTTTTATAGCTTTCAACATGAAGTTTTAGTTAATGTTCATTACATGGAAATGAACACAATCTAAATCTTAACCCTGAATGGGGTGGTCACATACAACTATTTTAATTGTATCTTTAAATAACAGATGGGAGCTGTTCTTTACAGTAGCTTCCGGAAATAGTTTCAACTATTTGTAGGAGATTCAGTCACATAGCATCCTTTGTTTAGGAAATACAAAATAATTCTGTCCACACTGACCACACTAATCTCACTGCGCATTGTTTGTATTCATTCTAAATTTTGTTAAATTTTTACTTAATTTTCTATATATTGCCACATAACTGATTTGCATTAAAAAATTACAATATATTGTATTTGTCAAACAAAGAAAATGATTTATTTTTACTTTTTTTTTTAAACAAATTACAGGTATTACAAACTGTGTTTTAGAAACTACCTATTTTTACCTGCAAATGTAATTAACAGTTACTGAGTTTAAATGTTCAAACTAAACAAAAAGTACTTCGGTCTGAGACCGACCACACTGTTCTAGGATCTCACCACACTTAATAAGATTTAGTGAAAAAAAAATATTTTAAATAACAAGTGTAACATTATTTGAAAATTCATAAAGTTGCAATTTAATTGATTGTATCCTAAACAGCTGTTTTAAGGTAATTGACAAATTCATTTAAATTCCACAATTTGGAGATAAGGGCAAAGATTGGTGAAAACAAAATCCATTAATATTTGTTTATCTTAATTTTATAAAAACAAATTGGCTAGTTTTAGCAATGTGAAATATAAATGAATTGAATTTTTAGAGTAGAGGACAATTAAGTTTTTTTTTTCCTCCCATTCTTTAAATTATGTACTTTCTCTGAACTTTTACTTCATGCAACTATCATCAATGTGAAAGTATGAAGATGTACAAATATATATATATATTACTTTAAGTTCTTACTCGATTCAGATTCATGTGATTAAACTAACAAGGGAATGTCGCGAAGTGTTACTCTGAAGTTGATATTGGTTTATGGGTCACTTTATAGACTTTAACGCCGAGTCCGAATTTGATATTCATTTTCATCTCCGGTTAATAGTTTGAGATATCCACATGGGGGCATAAAAACTTTAATTTTCTACAACTTTTTAACAAATAGAGATAGAATAAAAATGCCAACGCATTTATGTTACTTGCATACACGACTACCATGTGTCAATATGTAATGAATCAGTCAACTAATTTCAAAATGGTGGACTCAAAAACCTAAATTTATGGCACTTTCAATGGAAAATAGGCTCATCCAACTAACTCAAACCAATTGATAGGTGGCAGCACAAGACAGAGCAGTTACAGCAATTTGATAATAGATGGCACCTATGTGCGCAGCCAAATAAAACCAATAAACTTACTGTTATTTAAATCTCCTTAAACTGGTCTTGACCTTGAACATGGCTTTCCTGGAAGGTGTGACAAAACATTTAATATCACTGCTCCCATCTCCATCTGCGAAACATCAATGGATATTCGAATCGCAGAAAGAGTCGTTCAATTTATAAAGAATATGATTACTTTGGATGTGGAGTTTGATGACATTCGTGTTACGGTAGCTGTCCAGGATAACGTTGAGGATGTCAGCTGGGAACCTGAACCTGATTTAGCCACGGAGGCAAAATGCACCAAATTCTCCAGAGAGCAGAAGGATCGTCTTGTGGAGGCGTATGATATGGCTTTGAAGACAGATAAAAACGCCTTGAATGCTGCACAGAAACTAACTTCACAACCCATTAGTTGAGTTGAGATTAATAGATATCGAAGACTTTCAAGGTTGGAGAAAATTCAAGCTGTTCGTGAGCATGTCAAGATGATGTTTGATGCCAAAAGAGCTGAAAAACTTCCTGTGAAAACAATTGACCTTCAGGCTTGGGATGTTCAAAAAGCCCGTGAGATTGGCTTTGACTGCTTCAAAGCATAAGAATCGTGGGCAAAAAGATTGAAGTTTAAATTGCACATTTCGAGCCGTAAGGTCAATAAGTTTATGACTTGAGTAGTTGAAATCCAGAAAGGATGATCAAACAATAATTTGATCAATGATCAATCAATAAACATTTTCATTGTTAACATTTTATAAAGTTTTTGTTAATCAGTGTAACATAAAATTTGCAAATCAAAATATTTAAGTAAATTTGACTGAAAAATTACTTACAATTATCTTTTCCATTGAAAGTGCCATAAATTTAGGTTTTTGGGTCCATTTTGAAATTAGTTGACGGATTCATTACATATTGACGCACATGGTAGTAATGTTTGCATGTAACAAATGCATTGGAATTTTTATTGTATTTTGTTTAAAAAGTTATAACAAATTAAAGTTTTTACACCACCATGTGGATATCTCGAAAACTATTAACCGGAGATGAAAATGAATATCAAATTCGGACTCTGCGTTAAAAAGTCTATAAAGTGACCCATAAACCAATATCAACTTCAGAGTAACACTTCGCGACGTTCCCTTGTAAGACTTGGCAACAGAAATATAGAATGAATTACATAACTGACATTTGTAGGGTTTTTTTTTTTTTTTAATTTTTTATTTACATATATACACAATTTAAAAATTCAGATTTATTTTTTTTAAGTGCTACTTCTGAAGCAATTTTCAAAGAATATAGAAGATAGCATAAAACTGTTTTCACTTCTACTTTAATTCCTTCAATCATCGGACCTTATTGTAACTTACTAGCATGTATAACAATGAAGGGCTAAGTAATATTGTCTCCATAATATTTTCTCAAGATACGATGTCCAGCAGTCTTATAAGGCTTTTAGTTAAGAAATATTTCAATAAAAATTACTGGAAATTCTTAATTTTTCCATGACAAAAACATCAGCATGTTCTGAAGTTATTTTTGCCGTTATCAACCTGTTTTTACAAATATATAAAAGTACAGCCTCTTCATATATAGTAATCATCAATCCAAGCTAGCAAGCTGTTCGAGTCTAAAGGATCATTAAAATTAAAATTATGTCCTTCATACACTTGCTGGAATCTCTTAGACTTCCATTTTTTTTTTCAGATTCCTTTAAAGTTCATGGAATTAAAACATGCACTAATAATAAAAACTATGAAATTTGAACAATCTGTTCACGAGACACAGGCAATTGGAAATTTTATAGAAGTTGCAACAAACAGAAAGACAATCTCACTACTTTCCCATCTTGTTACGTGGAAAAACTTATAAAAACACCCAACCCTAATGAAATATTGTAAATAAAAAGCTTAAAGTGCACCATGAAAGTTTTGTAAAAAAAAAAAATCTGAAAGTGCGCACAAAGGTTCTCACACCCTGAAATATTGTTTATGTACAATTTTGTTTTTTATAGGATTTAAAAGTGACAATTTAAAGAAAGTTAAATAGACCAAATCTCAAAACAAATAGGACAATGGTCACATCAGTGTAGTGTTTATTATCCATGAACGTCCACATTGATTTATTGATGGATCATGTAATACAACACTATGCAGTTACTAATTCTACAGAAGTATTTAAGTGCCAGATTGTTAATAAATGAAGAGGATGCTGAAACTAAATTTCTACATCCCGAATGATAAACGTCCAGTAGATAGACTAATAAGGATAAAGATCTGGTTTCATTTCTAATAAACTTATTGTAAGTGAAAATGTTAATTACATAAATTACTAAGTCTTCTGTAAATCAATATATTTCAAAAGAATTCTGAGTTGGCTTATGTTCTCTTTTGTATCTCTCAAATCAATCTTACAGTGAATGTGAAGAATGGAATGAGGTATTTATCATTATCAACCAAGCTGAAAGACTGATGTCCCTGGAAACGTAGGGTTGCACCCTTTTCATTTACTGAAACTACAAAAGAATATACCAATGCTCCTCACTTATGCAATGTACAACATGTAAGAGTTCTGTGTTCATGTAGTCAAAAATAATTCGACAACAATATTTTGCTACAATGACTAATTTTCATAGGAACCTATTAATTGCAGTGCTTGTAGTCAGTCTAAAATAACAGGATAATGGTCAAAGATTAAGAAATGAACATAATCACAAATTTTACATAAGTCAGAAACTGCCAGTCTGCATCATCAATTCTATTCTTTTCACCAAGACCTAATGCCTATGAGGTGATATGTTAAAAAATGCACTTATTTTCCATGCTCTTGGCAATAAGATATAGCATATTCTTTTGTTTTACATTGCAATTTATTTGATCAATGCAGATTAAGCCTAACTGCTATTATAGTTATGACTCCAGTCTTTCCAAAACAATTAGTTATAATATGAATCTCAGCTCTCCTCAATCAATTTCTTCAGTGCTGCTAAGTACTGAGATACTAAATCATGAATTTTCTACAAACTGTTTTGCCTCTTGGTAGCTTGCACAATATAATTTGCCACATTAACTGGTCAATCTTATTTGAAACAACTCTCATAAATGCTTGCCACTGTTTTTCACCCTTACTTCTTAGAGATTTCATTGAGATTAAAATCAGTTCTATGGTACTATTTGGCAATTTTTTTTATCTATTTTAATAATGTCTTTGCTTATGTTATTTATTGGCATGATACTTCCTTTCAGAAACTATAGGATAGTATAAGATAGCATAGGGTTCTAGGGATTAAGATCCGATAAACATAAGTTGTTAGATGTGACTTAACTGCCAACAGACTAAGTCTTAAAGCTTTTTGTTCAGCAAACTCCTCTTTTGCTGAAAACATGAAATTTAATTTATTCAAACTTAAACTTAAGTGCTTTAATGGCTTGCTATAATTTTATTTTCATCACAAATTGTGTTAAGCCATATTATACAACAAAGACTATATTCACATTAACATCAATAGCTTTTAAGCACTGAACTTTTCTAGCAACGTCCAGAACATTTTCGCAACCTTTTCCAGCTGAACTTTTCCCAAGCACCGCTTTAAAAAAAAAAATATTCCAGAGATTCAATTTTTTATACAGAGTCTAATTAGAAATCAGAATTCTAGGCCAAGCCAGCAAAAGAGGTATGAAGATCTTAATCAGATTTCAAGAACAAAATTTGTCATTTACCAGACACTGAAATGGTTGCTAACTGATGCTTACCAGCCAAACAAATTTCTACAACTAGTTAAATGAAAATTAAAAGACTAAGCATATTTGGATTGTAAGAAAAATATATCTATGAAAGACCCACATTCACAGAAACATTCTAAACAAATTTTAAGCTTTTCAAGCTCTAGTCTCTAAACTATGTTCTTGCATGAAATTATTATTTAAATATATTAAAAATAAAAATTTTCATATTTCATATTTAATTAACTACTCTGTGATCACTATTTTCATGGACGAGTTCAGCACCACAAACCTTACAGAAATTGTGTTTGTGTTCCGGTTGGATTCAGGTTATTAATCTTAGAATATTCTTGCTAGAAATTACCAATCTTCAAAATTCCGCTACAATGGACTGAAATGTCAATTTTTTTTTTTTTTTTTTTTAATATAGATTAAAAAGTTACAGAAACAAATTTTTGAACTCAAATCTATTTTTGTAGGTCTCCAGTTTGCCAAACCCTCCACCATTTCATAAATTTCAGATTGTATAAATCTTTTGAAAGCCTATATGATCCTTAATTGAGAATCACCTTTCTAGAACTACATTTAATATAAATATTTAAAGTATCTTTGAAATATAAGTTCTATTTGTAATATTTATATAATAAATTTTAAACAGTATTTAAACATTATTTCACACAAACCAAACATGATCACACAATATAACTCATCTGTAGTGAAAAATTCCATTATTAGTATGATTAAAGGAGTATGAACATGGGATATTCTTTCAATATAGACAATTTCAAGAGAGGAAAACACCTTCAAAATTACAAATTTTGTAGTTTTCTATGAATTTTCAATTTACATACAAATAAATAGATAAAGCACTCATTTTTAAGCATGTACAGAGGAACACTACCCAAAATTGTAAAATGAAATTAATTTTTCATTATTTTAAAATTTTTCACAAAAAATTATCCACATAAAAAACAGTATTTTTTTTTGTTTAAAAAGGAAGAGCACGTTTGCTTTTCACTACACTCTTCAGTTTCTGGACTTCTAACACAAGTTACTTCCTATTTACTACAGGAACCTCAGCAAAATCCAAACTCAAAAGATAAAATATGCAATTTTTATTTTTGGAGCTCTTCTCTAATGACAAACTTTAGGCCTAAAAATTACTTAAAACTTGCTTTTTAAAAAAATTTAATTTCAAGGTATAAATTTTAAGGAAGTCTCTCTCAGCAGATTTTTTATTTTTTGGTCCACAGTACATACTCAATTTCAGTTGTAAGACCTATTCATATAATTTTCTACAAGGGCCCCAAAAATGTTTTTTTAAACTTCAACTTACCAGAATATAGAGTAGAAATGAAGTACTACTCAATCTAATGAGATTTAATTCACTAACCTTTATCAGGAACAAATGCTGCAAAAATTATACACAGTGAGAATATCTTACTATTGATAGTATCACAGGAATAAGCTTGTTCTGTTTTTCAATGGCATCTATACTTCATTCAAGATGCCTTCGCTTGTTGTACCAGCAAGATAATAAGATTTTGAGTACTTTTATTTCCTCATTTGACAAATAGTACGCTTCTTTTCACAAACTACGTATGTACCTTGTGCTGTTAGCATTTGATCAATTGAACCCCCCCCCCCCCCCCAACTACTGGTAATTACTTTTTGCTTAGCAATTCCACTTATTTATTCTTTTTGCAAATGATCATTTTGCAATCTTCATCCTTTGAAATCCTATGAATGACTACAGTTCTTATCTTGAGACACTTGTTTTCTTAGGGCAACAAATATCTTTAACAAAGGTGTTTCCCATGTCTACTTGGCGAGTTAAGAAATTTCAGCACAAATTTATCTGCCAAGGTATTACAATACCCAAATGGGTATAGTTGCGCATATATTCAAGCCAATGAAATCCCTTAATTACTTCTTTCCATTATAAACTATCTTAAACTTCTGACATGGTGTACTGCAAATCAGTTTTCTCTTCTAGTGGTTTAATTACACTTTATTATTCTTTTGCTTACGTGTAAGGTATGCATGATCAAGCAAGGATTCTTAACTTGAAAAAGTTACTAAGCATGAAGTCCTAATTTCCAAACAGCAAACAAAATGTAATCTTAATGTAAACTTAGCTGCTGCTTTTTTTTTGGTGGGATTATGCACAAACTGTACTATCTAGAAACATCTGTTACAAAGCATTTTTGTTTATAACTTGCAAAACTTTTGATCATTTTATGTTCTGGTCATAGTGTATATGAAGTTCATTTAAATTATAAAAAGTAAGCACCTTTCTTTTTACACTTATCAGGTTTCCCAGATATTGAACTTCGGAAGAACAAAATGCTACAGAGCAAGGCGAGAGTGAATTTTTCATAAAAAATATCTAAAACAAAAACTGTTAAAAACATTTTTTTAAATGTTTGACTATTTTGTTATGTATCTTATAGATCTTTTTTACACCTATAGAAAAAGTTTTGAACATTATGTAGTTTCATGCAAGATATCTGTTTAGAAAACAAAAATGCATTTTTCAGTTTAAAAAAAAAAAAAATTCAAGAGGTTTTGTAATAAATTTTTTATGGACGCATGCTTATTTAAGATTGCTAAAAAACAAGGTGGCGCACTCAGTGCACCACCCGTGTGAAATTGTTCCGTCCCATAAGCCGTGTAAGTGAGGGTTATATGTTTTTGGATGCCTTTACAAATTTTTAATCTTTTTAAAGCACTTTTTCTAATTATTCTAATCTTTGAGGTGAGGGATAATTCATTCCACTCATTTTGGGTCAAAGTTATGTGATAGGAACAATAAATCTGAAGATTTAACTATTTATTCCGTCTCCTATCAATTAAACCATTCAAAACAAAATCTGGGCACAATAAAGCTTAAAGGAAATTTTTTGCAATCATTTTATTTGGGTTTCTTCTAAATCTTTAAATGGTTTGTATATTCCTTTGGCCAATAAACAACTATTTAAAATATCTGCATGTACTATGAAAAACAAATACAATAAGTAAAAATATCAATAATATTGACTTACACAGATCCATAATTTCACTTGACATTTGTTATGTAAATATACCACTGAACAGCAAAAGACTATTCATAAAATTTTGAAAAAAACCAAAAAACAACAAACCATAATTTTAACTTTTATTTTCCTTTTCTTGCAGACTTTATAATAGGGATTACTTTTAAAGAATAAAGCTTTAAAAAATTTAAAACGCTTAATGCATGCAAAATTATGAAAGTGCTCATTGTTGTGTGTCAGCATCATCTTTATTTGAATTTTAAAGCAATTGCTGTTATAAAATTAATAAAAATCTGAATGTCAGTTATGTTGAACAGGATTGCTTTCATTTCCTCCATTTTTTTTCTAAAGGAAATGAAATTTTAACTATTTATGTGAAGTCTATAAGGTTAATTTTACATATGTTCAGCCTGAAGTCATTATTCTTTCCATAAAATTTTTTTTACACACCTTGAAATATTTTAAAACAAAAACAGAGGCAGTCGTCACAAGAATAACTGCTTTTTTGAAGAATTTGGTTTTTGTCCCAGGGCACACATGTTAAGTTGCAAACAGCTAAATAATCCAATGGAATTGTGCATCACAATAATTAAAAGACACAAAGGTTTTAAAATAAATAATGTATTTTTTTTTAATAACGATCTAAGTAGAGACGTTTTGATTCCACATGTGAATCTTTCAATCTGTCAGTTACAATTCAAGCATTATATTAACACAACTTTTTGAATTGTAACTGACAGATTGATGACGATTCGCATGTCGAATCAAAAAGTCTTAGTATAACGATCTATTTATTTAAAATAGTGATTTGAAACCTTTGTGTCTTAATTATTTATTAACAGCTAAATAATGTTAAATAATGGATAAAACAAGTGTAGTGCATAAAGACAGAAAACACCTTCCATATTTTTACAAGAAAACTTCCACA
>JAFIDM010009631.1:247006256-247050170 GCA_023159025.1 Thereuonema tuberculata | reverse complement strand
CAAATTTTTAAACCGTTCTTTATCACTTGAAAAACTCGATCAGGCATACTTAAAACAAGAGTTTGGAGAATTTCGGGCTTCAAATTAAACCAACTTTGTTCAATTTGCATCTTTAGATCTTGAACTGTTGCAAATTGGTGCCCATTTGCATAAACGTCCCTCGAAAGTATTCCCCAGAGGTTCTCCATGGGGTTCAGGTCAGGACTTAAAGCTGGCCACTCCATAACTTTAACATTGTGGCGTATAAACTACTGCATAGTGGAGTTAGACACATGAATGGAGCAGTTGTCTTGTTGATATTCCCATTTATTTCCCCCTAGCAACTCCCCAAATGGAAGTAAGTGGGCTTCAAGAGTTCCTTGATAATCATCAGAATATTGTCGACCTTTCAAAAAAGCAATAACAGTTTGTTACGTTGAAGGAGAAGGCTCCCCACACCATTACTGAACCCCCTCCTTGTTGCCTGCTTAAAAAGGACCTTGGTTCCTTCAGAAGATCGTGCCAATAGTACTTCCATCCATCAGGGCCATCTAAATTAAACTTTTTTTCGTCACTGAAAACCACACTTAGCCATTCGCGTCTTTGTAATGCAGGTAATTTCTTGCCCACTGAACTCTAGCATCCTTATGGTGTTTTGTAAGCTTTGGCGTGCCTCACATTTTATGATATTTTAAAAACTTACTTGCTTTTAGCCTTCGGTGGACTGTAGATTTTGATACTGAAGCTGTAATTTCTTTGGCTGTAGATCGTACAGACAAATTTTCGGTCGAAACAAGTCTCACAATTTCTCTGTCTTGCCTCTTTGTTGTCTTTTTTGGTCTTCCAGGACGAGATTTTGGTTCGAAATTGTCACCTTTCGCTAGGATTTGATAAATTCCAGCTTTGCTATGCTTAATTCTTCTAGCAATATCTACAACTCTCATCCCACGAGCTTTTAAACGATGAATTTGTAAAATTTCATTTTTCGTAAATTGCACGTTGGCAGGCATCTTTGCAATCAATCAAAAAAGGAACAACCCACTAGTTTTTATCTCAGGAAGCTATTACGTCACGTGTACAAATAATAGAATATGCAAATTTATATTTTTATTAATAAAAACAGCTCTTAACACCTTTTGTCCATAAACTTTTGGGACAGCATTTTTTCGTTTTTATTTTTTAAAAATAAATTTATGATCTCTCAGTTGTTTGAGCGTGTTATTTGAAATACCCTCTTAGATATTTGCATAAATTATTTCGTCATTCACACTTGCTTATTAATCTCTTAAACTTGAAAAAAAAAGCTGTCTATAAACTTTTGGGACGCGCTGTAGTCAATTTTCGACAAGTTATTTGGTAATTATATCAAGAACTTGAAATTTCAAAAAAGCAATTGCTTAGTAATTTAAAAGTGCAGCCATTTACAGATAAAATTTATGAATATAAAGAATTCCTTATTAAGTTCCTATTTGTCTTAACATTAACCAGATCTGCAGAAGAAAAAAATTACAAAGGTTGATCAGAAAAAAAAAAAAAAGAAGTTTACAAAGCTGAAAATCTGAAATATCTGATGGAGGGCTGTACTGCTCAAGTGTCTTAAAATCTTTCTCAGTGTGTCATTGGAAGTGTGCACTGCCATTTCAAAATGACAATCCGCTTGGATAACTGATAGCTTTATTGAAACCTTAAAAGAAATTGTGTAACATCAGGCAGAAATGACCTTATCTTCTAAATATGATCCTTCTTTATGACAATTCTTGACCCCAAGTTACACTGAACACAAAACATGCTGCATAGTTTTCCCTGGGAAATTTTGGTACATCTGCCATACAACCCAGATTTGGCTCCTGTCGATTTTCATCTGCTATTTGACTTACATGTGTCAAACTGACACTTCACATGCAATAAAGAAATCCAATGTGATGAAAAAAAAAAAAAAAAGTTGCTACAACAGCAGGACCCCCAATGACTTATGAAGCCGGGGTGGATGACACAAATGTCGCAATTGTCAAGGTGACTTAGCAGAAAAGTGTCTGCTATTTAAAGGAACTATTTTTTCAAAAAAAAGGTTTACTTTTTGTACAGAAGCTTCATTAACTTTTTTCCTTCTCAACCTATACTTATATTGTTAAACAGTGCTTCCCCAACCTTTTTCGAGTCACGACCCCCTTTTCTAATAACTAAGTACTTTGCGACTACCACCATATTTTTGTGACCCTGTTTGGCTATTAAAATTAGCATTTCTCGCCGATCTTAGAACCAAGATTAGAAAAAAAGTATTAAATAATAAACAGGCACAGCCTTCCCACTGAAATTGTTGTATTTTTATTGTAGTGTAGAACCTATAACCCTTGCCTTTTACTTTTACCTGGCTTGCGACTGCGACCCCCCCCCCCTGGGGGTAGCAACCCACAGGTTGAAAAACACTGGTTTAATAACAGCAAAAGTAGTAAATTGTTTAAGTTATATTTAACTTATAAATATAACACATAAAACTGACGCTGATAATACATTAATGTAAAATGCTAATTTTATTTACTAGATATCACAAAATTTGAAAAAATGAAAGGTAAGATACAGCCACCCTGCATTAATCCAATGATCTAGTCTTTGGCTTGGTAACTAAGCAAGAGCCGGTTCAGATCCTGGTAAAATACGAATGTTTTTCTCCCTTTGATCCATTTTATGCTGGGAATTCACAGCTGGAAAAAATTCCCTTAAATTTTAGCCCCTTTTTGTCCATCAGACCTTTATAAAATGTAACAAAGCATAACATCAACCCTTTACTGTTCATCATAAATAGAAGTAGGTGAATGTCTACACTAAAAATAAGGGTATGGTATCCAATACCAGATATTAATTATACAAAAGTAAGAATTTTGAAGGAAAAATTATAATGAAGTAATAGTTATCTATAATTTCAAGTCATTAGTTAGAAAAGTTTTTGTTGCTTTTAAATTACATTTTATTTTAGTTCTATTTGAAATTCAGCTGTCTACAAATATGAAGTTGAATCCAAATTATCTAATCATTGTCACTTTTACAGCTACTGATTATGGCAGTTTAGTTTCAAAAAATAAATTTAGAATAAATTCACGCAGATTAAAATTTTCCATTAAAATATCAAATTACACCATATATATATAAAATCACACCAACTGAATGATATCTAATGAACATGGGGAATAATATTGGTCAAAAGTGACATTGAAGATAATTTAAATACCATCTGATAGAAATTTATAAAAATAGTAAGACATTTAGGCTATGATCTTAACTTCTAAAATTAAAAGCATCAGCCTTTTGCTTTTATTAGTGCCATTGCCATATTCTGGGGAGTTTAGAAACTGGGTTTTTTAAAAGTCTCAAGTTTCATTATTACAACCTAAACAAACAAAAAAAAAACCATGTATTACCTAGTCTTAAAATATTCAAATAAATAAATAAGAAAAGCAATAAAAACCATAATAAAAATGGTTTATGTGACTAATTTTAACTATAAAACTAGCAAAAAGTGCTTAATTTTGACAGCCGCAGTGTTAACTGAGCAAACAACGCTGTCATTTAATTAGTACAGCTCCACTTCTACTAGCGCTTTTGATACGGAATAAATTGTGAAATCAAGTTTGAAGTTAGTTTCAACAATTCCCATCAAAGGGAGATATCTGACCGACTGCAAAAACGAACATCTTCCTTTCAAAAATCCGACTTGAATTGAGTTGTGTGTATGTCAAAATGTAACGTCCGAAACAATCAATCTTATACTATACTTTTTGCATTGCTTAATGATCAAAATTAGGATTATTGGGCTGTCTATTTTATTTAGTTGTGCAAATTTCGTAGCTTCAGAGGGTGCTACAATTCTTAATTTAAGCCTATGTTGAAACTGGAAATTTCTTTTTTGTCAAAATCTGTAACGTCCGACATTCAGAGATTGGTTTCTGTAAAATAATCACTAATCCAAATTTAAATTCGTTTTTAGTATTTATTAAGATGTTTAAACTCTAAAGAAGGTTTTGTTGTAGAAAGCACCTTTTTAACTATATTTGTGAAACCTGTTATTTGATGAAAACCATGTGCCAAATGCTTGTAACGTCCAAACCAAGATGGCCGCTTGACTTGAATTGCCGGTTGTTTTCAAAATTTTGACATGAAAATTTTGCTCATTGTAATAGTTGTATGGCATTGATCAGATTCTAATTACAATTATTAGATATTTGTTCATTTTTTATTTATTCACCAGTTGCTTAAAGTGTGTGTGTATGTCAAATACTGGTAACATCCGCAATGTGCATGTCAAATGTCTAACACCCGACCAAATTTCAAATAATTTAGTATTTTCTGAGCCATTTCCCGTCTTGGCAGCACTATTTACGGCATCTAGAAACCATGCTGGAACAACAGGGAAAAAATTGTTGATACAAAACAGTTTATTTTGGGACCTCAAATTAACATTTTGGTAACCCAAAATATGGCAATGGCACATTAGATAAATACCTTAAGTCTGAGATTTTTCCATAACTTTTGCAACTAGGCAGAAAATTGGATGAAATTTAATGAAACAGCTATAGTAATGACTGAATATTCAACTAACAGTTGAATTCATAAGTAAAATACTTTTTGAATAGTCTCTTATTTAAATATTACCAGGGGTGTTTGTGGGACCCCAAAAAATCCCCGGAAACTTTTACGGACTTACTACCGACATTTTGGAGTTTCGAGAAAGGGGGGGGGGGGAGAATACCCGTATTAGCTAATACGGCAAAAAATCCCCCTTCTCTACTTATTGGCGCCACGCCAGGTCACGTGATCGCACATCTGGTCGAACGAAGTCTCTCCCTTTTTTTTTCTGCCTACTTGCCGAAAAGAATCCAGAAGAGAATGTCCCAGAACCGGGGGAATGAGTCATAACTCGCAATAAGGAAAGAACAAAAAAAGTTTTTTTCCCCCTTTTCACGCATTATCACTGCCTTTGGAGAAAGAAAGGAAAAGTTTTCACCACACACACTGACCTTGCGTTTTCTGCTTTCAAAGCAAACAAAATTACCCAGATCAAAATAAATAATTCATTATTATTCCTACTTCCTTTTCAACGACGATCCCCGGAATTTCCGGGTATCGAAGTTCAAAATCCCCGGAATTCCGGGGTTTCCCCGGAGCACAAACACCCCTGATATTACTGAAGATAATTTGTCAACTAGTAACTTATAAAAGTGGAACGAGATCACATGTGAAGTACTGACTTTTGTGAATAAATAGTAGAAATTAAATATAATCATGCAAAATATATGTAAATGAAAATTTTAACTTTTTTGTTTGAGAAAGAATTTGGGTAGAATGTTACTGAAAACATTTATTACATGCTGAAATATATTGTATACGAGGAGTTTGGAATGAGATTAACACTACAAATCACGTGAGTTGTTCAATGGTAAAACAGTGCATTTCAATAAGCTTCCACCATTTGAACTCAGAAAATCTAAACAAATGGGCCAAATCAACTGAACTAGTTGATTAGATCTAGAAGACAAAATTTCACACCTTCACATAAAAAAAGATCAATGATGAATGTTCATAAACTTGATATATTGACACTTCAAAAATTTTGTTATGAGCAGTTTTATTAAAACAAATGCATCAAGATTTAGGAAAAAAAATAATCTAATCAAATTAATACGGTTAGTTTTCAAACAGTTTGTCAGGATTTTGTTATAACCAACAAAAACTTTGGTTGAAACTTTTCGTGGAGCACCAATTTTTTTATTAAATGCAACTACTAACCTTGTAAAGATAATAAATCGTTTGTCATATTTGGCATCAAACAGCAATTTTTAAAATTTGAAAGAAAAAAAAAATTAAATGACATTTGCATTTAAAAATAATTACAGTAAAACCTCTCAAATCCGGCCTGGTCCCGAGTAAAATTTTTTTTTTTTTTTAATAACTAAATTCGTTTCCTATTTTGAGTCGTCAAAGCCAGCGCACAGCAAGTCTGTCGAGTTCCGAATACAATGAGTCACCATGCACGTATGTCTGTTGCTACTCTGCTGGTGCGCAATAAATAAGACTACTGCAATTATAAAATAAACTTTATTTGTATTGTTTTTAATAAACAGTTGAGTTCAAAATTATGAAAATGGGGTTAAATGAATTAAAACTGTCATTATTCCTTACCAAAAATTGAGCTATTGAGTTATTTTAAGAACACTAGGTAGTCCTACTTTTTTGAAATCCGGCCTACTAGGCACCACATTAGGCCGGATTTTAGAGGGTTTACAAGTACTTCTAAAATTGAGGAAAAATTATAAAAACAGCACCACGCCAATTCTATGCAATTTGCATGCTTTACAACCTTATTTTGGGCCTAGATGATCCTTTGATTAATATATTGGAAACTATGCAATTACTAGTTATAGCTGGATCACTTTTGTGTTTCATTAGCAGTTTTCCTTTCTAATACTGAATTCCAGCCACAAACAAACCTACAAACCCACCTCACCTCCCATTACAAGATGACATTAATACATTATTCCCAGCACATCTCGATGTTACAAAAGAAATTCTAGTGAAAAGAAGAATCTCCTTTATTATTTGTACATACAGGGTACATGTAAAATAAATAACTAAAATCTTTAATATATTGTTACAGGCACTTACATTTCCCTTAAGATCCTTTTGCTGCTTTAATAGTTTCTTTTGTTCTTCTAATTTAGCTTTAGCCTGTAAAAGTTCCAATTCTAGTTTTTGTTGCTGTATTTTTAGTAGCTCTTGCTGTTTTGCAATTAGTTGTTTTCTCATTTCCTCTTCCTGCAATGATTCTTGATCATTTTTCTTGGATGTTTCTGCTTCCTCCGCAGCCACAGATGTCTAATAATAAAAGTTAAGTCAGTTTATTATAAGCAGTATATTAGGACACCTTTTACAACAAATGGGGTGGGGGGTGCGTAGAAGCAGTTGAAAATCGTGTGGGGTTCTTTCCATAATTATGGGGGGTGAGAGGGGGGGGGGGGGGTCCAGCAAAATCTGACCACATCTCACCAAGGGGGTCAACAAAAATCTCACGTAAACTTTTTCATTCATAGAAAATATATATCATAGCAAGATTTCCGTTTTTTTTTTTTTTTTGGTTAAAATTTTTGAAATCTCACCAAGGGGGAGGGGGGTCCAAACTTTTTAAAAAACACCTCACGTAATTAATGGACGTCGCCTAAGAAGTCAACCTACCTTACTCAAAAATTTTGGATTAACATGGATGCTTGCCTGTGCTATAATTGGCCAAGCAGGATCCATTTGATTCACTCTAACATCAATGGCATAAAGTTTCTTATTGGGAAATACATCTGACCAGGTCTGCCTCAACTTAAATAGCTGGATCCGTGTCTTTTCATCAACCTATTAATAAAAATTTCCTATCATTAAGAAAACAGGAAACAACCAGAATTTGAAGGAAACATTTTTATTGTAACAAACTTTACAACTTTCAGAACTTCCGGAATTTGCACAAGGGTTTAATTAACTTAATATCAGCATTAATAAAAAAGCGAAATTATAAACATTCTTCAATCATCAACTGACAAAAATAGTACCACCAAATATGATGAAATAACAATTTCAAAGTTCTATATATACTTTACAAATCTTAGTCCATGAAAAGTATTTTTTAAAGCATGTGTATTTTTACAGTTTAAGACTTCAAAAATCATGGCATAAAAATACTTATAGAATCATAAATATTTGAGGCTTTAAACCAACCATTTAACCATAAATGGTTGATTTAAATTTGCCAAGAATGGCATACAAATTACAAGTTCCTGTTACAAATTTAGAAAATAAAATAAGACATTTTATACATTTTTCTGTAAATTTAGGTTCACTTTTTATTCAAGTAATTTAATAATTAACATACAAAATACGTAAACATTAAGGTAATTTATATCTTATTAAAATGATGACCAGTGTATCTTGAAACAATAAAACTTAAAAATAAAAACATGCCCATTTACAGTAGACTCCCGATTATCCGCGGGTGGATTATCCATGGACCTCTCCGGTTTCCTTTTTTTTTTTACTGTACAATAAATTACAGAATTAACAAAAAAAATTTAAAACTAGAATAAGGTAAACAATAAAAGAGGCAGATTTAGCGACGTCTAAGTAATGGTTTTCGTGTTTCGACACGAAAAAACAGACAATTAAACCGATTTTTTTTTTGTTAAAAAATAAGAAATTAAATTAAAATAAAGTAATTGTTTATAATGAATATACTGCCAATTTAATGTAAATTCAACATGTTAAAAGCATTTTTGTGTTGATTTTCGTCCTTTTTCGGATTACCCGCGGAATTCGTTTATCCGCGATTGCCGTGCCACCAACTCCGCGGATAATCGGGAGTCTACTGTACTTTAGTATTAATTTTAAATTCAGTTAAAACATGAGGGGAAAAAAAAAAAAAAAAAAATTGCTTTCTTTTCTAACAAACGCTATCTCACATTATGAAAAAATTAAAAACAAAACAAAGAATATATTTACACATTCACTGCAGATTACATTGTTTGTGTAAATAAGGCTAGTAGTAGACTTCTGATTATACAGCTCCTTGTTGTGTGGCTAGACAAACTATTGATCAGTATGTTGTCAGCACCAACCTTTGTTTTCTGCCCTCCCCTTAATAAAGAGTGATGTAATAGGGCCTTGGGAGGGGGGGGGGGGAAATAGAAGTTCGTTGATCTTACACCTAATTTAAAAATTTAAGTTTATTTTTATTATTAAATAAAAAAAAATACATCCTTTATTCTATCCTATTTACATTTTAACCAGAGGTGCCACCTGCACAGAGCTCTGACAGCAGATATCAGTAGATTGTGGAGGTTGAAATTTGATATGTACCAATTTTTTATTTAACCATATACAACAAAAATGTAAAACAATCTAGTGGCACCTGGGGATTGGCACCATTAAATAGTGGCAGTGAATGTGTTAAATGAAATTCTTTAAGAACACAGTTAATTTCGTACTTACCTTTTCAAACACATTGCAAAATGCTGAAACAATATTCTGAGTGAATAAGCCTAAATAATTTCCTCCAATATTTTTTATAATTGAATCAACAAGATACATGGTTGGCAACTTAAGTTCTGGTTTCACCTGAAATAGAAAATTCAATGTTAGAAAATGTTAAATTACCAAGCCTTATTATATACATATAAAAGAAAAACAGCAAAACACACCGTCTTCAATATTTACATAAATGTACTTTTGTTTGTTCTACATATTTAAACTGAAATCAGAAAACTAATATGGCTAGGCACAATAACAATCTAACACTAGCTGGACCAACTTATCTTATTCTGAAATAATTTTCTAGAAAGCCAATGTGTTTCACAACTTTTTTGACTTTTATATTTCACTATAAAATACAGCTACTTCAGAATTAAAAAAAATAAATTTATATATATAATGCCATTCACTTTTAAATATAATCAAATGAATTAGAAGAATAGTTTAGAAATTAAAAGTATCTAATTAAATTCACACTGAAAGTATAGTTACAGATTTCCAACACTTATTAAAATTACCACAATTTTCTTTAATTGAAAAGGTCTGGCGTCATGTGAAATGTTATGAATGACATTTTGAGATTTAGTTTTACAATTCTGATTTACAGATTCTTACATTAATAGATTAGCTTAACATACTCATCAGTGATTTAAAATTCTTTAATTGGCTTTTTAAAAAAAAAAAAAAAAAAGTCCGAAATATTTTTGTTTTTCTGAGAAATAACTGCTAGAGATTTGAAAATGCAAGTTATTAGAAAGAAAATTATATTCCAACTCTTACATTTCAAAGTATCAGTTTGCAGTAATGCATTAGCAGTTAATCTAACTAGAATTATTTACCATGAAGCTAAATTTATAGATTAATTTTTAATTTGGATTTGTTACAGCCAAATGTCTAACAAATGAAATCAGAAAGACTAACCAATGTTTACACATATAGGCCTACTATGTGTTTATAGTAAACAAAATCCTTTTTCTACTAAAACATTTGTAAATTGAATCAATCACAAAATCTTTAAAAATAATCATCCCATTTCTTTCCCACTGGCATCCAAAAAAATATTTATATTTTCTGCATACATAACTTGGTGTTGTACAATTTATACTTTATAAGAATCACAACACTCCTTTGATAATTCACAAATATTAGTCCAAGCCGATACTATAAGAAATACATTTAGAAGATAATGTGTAAAGATAATTTTATAAACATTTGTAAAGTTATACTGACAATTCCCTTTACCTAGCAGAAAACTAGGTAAAGTAATCACTAGTACAGGACTGCCACTGACTAGTGACATGAAAGTTTCATGAAAATAGTTGCTAAGAGTTGAGTAAATGAAATGAAAAAATTGAGAAATAGTGAAAAGCTCGTATTAGTCACTGAGGATGTAAAAAGATCAATCTTCTTTGCAAGTGCCCGGGCTCTTAGTAACTAAGGGCCACAACAAGGGGCCGAGAGTGAACAGCTGGCCAAAGAATCGTTGCCCAGGGTATGCCAAAGGAAGCAGCTCACAATATACCCGCAGAAACGGACGAAACACAGAAGAAAGAAACATCCATGCCACGACCGGGATTCGGACGAGGGTACTGGCACACTGACCACACGGCCCTGCCGGCACAGTAAAAGAGATCGATAAAAGTTGCAGACTAACTTGCAAGAAAACAGAATTTTTAAATATTTTTGTAAGAATATAATCAAACTGCATTGACCTATTAGTAATTATTTTATTTTTCCAAAGACAACGTCTCAAAACTGAACAGTCCTCACAGCATGACACTGTAAAAATTTAGGACAGTTTAGTCACGCATCTTTAGACCTATAAATCAAATCAGAATTATAATGCTGTTGTAAGCAAAGACCATCTTTTACCCCAATGGGCAACTGCATACCTCAATGTCAATGCTGCAGCACTAAAATGCTAAGAATAATGCAGTCTGATCTAAAACAGTTTAAAACAAAGCACATAAATGCTAGATAAGAAACATGTACAACAATCTACTTAAAACATAGCAAAAGCATTTACAATTAACAGAACAATAACTATCAGTATATAAATTACAGTATAACTATAACAGAATAACTATTTAAAAAAAAACAAAAAAAAAACACTTATTCAGACTTCAGCAGTACACAGCAAAGCACTGTCATTTTTGATTTTTTTTTTTCCAACTTATTTCAACTTAAATTAGTTCAATTTATTTTTATCCAGCACTAGATGATTGGGAAAAATCTTTTAGCAGAAACTATAGCTAAAGTCAAAACTAACATTGAAAGCTTATGAAGCTCCCTTGGTTCTATGAATATAGCAAATATATATTTCATGCATTAAGCTTCTGAAGTAAAAGAAAACTTATCTTCCGTAAGGAATATTTTTTAGATAAAAGTACACTAAATTGCAGATATATTATTGATATTAACAATAAACTATATTTTTAATCATAAGGGACACTGAATACAAAATAACTTCAAATGCTGCTGAAAGTATGAAACTGCCACCTTCATTATTGCCTGCCCATTATAAGGTTATTCAAATGTTGTAACTGCAGAATACTTAGCTAGTTATGTGAGAATATATAGTGAGATTGAACATGCAGTGCTGGGGAGCCATTCTGAGGAAAGAGAAAACTAGCCCAACCATTTTAACAAGGGATTTCAGGATTGTTTTTGAAGGATGGAGGAGTGGAGATCAAAATAAAGTGTTTATGTTTAGACTAAGTTTTGTACCAAAAATTATTGAAACCCATCCAGTCATTTTAATGTGAAAAGCATAGAGACTACTTTAACCTTTTTCCACTTTTTGTCCAAGTGGAATAGTATAAGTACATTGCCACTAGGGTGTCTCCTTGCTGCTAGAAAAGTTCCCTCCACTCCTAGATCAGGTGGCCATTACTTTTCACATGGGAGTGGAAGTAATCAACTGCTTTTAGAGGCTTCAGTCACCCTTCATCCCCTACTTCTGGAGATGAAAAGCAAGCAGCAAAAGAGACACGATTTCATACATTTGTGACTTCCGAACTAGTTTCGCTAGCTTGCTGTAGCAAAAATATCAAAACAAATAGCATTCTGAACTATTCTGTGGAAACAGATACAATAATAAATGGCAAAAATGTTTGCATTTTTTTTCTTAAATAATTAAGATTCTTGAGAAAAAAAAAAGTTAAGTAGCATAGCAATATTTGATTAAAAAATGATTTTTTTAATATGTTGTAATGAATAAATGCTATTATGTTTATATGTATTACTGCTACAATATTTTTTCAAAATTTATCCAAAATTCAAATTTTTCAAATATCACAGGATGTAATGAATAGAAGCTATATTTACTATGGTTGTAAATTTTTTGGAATGTATTCGAAATTCAAATTTTTCAGATATCACAAAATGTCTGAATTTCCAAGAAAATTTTCTCTTCCATTTCCTTTTGATGTTCTTAACATCAAGAATATCAATCTAAGAAAATTTTTACATAATTTTATAACAATTATAAAATTTAATACTAACTTAATTATTCATTACTTAAAAAAAAAAAAAAAAAAAAAAAGGCAGATATTTCTAATTGCTTCATTGAATGCAATCTTTGTGTCCTAGCATATGATTCCATCCTCTGGGTTGCTAGGTTCCTCTCGTTCTTGTTCTTCAAATATGTCAATAACATATTGGATGGAATTCCAAATTCCATGGCGATTTCCAATTTCTTTTTAAGGCCTTTTTCCACTTCCTTAATCACCGCTACCTTTTCAGCTAATGTTAATGACTTATAAGGAGCTTTAGCTTTTGACAATGGCACAGTAAGAGCATATAAACAATACTTAAAGCACAAGCACAAACTAAAAATGTGTATAACCGCATTAAATCATTCACAGGAAGCTCACATGACTAAGGGGGGTGGGAGGGTAACAGAGGGTGGACAGAAAAATCCTCGGAAATCCCCACATAGTGACACTGTTGTTTTCCTTAGAAAGACCATTAAAATAAATAATGTATCTTAGCTGAGAAAAGTCTCGGGAACAATTTTTACCGTAATATTTTAAGGACAATCTTAAGAAAAATTCGAATTATCCAAGTTTCACTGTATTTTAAAATCATATTGATACATATATTTTGATATCTTTGAATCAGGTCATTCAAAGATTTAACTAGCATAGTAATATTTGACTCAGAACTTTTTTTTTTTTTTTAATATTGTTAATGAATAAAACTATTATGGCTATAAATCTTTTTCAAAATGTATCAGAAATTTAAGTTTTCAAATATAACATTAATGTATATGTTTATTAAGAGTTTCCCTTTCTGATTGTTCTCATAAAAGAACTAAGGGTCACAGAAAGGAATTCCCTGACAACTGCAGCAATACAGCTGGAATTGTTTCAGTGGCAAGACATTACTTCTCAGCACCCCACAACTGCCGATTGACCTGGAGCTATACTTCTGACCTCAATTTGATTGGATCTAGAGCCACCAGTGGCAATGTACCTTAAGACTCAAAAGCTCAATCATTATTACCTAAAGCAGAAATACGATTATTTGAACTGTTTCTTAAAATCTGAAACATTGTTCTCAATAACTTCAATGATCCTATCAACAAAATTAATATTTTAAGATATATACAAAGCAAATTAAGAAAATGCCCTAATTAATTTCCAAAAAATAGTTTAAAAAAGAACAATTTCACCTATTAAATTAGAATCAAAACCTTCAAAATATTATTAGACTATCCCGTAATGGGCCGTTTCAAATTCTTTGTAATGATTTTTCACTGAATATTTAAAGAATTATTTTTTTTGTAAAATCTCCAATTCCACACAATGGCCCAGGTGCATAGAGTACAATCAGTTATTTTCTCCTCCCACACACAGACTTCTAATCACAGTAATGTCTGCAGACATGCTTCATATTATTACTCAATATCCAAATATTTCATTGTCATTATCATGTACAAAATACTGTAATTAAAAAAAACCCAGCAGAATATCACTGCATCAGCTGTTAAATCAAACATATAAATAAAAATAATGGTTTGGATAATGGTCATTTTAAGATATTTACTTCAAAAAATTTATTTCGATTAAACAGGAATTCAAAAAAATTAGTTAAGAAATAAGACAAAGGATTATATCTTTACACTAAAAAAAAAAAAAAGAAGAAGAAGTAGGAATGATAAAAGGTTTACTGATATTTGGTTTAAAATAAGAAAAATATAGACTGGATTGACAACTGCACTGTCTAAAATTAATCAATTATCCTATCAATCTTGTAACAGTGTAATTCTATATGCAATTTTGATAACTTGCATCTTTAATTACACTTTAATGTTTCAAAGGGTTCCTAAAAATTTGGCCTAGGAAACAGCTTCTCTATACGATAAAATTTTCTTATCCAAGATCTGAAAAGCAGAAAATGGCAATTTCAAATATTTTGCTATAGCTTCAAGAAACAGTACACATTTAAATGATAGGGCTATATTCAGCTGAAGGTGCTTTAAATGGTAATCACACTAAGAACAAGTAGAATGCTCTCAAATTTTTTGATCACTTCTAAATTGAAAGGTTCTTTTTCATTATAAAAGATTTGCTGTTATCAGTAAATGAAAGGCTTAAGACTGGATAAAACCAGGGTTGTTGTAATTTAACCCGACCAAAAAAAAAAAAAAAAACAACTATATTTAATTATGAAAATACAGTGAAACCTCCACTAACGGACACTCCCGAAAAGCGGACAATTTTGCAATCCCCAGTCCATTAATATAGACGTTTCCATGTATTGACCTCCGATTAGCGGACACTCCCAATAACGGACAACATTCTACAGAAAATGAACGATCTTGTGTTGTTTTTCAAAAGCAATAGAATCAGGCTACAGTAATACGTAGCGTACAGAGGAAATTTTGAAATTATGGATCACAAACTCCAACGAAAACTCCAAACACATCAAAGTTCGCAAACGGAGACAAGTGCGATTGACTACTGTCTTCGATTGGTTTTACGCTGCACGAGCAAAAAACATTCCCATGAGTGGGTCATTATTGCAAGAAAAGGCGTTGGAAGCAAAGGGGACTCTGAAGGCTTTGCAAAGTTAAACGATTTAAATATTCTTATTGAGAAACATGTTTTCAATGCAAAAAAAGAAATGTCAAACTATTAACTGATTACTTTAGCTAATAAAATTAATTTTCTAATCCGTTTGTCTTACTTAAAATAATGACAAAATTAATACTGTAATTAATTTTGTCATTATTTTAAGTGAGACTAAAAGCATTCATTTACAAAGGAAAATAGTTAACAGTTTGCAATTGTTCATATTTTCTCATAGGGCAATGTTAATTGTAGAAATTTAAGATTGTACGTAATTTTTCATTAAATGACATGCTATAAGCTAAAAATTGAAAAAAAGATAGTCCTCCTCAATAATGGACGAAACTTCCGGTCCCATGACTGTCCGCTATTTGGAAGTTTCACTGTAATTACCTTTAAGGAAACTATTAAAACTTAATTTTATGAAAAGTTTTTTAAAATACAGATAAATGCAGGGTTAAGAAAAACCCGATTATTTTTAAAAAACGTAGTGGGTTAAATTGGGTTTTTTCATATTGACCATTAAAAATAGTTCAATCTAAATTCTTATGATTAATTTATTCAAAACACTAACCCATTCTGACAACTAAGTGGTGCACCAATTATACGTTTTTTGAATGGTCCCGGCAAAATCCAATGCATATTAACATTAAAGAATTTCACTTATACGGTCAAGAACTCAAGGAGAGAAAATGCACATTTCAACCTTAAGATTCTCAACTGCTGATTGTCCAGTCTTGCACTGAAAAACCTCTGCCAAGTTTTCATCAAGCTTTGGCGGATTTTAACACCATGCAAGAATACCTCATTAGCAAGTGATTTAAATGATAGTTAAGATGGCACTTTTAACTGTGCACAATGAATGTTTTTCTGTGAATTCCAAAAAAGCCCTACAACCTAAAATAACAAAATATTTGTAAATGCTGAATGAATATGAATACTAGTACTAGTTGTACATTAAATCCAGAATAAAAAGTTTTG
Source organism: Thereuonema tuberculata (assembly GCA_023159025.1). Taxonomy (NCBI): domain Eukaryota; kingdom Metazoa; phylum Arthropoda; class Chilopoda; order Scutigeromorpha; family Scutigeridae; genus Thereuonema; species Thereuonema tuberculata. The sequence goes on along the minus strand of JAFIDM010009631.1, from coordinate 247,034,079 downwards.
TATTACATACCTTTTGCATTTCATTTTCATGTAATATTTTAATTTACCTCTTGACTTTTTATTGTTGGTTATTATGAAATTATTAACTTTGTGAATTCCGTTTATACGTTTTTTCATTTATACATTTTTTTCCTCAGTCCCTTGAAAATGTATAAACTGTGCTCCACTGTACTTTATTAGTGGAAAAAACTAATAAATTAAACAGGCAAAAATTGGTAAATTAAAATTTTCTTATGTTGGCAGCCAGAGCCTTGCACAAGTATCACAATCCTTTGTTTAAGCACTTGGTCTTGCCCTGCCAGCACTGCATCCATCGAGAGAATCTTCTCTACCTACAGGCTTGTTTGCTCAAAATTAAGAAATAATTTAGGAGAGAAAAGAGCCGAGAAATTAGTGAAGATCTGTAAACTTCTGCATGTTTCCAAAAAGGAATAAATTGTACTTTACAGTCATTCGATTCTAAGACATCAAGTTTAAAGTTTTTTTCTGGAAGTGTAAATGTTATTTAACTGTTTCTTATATTGCAAGAAAAGTTAAAACAATATTAATAAAATAAATTCTTGTGACAGTAAATAGTTGCCTTCAATAAATATTGATATGATGGCTCTTAATTTGTGTAAGGCTAACTATGTAACATTTTTTTTTGTTAATTAAATTTTCATAATTAAATATAGTTGGGTTTTTTGGGGTCTGGTTAAATTAAACAACCCTGGACAAATGATAAAGAAAAAAATAAAATATCAAGTTTGCAATTTAAATAAAAAAAAAGGACAATTAAGACATTCTTAAGAAAATTATCAAAATACATAAATATTTCAGTTTACAAAGATTTTTAAAGAATAATGGAGTAAAGAGTGAATGAGTAAAATGTATTGAACACACTAACACTTTCCATCTAAAATAATTTCTATATTTTATTAGTAAATGGTTTCTTATTAAAGGCTTCAAAAAATTTAAAGAGAAAAAACATGTTCAATACATTTTACCTGCTATGGAAAAAAAATAGAAATACAAGAAAAACACGTAAAGTTAACTCATCTTTATAATATGGATCCCAATGCTGGAACAAAGCATGAATTTTCATAACTACATGGTCTTTACAACCATGTGCTTAAACAAAGGATTGTGATAATTGTGCAAGGCTCTGGTAGCCAACAATTTAATTTACCAATTTTTGCCTAATTAATTTATCAGTTTTATCCACTAATAAAGTAGTTGTAAGAATGGGATAGTGTTTTGATTAAATTAATCATAAGAATTTAATTTTAACTATTTAATTGTCAATATGAAAAAAAAAAATAAAAAAATAAATAAAACCCAATTTAACCCACTAAGTTGGGTTTTTTTTTTCAAAAAATTCCCGGATTTTTCTCAACCCTGGATAAAACAAGAGTGCAAAGGAATTCAATAAAAAATGTTTAAATATGCACAGCAAAATAATCAGAACATGAACTACATTAGCACCACCTCTTATGAAGTGAGAAAGATAAAATACAGTTTTGCTGCAAATGTGCAGATACTATCAGGTTTTCTTCATGTTAAGAATTCTGTGTGGGTGAACCAGTAAGAGCATTATTGATTTATCAACAACTATGTTTAGAAGTCAATAATGCCCATTATTTCATTTCTATTCAGTGCACACACAAATCAACAGTACTACCTGGATAAGACAATTACAGTAAGCTAATAAAGGTCTTTGCAGCCAATCAGAAGATGCAGTGAGTTAGTACAATGTTAACATAAAACAGAAAGCCTAACCACTTTCTTGAAGAAAAAAAAAAAAAAAAAAATTATTGTTTTTTTTTTTTTAACCTAATGAAGAAACACGCAATGCACACCTGGAAGCAAGTCCCAGAAATTAAATAAAAATATTTCTGAAGTATCAATTTATCATAAAGAGTCAATTTTAAAAAGACCATATTACAGCAACCAATACCATGGCATATGAATTACCCTACTGAGATGCAAAACTTCACACATTAATTTAACATTTGTGTAATATAAAGCTTTAATCACTGGGAATGAATTGGGCATAAAAAAAAAAACAAAAAAAAAAAAAACACACACCATTTCCAGTAGATAAACAAAAGATTTAACATGCCATAAATTAATATAAAGTTTAATACAAAGATATGACATATGAGCTTTCATAGGTGAAAGTTTGGGACCTACAGTTTCATCCATTTTAGGAACTAGTTAGTCAAACCCACTCAGATGAAATTATCAGATATTTATTTCGGTATCATTTCTCTACGCTTTACATTAATTTCTGGCACATTAAATCTTAGTTTATTAAACCAGGGTTGGATTCAGCCTTGGTTCTTTATATATAAATTCCTTTGTGCCCGACGGTTTTGCCTGTTTTGGTTTTATTTGGAGGGGATCACAGCCAGATGCGGGAGTGGTTCCCCTTTACTACATTTGCACTATCTGAGCATTTCATCTGGTGAGTGGGTTTGGCTGAAGAGTTCCTAAAGAGGACAAAACAGTTCATTCCACACTTACTGATGAAAGCTCAGATATTTGTGCATGTAATTTCTCTGCTTTATTTTCCAGTAGAGATCTTTCTGCTAAGAGAAGACATGGGCATGATTTAACACTTTTATACAATATATGTTCACTGATGACTGAAGTGAATTACATTTATTGTATTAATATTAACATAACAGGGTGTTATGGAAATGGTAGAAAAAGCCAAGAGATACAAGGTTTCCAAAGGTCATTTTGACTCAAAAATGTTCTGATGTTTTGTTGTACAAGTCGTAGTTTTAGTTAGGAAAAGAATGCTTTGGGAATGGTCCCCAATCAAAGAAAGATCAGTTCATATTAGGAAGTGTAATAAGGTAAATGTTTATTACATAAAGCAATCCGGATAACAAATATCATACCCATTTTCATTCATGACAATTAAAGAACAAGTCTTATTTACTTACACTTCCTAATGTGAAGTGCGCTTTCTTTTATTAGGGAGCATTCCCAAAGCATTCACTTTTTAACTAAAACTATGGCCTGTACAACAAAATGTCAACAAAATGTACAACAAAATACATTAACTGCTTTACTCGGACATGTTTTTGACTTTAACAACTGCACCCTCCCCCCAAACAAAATGTTTATATGGAATCGTCAAGTACTAGTTGACAAATTAAATGGATTTTTATTATTAGCTGTCAACATTATGACTGTGATAAATGTTGATCTAATAGTTTGGCATAGATTATCTTAAATTTAATCAGAATCTATTTAATAACAGAACTAGCAAACCTGTGATCATGGATTCCGAGATAATTTTCTCAACACTTAATAAAATCAAATTTAATGCAGTAGCTTGAGAGTTAAATGCATATATATGTACATATACAGGGTGATGCAATAACCTTATAAGTTTCAGGATATAGGTTGTATGTTTGCTACAGACAGTATTCAACACTAATGATCATGCACGTGTGCTGACGAGTGTTTCGTTTCTTTGGCCCACATGTTTAAACACAATTCCACATGGAATTAAATATGCCATTACTCATAATGTGCATTTATTGTGGAGGAGTATGTTCACACAAATTCATTCATGTTGGTTCGTGAACATTATCAAGCAAAATTGCCTGGTGACAAGTTCCAGCAAAATCTACGATTCAGGATTTAGTTAAAAAATGGCATCAAACTGGTTCAATAACCAGCACATAAAGAGTGAAACAATCGTGTGCATGAAGTCGCAGAAGCTGTTGTCAACATCTATTCTGATAATAAAAATATTGGCAATATGTATAGATAACATTAACAGGAGTGATAGCATTAAATAGTGTCCATTTTCAGAAACAAAATATACCTTGAAACCTTTTGGGGCCGGTTTAGTGTGCACCACCCTGTATTTTGAAAAAACACAGATAGGGTGCAAACGAATGCATGTAAAAACCTTCTGTGGCGTGTAGGTGTGAAAATGAAATTTTGTTAAGGACCATGGGTTCAAAAACACAGATTCCCTTTTACATTCCTTATTTTATTCACTTCAATATTTTGAATATCAAAAAGTGTTCCTTTTTCACACACCCATATGCCCTAGAAGTTCGTTGCATGTATTCATTAACATCCTGTGTACACATCATAAGCTAGTATGCACACCAGTTAGTAAACTATTGACAATAAGCATAATATTCATATCGGAAGAAAAATCATGTTGTTTATAACGTTTATTATTGCTTTGACTAAAGGTTTGTAGACAATTATTGAAACAATCCTATAAATGAGCCTTACTTGGAATTCCAAGGGCTTAATGCAAGAATATTATAGCAGAATGATCTGAATCAGTTTCTGAAAAGATTCAAGTTTTATTTTAATTTGTAACAACAGATTATCTATCTGGATATAAGGTTTTCAGTTTAAAAATATCAACTTTAAATCAAGTTCAGCTTAATCTCCAATCAGATATTAATACAATGTAGAACAGCTTACAATCTCTTGTAGAGAAGAGGCCCAATATATTAATGATATAATTACCTAGGAGTTCTCACAATTACTGCAACTACTTCATAATGCATCTCTAGCAACTGTCAAATAATTTGCTATTTGACTGTTCCAGTATTTCCTATATGTGCTTTGTGTGGCAAATAGTGGACACAAAGCTAAATTTTTCCATTTAATTTGGTTTTCATTTCGGGGGCAAAAAGGAATTACAACAAAGGAAATTCAAAGAGCATCCCTACAAGTTATTTTCTCAAGTACAGTTTACAAGGGAGGAATATACAAAATATTACATTAGCTTATGTACTAAACTTCAGAGCTGCAAAATCTACCATCTTTAAATTAACTAATTTAGCTATAAACTGTATCTAAATTAATACAAGAAAGTGTTATTTGATGCCATTATACATAATATGCAATGGGGGAACTAAATTAAATTAAGAATGTTAAGACATCCATCATTTCTTATATTATCAAAATCTCATGAGAATCAAACCAGTGCTAGCACCAATTTGTACCAATGCCTTATTATCAATCCATGCAGGTTTTTTTCTCCATAAATTAAAACAATGGTAACTGAAGACAAAATTTGAAGTCATTGTCTTCCATTTAGATATATAGAAAATCATTTTTATGCAATAATCTCACTAGAGTTCATTCATTTTAACTCAAACAATGAATTTGTTCCCTCCCCCTTCAACATTTTTAAGTATCTACATGCTTCTGCCAAGAATTCTTTAAATGAAGACTTGATTTTAATTCTGAAAAAAAAAACAAAAAAACAAACAAACAAACTGAAATATAGCTATCTAGTAATTTCTTAACATTTTAAAAGTAGGTATTACTAAGTAACAAGACCTTGTTCAGATTTCTTCTCAAATTACATTTTGGATCAGACATAGGATTGAATCAATATCAGAAATAAATTTAAATTTGAACAAAAAAAAATATGTTGAAACTTGGCCCATTCACACTTCGGTAAAGATTCAGTTATTCTCAAAAGCCAGAAATTTCATTCAATTTTAAAGTAGCCATATATCCATATTGAAAAACACACCAAGACTGTCTTATATAAAACTAAAAAAATCTACAGAAAAACAGAATTTCTTTGTAAATGTAACTATGCAGATATATACATCACAAACTTCATTCCTAGACTTTGACACTACAGAAATGTTTTCTATAGATTATCCTTTGTCTGACGAGTAGATAAAGAAATTTCATAGCTGATGTGTCCGAGTGTCTGCAGATCATCATCATTCACTCATGAAAGCAACATCCTCAAATAGAGGATCACTAAACTTCTGTTTTCCAACAGAACAATGCCCATCTAAACATCCCTCCATTTTCACCCACCCCCCTGACCTTTTTGGAACACTATAGTAGAATGCCCTGTGATTTTATTTTGCCCTCCTATGACAAACAAGCAAAGAAAACATTTATACAATAACCACCTTTATGTTTAGCAGTAATTAATAATTGCAGTAGTTTCAGAGTGCATTTCTAAATGTAATTTTCTTTTATTATTTCATAGCAGATTTCAATCACTATGCTCTCAGACTGCCAGTTAAATACCATACCATATTTACTGAAGATTATTGCAAAATTTGATGTCATTGTCTTCCATTTAGATTTATAGAAAATAATTTTTATGCAATTATCTCACTAGATGCCATTCATTTTAACTCAAACAATGAATTTGTCCCCCCCCCCCAACTTTCTTTCTTGAAAGTACTATAACTGGATTCATTTCCACAACATGCTGAGGACTAATCTTGTTCATTTATCATAATTTTGTAAGATTTTCAAATATTTAATTTTTTAGCACTACTAAAAAGCTAACCTATATTTCCCCAAACTTCACTGGAAAAAAAAATGCCTTCCTGAGAATCTTCTGTATTGCAAATACATTTTTCCTTTGAAGATGTTATACAATATTAAACATTTGTTGTACTATTTTCTGTACAACAAAGAACTAATTATGATTGTTTTCTTAACATAAAACACTAAACTTTTCTTTGGTTTCTATCGAATTTCTGATTTTCCTGATCTAATTGTTATTTTAAGACAGCTCAGTAAACAATGAAAAAATTAAAAAATTCTGCATTCAATATTAAATATATATTATTCTTTTTAATGCTTTTATTTCAGCTATTAAATGATTTAACTAATGCTTTTTATCTGTGGCTAATCAACTTCAAACATCAATTTGTATTTTGCAGAATTCTGCAACATCTGATTTTGGCCCTTAGATTAAAACATGTTTTCGATCCACTATTGTAGGAAGCTCTTTGTTGGGCTAACGCCACGTTTTTTATTTAACTAGCACAGGATTTTTTTTTTTTTTTTTTAATGTAAAAATTAGGTTAATATGGGGGGGGGGGAAGCTTGCAACGGTCACTTTACCTTCAATATATAAAAAGTAGTTTCATTTTTTAACCTCGACGAAATTAAAAATGTATAACTTTTTTTTCCTTAAAGAAAATAAATCTTTGAAAGTCTTGCTCTTTCTTGGTAATTTTTGTTAAATATGCCTCATACAATTAATCTATCTATTTCAATTCGCATTAATGTTTCAACATTTAATGCATTTTTATTAGAAAGAATAAAAGAAATTCTGAATTATCTGCAGTGAAATTAACATTAAGTAGTTAAAAGAAATATAAAACGTATATGTCTTATAAGACAAAACCAAAAAAAAATACCGTGGCATGTTGCCACAATAATCGAAAGGAAGTACATTCGAATACAGCCTAGAATTCACAAACTTTTAGGCTTAAAATCAACGGAATTCCGCTATTTCTATATCAATAATTGATAAATCAAGTTGCAACGTTTCTGATCAAAGCTATTTTGAGTTAATGAGAAATAAAGAATCAAATCATTAACCTTCATGAACTACTATTGTGAAATCTGGAATTTCAGAAACATCAAACAGGAAACATTTCCATAACCGTCGTTTCTTTCTATTTTAAGGTGGCAAAATTAAAAATCTTTAGTAATCAGAAAAATTAAGTTTAAATGAATATTTCTTAATTTTGAAAGTACTTTTCCGAGATTAATAATAAATAATAAAAAAAAAAAAATGAAACCTTATTACATGAAACAAGACTTTTTTTTTTTTTTCTTTTTATCTATTTCATGTCGTCATTGGTTTATGTAGGATGAAATTTCCTACATTTTTTATTAAAATACTGAACAATCGTAATTCAAATTTATACCAGGAAAACAAAAAAAAAAAAAAAAAGGACTAGAATAGAATGCTGAAAATATTATATATCTTTTTTTAGTGATTATTTAATGAATAGAAATCGATAACTATTCGAACAAATAGAGTTAGTTGATATTTCATTAGTTCCAATGAAATCTGGAAAAGAATCCGCGATTAAAATTCCTTTAAACTGACCTAATTATTGTGGCGATTCTAAAGCTCGAAAGTAGGTTTAGGAGATTAGCCGGTTTAGGTTTAGTTTCAACTTTCTAGCATATGCTTTCTATATCCTTGGAAAGAACTTTAAAATATCAATTCAAAGAAAGGGATTTCATTTCACTTCCTTAAGAACACACTTCCCGCAAGCCTAATTTTGAATTAGGCTTAAAAGTTAAATAAAATAATTTAAAAAAATGAACGAGATTCTTTTATTAAGTTATTTCATGAATGAATGAACAGATTATATCAGATGAAACAAATAAAAAATACGACATATAAGAAAAGAATTTTCATCAAAGGCAATATAACTGGAAAATTACTACCTTTATCGTTAGAATTAAATTTGGAATGATTTTACGGCAATCTTCAGACTAGAAAATTATGGGGCACATTATAAAATTATTTTAGTATCTATTAACAGTTTTAAAGAAATATTATAAATACCTTTTGTAGATGTGCTTCGATGACTTGAACAATTTTTGGAGCATACTGAATATTTTCTTCGGCCAACATAGTCAGCATACTGATGTGAGGTTTACTGTTGAAAGTCAAATCATTCAATGTTGACGCATATTCTTCACAAACAACGTCTGCCATTTCTGAAATTTTCTCAGAAAATAGACTAACTCCTTCAAGTTAAAATGGTACAGTAACGGTAGAACATAATGACTTCGAACACAACTAAAATTTCATTCCCAACAATGGAGTCGCAGCAAATTGAACCTTAACCGATGGAAAACGGAACGATGAACGTTGATATGGCGCAATAATGATGGCGATTCGCTACTTTGGTTGTTGACGTCACCAAAAGATTAATTTCCACCAATGAGAAGTACTGTACTTCAACTAATCAAGGATGTTGAAAAATTAGAAGGAAAATAAAAAAATAAAAACAAAAATATTTCTTTCGAAATAACCATCTCATAAACAAATAATATCAATAAAATTTTTTATTTGTAAATTATATATTAATTTATACTTTTCTATTCGAATGATCCAATAATCTATCCCATAATTCTTAGGCTGATACTTCCGGTTTGCAAAACCATCAGCTTCACGGCCGACGTTCGAAGCTGTTGTCATAATGATATGTACAAGAAATCAGCATTGAAAATATGATTTATTTTGTAACTATAATTGCAGTCCACTAATTCTGGAAGGGATGATTTTCACAGTAGTATGGTTGTAACTTGCGAAATTTGGGATTGGGTGTAAGTATGTTTTTATATCAATTACATCATTGAGAAAAACAATTAAGATCAAGGATTCATTTTAGAAAAATATTACTCACTCTATTCAGATTGCAATTAATCGATTTCACTGCTTAATGCTTTTGCTCTATATTTAATCTATGATCGTAACCGCAAAACTTCAATATTTCAAAGAACATTGTCGGTAAACTTGATGGGCATTCGAAATTAGTCCTGGGAAATCAACACATAATGCGAGCAAAGTAGGCCCACAATTAGGAAATGTCAAATAAGATAAATGTTTAATTTACATCAGGAAAAAAAATGTATACTAGAATTCAGTGTATTTTAAATTTCTGGTTATATAGCTTCGGTAACTGCTAATAATATAAGTAGCTAGAGATTTATCATTTACCTGTTTTTACGTATCATAATGCATTACAAATGAAGTTATGCAATGTTTGCAGCTGATTCATCACGACCTCATAAGACATTTGATTTGAATTGTAAGTTAAAGAGAAATCGACAAAGTGTATCATTTCTTTGCAGAAGTGATCCTCTTAAATTAATTTTAAAAACGTGACTATTGATTGAAATACAAATGAATTGAAGTTGAAATATCTGGCTTTAGAAATGCCTTAAGGAAAACAAAACATTAAATTAAAATTTCTGAGATTAGTTGTTTAGTTTTAATCAAGGTATTTTAGGTTTAAAAAATAACAACAGTGAAGAATAACCTAAAGTACGACTATAATGTTAATTATAAACTGTAATGTAAACGAAATTATTGATTTTTCTGTTGGTTCCTCAGAAATATACAAAAGTTTTGGAATTTTGTTTTCATTTAAATAACTTGTAATAACTTTTTCTGAAATTCGTCTTTGTGAAATTACAGAAAAGTTAACTAAAAACATTGCATTTTAGAAAAACTTACATACATTTATAGGCACATTTACATGCTGTTACAGCAAAAACATCCTCTTTTTAAATGTAAATGTGCTGGAAATAACTGTTTTAATTTGAGTGATAGAATGTGTGACAATTACTTTTATCAAACAGGGTCTTTAGAGCTGACATAGGCGTTGATTGACAGATGACCAATTTCAAATAATAGTTTTTTGGATTAGTATCCAGTATGATCATAGTACAACAATGGAATATTGAAAGTATTTTTGGTATCTTTACTGTATCTCATACGGCCTTTCCTTTTTTGGATTAATCCATTTGAATTACAATTCTGAGACTGCCATTGCCTCTAAAACAAATGTTGGTATCAGATCCTTGCAGCACAACATTCATTAATCGTATTCAAAGGGACCGGATTTGTCGCATAGCATCCCAAACAGTTTTGAAGAACAACTATAGAATGATGCCAAATCAGTACAGTCATCTGGGTATTGGCTGATAAGCTGTCTTGTCATAACAATGATTATAATAATCATAACTAATGATCAGCAACCCAGTTGACAGTCCTGTAATAATAGTTCCTATTTCATAGCCCTCCTTGGGCAGCAAATTTGAGAAATAATAAGGAATATTCAATCTATAGATATTTTTAACATTGCTTTTCCTTGTGAAATTCAAAGGAATACTGGATAAATTCATTGAAAGCTGCTAGGCAACTACAAAGCCAGTGTAAATTTGATAAATTGCTATTTTATGGTATTTGTTAACAATTAAAATGAGATTCAGTTATTGTATTTTAAAACCATCTTTCGATAACTAGAACTAAGCATACAGCATTAAAATGTATTTTTTTTTTTATGACTTTTTGACGAGGGGTTATTTAAGATAAGTTTTGATGCCTGTCAGAAAAATATCCATCCTGTTTATCCACCATAACATAGTACAGTAAAAAGCTACTTAATTCACATGTTCTTGGCATTGTTTCCACTTATTGCATATCATGCATTACATATCTAAAAGTAGTATAAACATATGATTTAAATTGCCTAGATCCAGCTTTTTTCAGCATTTTTATGTTTCTTGCATGGTGAAAACTTGAATTTTGATCATGGTAGATTTTAAACATAATTTACCAGTTAACAACAACTGAAATAATTTTCTATTTTATTTTAACTGAAGAAATCAAAACACTGTAGATTCAGTAGATTTTTATTTAATGGCTTGAAATTAAAAACCATAGGTTCTTCTGAGGCTAAATGATAGCTGGTTGATTTTGAAAGAATTCAAGACATTGTTTAAAATTGGGAAAATATTACTGAATTATTGAGTGATGATGTCAATTTTAAGCAGTCAAAGAATTTTAAAAGCAGATATTGCAAAAGCTGCCCTGAAAAAAAAATCAACAGCTGATTAACACAATTTGAGAAATCTTCAATCTGTAGGTATGTTTAACATTGCTTTTCCTTGTGAAAATTGTATCAAGGTATTATAATCTTCAAAATTCTATATAATCTGAAAATGTTAACATTTAAGTTGAGTATTATTAGAAAAATGAATATTATCCAGTACAAGAATATGAAAACTTACTGAAGTAATGAAACTTTTAATTACAAAAGAAAGTGAGTTTGCTTCTTTTTTTCTTCTTTTTTGCTTTTTTTTCTTTCTTTTTTTTTTTCAATGTATTTTTTTTTTTTCTTCTTGGTGAAATGTTGGCACATGGAACTAACAACTGAAAAAATAATTCAACATTTCTTTGTTTTCAACTCTTAAATTTGATTTGTTACATGTACATAATTTAAGTGCAGACATTTGAAGTAATAACATGCTATACTAAAAGTTGCTCCATGAATGTAACATAACTTTTTTTTTAGATCTTTTATATCTTTTTTAGTACAAGAAAGTTAAAAGTCAATTCGACTTGATATTTGGTGCAAAAAATTGTCCAGAAGATAAAAAGAATTGTTAAAAAAGATAGCCCAAATCAAACCTAACTTTATTTTGAAAAATTAAATAATTTAATTGTTGAAGAATTGATTAATCTGCAAAATCATATTTATATTATTTTCAAAAAGTGAATATATTTTTAATACTAGCGTTTTAATTATTACTGGAAATCAGTTTGATATATTGGATAATAAATCTCTATGATAAACCTAAATTTTTATACTAATGTCCGAAAGAATGTGTGTTATTTTCTGAACTTTCAAACATACATTCTTTTGAAGTTCCATATAAAAATTTAGATTTATTATTCAAATTAAAAAAAAAATACAATCTCCAAATGAAGATATTGCACTTGACAATCAGCAACAATTTAGGTTTACTCTTTTGTTTAGGGGTTATTTAGATAATGAGGTAATTTCATCAAAAAACCCACTATGACTAATGAAGGGTAATTTACATTCAGTGTTATTATTTTACTTTCTTTCATAGATTATATTAGTGTATTCAATGTATAATAATTTTGATGTGTGTGTCTATAACTGTCGTTGTTTTCCACAAATTATTGTAAAACTAAAAGTTTTTTGTTTTAGCTCTATGCAATCTCCAACTTCAAGAAAATGACAGAAATAGCATACTATGGGTATGCCATAATGGTGCCTCCTTTTACAGTCCTCCTGTCTTTAATAAGATTAACATTGGATAAGATATCTAAATCTTATTAGGATATTAAGGTTAATGTTATCTGAAGAAAACAAAAAATAATATATCTATATTTATGTCTGGGAAAGCTTTTGTTGAATTAGTATGAAATACAGTTGTTCATTTTATTTAAAAATTTAAATTAAAGAGGTTAGGAAAAAAAGCTTATTGTCATAGAAAGAAAAGAGTAAAACATGAAATTCATTTTTATTAATATTATCATGACTATTTCAATAAAGATGTGCTAAGCCAATTTAAATAACTACTGTAGCTAATTTGTCTATTTTATTCCACCCACAATTGCACATGTATTTAGAGGTTTAATAAGAGGTTAAGCTACTTACGGTGTATACCACTGTTTCCCAAAGTGGGCGATACCGCCCCCTGGGGGGCGCTGGAATGATCCAGGGGGGCGGTAATAGCTTCGGTTGGAATTGGGGGGGGGCGGAATAAAAATAAAAATAAGGGAGTGGTGGAAGCATAAAGAAAGTCTGTAAGAGTTAAAGTTATGTATTATTCGTAATTTTTATTTTAACATTATCCTTCGTTATCTTAATTTTCTGTATCTAATGCGAATGTTACTATGGTTGATTTTAATAAATAATTTTATACTTTCAAGCTTCAAGGTGTCTAATTTACAATAACATCTTTCTTTACTATACTGCTCACAAAATTTAGGGGATATTGCGAAATGAATATAATACACCCAAAAAACAGAGGCCTTTGAGTTTATTTATTAAAGAACATCATCAGAGAAGCAAATGACACGAAAATGGAAGTTGTCTGAATATCCAAATGGGATGCAAAACATTAATTTAAATGTTTACACAATCCTGTATAAAGAGGCTGGCGCTGCTGGGTTATCTTCACTTTCCTGGATCAACAACAAGTGTCAGAATCGTTGAGTGTAACCTGAAAATGCCCCTGCAATGTGATTTACCCGAATCTGAAGCATGGAGAGTCATAGGGTGTCTTAAAGCTGGCCAAACACAGATGACAGTGGCAGCAGTGGTTGGAATTTCCCAATCGTTATTAGCAGACTCTGGAATCGCTTCAGAGAGACTGGCACAGTATGAAGAAGACCAGGGCAGAAGACCGCTCACAAGGTACGATCACTACAAGGTACGATCAAATATGACGCTAATAATACGAAGGAACCGGCGAAGCAACGCGACTGAGTTGCGGGGACAGTTTCTCGCTGCTACTGGACGACGGGTGTGTACTCAGACCGTGCGAAATCGACACCGTGACAGTGGACTGTATGCCCGGCGACCAATGGTATGCATTTCGTTAACTGCTGAACATCGCAGAAGGTGGGCTGAAATGCTTCTTCCTTTGACCCATGAAAAGTGTTCACGGTTCTCTTCAGTGACGAGTCAAGATTCAGCCTGCAGCCTGACAATCGTCGTGCCCTGATCTATCGTGAACGTGGAACACGGGAGAATCCACGTTTCGTCCAAGAAAGACATTTCTTTGGTGGAGGTGGAATCATGGTGTGGCAGGCATCAGCGTTGGTGGTCGTACCGATCTCCATGTTGTTAGAAAGGGAATGGTAAATGCTGTAAGACATCGGGATGAAATTCTACAGACTGTAGTGGTACCCTACTCTGGAGCTATTGGGACCAACTTTCTTTTTAACGAGGATAATGCACATCTCGTCAACAAGAGGATGGAATCGAACGCATGGACTGGTCTTTACGTTCTTCAGACCTGAATTCCATCGAACACGCTTGGGATGCACTAGGAAGAAATGTTGCCAGTCACCAATCACCCTCCATAACACTTCCTCAGCTGTGCGCGAGTGGCCACGAATCCCACAGGAACTGCTGGACAATTTGATCCTCTCCATGCCTCATCGCTGTCAGTGTGTTGAGCAGTCTCAGGTGACCATACACCCTACTGAGCAGTTAATGTGCGACACATTTTTTACGTTTGACATGCGAATGTTAACCCCCGTCCATGTGTCACATCCTGTTCAATCCCGATAAATGGATTCTGCACCGCATTTGCATATTCAGACAACTTCCATTTTCGTGTCATTTGCTTCTCTGATGATGTTCTTTAATAAATAAACTCAAAGGCCTCTGTTTTTTTGGTGTATTATATTCATTTCATAAAATCCCCTAAATTTTGTGAGCAGTGTATGTTGTAGGACTTAGGTAGAAATATAGATATACCCATAAACCGGGGTGACTTTGTGACAGAATTTGAGGTTTCCAAGATGTAACATTAATATTTTTCGTTAACCCCACTTTATAGCCGGTGATTTGGGTTACCCCATTCTTCCTCTACAAAACTATATATATATAAATCTCGTTGCCTTAATCGTTTTTTAATAATTAGTGTAAAAAGTTGTCACAAACTCACCCCCCAGCTGGGGGTGACTTTGTGACAAGCTCTTTTTGAGTTAGAAATGCATGGGAGAAAGAAATATCACAAACTCAAACCACATACTGTGTATTTAAAACCATTTTTACTGTTTTAAATGAAAGAGTTAAAAGATTTAAACAGAGTAAATTATACATTTAGGTTGGGAAAAGCAAACTGGATGTAACGTGAAATATGAACACTTTTTTCCACTTCTTAAGCAAATCAGTCTGAATTTTTACATCTTAAATTAGTCTAATTGAACAACTTTAAAAGGTCCTCTATTATTAATTTTTTTGGGAGGATCAATACGAAACAAAACTTCTTTTTGATACAAAATTGAGCCGGGTTTCAGTTCTTTGTATTTTCACACTGAACTTCGTTCTTGAGAAGAACTAACTTATGTAGCTATTCTGTAGATTCCTTCCAATTGTTTCCACTCTTTTCCATTGCGCTGACAATTACACCGTCCAGTCAGTCTCTTCTCTATCACCTTTCCTCAGAAAAGCTCTCCTTCAAAGTTGGCAACTATGTGATCTCCTTGATCATATTCTGTTTCCGTGGGCGGAGTGGGTGAAGCTCGGATAGGAATCTCATCATCTGAAAACTCTTCGTACAAGTCTAAACTTGAGTCCTCGGCATTTTAAAATATTGTTATGTACACTGCAAGACAAAATATATAGGTTAAAACACAGTAAAACAATCGCGAGGTGAATTTGACGCTGTCACAAAGTCACCCTGTCAATCTTTGATTTTTGACATAATGGTTAGTAACTCATACAAAACTCGTCCAATTAACATCATTTTACAACATATTGTACATAATATATTAATGTTCAATAATAATTAGCTATTAAACGATATCCTCATCTGTATTTCGCTGTGCAAATCAAAGTTGACGGTAAACACAACAATGCTTCAGAAGTGATCCTTGGCAACAATGCTTCTGGCTCACCGGATCGAGGCGCAAAGAGTTTGACAGTCGACTGTTAGGCGCCACCACACATGACACCAACTCATGGCGGTGCCCATTGCCTGCTTCTCCCTAGGTTCCGGGCACGAGATTATAAATAAGAAAAATTGACCACGCATCACAAAGTCACCCCACTAGTCACAAAGTCACCCCGGTTTACGGGTATAACAGAAAGGAAATTTGTCACTGCATCTTTCTGTTTGTTCACTAAAGAAGGTAAATTTCCAGGGGGGGGGGGCACTGAATAATTTTTTATGAAAAGGGGGCAGTAGATCAAATAAGTTTGGGAACCTATGGTGTATACCATCTTTATCACCATATGACATCAATGACAGTTTTGTAGCCTGTGTTTTTTGTATACTTTCTCCTTTGGACTTTTAAAATCTTGTATAAAATTGACTATACAGACTGGAAGTAGATAGCTCGTTATAATTTCATTTGTGATTTAAATTAATGACCACATTTTATATCACTTAAATTTTAATGTCTTATCAGATCATTTGGCTAATTGGTTATGTGTGCATTCCCCCACCTTGTTATTTGGCTGTGAAATTCTGTAAATTGCTGAGATGCGTTGCAGCTATTACATCTGCATTTCCTGATTATTATTGTGTGATGGTTTATCATCTTCTGTTATTCTTATATAATAATGTACAAGTGGGCAAATTTAGAATGATTTGTAATACTACTAATTCTGTTTTAAAGCAATCTAATATTATTTTACAAATTTTTCTTAATAAATTACATGATATTATTAGAAATAAAATTAATCCTGATTTTTATTGGCTTATAAATAATCATAATGATGTTATTAAACATGTAAATAATACTAAGATTTTTAATATAATTACAGCAGATTTTCAAAATTTATTTACTAATATACCTTTAGATTCATTAATTCAGCAGATTGAATTCTAAATTTCTGAATTTGATATAAATAATTTATTTGGTGTATATATAAATAAAATTCTTAATTTTTACAAATTTAATTTATATAATTGTTATATTAAATTTGATGATGAAATATATTCTAAAATTATAGGAATTGGGATAGGGTGAATTACAGTAAGAATCTTGTTAATTTATTTTTATTAGCTTGTGAATATCAGTTTTGTATTGATTTTAACATTTTTAGATATGGGTGAACCTACAGAAAACCTGCAGTTTTAGTCAAAAAAGTTTGAGGTTTTAAATTACAAGATTTCCTTTTTAAAAAAGATTGAGTTGATTGCTTTTGATGTTCTTACATCTATGATGCATGTGGTTCAGGTCATCCCATTTTGGTTATTTAAAAGAAAAACAAGATGTCCACGGAAGCAACTTTTGATGATAATGATGTCGGATTTTAACATAAATTATATTTGAAATAATGAATTTACGTGGCAAAAACTGTTAAATAAGTAAATAGAAGACTATAATTTATGAACTAAAAGAACTTTTTATTTAAAGAGGAAACCATGTACCCGAAAAATGAATCGGACCGTAAATCTTAAACGTACATATAAATGTAAATCTCCCAATTTCCATTTAACAAAGACTGGAAGTAAAAGACAAGTCTTAAGGAAAAATATAGTATCCTCTATTGTTGAGGTTAAGGCTTCTGCAGTGTAAAAATTGTCTTTCTTTTCAAACATACAAATATCGTTGTTTGGTGGAAACACAAAAAGTTGTCTGTATTTTCTTTTTTCCAGAAAGGTTGCAGTTTACAGAACATCTGATAACTTACAGTTGTGTCTCCGTGTTTGTAATGAGGATGGTCAAGGAGAAACATCTTGTGAAGGTCCTTCATTGAGTCATTCAACAGCTTTATTTGATATTTCTGTTTATTCCTAGTAACTGTTTCTTTCCTGCAGTTAATCAGCTTCATTTCTCCCTAGCTCTCCTCGTGCTTTCTTTCTTTTTTTTTTTTTTTTGTTCTCTACTTCTCTTCAGTAGATAATACTTTGCTCCTGGCGTCCTTTTACAAATAAGAACTTGCATCACACAAAACACAAAATTTCTATTCAAAATTGACCTGACAATAACGAAAATGCAATGTTAACATTTCTAGGCTTATCTTGTATTGCATTTGTGCGTGAAATTACAAACATCAGTAAAACAAATCACCTCTGTGGACAATCATTACTTCCGTGGACCCCACATGTCCACAAAAGTGATTAATACTTATGTTTCTTGGCCCATGTGCTCTGCATTTTGAGGTTACGAACAAGTATCATTCAGAAAATTATGATTATCATATTTCAATTGATATGCCCAGTAATGATCATTTTTTCCATAGAAAAATTAAATTCTCAACAAGACCACAGAAGTGATCAAAGCTGTGCAAATTATAAAAAATTAATAACAAGATAATATTTCCTGCCAAATATCAAACTCAGACGAATAAAATCACTTCCCAGTTCAAAATGGCCGTCTTATCCTGTGAATCTGATTAAGACAGAAGACAAGTAGTGCATCTGATGGATTTTTTAGAAAGTTTAGGAATGTCCACAAAAGTGATGGCTGAAGTTTGTGACAAGAACTTAGGTTGCAAAACAGTTTTACTGATAATTAGAAAAAAAAGTTCAGGTAACGTTATATTAAATTTGTGTTTTTTGATCTTACAATGAGTATATAATTAAAAAATATTAACAAATAAAGCAGTTTTCATCTTCAGAAGCTGTCCAATTCTAGCTTGTGACAGTCTACAGAATTGAGAAATCACATCCTGCAGACAACTTTCTTTTTGCATTTACATAAAATTAAAAAAAAAAAAAAAAAAATCATACTTTTAAAAAGTATATTTTGTACTTCAATGTGTGAGTCTGAAAAATGACAAATATTTTCAATCATTTTCAATTTATTGTTCTGTGACACTAAAGTACAGGTTTTCTGTAGATTGGCCCATATACAGATAATTTAATCGTTCTTAATAGTGATTGAACAATTGAGGATATAGAAAACAAAATTTATAAAAATATTATTCATTTACACAGAACTAATGATAATTCTAAATTTGTTGATATTTTAGATTTACAAATATATTTTAATCATCAAATTCCATGTACGAAATTGTTTAATAAGTTATTTTTATTTAATTTTAAAGTTAATAGATTTCATAAATTTTCCAGCAATGCCAGTTTAAATTTATTTAAAAAATTTTTTATTCAAGATCTTAAGAGATATCTTGAAATTAATTCTAAATTTGAAGATTTTTAGATAATTTAAAGTATCTTATTACAGAATTTCTAAATAATAATTTTCCAATTAAACTTATAAACAAATATATTTTACAATTTCAAAATAAATTTAAATTTCAGATTTATAAAAAATATAAAGTTAAAGATATTTTTAAATAACAATGGGTGAGACCAGCATTGATTCCAACGATATTAAAGATATTTTAATTTATCATAATTTTATTTAATCATTTAAAATTCTTCTAGATAGGATTTGTTAATTAATAATCATTTAAGTTATCTGATGACAATTCAAAATTAAATCATTAAATTTTAGGAAGTTTTGAGTTTGATTTGATAACTGTCATCCATTATTATTTTATTTGTTTTATTTTTTATTGTAAATAAATGTAAATACTTAAAATAGATCTTTATATAAAAAACTAATATTACTTAACTGATTATTTTAAGATTAATAGCTAATAACTGAATAAAAAAGCATGATGTCTTAGAATATTTCATTTTTGTTTTCTAAATTGTTTCTAGATTTTAGTTATTTTAATTTCGGCTTATGTCGCTGATGACACGAGGATAAATTGGCCATATCTTCGCAGAAACAGTGAAATGGTTTGGTTTTTTTTTTGGGGGGGGGGGGCTTTTTTCAAATTCATATCACTGTCTGGCTTTTTATATATAGATCCGATGGTCAAATTTACTGGGAAGCCAGAAGACTAATGGCTTATGTTCCAAATGTCTGAGCATTAGATTAAATAAATATATATATAAAGAGTTACAGAAGAAGATAAACCATCACACATTAATAATTAGAAAATGCAGATGTAATAAACCACAATGCATTTCAGCAACATACAGAATTATATATGAGCCATATTTGGAAAGAAAGTACCGTTTGACTATTAAGAAAAAAACAAGAATGTATTTTCAATCAATTTTATTTTTATCTGATTCGCCAAACTTTACTCGACTTTCTACATAGTTTCCACTATTGCTAAGACATTTATCATAATGGGGCACCAGTTTTTGTATCCCTTGGGCTGCCTGTGAAGACAGCCATGAGCTTGCAAATTGAAATCGTCTGTTTGAATTTCTGCTTTTTCAACGATGAGGTGTGCCTCCACTCATGGGCTGCTGCTTTGATTCTGGAGTCACATGGGGTATTCGTGTTTTGTCACCTATGATGATATGGCTTTGAAATTCATTATCTTGCTTTCTGTATCATGAGATAGGTCAATGCACTGGTAGCGTTCTTCTTCTTGTGCTCCTCAGAGAACATTTTTGGCACCTAGCATAAGCACAGTTTTTGAAATTGTTCCTGTACCTGCATTTGAAGAAGTTCCTTGGTGGCCAGCTACACTCCAACAATGATATCAAAGGCACAGTGCAAACATAGCTGTCTCACAGGCGACCCAGTTCTAAGAAGAGAGAATACAAAGGCTGGTGAAACATGATTAACAATTTAAACTAATCTTGTAAGCTAATTTTGCAAGCTTTGATTGCTCAAGTCCAAGTCACTGGCATGGTATTTTCAAATTTTGATAAAATAACAAAGTTAAAGCTGCATTAACTGCATATATGTTTCCTAAGTTTCAGTTTCAAAAAAGTTTTTTTTTTCTAAGCTGATTCAGTAGCATCACAGAAAAATTCTTAAAAACATACATATATTGAAGAAAAAAAAAAATCTTTAAATTGCTTTGTTGTTAACCTTTTGGCCCTGGTATATATTATAATATATATATATCAACTTTAAACACTTATGAATCCTTCCTGAAAATCTTATTAGCTTCCAGCCCTGGAGTATAACTCAGTAAATATTTGCTCTACGATGTTGAACTGTTATTTTAATACTGCCATCTGTTAATGAAGTTTATAAGACTTTCAATCAAAATGGACAAGATGAACTTGGATGTAAATGTTGATGACCATTCTGATTTTGATTCAGTTATGCAGAAAACACTTATTTAAATTAGTATCAAATCATTCTTTATTTACATAGGGATTTTGAAATTTAAAATAAATTTAAATTACATCATAGTTTGTTCTTTTATTTACTCAAATCAAGCAGTTAACTTCTATATATGTGTTTACTAAATTTCAGTTTCAAAAAAAAAAAAAAAAAATTTCTGAGCTGGCATCACCGAAAAATTCTTAAGAACATGCATATACAGTGGAGCATTGTTTATACGTTTTTCAAGGGACTGAGAAAAAAAAGCGTATAAATGAAAAAACGTATAAACCAGTGTTTCCCAACCTTTTTTGTGCTGTCCCCACCTAAAGTATCTAAAGTATGCTACGCCCCACCAAATTAGGTATAACTTTCAAAAATAAAAAAAAACTTTTTTAACTTTCACAACCAAAAAACAAAACAAAACAACAACAATGCTCCATTTTCGAATTGCCCCCCTGTGGGGCGTGTGCCCCACGTTGGGAAACGGGTATAAACGGAATTCACAAAAGTTACGAACAATTTCGTAATAACCAACAATAAGAAGTTAGAGATAAATTAAAATATTACATGAAAATGAAATACAAGAGGTATGTACAAGGTGTACAACTTTGCTTCCGCCCTTTTTTCTCCAACATTTGAGGCTTTAATGAAACAAATTGATTACACATGTATCATTCAAAGTATTGTCCATCGCTGGCCACTACTTTCTCCCATCTTTCGGGCAGTGTACGAATCCTGCGTCGAAAAAATTGTTCATCTTTTGAAGTGATCCAATTTGTGACTTCTTCATAAGATCGGAAGTGTTGGTCAGCCAGGCCATGCGCCATTCCTCAAACAGGTGATAGTCCGAGGGAGCAATGTTTGGAAAATACGGCGGGTGGGATAGGACTTCCCATTTTAACGTTCGCAAGTACGTTTTGACCTCTTTTGCAACGTGGGGTCGAGCGTTGTCGTGCTGCAAAATCACTTCATCGTGCCTCTCGCTGTATTGCGGCCGTTTGTCTTTTAATGCTCTGCTCAAACACATTAATTGCGTTCGATAACGAGCACCTGTGATTGTTTCATTTCGTTTTAACACCTCATAGTACACGACGCCGAATGCAGAGCAGGATCTTGGAGCCATGAATATTAGGTTTGGGCGTCAACGTGGAAGCATGACCGGGATATCCCCATGATTTCTTGCATTTAGGGTTATCGTAATGAACCCATTTTTCGTCCCCGGTCACAATGCGATGCAGAAATCCCTTCCGTTGTTGCCTCTGAAGCAACTGTTCACAAACACAAACGCAGCCGTTCAACGTCTCTTGATTTCAACTCATACGGGACCCACGTTCCTTCTTTCTGAATCATTCCCAGGTGGCCTTGAGACGTTTTGAAATGGCTTGCTGTGTCACTCCCAGTGATCGTGCCAATTCTTCTTGAGTTTGACGCGAGTCTTCACTCAGCAATGTCTCCAATTCTGCATCTTCGAAAACTTTCTCTCTTCCACCACTATGCCTGTCTTCGACGTTAAAATCATCGTTCTTGAAGCGTTGAAACCACTCACGACACGTTCTTTCACTAATAGCGTCCTCACCATACGTACTGGAGAACATTCGATGAAACTCAGCCGCTGTTTTCTTCATATTGAAACAAAACAGTAACACCTCCCGCAAATGACGAGAATTTGGCTCGTAAACTGACATTTTCAATTGAGAACAACTTTATGATGCAAACACAAATCGACTAATGTTTGAATGGGGTTCTGTTGACCGAGGTCCAAGCTAACTGCCTGATGTCTGCGATCTGTTTCTTTCGACCGCTACTTACCGTTGTCGCCACCTATCGGCAAACGGCGGAAGCAAAGTTGTACACCTTGTAATACAAAACTTTTTATTCAGGATTTAATGTACAACTAGTACTACTATTCATCTTTATTCACCATTTACAAAATATTTTGTTATACAGTAGAACCTCATTATAACGGACTAATTGGGGCTGAAGGTAGTCTGGTTTATAACAAATAATTCTTATAGGGGTGTAATGCAGCAAGGGAGTACATCGATGAAAGTACAATAGTTAGCTATAAAAAGTGTCTATTATATATCAAATAAAAAACAGCCTTCAACATAGTAGGTTGAATTGAAAAAGATGTGTACGTATACACTGCATTAATCTTTAGAATAAGAAGGTCCAGGTTCATATTGATTGCTTACATCCATTGGTTTGAAAAAATAATTTATTTTCTGCTTGGTTTGTTTGCTGCTTATTTCTTCAGTTAATAACTGACGGAGGTGTTCATAATATGCAAACACATTTTCATTTGCCGATTGTTCAACATATTGAATAACAAAATATAAATGATCTTTCACTTCGCTCACCTTAATTGTAGGCTGAGTAGTGTCTCCTACCTCTTCTTCCTCGTCCTCTGAAGATTCTGCTTCTTCAGTCATGCAGCGCATCCATGTTTCCGCAAAACAACACAACGATTGATGTTTAATCGCTTGGTCTGAAATGTAAAACTCCTCAGATAAAAATAAGCATCCTTTATTATTACTACATTTTTTTTTAAAACTGTCCGTTATAATGAGGTTCTACTGTATTAGGTTGTAGGGCTTTTTTGGAATGGACAGAAAAAAGTTCATTGTACACAGTTAAAAGTGCCATCTTAACTTTATCATTTATCACTGCTAATGAGGTATTCTTGCATGGTGTTTAAACCCGCCAAAGCTTCTTGAAAACTTGGCAGAGGTTTTTCAGTGCAATTTACTAATACTGCGTGTCTTTTCTAAGACTGGATAATCGGCAAATGGAAATATGAGGTTGAAATGCACATTTTCTCTCTTCTTGAGTTCTTGAAAAAAAACGTATAAATGAAATTTGTGATTTCAGGAAAACGTTTAAATGAAAATATTTAATGTTAATATGCATTGGATTTTGCCGGGACCATTCAAAAAAACATATAAATGATAAAAACGTATAAACGAGAAACGTATAAACCGTGCTCCACTGTATTAAAAAAATATGTATATATAGATAGATATATATATCAGGCCTTAGGAGTAACGAATTATATGAGGTTTCCACTACTGTTGTAATTAAATAGTGTGCTTATTTTTGTTTTAAATGCTGTTAAATTGCTTTTATTTTTAATTTATGTATAATTTAACACAAAAAAATTATTTAATGAAGCATTATTGGAAATACTTATTAGGAAAAGGAAATTTACAGATTTTTAGCATTTTATCATAAAAAAATGAAATACAAATTTTTGAAAATAACAAATATGTTTTAAATATATAATAATAATAATAAAAAATAAAATATAAATTTTAATATTTTTTGAATTAAAGATATATTCTTTTAAGTTATAAATAAAAATTGAATATTATTTGTTTAAAATAAATAAATAAATGGTATCATGGAGCTATGGATTTTAAATTCTACAGTCGGACCCCGATTTAACGAACCCCTATTTACCGAATTTCGCGATTTAACAAATTTTTCTTTTTCCCTGATTAAAATGAAGGCAAAAACCCATATTTAACGAATAATTAACCCCGAATTAACGAATTATTTCAACAGCCGAAAAATTTTTAATTTTTTTTATTAGTATGGGTAAACATACTTAAACATACCTAATGCAGCAGAATATAAATGACGCTGTATTTTCTTTTCTCCATAAAGTCGAAAAAGAACTTTTTCGAGTCAGGAATCAGGAGTCAAACATTACTCAGTACATACTTTAAAATTTCAAATTAACTAGTGTGTAATTATTCGCTGTAATATTAGCTGCTGAATTAAAAGTGTGTAATTTCTAATTATGGGTGTGTTTGTGTAGTTGCTTATTAAGGCTGTTCCATAAGTTAAGTGCAGAAATTTTTTATTTTGGACCCAGATATTACGAATAAACCCCGATTTAACGAATAAAATTTTCGGTCCCGACGAATTCGTTAAATCGGGGTCCGACTGTATTATAATGAAAATATGTAGTTTTTGTACAGTTAAGGTAGATAATTGATTTCCTCATCCAGCTGTACAGAATGGTAATCCGATCAAGAAAATGGACATTGCTGGGTTATCTTTCATTTCATCGATTTGTCATAAACAAACAGCTAGCTAATATACGTCAGAGACTGCAATATTAAAAAGATCCTACCAAAAGAAAGGCTAGACCTGCTTAACTTCACATTTAAGATGATTGAAACTCTTCAAAAAGTTAATTGTCCACCAAAATCCTAAGAGAAAGAGAGAGAGACCAAATTCAGCTTCCCACCAGCCATCATTCAGCCAAATTAAAAAAAAAAAAATGAATGAAATCAGACCTACTGATGTGAGATGTAATATGGGCCACATTAAGCCACAGTGTTGTAAGAATAATGGATGTAATAAGCCCACAAGAGTTTATTACAAACAATGCAAAATTCAGATATGTTTTACTCCTAAACAAGATTGTATAACTAACTATCAGACAAAATAGTTCTTTTGCAGGTAGGTAGGTATCCCACAGAGGCCCATGATGGTCTAAGGGGACACTGGAAGTAAGGATCTCATTGTTTCTTTGACCAAGGACTAAGATGAAGTCAGGTGATCAGCCCAACACTCACCCACTTGAACTCAAAGAAAAAATCCATATACCCTTCTACAGAGGGCTGGGTTGACCCTACAACACATATAGAGGAAAAATTTAGTGTCGAAAACTCTCCGACATTTGCTGAGGTCGGGGATTGAACCTGCCTGCTCTAGCCCGCACTCAAACGAATTATCACTTGGCTATTAGTCCCACAGTTCTTTTGTAATTAACCATATATTTCAGTTACATTGTAAATAAATTATATGTATTACTCATTGTAGCTACACTGTATGAATAAATATGACTGTTTATTAAAGAAAAATTCCGAAGCCCATGAACTTCCCTTGGGACCCGATGTATATTATAATGTACATATATTATTTCAAAAATTAGGCACTTTAGCAAAAACATTTTCTTGAGAGATGTTTTTCTGTTACTCTGAATAGTCTGAATCCAAACTTTCAGAATTTTCCCACCAATAGAATTAAATCAGAACCAAAAGGTTTAAATAAAAAATATCTACATCTTGTTTGAATGCATAAATTTCACCAGAATATTTATTTGAAACTATATTCAGTATTGAATTATAATTCATATACTTTCTTATATGAGTTTTAAATGTGGACATAAATTAATAAGAGATAAGTTGCAACATGAATGTAGTATTTGAAGTATAGGGGCATCTGGTGAGAAGGTAACACAACAGTGGTTCAAAAAAAAGTTGATCAGTTTTTATCCATCAAAATAAACTATACAATCAATCTAAATGGAAAAGCAAAACTTAAATCAGTTAAGTTTCCTGAATCCTTGCATCCATTGGAAAGGTAGGGGAAAAAAGTGATTATTCTGTTTTCCTCATCAATTAACAGATATAAGACACATTTATTGAAAAGCTTTGGTGACTATTTTGTAGTCTTCAGCTAGTTCTGTCTTTTCTGAGTATTTTTTTTTTTCTGGAAAGGTGGTGGTAGACCAAATAAGTTTGGAAACCTATGATTTAGAACGTGCGAGACTTTAACAATTCTAAACCATATAGATTAATGACAATCTGTAAACTGCTGAAGACAGATTGTAAACATTTTCTAGTTCTATTCGTAACTGATTATTGCCTTCATGCATCTAAATCACTTCTGAGTCAACTATAAAACAACAATTAAAAATAGCTTTGAGGAATTCATCTCCCAGAAATTCTTTTATATTTATACATGTAGAAAATTCATTTGTATATTGAATTGTATTGATCCTGATTGTGATTATTGTGATTAAAAATAAGCTTGATATAAGTGGGGTTTAGGAAAATGCATACAGTAAGAAAATAAAAAAAAATGTTTAAACAAAATAAGAACATATCATTTTGAAAATTTGCAATCTGTGTGAAAGAAAATATATTGTGTTAAGTATGGAGAGTTATATAACATAATGAAAAAATTCACATAAAATAGCAACTAAGTAATTCTGACTGTCTTGGCTTATTCTTTCCCTCACCTACCTTTTGGTGTAGGAGTTTTGCCAAAGGTATAGACTCCCACGTCGCATTTGACTATTCAGATCAAGTTGAATATGGTTGGTTAGCCACAGCTCGTCCCTGGAAAGAATCTTGGTCTCCATTTTACAGAAGACCGAGTGAATCCTGGGGACCTTCTGGAGTAGAAATAACCTGGGAAAATTCCCAATTCTGCAGTTCCCCCAGCCTCCAGTCTAGTGGCTATACCACTGGACCACCAGACCCAAACTTAAGTAATTTTAATACTGTTTTTTAAGCTATATAAATTAAAATGTGATAAGTTTCTTACTGTGACTTTTATGGCTAAAATCGCAATGTTTTTTAAAGCATCTTTACAAGATTAGATTTTGTTCGAACACACTATTAACCCAGGGAAAATTGTAATGTATGCAGATGTTTTTTTCCCAACTTTAAAAAAAGTAATTTCGTTGAAAGCATTTTAATAAATATTTCATCCAGGTTAATCAGAATTTTGTAGTCTATTTCCTTAATCTTAAAGATAGTAAAGGAATCACTACCTTGATCTTTGTTAAAGGAAAGCTTAGATTTGAACAATAGACAGAAAGTATCTACATTAGTAAACAAAACCTTCTTTTCTCCCATCCACCCCCCCCTCATTCCACCATAAATATATTTACAATTGCAATAGGCCCTTTTTAAAACTTGAGCAGCATGT
>JAFIDM010009631.1:246988050-247006156 GCA_023159025.1 Thereuonema tuberculata | reverse complement strand
TTTAAAATAAGACAAAAAAATGATCTTTTTTAAAAAAAACCCTTTTTCCCCCCCCCCCCCCCCCATTTGAATGCCCTGATTAATTCTGATTGCTTCTGAAATGCTCAGTTTTAAGGCAAAATAAACTGTATCCAATTTGAAGTTTGGTTTTTTGACAGTTTAAAGTTGCCTAATGCTTCAATCACTTAGCCCAAATGTTGTGAGAAAGCAGTTAGCTTACTTGTTTGACTATTGTTAAGATTTTTTTTTTTTATTCATATTTATTCCAAAGCCATTAATGTATGTTTACTTCTGACTGTAGCAGTGTTCTGAAACTAATTGACAAATATGTGGTGTGAAATTTTAAATCTTGATAAAGGAAATTTGGATACTTATATGTTAGTTAATTGAAGTAACTTTGAACATATCTTGAAGATATTTGGTTGGGATTAGAATGAAAAAATTGAAAAATGTATCAGAAATGGAGATCCTCTCTCATTGATCAGATGCCCTTAATTGAAAAGAAATGTAAAATAGTAGTAATGAATTATTGTTAATTTTTCTCCATGACGTTGTCACTTTGATAGTTTGGTTATAAGTATCATTTGATACTTGTATTCTGAATGAACATCTTTATTTATGAGAAAAGTGTAGGTGTTTTTATCTGATTTGATTCCGTCAAGTTGGTGTTGTTACTGGGATTTTTAATTTAAATATTATAGTAAGACTACCTTTGGAAACAACGTGAATCTCATTTTTGACCATTTGTCTTACTTCTCTTTAAAATATTGATGTTAGTTGCAGAGTGATTAAACATATTGATAATATTTCCAGTTGTTATCATTTAGTTATGATTGCAGTTTGCTTCTCACTTTGACTCATTAGAAAATATGTAGGATGAATATATTTGTAGTTAAGATTTAAAATAATTTTTGAATTGGCTTTGATAATGCCTGTTAATTCACAGTATGTAAAAATGAAATGCTATCTAATTAATGGTTAGTTTAATTGATTGACGAGTTCTGATTTCAGCTTTTACATCTACCTCCATAATATTAATTCCATTAATTTCAATATTACGATATGCTAATACATTTATCAAATTGACTTGCCCTGTTATAAAAATAGGAAAGATTAAAAACTTGAGATCAATTAATTCTGTATAATGTAACTTGGATTTGATGGAGTGTGTCATGATAATTGGATATACTCGTCTATGCCGGATTTTCACATTCTGGGTGAGGTTGACTCAATATTTCTACTCGGTTCCTTGAATATTCGTCAGGAGATGTTGAGTGTTACATGGATCTAAGCGCTGTTGCTTTGACAATGTTACAACAGCGCTTAAAACTCCATGTAATACTCAGCATCTCCTGATGAATATTCAAGGAACCAAGTGGAAATACTGAGTCAACTTCACCCGGAATTGGAAAATCCCTCATAGACAAGTATATTCACTTTTTCTATATAATGTTGTGAGAATTCAATTTAATTAGTGAACAGTGAAAAAGGAAGGATAAAAGAAATCTGACTGCAAATCAAATGAGAATTAATTAATGTTAAGTAAGGTTGAAGAATTCAATTAATAAAATTGATGGTGGTTCATCAATTGAAAAGAAAATATTTAAAATCTCTAATGAACTGAATTTGCTAGTGCTGTGTAAAATTAGGTTCTGAATACAATACAATCTTAAAGAAGCCTATTTATTAATTAACAATGTTAAAGTAAAAACAAAAACAAAATTTTCCTTTTGAAGATTCCTATGATTTTTGCATAAATCTATATGAGTGATATTGTTGATAAATAAATTACTTGGTTTAGAAATAAAGTACCGGTAGGTTATAAGAATTACTCTAGTATTATAAACCAAACTAAAATCTATTATTGTGCTAAAAATGTTGATTTAATTTTAAGTAGTTTTATTTATTTAAAACAAGAATTTTATTAATATCATATTTGTTTATACAGTAAAACCTCGTTATGTCGTCACTCAAGGGACCAAACATTTTTGACGACTTAAGCGGAGTGAGAATTTTTGAAAAAACAACAACAAAAAAACAGTGAAATACAGTATTTTTCATGAATTGCTGTAGGATTCGGTGAGAGAAACAAGATTTTCAGAAATCAATACATGCAAATGAATGAGTGGAAAATAAAAAAATAAAAAAAAAACACTTTTTATAGTTACCACATTTTAATCGTTTTAAAAGAAAGTCAATGTCTGTCTTTGAAACGTTCCAGCCAACCATTTCTGCCGCCGAAATCTTCAATGTTCAGCTCCTTAGCAATTTCCATGGTTTTTTCTTGAGAATCACGGCAGAAATCGACACATTTTGCGATCTGGCATGTTTTAGCCATCGAACTAAAAGCTGCTAGCAAAAGCTGTTTTCGAAATATTTGATTTTTCAAAAAGTGCAATTAAGTCTTTTTTTCTTTAAAAGATAACGAGGTAAGTTTTCGTTTCCCTGGCATGTTAAAAACGTAACCGAACCACGAAATTGCAAGAGAAAAAATGGCCCTTATAGCGGGGCTTACTCACTATGAAATGAAGTCACACTCAGGAGCGGTCAAGAAAAACGTTTGCACTCGACAGAATTGCAGCGAGAAGTGTGTTTTGAATGATTAGCAGCGAGATTCCAAGAACCCAAATCCTCCGAAGGGGTAGGAAAGGAATGAAGTGACAGGCGTGGTCGAAAATTCCCCATAAAGGCTTGTCTTTCTTAAAGTGAAGGGGCGGGACTGAAAAGACAACACGATGGCATGCAAATTGGAAAAGAAAGATGCTTTTGACCATTTTTGAGGGTGACGAGTTATCCGGAGTAGAATTAAATTTGGTGACGAGTAAAGGAGGGTTATTTTACATTATTGTGTATGAGACCTTGTCGGGACCAAAGGAAAACGACGACTTAATGAGGTTTAACTGTATTTAGTTTTCTTGAATACAAAACTGCAGAATTGTTAGTAAATTTCAGAACTAGTTATGTAATGTCTTACTTTCTTGTTGTTAATTCAAATAAACATAGGTTTGTGTTTGCTATTAGTTTATTTGGGATTGAGCTCAAACCTTGTTTGCTTTTCTTAGTGAATTTACTTTATTATTCAGCTTTCAAGTCAAATCATAATTTTCTGTGAGTTAAAAATTTAAATGCATTTATGTATGTTAACTTATTTATTAATTTGAATGTTGGCTAAATATTTTTTTTTTTTTTAATTCTAGGTAAAACCATATCTTTGACATGGAAGATTACAAATTCTTATTCAAAGTAGTTTTGATAGGAAATGCTGGTGTAGGTAAAACATGCCTTGTCCGAAGGTTTACTCAGGTAGGTGTTTGCTTTAACCTTTTGTTATTTATTGAACAGAAGTGATACTTATTTCAAGGTGTTTTTGATTTTTTTCCCTTTGTTTTCCTTTAAATAGTTACTGACAGATTTTAATTGATCTCTGCTGATTCAAAGAATGCTTCAGAACTTCAATAGATAGCAGTGTGCTTATGTTATTCAGGCTTATTAAACATTGAAAATTTAGTTCCTTCTTTATTTTCACATTCTCGCTGTATATTTATTAGTTACTTAGCTCTGTTTATGAACTGGCTTAGGCTAATGAATCATATCTTAGTCAATTTAGTTCATAAATAAGTGAACAATTTTATTTTTCTAGATACTACCTGCCATTTCTGGAGATTAGCTTATCTGTAAGATCTTCTATTTAGATTATCAGTATTTATTTCACAATAAAAATTGCTTTCATAATTGATTTTCATTTATTAACAGATAGTTATAGTTTGGTAAAAAATTAAATGTGAAATAGTTTTTTTCCTATATATATATATATATATATATATATATAGTTTAACCCATATAGAGATATTTCCCAAAGCCGTTATGTTCGCAAATGTAAGCATCAAGGGCTGCGTGCAGTTATACTTGCTAGCCGTAATTCAGTGTTTGTGTGTTTTCTGTTTTGTGGCGGATCTAACTTGAATGTTTTGATCATTAATTGATGGACATCATAATAAATGTAAGGAAATGTATAGTAAATGTCAATAGTAAATGTCCCAATATTTAAATGGGATGTTTGAAAAGACAAAACAAATAAAAGATTACAAACTGAAAGTTAATTAACTTGTTAGGAAGGGAATAAGGAATTGAAACCGAATGAAAAGACAACTTTTTTGTAAACCAGCCCTAATAAGTGTAATTTACAGAAATTACTCCTGTGTTATAAGTGCTGGAAGTTTAATGTACGACATAAAGAAAAAGTTGAAAAAAGTTTCTATTGTTAATTAAATCATAAATTAATTGATTTTTAATATGTATAATGCTTTTATTATTATTATTATAATTCTCCCAGTTAATTTGACTAAATAATTTATAGTTGAATCTAATCTAAATCTGAAATTATTATATGGTTTAATAATTTCAAAAGCATTTAACCAATTATATCTCAGAGTAGAAATACCAATATTATAATTTTTTGTTTATTATTAATTTTGTAGAAGTTATTTAAAATAGTCTTATATATAAATTTTTCGTCAATTTTCAGTATTTTATATTTATAACTAATTTTTAATTTGTCTAAGTTTTGTTTTTATAATTAATATAAATATTATTAAAAATTTTAAATATCATTTTGTTAATATTATCAATTTGATATTTATTTAAAAATATCCAGCAACTTAAGCTATAATCCAAAATAGAATCAACAAATGACTGAAAGATTATTAGTTTCTGTTTAAAAGAGTAGAGATGTTTTAAATGATAAAGCATACAAGAACAGTAAAGCCCCGATTATCCGCGAGTGCCGCGAAAATTTTTTTTAATTACGAACCTCAAAAAAACCAATTTTAATCCAAGCCAACAACAGGGAAAGTACAATAGGCCCTACGGTGCGAAGGTCGAAAATTACTGACAGGTTTATTGTGCAACGTAATCCTATAGGCCTTCTCGGATTTTGTGGATGAGTGGCAGGCTCTTGCTCTGCAGAAAGGTTTCTGCTGTACTGTACATATTTTAAAAGTTTTGCATATTATATTTTTTGTATAATAAAACGTAGTTTTTATGCTGAAATATTTTTTTCGTGTTTACACCTCATTTTTAGTCTTTTTTCGGGTTATCCGCGATTTTTACTATCCGTGGTACCCTTGCCACTCAATTCCACTGATAATCGGGGCTCTACTGTATATGTATGAAGTTTTTTAATAACATAATTATAATAGGAATTCCAGTTATAATTATTATGAACATGTAAACCTAAATTCTTTTGATTATTTACGTAGTCAATAATATTACAATTACATTGGCAATTGTTAATTGAATTTGTATCATTTAAATTGGAGCAAGTAGCTTTTTATGTAAAATAAGAAATTTATTATAATTTATTTTTTTGTTTTTGTTCTTAATGATCATAACTTTAGTTTATTATGATTGATAATCTTTCTATTGTTAAACCACCATTTAGAAATATTGTTGAGATCATCTTGAAGAAATCTAAAAGCTTCATCTTGAATTTTATTACTACTTAAAAGTAAAATATCATCAGCATAAATATCTGTAGAAAAGTGTTTAATATATTTACCTATGGAATTAACGTATAAGATAAATAATACAGGACCCAGATTTGAGTCTTGAGGAACACCATTTCTTATACAGTGAAACCTCCACTAACGGACACCCCCTAAAAGCGGACAATTTTGCAATCCCCAGTCCCTTAATATAGACGTTTCCATGTATTGACCTCCGATTAGCGGACACTCCCAATAACGGACAACATTCTACAGAAAATGAACGATCTTGTGTTGCTTTTCAAAAGCATTAGAATCAGGCTACAGTAATATGTAGCGTCCAGAGGAAATTTTGAAATTATGGATCACAAACTCCAACAAAAACTCCAAACACATCAAAGTTTGGAAACAGAGACAAGTGCGATCGACTCTGTTGTCTTCGATTAGTTTTGTGCTGCACGAGCAAAAAAACATTCCCATTAGTGGGCCATTATTGCAAGAAAAGGTGTTGGAAGCAAAGGGGACTCTGAATGTCTTGCAAAGTTAAACGATTTAAATATTCATATTGAGAAACATGTTTTCAATGCAAAAAAGAAATGTCAAACTCTGTTAACTGATTACTTTAGTTAATAAAATTAATTTTATTATTTTAAGTAAGACTAATGGATTAGCATTCATTTAAAAAGGAAAATAGTAAACAGTTTGCAATTGTTCATATTTTCTCATAGGGCAATGTTAATTGTAGAAATTTAAGATTGTACGTAATTTTTCATTAAATGACATGCTATAAGCTAAAAATTGAAAAAAAGATAGTCCTCCCCAATAACGGACGAAACTTCTGGTCCCGTGACTGTCCGCTATTCGGAGGTTTCACTGTATTATAAATTTTACTAATGTTATTTTGAATTTTCTATTTTTAAGATAAATTTTTTTAAAAGATTATGTACATCACCTCTTATTCCATAGTTTTCTAATTTTGTTAGAAGAATTGTACGATTAACATTATCAAACACCTTAATAAAATCAAAAAAGGCAACATACGTTATTTTTTCTTCATTTAAATTTTTATTTATGTTATTATTTAAATTATTTAAAAGTTTAGACGTACTACTATTTTTTTTATATGCATATTGATTATAGTTAAGAATTTTCATATTAATAATGTAGTTATGTATTGATTCAGTTAAGAAACTTTCATATATTTTTGAAGTATTTGAAAGAATAGAAATTGGTCTATAATTATCAAATTTATTATATGCTACATTTTATATGAATAGGAATTATGTAAGCTCTCTTCCATAAATTGGGATATTTACCAGTTCGAAATATATTTTTAAATAATTCCATTTGTATTCTTGGTATAATTAATTTCATTTATAGTAATGTTATCACATCCAGTACTGTGAGGGTTTTTTTTTCTTAAATTATGAATAATATTTAAAAAATCATTTTGATTTGGAGGAAATAAAACCATAGAATTTGAATTATTTAATTCATTAATTTCATAGTTCAGATATATCACATTGGTTATTTTTTCTGTGGATAAAAATTTTTGAAAATTTTGAAAAAACAACATTAATATCTTAATTTGATAACTTATTAATTTCCTGACTATCAATTTTGTTTTATTATAATTAATATGATTTTTAATAATTTTCCACATGTTATTCTCAAAAAGTTTATTTATATATTTATATATTTTTCTTTTTATTTATATGCAGTTTTTCAACCAATTTCTTTTCCTTTTATAATTCTTTTCGTATGTGTTATTTGTCCTATTGTTTTTAAATTTTTTAAATAAGATATTTTTTTCTTCAATATGTTTGAACATTTCTTCATCCATCCATACTTGTTTAAAATTGCTCTTAATATTATTTTTAATATTATAATTGCTATTTTGTTTTATTATGTTATCATCATAATGATTCTTTATATTTTTAATTACTAGCCTTATCTATAATTCTTTTTAATTTATTAATATAAATATTAGGATCTTTGTTATAATTAATTTTAATTTCCTTCGTTAAATCCAAAAATTTTTCATTAAAATAATTGTAATCGATAGAGTATCAAACTATTTTACTATTATTATTATTATTATTATTAATCCAATCATTATTGTTTAAGAACCTTACATTGAATTTCCATAAGAATCCCTTAGTGATCAGAAATATCCCATTCAATTATGCTTGCCTTTGTATCATAAGAACGTGATCTATACATGTAAAACAGTGATCTATAAATGTTTCCGAAGAAGTTCTTGCAATTACTATGTTTCTAGTTGTCTTATAGATATGATTTTTATATCCTAGATTATAGAAATTATTTAAATAATTATCTGTATATTTAGTAATAACTTTATCGGAATTTATATCCATATTGATATCTCCTATTCAATTATAATCTTCTTTATTTTTATTTTTTATTTCAAGTAGATTTTGTTTGAGTTCTTTGTTAAATATTATTTTATTTGTATGAGAAAGTCTATAAATTATATAGAAAATAAACTCTGTTTTTTTATTATTTAATTTGTTTTCATAAATGTTGCAAATAATATTTTCTTGTGTGATATTATCATTTGAAATGTAACCAACAGCATAGTTTTCTTTAAAAAAACATAATAATCCCGCCTCCTTTATTTTGTGACCTCCATTTACAAATTTTATTAAATCCCGGTATATTATAATAATTGATGTCTTCCTTTTTAATGTTAACTTCAACTAAAATAATAAAATCAAGAAAATTTATTTTATTTTTAATATTCAATAA
Source organism: Thereuonema tuberculata (assembly GCA_023159025.1). NCBI lineage: Eukaryota > Metazoa > Arthropoda > Chilopoda > Scutigeromorpha > Scutigeridae > Thereuonema > Thereuonema tuberculata. The sequence goes on along the minus strand of JAFIDM010009631.1, from coordinate 246,997,904 downwards.
TAAATAATCACAATTTAATTTAATACTTCTAATATTAAGGAATATAATATTAATATTGTTATGATTTACAAAGCTTGGTGTCCAAGATTGCAAATTATCTAAAATGTCTAAATTACCTAATTCTATTATCACTCATCTTAGTAATAAGCTTTAAATTTTATTTAAATCGTCTTCATTTTGAATCTTTTTTTATCAAAGCATTCATCCGTACTAATATTTTGTAGTTCTTTATCCAAATAAATTTATTTCCTTGTTTCAACTTTTATTTTCCAAAATAAGTATTTCAAATTCTTTGTTAAATTATCATTTACAAATATCCTTGATTTATTTTTATTACCGAAAATATCATCATCAGTTAGTATCTTTTTTAATTTAAATGCATGTATCCAGTTATCTTTATCCTTCCTGTTGGAAAATTTAACAATTTTTGGTCTAGTTTTGTTTTGTTGCATCTTATTAAATCTATGAATTGCCTCAATCTTATCAATTGGATTTTGATGATGTATTTTTTCAGCAATTTTGATTATTACATCTGATAATATTTCATGTTTTCTTTCATAAACACCAGCAATTTCAATATTATTTTTCCTTAATTGTAGTTCAATATTTATTAAGTCCTCCTGTAACTGTTATTTTCTGTTTCTGAACATCATTTTCTTTAACCAAGATATTTTGTTTTTCTTCCATTAGCTTTTGATTTTTACTAATCTTTTCATGTTTATCTAAAATATCCTAATATTTTTTATTCATAAATTCCATGGAATTTTTAATGTCTGCTAATTCTTTCAAAATCTTATGTGCAAGATCTTTTTCCATAGGGATTAGGGATACATCTATTTGATCTTCAGAGGGTAGACAGCTAGCTGTTAAACTTTCTTCATTATTTTTGTCCTTATAATCTTTCTTACCTCTTAATGTAATATTGTTACAATTACAACTAATTATTAATTAAAATTTCTGATATATTCATAATAAAAATGCTTAATATTCATGATAATGCTTGCTTAAAAAATGATTTAAACATAAACACAATGAGCACATTTTATGAATGATAGTTCTACGCAGTCTTCATATCCAAAATTAAATGTTTGTTAGTTTACATTTTTGAAATTATTAATATGCATTGATGTCTCGAAACCGGACTTTTGCTAAGCATAAATGAGTATTTCTCAAAAACATGGAGCACAAAATTGATTATAAACCATGGAATGCATGTTCATTATGAAAAGTCGATTATTTAACTTTTGAGCTGCTTCGGCTTCGTTGACACTTTTGAATCTTATCTGATTTTCAGTTCATCTAATGATTATTTTATATTGCCTGAAAAAAATATACATCAAGAGGTTATATAAATTTTGTAGTTTTTGGTGGAATTGTTTGAAGTCAAACTCGTTTATCTGGCAAAGCATTTTGAATCAGCTTCTCATCTATTTGGCCTGTCCATGAATCAAGTAGAAGTAGAATAGTTTGATCATTCAAATCAAGTCCAAACACATTCTTCTCCCAATCAAAAATAAGAAATTAACCCATTTTGCCTGATTTACTTGCAGCTGGATAAACATTTGGAGGAGTATTATCTTTGATTTCTTTTGCAACTTTAGGTCCTAAGTTACCGCTTGGTCCTTGAAAACAGATATACATCTTCTTACCCAACTTTCATGACATAGAAATATGTATTTGAATATGTATATTGTATAATGTTATTGTATAAGAATGAGTACTACCATTAATTGATTGGACAATAGTGATAGTATCTTTTTCTCCTAATAAACTACCAGATGTAATTTCATATTTGAATCTACTTTGATCAGAATTCCAAACATTTTCTTTATTGGCTTTAGCAGTAGAAATATACTCATTTCTTTTATTTAAACAGATGACTGCATCATTTTGTATTCCCTCTTCATCATACATTTCTTTTCTTGTGATTATTTTCGTAATTTTCCTTGAAGATATTCTGTAATCTCATTTGAACTTATCTAGAAAGCTTTTGCAACATCTAAACTCCGTAAAATTAAATTTTCTCTTGAAGAATTGAATGTAGCAAACTTAAAGCTTTAATATTCCATGACAGAAGTGTGATAATATAATATGAAAGAAGGGACTAGGCACACTTAATAATGACATATTTAATTAATTAAGAAATTGCAACATGTTATCAGGAATCCAAGAACGATTACCTTCATCAGGTGATTTAAAATGACAAGCAAAAACAGTAAAAAGGAAACAAAGTTTAGTTCTTATGGCCTTCAGCATGAGATTGGGACATCCCATTGCTTTCTTGTAAGGGTTGGCATGGTGGAGATTGACGACCAGCGAGGGGTGTCGAACTGGGAATGATGCCAGATGGAAAATATGAGCAGCCTCCCTCCTCCTTGCGGAGCATTCTTTATCCATTCCTCTTTCGTAAGCTCTGTCTTCATCATTTTCCAGGACCTGTGTGCATATATCCAGATATGAAAGCATACATACAAATGAAATAAAAAAAAAAAGGATGTGGATATGATTGGGGGGGGGGGGGGAGACTGTGACACAGCCGGAGGGGATATGGTGGGATTGTAATTTTTTTAGTTCATACTGCAAAGCAGTGGTAACAAATGCTTCACTATTGTAGCACTTTTTTGTTTTGATGAGCAGTGTCTCGTGAAATTTCCTTAGGTGGTGGTTATGTTGGGTGTGATAAACAATAGGGTTTTCAGTGTTCAAAGTGTGTTTTGTTAAGCTACGCGAACACCATCCAATTTTGGACCAACTTAGTTGGTCTGATTTTGTCAGGTGCGACAACCAACCAACCAACTCGCAACTGAAGTCGGCCGAACAACGTTTCAAACCTTTATTGATTTGCAATATATGATAAATATTTTTTTTAAAATTATTAGCCGCTATGGAATTGAAGTTGATGGTATTATTTCGATGCAAAGGTAACTAACGACCAACAGCCAAAAACAAACCATGCTTCCCTGGCAACAATGCCTATTGCGTCGTAACTTTTGCATTATCGCGATAGCAGCTATCCCACAATTCCAAACGTTTCCCCAGCAGCTGTGGAAAATCTGAAAAAAATCGAGGTGTTGAAACCTCTCTGATAAATTCTGCCACATACAATGACTGCATTTCAGTATAAACTTTATTTATGCGTGAAAGAAACTCGCAATACTCTGATATTCATTGTGTATTCATTCGCCATCGATTTGAAGCAGTGAAAATCGTTATAGATGCCATTTCTTTCCATGGGCGTGACGTCATGACTGACGTGTTCCAACACTGCCCTGTGATTGGGTAATTTACAACCAACTCCCCGAGTTGGGCCCATGCAACCAACTCACTCCGCCAACTAAAATTGGTGAAAAGTCACTCCAAAATGTGCTCAAAACCCGCTCTACCAACTCGAAAACTTGAAGTTGGCCAACTAAGTTGATCCAAAATTGGATGGTGTTCGCCTAGCTTTAGGCTGCAATGAACAGCTATGGTGTATTGTGTATAAGTTATTTTAACTGCTCAATCGTGTTCTGCCATCTGAACTTTTTGTTTCCTTTTTGTTTCTCCTGTATAACTGCATCTATTACTTCCATTGTTACAAGTGATATAATAAATGACGCCCATCTTTTCCTTTTTTTGTGCTCGACGTTCATCGTTGTTGGGAGCGGTGTGATTTTTCATGACGTTCTTTGTTTTAGTTGTCTTTGCTGCTATTCTTATGCCATGTGGGTTCAATATTGTATTAAGTTTAAATTGTATATCTTCATGGTAAGGAATGCTGATTTATCTGTAATCCATGTGGATCATTTTGCACTGTTCCTTGGTCATAGCTGAGTTGAGAATTGTTTGTGTTCTTATAGTTCTTGTTATGGTTTTTTTTTTTTTCAATAAAATCAATAGGATAATCATTGTGCAAAAGATGGTCATTATGTTTGTGATTTCTTTGTTCAACAATGTTTGACTGGAGCATAATTTAAGAGCTCTGATGACAGCCATGTTAATGGTGTTGGTTTTGTAAGAGGTTGCAATTTCTTAATTATATATGTCATTTTTAAGTGTGCCTAATCCCTTCTTTCATAAAAACTTTAATTTTCTTGATTTTAATTCGAGTATTGCCTTGCGATCTATTCACCATTTCCACTATTGAACAACAAGCAGTAACTCTTTATTTTCCTTTGAATTTTGCAGCGGCTTGCTGATAAAGAGTGTTTTACTTTGCCTCAACAATAATTGTGAACTTTACCAATTTGAACTTGAGTAAAACAGTCCGATATTGATTTCGTTGATTGTGGCTTTTTCTCTGGCGATGGTTCAAATGTACCTGATGAACTCTCAATTGCTCTTCTGCGCTATCCTCTGGAGCATTTTCGTCACTATCAATTAATTCGGCTTCATCTTCATTTGAGGAACAATCCAATGTTGACTCTTGATGAATTTCAATTGCAGCTTAATATTTCTGCTTAATCAAATTGAATAAAACTTCTGCATATTGTTGATTCTGCTTGCCTTTTTCTCTTGAGTATTTGAAATGTTTTTTTTTTTTTTTCACTTTTTCACTTTTTCTCCCAATATATTGTAAACTTGAGCTGGATTTATCATTTTTACCATTTTACTTTTTAGGTACTGTAAATAACGAAAATTTATATTATTAAAACTTTTAAATAATTTGACTTTTTACATGAAGAATTCTAATTTATACAAAATAGATGGCAGTACAGTAGCTTTAACAAAGCATTACATTCATTTTTTTATTTTTTATTTTCAAACATTTTCATGATGCATGGGTAACATGATCAGGATTCCAACCCCAGAAGATCATACCAACGCTATTTTATTGTTGTAAAACACTTTTTTATTTAAATTACCTTTATTTAAGTTGATATTTAGATAATACTCTGTATGGAAATAAATGTTACCTTTAAATGGCTGACCAAAACAAAAATGGCTACCGACTATTAATTGCAGATTTCACTTGACGCCGACGTCTGCAAACCGAACGGCTTTGGGAAATATCTCTATATGGGTTAAACTAACTATTAAAAAAATTATTGGAGAAGTGGATCTTTGTTATTATAATTCCTGGTTGGCATGTAACTGAACATGTTTCTTTTGAATAGTTGAAATTCTTGTCATCTGGCATTCTATTCAAAAACTATGGAATGTTGTGTAGCTTTTAAAAACTGATCTTGTACATCAATTTCTGAATTCTATTTGTGTTTTTTTTGTTTTTTTTTTAATCTTAACAGTTTCTGTCTTCCTTTCTCCATCTTTCTTCTCATTATTTTCATCTGTTTCATGACATTGTCTTTTGCTAAATTATGGGTTTTTTATTTGTTTGTTTATTTATTTATTTATTTATTTCATATTCATACTATATTTTCTGTTCAGTTAGGTCTGATATTTTCTCGGTTCTTGTATTTTTTTTCTTTGTTTTCCTTCTCAAAGAATCATTGGAATTCAGAGTCACGTTGTGAAATTCAATGTATGGTATCGATATCCCATTAAGTCAATATTTACATTGAAAATTGTTATATATCCAGAGTTCTCCTTCTCCTCTATCATTACATGAAGTCCCACAGCAAGAAATTGTCATTGGATATCAGATGGGAGGGCATTCAAGACACTCATAAAAGGTCAACTTTGTACAAGGGTTAGTCTGTATATTGAAATGACTGTACATTGTGTGTGTGTGTATCTTGTTTTCCAATAGAATTGATGAAAGTGACATTCACTCCTAAAATCTCCATTTGTCTTCTTTGTTGTAATAAGGATTGTTTTTAAGATTTAATACTAAATAAATTATATTTTATCTTTCTTTCCGCAACAAGAATGTGCTTTATTCAGGTCTACATTTATGAATTAGTGGATAATTAATTAATACATTTTCATGTATTTTCATGTACTTATTATATGACATTGATAAAATTTCTGATTGTTTCAGAGTGCTTCTAGGAAATTTCAACAATATCATATAAGTATGTGTAGTTTACCTCTTCTCTTAATTGGTTGTAAAAGTTGGGTTAAAATTAAATATGTAAGTCTTAACAGCATATATGTTCATCAGATCTGCTTTAACACAATCAGATGTAAACACAAGCTTGATGAGATGTCTAGTAAACTTTTATAATTTACCATAATTTTAAAATTTTCTGAGAAAAGCTCTGTCATATTAATACTGTTATTGTCATTGCTGATCTGGCCGATGAGTATTTTGGTAATACATGATTAAGTTGGAATCTTTGTTAGCTTCAATATCTTAATAATAATTAGAAAATAATTTATAAAGAATTGTATCTGGATGCAGTGTTATGGAAGTTTAGCTTCCTGTAATTTATTTTATAGTACTTACTTTGACACTGAATTTTAATAATAAAGTATTTAAAGATACTGACATTACAGATAATAATTTATATTACTATATATTATTACATTATTATTATAAATCTTATAATATTTAGCTCGACAGTACATTTGGGAGTACAGTGATAAAAACTTTTTTCCTTGTTGTAATGTAACTGTTTTGAGGTCTTGAAAAAATAAGGAACATTGCAAAAATATTGTTTTGTTAATTTTTGTAAGTACTTGGCACAAGTAGAACAGAACAGTAATAATATTCAACTTAATTCATTGTTATGCTGATTTATTAACTTCATTTCCTATCTTTTGTTATATAGTTATAGAAGCAAAATACTTCATGATTGTATGAAAAAACAATATAAACTAACATCTAGCAATTTTCTTGCTTGAACTTTCACATCATTATTTAACTAGTATATATGCCCAGTCAACAATGACTGGAGAACAATATGATGTCTTTTAGTTGAGATAGAGTATTTTAAGTAGAAGCTTCTTCTGTGTTTAAATATTACTTTTAATTTCTTCATTCATGTCAAGAAATGTCTCTTAACAACTCTTCAGTTCGTTGTTGAGGGCATACTTCTGCACCTAATACTCGTCTGGCTTGCGCTTGTAGTAGGCTAAAAAAAATGAACATTCAAATTTAAATTTTAATCTAATAGGTTAAAATTAATGAGTTATTTTTTTTTTCTCTGACTATTTCTCTCATTGCAACCCACACACAGAGGGATGATAAGAGATATTTAACAACAATAATTTAAATGTAGTCCCCGTGGCCTAATGGATAAGATATCTGTCTTTAGATCAGAAGGTTGCAAGTTCAATTCCTGTCACAGACATTTCGTTGTAGAAATTATTTCTATTTTCACAGGAAATTAAAATTATTTTCCAAATTATCTTCCAGAGTGTTAGATAGACAGATCTGGAAAACTATATAAGAGATGTGTAAAAAGTAAAATGAAAAATTATGCACATTTTAAAATATTGAAAATATTGAAAACCTGACCTTTTTTTCCCCCTAACAGAATTACTATGTTTATTAATTGTATTTCATTTATTTTAAGGGACTTTTTCCACCTGGTCAAGGAGCAACAATTGGTGTGGATTTTATGATTAAAACAGTTGAAATTGAAGGTGAAAAAATCAAGGTAAGAATATTTAGTTAAGATTGCTGATGATTAAATGATAAAACTATTGCTTTGCCATTTGTGATTTGCAACCCAAAATCTCTGAGAGTGGTTATTATTGTTTTGTTTTGTTTTGTTTTTTTCTCATGTGTCTTAGTGTTTTTTAAAAAATGCTTATCAGTTTGCATACTAGAAACTTTTCTGCAACAAAAATAAAAGAAAGAAATATAAGTAGAGAACGATTCAGTTTTTGTTGGAATAATGAATAAGCTATTTTGTTACTTTATTTTTCTTTCATTCTCTCTATTTGTTCTTTGCAAGTGTGCATCAGTGATATTTACCGTCAAGGTAATTTTCCATGCCACAAAAGCTTTACATTATTATTAGATATCTTATCATAGTAATCACAGTGGTACATTTTGGAGAACAGTGATAAAACTTTAGTTTTAAAATGCTTAGTTTTGTTAATTATAATGGTATGAGGCTTTATTATTAAGGAAGTGTGAAAATTTATTGTAAACCATAATCTACATTGGTGATACAGATTTGGCAAATTCTTTTAAAATTTTATTCAAAGAGACATGGATTTTAGTTTTTCTTGGCTCTTACAAATTTAAAAAGTAAATTTTTGTATGAAATTGAACCCTTTAGGGACAGGCATTTCGAGCTAGTCTTTCTGTGCGGGATGCAAAAAAAGAGAAAAAATAAACAAGTTTTCAAATATAGCTTATATATCATACCCTGCCTCTAGAACAAAGTATGTGCAGTGTATATAAGCCACAGTGTCCTTAAAGGGTACTCTCACAAATAGTATGTAAAGAACAGAAAATATAAATATAAAACATTAATCTGTTTCTAACAGACTGTTGTTGAAACAGTGGTCTGGTGATTGGAATTTGAGTTGAGGATCTTTCAGTTGTAGCATCTCTGGCATCAGAAGTCTACATGTTATTGAGATCCAGAGGGAAGTGTTTGGTGCTTTGATGGATCTGTAACGAGAAACAGTACTTATGATTTCACCAAGAAGAGAGCATTTCTTCATTTCATTGACATCAAGCACCATCTTTGTCCTTCAGTCTTGAATAGAGAGGGAGTATAATGTGAGTGGATTTTGTAAATTTGCAGGACTACTCTGTGGCTATGACTTTGATTGTGCATTGACAGTCATGTGGAATTGTCTGGCTCAGCAGCTTGGATTATAGAGGCAACAAGATTGATCTTTACATTTACTTTAAGAGTAACATAAAATCTGTATAGGGTCAGACATTGTTGATCTGTTCACAGCAGGAAAATCAGCTGCTTCACACCTTATCTTTCCCTAATCAAACCAGTGATCAGACCAGGAGAAGGATTGGAATTCAGGCAGTGTTTGTTGTTGTAGATAAGTAGATTTGACGGTTAAGTGATTGATCTGATGGTGATGGTAGATTTGGCAGTCAGAAAAAATGATGGCACTGTTTGGGAACATCCTTGATTGAATCACTGTTGGTGATAATCTGATGTGTTTGAGTTCAGATCGAAGTGATGTGAGGCAGAATCAGGCACAACTCTTATTTATTCAATGGCGCTTACAAGTATGTATACCAGAGAAATTGATAAGGAAGGTCAACCGCTTGTGCCTTCATATTATTATCCCAGTTGTAGGAAAGGGATGGGGTAACTTTTTCTTCATTAATCATGTGACAATATCATTTCTCTAATAAATTAGAATATAAAATTTTGTGAAAGTAATAAGATAGAAGTGGCTCAGATTGTGTTAAGTGTACATAACCACAGAATAGAATGACTTATCAAAGTTATGAGTATTATTATTTTGTTAAATTTTGAAAATCTTTTACATTTTATATAGCAAATGATGACTTCATTAACAATCAGTTTAAAAATTTGCTAAGAATTTAAAGAAAACTTATTCGTTACTAAAGGAGAATTGAGAAAAAAGGGGGGGGGGGGAGATAATAAAAAGTCTGAATGAAAAGAGAATTTTTTTTAAGTAAATCAAGATAAGAAATATTTGTATGCACAGTGCTATTAGCATTTATGTAACAAGAGTTTTTGTACTAGTACAAAGTATTGTAGAAGCTTATCTTCACCTTGATCTTACATTAAAAAAATAAAATTAAAGTTAAATTAAAGATGAGCCCTTGTGTAATAAGATTCAAAAGATCTTGTTATATCAATTCTAATTATTTAGTATCTGTAAGTATGTAATAAACTTTACTACCCAAAGAAGTATATGCACACATTTAAAGAACACAGAAAAAGTAATAAAATAAATTTTGCTTTTGATAAAATACCTTGTGATTTTAATAGTTTGTGTGACAGGGACTATTGTAGTGAACAGAGATGTTTCACCTACTGTTGAGGTAAAGAAAGTTTGTCTTCCCCCCCCCC
>JAFIDM010009631.1:246948361-246983050 GCA_023159025.1 Thereuonema tuberculata | reverse complement strand
ATGTTTCTGAAGATATGATAGAGAAGTGGTTTATTTGAGTACTTTATATTTTGAAGATTATGAAATTATCGTGATGATGTGATAAGATAGGTTTCATACTAAATGATTTGAAAGCTTTACCTTAAGTTAAAAAAAAAAAAGTTATTCTGTTGTTTATTCAGTAGACAAAATGAAGATATTTGTACTGTCAGTTTGAAATAAATTCATGCTACTGGCTTATCTATCTAGCTCCCGTTAGTAAAATGTTGAGTAGACAATCTTCAACACAGACACCACTCTTTATTTGATTGTTTCTATTTGTTAATGTACATAAAGGATGGCATTCTATTATTTCATCAAGATGACTTCTCTTATGAAATAATCAAATAACCTCTTAAGCATTCACAGTCTGATTTGATTTCTGCAAAGCTTTTTTCTGATAACTCACTCTCAGGTTTCATGTTCTCATTTTTGTCGAAATGACAGCCAATTTAATCTTACTCATCTTCATCTGAGCAAGATCTGTATAAGTTGCTTTTCCATATACACTAATGTTATTTATTTAAAAAAAAATTATTTTAATATTTTATCATCCTTAATCATCTGAATTAATTTTGTTCTCTGGACATCTTTTTTTCATCAGTTGGAAGCATAGTTTTTTGAATAATGGATATCAATTACTGACTGTAGTCTGGTCATTTTGGCACTAAGTGTCTTTTGGTCCTAAAAAGCTTAACTTGAACTAGTATGAAAGCTGGTGTTTGGGTTTTAGTATGATATTGTAACTAAATCTCTCTTCTTCCTCCAAAGTGGATTAATGTGACTTTTCTAAGGTGTGTTCAGATAGTCTCCCTATTTATTCAGTTGATACCGCATAAGAACGGGATGTGCTCCAGATCTACTCTTTCACTGTTCACATACGATATTTCCAGTCGGGTTAAAATAGTTTAAATATATTTGCAGTGACTCATCCGTGAAACTCCACAACAGGATATTGCTATTGTAATTTAACTACTCAAATATATTAGCAATTAATTAGAATAAATTTTTGTACACTAAAAAGACCAAAGTCTAAAAATTAAAAAATTAAACTAGTAATTTTTTAATATTTGTAATTGTTAATTTTATTTTAGTAATAATAATAATAAATATAAAACAGCAATAAATACAAAGAAATTTTTATTTCTAACAATTTGTATTTAATGTACTATGCAAATAAGTTCCTATATTTAATAAATTACAATACCATAAAAATAAATTATAATATTAAAAAAAAAATGAAATAATACTTTAAAATCGATTAATTAACCAATTTAAATTTTTTTTTTTTTTTTAATGTTCTGTCATTTTGAATTTTGATCTTACCATCTTTAATTTTTAAAAAAAAATATATTATAAGCACAATTAAAAATATTAAATTAAAAAAAAAGAAAGAAAGAAACTATTAACCCCAGTAATGAAAAGAAAAAAAATAATAATGGTAAATATGTTCATGATACTTTAGTCAATGATCTACATTTTGTTGATTTTTTTAAAATACATTATCTATGTCGAATTTATGTAACTTTTGATTTTATTGTTGGTTTTTTATTGTTTACTGCTTCTACAGTTTCATTTAAAAAAAACAACGAAATTCTAACATTGTCATGTTTCGATTGTGTGACGAAGGGGACACCATGTTTTAAACCATTCTGCTATGAGAAATTCCTTTTGTGCATGCTCCAGCTATAGTCCAAAGTGGAGAAGTTCTGGGAGAAAAACTATCCACATAGGCTTGAAGGGTGAAAGTCCCCCCCCCCTTTCTTAACCCGTTGAATCCCAATGAAGAGGGTTGTTCACACACAAATCCCCTTTGTCTCTGAATAGCATCTGCATGAAAGGTCACCGTCGGAACACACCAATGTTGTACAACTTTTTGAAAGCAAGAAATAAAGTTTTGATTGAAAAGAACAAAAACATCTTTTTACTATCATCTTCAATATACACGGTTATTGAAAATTCCCAGAACAAATTTTAAAGTAGGTCAGGAATACAAAAACCATATTCATAGTGGAACATATGTCCGCAAACACCACCTGAATGTGCTAGAAGGTACACTAAGGTTCAGAAATAAAAATAGCATGTTTATTAACAAGACAGTAAGGTGTAACTTACAGGTTCTCAGTAGGTCCTCAAAATTCCTTCCACCAACAGTAATTCTTGCCAAACGCTGGATTGAGGAAGAGCAAGGTAATGCACAATAGCTCTTGTACTTTGATTGTGTTCAATTCGGTGTATGACCTTTTCCTCTATGGCAGGTGTGTGCATCAATCGTTGCTGACCACAGTCATGCCTGTTTCCATGTAATTATCCAATTTCACATAATCTCTGGTGCAAACACACAAGTGTTTGATAATTTGGTGCACATCTGTTGGGAAACCATTCACAATACAATCATATAGCGGCTTGTCCATTTTCGTTCACTGCCTCATAGGCTAGGTGAATATTTGCCCCCTTAGCATTAGTGAAGTGATACATCCTACTCTTACAAAGTCAACATCTCAAATGATGATGGCTCACACTGCCAAACTAATGTGCTGCCAAACAGCGCCCTCCAGCACAGTTGGGTGGCGTTTGTGGACATGCATTCCACTATGAATACAGATTGTTTTTGTATTCCTGGCCTACTAAGTTTGTATAGGGAATTTTGAATCACCCTGTATATATATAACAAAATATTTTATTTCTTTTTTTTTTTTTTTTGAGAGCCTATGTTTTAAGTGATTTTGCATTATATTGAGTCAATGTTATATTGATGTATAGTGTAATCAAAAATATTTTTGTGATATAAACTAATTTATGTTTACTTTATTTACAGCTGCAGATTTGGGATACAGCAGGACAGGAGAGGTTCCGATCGATTACCCAAAGCTATTATCGCAGCGCTCATGCTCTTATCTTAGTGTATGATGTCAGTTGCCAGCCAACATTTGACTGTTTGCCTGATTGGCTAAGAGAAATTGAACAGTACGCTAATCACAAAGTACTTAGGGTTTTAGTTGGTAAGACGTTTTCTCATAACTATTCTTGTTATTGTTTCTAAACTCGAGTGCAAGGAAATCGACTCAAAACCGAAACGCAATGGTGAACCTTAAATTGTGGCAAATTTTCGATCGTTTGAAAACTACAAGTAATAAATTAACAAAGAATATGAAATTCATGTTCACATGACATTGAACATGTGATAATACGACAAGTTTTTGAGATATGACGGTAATTGGTGGAAAGGGTATGAAGTTCACGTGTATGGCGGAACAGTCAGAAGAAGACTATAGGAAGGAAATTTGACCCCACATAGGCCTGCAACAGGACCACTTCTGACCACAGTTCATCGGCAAACCTGCCTTCAATTTTCTCACGATCATGTAGCGCAATGGGTTCTCTGCCAAAACTCAAATGTGCTTACATGGCAATGACAGACAAAACCGTGTCTATTGAAGGCCTGGTGAACGTTTTACACAATTCTGCTTCCAGGAAGTTATGGAGGAGGCTCCTGCATGCTAAGGGCAGGCATTTCACTTGCAGCCAAAACTGACGTGGTGTTTATCGACCCTGTACCCACAGGAGGCAGATTGACGACTCACCAGTATATAACCAAAGTGCTACAACAATATGTATTGCCGTACGCTGGATTCGTCGGAGAAGACTTCAGTTTCATGCATGACAACATGAGGCCACACGCCACTGTTGCTGTTCGGGATTATCTGAATGCAGTTGCCTTTGAGTGCATGCGGTGGCCTGAACATAGTTCTGATCTGAACCTGATTGAATATCTTTGGGACCTCCTTAAGAGAAGAGTTCGTAGTAGAATTACAGCTGCAGAAACAATCGAGGAGTTGAAGAGGGCATTAGAAGAGGAATGGAACAATATTGCGCAACATGAGGTGATGAATGTGATCCAATCAATGAGACGCCGAATGGAAGCTGTTATCAGAGCTTGAGGTGGCAACACCATGTATTGACTTACAATATATGCTAAATTCAACTCAATTTGAGGCCTTGTCTTTGTAATGAAATGAACGCTATTGGTACTACAGCTTTCCTATATTACTGTTTTCCTCACATTTTTTACAAAATGCATTCATCAGGAACATTCTGCGTGTCATGTGAATATGAATGGCATATTCTTTATTTTATTACTTGCAGTTTTCACACGATCAAAAATTTTCAACAATTTAAGGTTCACCATTGTGTTTCAGTTTGAGTCAATTTCCTTGCACTCGAGTGTAGTATTATTAGCACTCATTATATTTAATCTTATTTTTAATTATTATTATTTTTTATTTTTTTTGCTTTGTAAACTGATGATTAATGTCAGTTATTTATTTTTGATTGAAATAAAATGCTAATATTGGGAATCTTGAAATGGTTCTTCTTTATAATGTCTGGGTAGTTTTGGTTGAAAATGTAATTCTTAAATTTCTTAGCACAATGGTCTCGAATTTCATTTCAAGCCCAGAATTTAGATTTATCAAGGATTGACTTGGAAGTCATCTAATAGGAATAATGAACATTTTTTTTTTTTTTTGTTAAATAGATCTAGTGAAAAAAATTGTTTTTATTTCTTCGTCCAATTTTTATTTATAATAAAACCACTTTTCAGATAATTCCATGGTATTGTTTGAAATTATATTTGAAACTAAACATGAACTTTTTGAAGAAATTAAATGAAATATCATAAAACTTGGGAATACAAAAGATAAGGTGCCATTGGAATATACGTAACTTAAGCAATTGTTGTTATAGAAGTTGCATCAAAATTAATACAGAAAAAAAATAGCTGAGCTTTTCTAGTAATAGCACAACAAAATATGTGAATATAACTGAGGACAAACCCTCAAAAATAAAATTTTCTTTAATCTTTTAGCAGCAGTATATTATATTGATCAATAGTAATTTGCCTAATTCATTAGAAACTTATTCTTAAAGTCGCTGCATTAATATGTGATCTTGTTTAATGATGTTATCCAATACATTATTCCAATGTGGAATGGCATCATCAGTGAATGCTTTATATTTCCTCTAAATGCATGCTTTTTAAAGATAGGATTCTTTCATGAACCATTCTCCAAATTGAATGATGATACTTTGTCAACAATGACAAACTCCATACATAAATGTAAAAAAAATTCCATAGTATCATTCTTTATTTTATTACATTGGAAAATAAAGATATTACTTACCATTATATTAAGTAATGTGTGGGGGGTGAATTTCTATGGATAATTAATATCTTCCAAACTACTACTTTCCCCTAAATCTAAACCAGAAAAAGTTGGGTTTCTGACAATTCTTACTTGGATCTTTACTTGCTTCAATGGTTGCATGGTTGGCATTGTTGCTAAAACATTGCCTCTCACCTCAAGTACTGAGGTTCAGTTCTTATGTGGGTTCGTGATGGTGGACAATCTGCGCTGGGCAGGTTTCCTTAGGGTTATCCCATATTTCTCTGCGCTTCTGCCACCAATCTTTCTCAGTCTTGTCTCTGTCTGTCCTTATTTCTGTAGGATAGCACAACATACCAATGTTCGTGGTGTTGGCTTCCCTGCATCCACACTCACCACACATACTTGCTTGAATAGTATAGGGGGTGGGCAAAATAATATGTTCACCTCTAAAGTGACACAAAAATCTTTATTAGTATGGTGTTGACCTACCCTTCGCCTGAATTACAGCTTGTATCCGATGTGGAATGGACAAATACAGGTCATGCACAATGTTCAAGGGAATATACAGCTATTCCTCATGCAGAGCAGTCTCTAGTTCAGAAAGTGTAGAGAGAGGTGGAAACCTAGCACGCACTTTGGCCTCCAAAATACCTCACAAAGGTTCGATTGGGTTAAGATCAGGAGACTGAGGAGGCCAGACGAGATGTTACATTTCATATTCGTGCTCATCACACCATGCTTGGACACACCGAGGAATGTGAATGGGGGCATTGTTGTCTTAGAACAGAGGCCGTTCACTAGGGAACACAATCTGCTGCATAGGATGAAGATGATCATCCAGAATTCTGAGATAATGCTGTGCTTGTCCATCCCATGCAAGAATACAAGTGGTCCCAGACCAAGCCAAGATATCACACCCCACACCATCGTAGCGCCCCTCCATGCTTAACAGTAGGAAGGAGGCAATTAACATGAAAGGCTTCGGCGGGCATTCTCCACACATAAACACATTCAATTGTCAGAAATAATGTAAAGGAAGATTCATCAGACCAAATGACGTGTCTGTGTTCGCGGCACCATTGCCATTTTTCAATGCATTCGCGATGTCACCAATGGTTTTGTAATAGCTGTTCTGCCATGAATGTTTGCAGCATGCAGTTCCCGTTGGATAGTTTTGATTAATATTGGATCCTGGAGATAGGTGTTCATCTCGAAGATTATCTGGGACACCATTGTCTTGTGCTGCCGGGTCAGTATCCGCCTCAACACCCGTCTATCACTGTCTGTGAACTTTGCTTTCGCCCACTGTTCTGTTTCACAGCTGACGTCTTACCATGCTTTATGTAGGCTGTCATAACAGTTGACACAATGCTTCTTGCAACACCCACAAGGTGCTCCAAAGATCATGCCTCTTTTGAAATCTGAGAGGTTGGACATAATGGCGTTTCACTGCTAGCACAAGCTTCACATCCAACTCGTATGACTGCTGCTGATTGACTGATACCTTCGCCTTCCTTGCCACTAGGTGGCAGATGTCTATTCTGGATGGCGTGGCTCTGCTGTGCAAATGAATTATGGCCCGTTTCCATATTGGTGTCTATGCCCCTTTATGTTAAAGGTTAAAGGTGCGATCAGGCCCAGAAGACCGCGCAATGCAACTGGAGGGTAGGCTCCAGTGTTCAGAACCTATGGGACAAAGTTGAGGACGGGGGGTCGGCCCGTCGCTCGCCTGCCTTTAACTCCCGGGAAAGAAACCCGGTACCCATTCTATAGAGGGCTGGGTAGACCCTAGGGCCCGTTTGGAGGAGAAAGAAGCGTGAAAAAATTCCCGTCCTCCACCGAGGCCGGGAATCGAACCCGCCACCTCCAACCCGCAGCCAAGCGCCCTTACCCACTCGGCTACCGGGCCCACATGCCCCTTTATGTAACTGGCTTAAATGAAGTAAACGCAATTGATACTTATTACATTATTACATTGAATACTTAAATATGAAAAGAAATTTTATCTTAACTAGCGTATAGTAGTTTTTCTCATTGAGAAATCTTCAATGAGTTTTCCCAAACCTGTTTTCAGACGTTTGCAGCTTGTTCCCAAGGACATGGAGTTGCTTATCGTGCATTTCACAATTCAGGTTTTTGATTTCTCATCTTTGCCTGCTTGAAATTAAGTGTTGCAATCATTAAAAGGAAACTTGGCTTCCCTTTCCCTCTAAATTAATGTAATCCTTTTTTTTTTTCTTTTACTTTTAAATTCGAATCTGACAATCTCATATTTCCTTGAATTTACAAATCCTGAAGTAAAAAATATAAGATTCATCCAAACTTGTGACTGACTGATTGCCAAGCTTCTAGTGAAGATGTTAGTGCTCCCTTATTCAGTGGCATCTGACGAAAGAATTCGGGCTGGAATTCAGAAATGTTACGCAGCATTTTTTAATATTTTAATGTGTTAATTTTTTTTTAATGTTATTGTGAGATTGTGCTTCTGTGGTCTCCTGGTTTTTTTTATAATGTTATTAAAATTTTAAATATATATCTTTTTTTCTACTAACTTTCTTATAAATTACATACATATATCAGCCACAATATAAAGAGCATATGCGGATTCCTGCATCGGGCATTCAGCACCTCGTCAATCACAGAGCACACTGTGAAAGCACCATTGTTTACCTGATTGCCTATGTAACCTATATGCGGAAAATGGGGTGCTCAAAGGATTTAATGGGGTTTGATAAAGGTGCTCGTAGGGCATGTCTCAGTATCTTACAAACTGTTACAGTGTTGGGCTTTGCAAAAAGTGTCGTATCGAGGATGTACAGTGAGTGGCTGCACGATAACATGGCGACATCTCGATAATGGTTATGTGATTGGAAGGCAGTGGTTGATGAATGTGGGATCCAACATGTCAACCGCTCAGTAATTTGAAACAGATATGCCACCATTTGTCAACTCACCGAGGAATACAACCAAAGCAATGCCCAAAAGATATCTGAAAGGACTATGATGCATATGCTCAAACAGCAGAGCATTCGCCTTCATCATCCCAACAGAGTGCCTTTCATATATTAACCAGTCGTCGTAAATGTCTGCATTGGGCACAAGACCACAAAAACTGAACCTTGGAGGAATGGAAGAAGGTTGTGTGTTGGACAAATTCTGGTTCCAATAGATCAGCATAATAGTAGGCTCTGAATGTGAAGGAAAGCCCATGAAATGATGAATACATCATACTGTAAGACTCAGGTGCATGCAGATGGTTGAGATATGATTGTGTGGGGCACATTCTGCTGGCACAAACTTGATCTCCTGGTATCTGTAGAGACCTACAGAAACTGGTGATCAAATTCAACTCTTTATGGCTATTACGTATTCGCAGAGAGACGATGTGATTCATCGGGACAGTGTTCCATGCCATACAGTCAGGATGGTGGTCAATGGTTCCAGGAACATTTGACAGTTCTCTTGCTAAGGACATGGCCCCTACAATCTTCGGATCTGAGCCCAATCGAGCACCTTTGAGACACCATTAAACATGGGATCTCTTCTCTTCCTTAACCACCCCAGAATCTCATCCAGCTACGGGGCTCTATTCTCCAGGTGTGGACAAAATCTTGCTTTCCCCTACCCCACCTGAAGTATCAGAACCATGCCTGAATGTCTGGCTGGTGTATGTATATTATTTAAAGAAGAGTTGTTGTTCTCTTTTTCCCACATTCAGAAAAATTACAATCAAAGAGAATATTAATGGTTCAAAGTTTGTGTAAACCTAACACGATTTTGATGAATTAAGTTACAAAAAATTATGAAAGGATTTCAAAAATAAATAAATAAATAACTGAATTTAATATAATCAATTAAAATAAAAAAATTTTAGTGTAACTCATTAAAATATGTCACTTGAACATATTTTCTAACTGCATAAAATAAAATACATTTGTTTTTGGTCACTCATGCTGCAGCAAATCAAGAGATTGATCTATCATTGCTGCAATTGCAAGAAAGCTGCTGTGAAGGCACTGATATTAGAAGGGAGCATCATGTTGCAGTGAAAATCACTGTAACTCAGGGTTGTTGCAAGCTCAAGTAGCAGATCACCGGAATGTATCTTTAGAGAGTGGATTGGGGAGGTGGGGGGTCGATTTTTGACTATAGTGCCATCACGCTAAGCTGATGAGTTGAAATATTCCAGAGCCCTGTGATGTCAGCACTAGCCTCTGAGAGGTTCAGAACAATATTACGTTACAGCTACAAAACAAAAACAAAAAATATAGTTTTAATGATGTTTAAAGGAAATGTATACAATTTGTTATTGGTTGACTGCTTTCAATATAAAATTTAATTGTTATATTTAAGTTTTATATATTTCTGGTGAGTGAAATTAATAAAGAGATCCTGGTAGTTTGAAGCCCCCTTATTTGTGATTGGATGAAAAATAAGTATGTTATGATCACATGAGGTTCCTTCCAATCATCAAGTTAGCGTGGTTGTACTGTAATATCAAAAGGTTTTAGTATCTGATAGTAAAACCTATCGTTGATAACCACTACTTTAGACAAGTAAGTACTTTAATAACACAGATTAACTAAGATGATGAATAGTATATTGTTTTACTTTTTTTTAAGTTAATTTTTGGATGATAAGTTTATGTAGCGATTTCTTTTTTTATTATAATAATTCTTGAAATAATACACACAGAAATAATATTTTGAAATCATGTGTTAAATTTTTTATTATATTTTTTGCTCTTATTTCATTTATCCATTAATAGAAATCACTTTGTTATTTCAGGAAATAAAATAGATAGAGATGACAGAGAAATCCCACGTCATGTTGGTGAAGAGTTTGCCCAGCGTCATGATATGTACTTCTTGGAAACTTCAGCCAAAGAGGCAGATAATGTTGAAAAGTTATTCATGGAGATTGCAGTTCGGCTAACCCACGAGGCTCGTTCGAATGAAATTGCGCCATATCATAATACAAATGGCACACTTTCCTCTCATGAGAATGCTAGTGATGTAAATGAGGGCAACTGTTGCAGTAAACTCTCATAAGTAGGCATCTACTGTTATTATTTTCTTTAAAATATAGAAGTCAGAATAAAAATTGGCATCATACATTATAGTGGTCTTGCAAAGAAAAAAAATCCAAGTTGACAGTAAATTGACTCATATCATAAAATAGCAGCTGATTTAATAATGCAGCCGTTTACTAAACAAGTCTTGTTTCTTATAGTGAAATACTGCTAATATGTGTATGCACAGCAGGTAACTTTGCCACTCTTTGCAGATTTCCGTACCAATTTTTTTTATTTATGGTACATGCAAATGTTAAGTGTTAACTTTTTTTTTTTTTCAGTGAAAAAAAAAAATATATATATATTATAAACTTTGATTTCTTTAAAATTATTTATAAGTATATATTTTACAAAGACAGATTTCCTGTACAAATATTTTATTATTTTTATTTTACTTTATTGAAGATTTCACTATAATGCAGTTGCTGGAAATGAGCATTGTGGGATATTTTATAACTGCTTTCTTTACACACAATGTATTTAATGCACCTACACAATTCTTAAAGTTCACTATTTTCTTTGGTATGAAGAAAGTGTAAAGGTTTTTCTTTTTTTGTTTTGTTTTGTTTCTTTTTATTTATTTTTTTTTATTTAAGAGTTTTTTTACTTGTTTTATTTTAAAGTAACTAGTTATATAAAATAAAAGAGGAAATTTGGAATTATGTAACTTGATTAACAAAAAAAAATTGTTTAATTTATAAGCATAAAATTTTATTTGTATTATTTTTTGGTCATCTTGTAGAAACATTCCTTTTATTCATAATCATTGTCTAATATATTAAAAAAAAAAGACAAAAGAAAGAAAAGAAATGAAGCATGGCATTCTTTTCTCCTATTAACTGGCCTATAGAATTCAGTTTCATTTTTTCAGACTTGTATTTCTTTTTAAAATTGTTGACTGTTTTAATTCATAACTATTTTTTTAAAAAGAATTATCAGAAGAAAACAGTATCTCAAAATTGCAAACAGGAAATTTTGTATAATAGAAAGAGAAAAAAAAAAAAAACTTAAAAAAGCAAATTTAGCTGGGGAAAATAAATAACCTTAGAGGATATTATTAAATGTAATTAAAAGTGATCATTATTCTAGGAACAGAAAAAAAGATATTAGTTTTCACTTACAAAGAAAATATTATATATAATTAACTTTTTTGATGATTAATTGAATTTACTTGTTTTTTAATGAAATTGGAAGAATTATTTATTTTATTGAATATTATAATTTATTTGATATTAATAATGGACAAAAATACTGAAATAATACTAAAATCCTTCTTAACAGGAAAGGTGTTTTAGAAAAATAAAAATTAAAAAAAATTGTTATTTTTGATATTGGACATTGGCAAAGCTGTGAATTGTGCTATTATGAAAACCATTAAATAATATTTGTTTGTACTGTATTATTAAACCAGAAATGATGTAATCTTTATTGAATTTTAAGATATCTTATCAATTCTCGGCCAATATATATATATATATAAATTTGATGTTAATTTAGCAAGATTTTATCCTTAACCAAAGATGTTGTACTTATTTTCTGTGTATCGATTTTATTAATGACATCAGCAAGGCGTACTGGTTGTTTTGTTAAATTTTTTGTAAATTGTGTTTGGAATAATTTTAGTCATAAGAAGTTTCAGTAAATAAAACCTATTATAGTCAACATAAAAGATTAAGCTACAATTTACCTTATAAGTCTTATTGATCTTAATAATTCCAGTAACTTAAAAATTAACAAACATTAATAAACAGCTTTAAAAGTTGTTAATTTTTGTTAATTGTTTATCAGAGATTACTGCCTGTTATTCCCTTTGCAAAGATTCAAAGTAATATCAGGAGAGAAAACAACTGATTACTGCATCTTAAGGATCGGATCCTAAGCTCTTCTCTAGTCAACTGGGTTTTGATACATTGAATGTTTAATCATTCAAATATAATTTACACATCATAATCACTTCATGAATCTTAATTGAGGTTTTCTTCTTGGGGTCAAAATTTCCTTTTACATCATTATTTTATATTACTTACATTTTTATAATTTGATTTGATGATATTCAGCTGTCTTTTGAGTTTGGGGTTTTCATTTTTCCTAGAAGACAAAATATTTTAAATAAATATTTTATGGTTTCTTAGCATCATTCATTGTTTGCACACTTTAAGATTCAACATAATTGGTAGAGATATGAATAAAAAAAGAAAAATGCTCAGTTTTAAGATACAACACTTAAAAATGTGTAAAACAATTGGCATTAATGTAAATACCAACTCTTAATTTGCTCAGAAAAGAAGTCCAAAAAATTTTTTTAACCAAATCTTCTATTAATAATTGAAAAAATCTTGTGCGCATGTTTGAGATTAAAATTTACATTTTATAAAGTTTTTTTTTTTTTTTTTTTTTTTTTTTTTGGTTGATAGGAAAGGATACAATAATTGATTGATTAAAAAAAAAAAAAAAGTTCAGCTCTGTAGGGGAACCAGTTAACAATTTATTTTTAATTTTAATATTTTTCTGAATATTAAATTTTGTGGGAGATGATAGGTAGCAGTTTGCAATCTTTTAAA
Organism: Thereuonema tuberculata; assembly: GCA_023159025.1. NCBI lineage: Eukaryota > Metazoa > Arthropoda > Chilopoda > Scutigeromorpha > Scutigeridae > Thereuonema > Thereuonema tuberculata. Next base: position 246,970,229 of record JAFIDM010009631.1, on the reverse strand, counting down.
CTAATAATATTTTTCTTTTGGTTGAGTTTACTTCATTTATAATTTTCCTTTGAAATTCACTATTTAAAATCCCAGATTTTACTCAGCTTTGTCACTTAGATTGGATACTGGATATGTCAATAATTAATCTTCAGTTTTTGTTGTTATTGCTCTTCCCATACCTATTTTGTCTGCAAATGTGATTAGTAATCTTAAAAAGGGGGAAAGTCTTTTTATTTTTTCAATATTATGTTTTGGTTGACTTTTTTTACGTAGTTTCCATCTTAAAAGCTGATTTTTATCTGCTGTTTTTTGTTTATTTTAGCATGGTGATAATGTGAAGTAGTATTAAAAGGTTCTGCTAGTTTGATGGGTTCTTCTAGTTTGTTGCTTGGGATTTATATTACTGATAATAAAATGTCATTTGAGAATTTTTAAATTGCAGTTTTTAAGCCTTTTTTTTTTTTTAATTTTGGAAGTTTAAAAACATGGCAATTTTTTAATTCTGTTTTACAGGGTCAGCTTTAACTTATTAGACAGTACTTGAAATATTTTCATTTCATTAACCACTAACCTAGAATTCAGATCTAGTCCATTGTGACATTTCTCTTGCCACTTCTGGCATATTAGGAATGTTATTACAGTCAGTTATATTTACTTTTAATTACTGTGTCAACTGAAAATTATTTTTCTCATTTTTTATTTTTTTTTTATTTTCCGATAAAACGATAAATGAACGTTTTAAAAAAATTAATCCTTTTCAACTTGTTTTTGTTTGTAATAAAACTAGATTTTCTAATTTTTCAGTATAAATATCATTTAAATCCATATCAAGTCATTATTTTATTTGGCATTTTCCATTTTTGACACAAAATTAAAGTAATATAATTTTGACTGCAGGGAAAATTGCATTTGGAGCTTATTTTTATGGGCTTTTAAAATGAACTATGGATCTCATTTTCAGGGGGAAATTGTCAATATGGCACTTTCTAGAGGTAATTAGTGATAATTTTTTAGTGATTACTAAAAAAAAAAAAAATAAACTTATTTCAGAAATGTAAATTTTTCTTTAATCTTTACATTTCACTATCTGAATTTAAACACAATAATGAATAAATTATGCATTGTTGAAAAGGGCTAAACAAATTACAATATTTAGTAAATTTATTGGATGTAAAATTCGAGCTTAAGTCTTGAAAAATATCAATTATATCATCATTTAAGTCGTTTTCAGTATTTTCAAGATGCTGTATCATTGATATTTTAGAGGAAGGTGAAGTGACAATAGGTGCTGACCTTTGCTAACCATTTGTCAAAGAATTTATACTTGGTTTAGAGATCTGTTCTAACCAAAAGTTATGCAGTGATTTGTAATTTTTTTTTTGGTTATTGTTATTTCTTAAAATTGTTCTGTTAGGCACATCATAGAAACTGAACAAGATTTATATATTTTTCTGAAAACAAACATATAGAATGTTCTTATAAAAAGTAATATAATGGAGATAACTTCAGTGTTTGAGGGTGAACAATGAAATTGGATTGCTCTTCATTAATGAAAACTTTTATAAGAGAACGGCCAAAACATTAAATGTCCTTGTCAGTCTTTGCATAGCCACTCCAAGATTGTGAGCTTTATATGACCACATTTAAACTTCTATTTAGTTCTTAATTCACTGGTCATGAATATTAATTAGTTCCAAAAATGACAAAATTTTATTTTTTTTATTAAAACATTTTTGAAAGTTTCAGAGTTTTGTATATACACTATGCTTCAATGAATATAATAACAATAATGTTTCAGTAAATTATTCAGTAAAATCAGTATATTGTGCTAAATATATATAATTAAATAAGGATCCCATTTTGAAAATTTAGGAAAAAAATAAAATTCTAGTTGATGAATTTTGAACTAGATAATAAATAAGACATTTGTTTTCGCTATTTTATAATTGTGTTTACCAAAATATAATAGAGAAAGAAAAATAAAATATTAAAAAGATAAGCTATGAATTAATTTTACCAAGTTAATCAAAATATTGTAAAATAATATTTCAAAATGTTTTATCCTTTTAGTTATTTTCCAGCAGCTTAAATAGGGTTTATAAAAACATTGGTTTACTAATGATTCTACTTTTGTTTTTCTGTTGTCAATAAATTTTTAGCTTTAATTTTATTTTTATTCATTTACTTTTTGTTTTGTTTTTGTTTTTTTTTGTTACAAAATAACTATCAGTTTTCTTGTCATGTTTTCACATGCTTGTGTATAAATGTACATAAAGAATTCCAACTTGATAAGGAGGATGTTTGAAGATTCAGTTGTACTTAAAATGCTGTTTTCTAGTTTAGAAATTTAATGTAGCCACTAAGTATATACTTTGATGTATGCAATTCCTGTTCGCACCATGCAAGCAATCTGAGTTAAGATTTAGATACTTTGTTTGTGCAGATAACGAAAACTTAGAATGTGTAGGCAGTCCTTCGAGGTTTCCAGAACATGTATGCATTTTTTTTTTAATATGTATGCATTTTCTCTTAACCTTAACATTAACTTGAAATCAGTCAATGATAGTATGCTATCAGAATGTGGATAATAAATGAATAAAATGTTTTGAATGCAGAGATGCCATTTCACATTTGTTTGTTTTTTCTCATGAGTTTGTAAATATTTTAGTTGCAAATTTATAAGTACCATTATAAAATTACATGGTTAGCTGATAGTTTTAGCCGGCACTAGTTATTGAATTACAAATTTATCACTTGTTCTTTTAATTTTACACTAGATTTTATTTTTTGGAAAATAAAACATGTTTGCTTGTGTTTCTGTCTATACTATTTCTAGTGTTAAGAAACTTGCAGAAATAGGTCTAAAAGTAGAAACTTTTTTCCCCCTTGTATTTCTAATTTTAGTCTGCAAGGGATGGCATCTCTGCAACTGTACTCTAAACCATATAATTCATAGTACATTACTTTTTTGGAGTTTGGTGTATTTAATTCTATAGCTAAATGTGTTGGAGAAAAGCTTCAGATTCATGTCTGTTATTATCTCATTTATTCCAAAGATGTATTACAACTGTTATCTTTTGTACTGTAGAGCTTTTCATTGTTGTATTAGGAATTAGATAACAGTTCTGAAATATTTCCCATCACCTTCACCTCCACTGCTAAATTGTTAAAATAAATCATATTGTTATTCAGTTTAAACAGCTTTATCTATTTGTAGAATTGTAGGATGAGGAATGAATGCCACTTAATATTTTTGTTTACATTTTTTGATACAATCATAATTTGAAATTCACACATTCTTAATACTTCTTTAATGATTACTACTAAGTAAAGAATTCTAATAATTTTCAGAATGTTTTTAATTTCTGATTTGTTGTTAAATTATTCAGACTACTAAATAAAAATATCAGTTGTAGAATGGTGAGATGCAAAATCATTTTATATTTCAGCTTCCATAATGAATGGGACTTTGATGAATTCAAAAGTTGATTAATATATTTAACTTTTTTCTGATGAAATCTGTAATAATTGCTAAATCTCTTGCTTTATAGTTACTTTATAAATTGCTTCAGGAAGATTTACTATAACTGTAATTCTGATTTTATTATATTAATCATCTGTTTCAAGTTATTTTGCTGCAGATTATTGAAATACCTTTCTTTAAATTTTACCAGTTTATTTTTTTAACGAAAATATTTAGAATATCTTCAAGTTCAAATTTTTTTAAAAGTAATCATTTTAAGAAGTATTGAGAATTTCATGGATATCAAGATAACATAGCAATAATAAGTAACGGAGTTGTTTGATTTCAAACTTTCCCTCCCTTCCATCCACGTCAAGATTACAGGACCCACTCTACAAAATTATTAGAAGTTTAAACCATGGATTGTTTTAGTTATTTTTAATTATATTATTTTTATGCTTTAAGAAATAATAATTATTACAGAATATAAATAAATAAATTTTCGTGTAGCAAACCTGATGGAGTTTTGTAAATTATCCTTGAAAATTATGCAGTTATTTTTAGGGTTTCTGTTAAAAAAAAAAGTAAATAAAAATCCAATTATGATATTGAAGTTATTTGTTTCAATTGCTTTCAGTGTTTTTTTTTTTTTTTTTTTTTTTAATAAACAAAAAAAAAATTAAAATGCATTATAAACACCATTTAGCTTGTATCAGTTGGTTCTGTTCTTCAATTTTTATGTTTGTTTTTTTTTTTGCTCAAAACAAATTCAATCGCTAATTTTTAAAGTTGTTTGTAATTAGAGCTTAGAAGATTTTGATTTCATATCCTTAATTGAGAAACTGCAGCTTTGATTTTTTTTGTTATTTAATGATAGAAAACTGTGCAAGCTTTTACTTCAGATAAATCGAAACAAAAATAAGCTGGCCTATCGGGGAATTTTTTAATTCCTGTGTAAAGTCTCCTCTTCAAATATCACTATATTTCCCATTACTGAAGATAAACAGAGATTTCTAATATTTTGTAAATGTCAATGTAAACTGGGAAGTTGTGTGTTCATTTTGGTTTAACGTTACATTAAATTTTTTAAGTTTGTGAGAAATTGAAAGGCCTTTATATTTGACTAATTATGCGGTCTGGTCTGATCCCAAGAGAAAGAAATTTGAACTCTTTACACATATTTCTTTAAAATTTAAAGATATTGAAATAAAGAAAATGGATAAAAACTCGTCTTTTTGATTAGGACTTCTGCACCAAACTGAGGGAAGTCAAACAATCGCTGTATTTCAGATTTAATATTGCTTTTTAGTAGACAATTTAGATGATCAACCCATTCAAAAATGATGTGAATTTTCCACCTGCTAACAATGTTATAGCTTTGTACCAGGTATGATGCCTACTAAAATTTATTTGATGCACTAAATAAACAAACATCATTTATAATCAAGATCAGAAAGACATCATTCACTAAAGTAAGCATGTAATAACCATCGTAGTAACTTTAAAAACTTGATTTTACTAAATGTATTGCTCATAATTGTTTTTGTCTTAAGTTCACGTTTTATGTGATTTTATTTCATAGTAATTATTTAGGTTATTACAATTGAAAATTCATCAAATAGAGCACCAAAATCATATAAAGCTTATAAAAACAACTGCATTGATTTCAATTGCGCATCTTGAGATTTTTATATGAAATTCATATAGGATGTGCACCATATTATTTCTCCATTTAAATATTTATTTGTATTCATTGAAAACTGAGTTTTGTTATACTTATTTTTTCATGTGGAATGTTAGTACATATTTTTGTACATTGTGTATGCTTATCCATAACCTTGTGCACTGTATATTTTGTAAATTTTTATTGTTTTGTACAGCTATTTATTATTTAAGACAGTCTGTCAATAAATTAATTTAATCTTAAGTTTTTTTTTTTGTTTTGTTTTGTTTATTAAGCTTTTAATTTTGTTCTGTCATTCTAACACTGCATGTCAATATTATTAATCATTCTACAACAAAAGAATTTGAACAGTTTCTTAAATATTGTATTGCAGGGATTTAATTAAGAGTCTGTGTAATTCTGTTATCATAGAAAACTCATTTGAACCCAAAAATAATGACAAATCACACATTGCAGTAGATTACAACAAAATCCTTTCTTATAAAGCATCTAATTCAGTGGCCCATTTTCTTTCACCATAAAACTTTTTTGCATCTCTTGGATAAGCTAAATCATTGACAGTTTTGACATGGTAAAATTATAGTGCTATTTCATATAAGGTTATATAATAACAAAGAAAAAAAAAAGTTAATTGTTATCAATTAGTCTCTACTGTTGGTGTTGTGCTTTGACTGGTAATTTTTTTTTGTCTGAATGTGATTTAGTCTCCTGTTTGGGAAATAATGCTGAATTTTACTAGAAACTTACACATACAGGCATAGTAGATGGAATATTTTTGTTTTATGGTGCTTCTGTCTTCTGAAAACTTTTAAGCTATTTTTGTGTGCATTGACTACACATAGGAAGTCAGTAGTCTGTTTTACAATGAATAAAATTTAAATCTACTTGCTGATAGATTACAAAAGGTAAATTATGCTATCTGGAGATTAATACCGTAGTAAACAAAGAATAGTGAAATGTTAAATATAATAAGATATCATATTAAAAGCACTTGTAATTGTTATATTTTTCTATCAGTATTTGAAAAACTTGAATTTTCAAATACGAAGCAAATTTTTTCATTGAAGGAAAAAAGTACTAGCAATTGAAATATTTCTAGATTGCTAACTAATATTTTCAAGTTAATGAACTAAAAATAAATGTCAATGCAGGGTTTTAATAAGATTTAGTTAGCAGTTGTTATAACTTCTAACATCAAGTATGAATTGACCTTATTTCTTGCAGTAGTGTGGATGTGCAAGTTTAGAAACAAATTGTTCTCTCTTAAAGACAGTAGGCATAAGTTTAGTTGATTAAGCCTTCACTTGATGACAAAACTTGATTTTTTACATACAAGATGCTTGAAAAGCTTTTAAAATTTATATCTGTGAAGATGGAGAAGACAGACCCTAAATGAAGAAAACTTCAATCCTCAACGCAGTGATTCTACTTTTTATCTTCCATCAACTTACAGCCAGCTCCATTAAGTGCATTTGTCTCAATAACTGTGATATCTATGCATTGATTTTTTTTTCCATCTCAAAAACAGCTTATTTCTTTGACCAGAATTTATTATTTTCAATTAATAAGTATGTCCTCTTTTTTGAAGACTCACTAGACCTGTTTATATAGTTTCTTGAATGAAATTTTTGCTACCTTAGAGGGATATTGTGAGGATTTCCTGGCATATGTTTCCCAAGTTTTTACCTCCCACAAGCCATTTGTTAGGTGGCACAACATTCGACTTCAATCATTACATTCAATGAAAAGATTTCCTAAGAAAATAAATTTATAGAGATAGTGGTCTTCTTATCTACTAATAGATTAAAACTGTAATAACATGTTTTATTAAAGCATCAGTCAAATAATCAATAAAATTTCTGATCTTCTACAACAACAGAATCTTAAATGTATTTTTGGACTTAAAAAAAATTCACCTTCAAATATGGCATCCCAAATTCCGATTTTGATAAAGCGAATCCCACAAAAAGATAATGTATCATCTCAAATAATTCATCAGATTGATGAAACTCATAACCAGATAGCAAAAAGAAAAGCAGTATCTATTTCCTGTATTTTGTCACGTGGACTCTTTCAATAACAGCTTCTTTAGTTCTATTCTTAGCCACTGAACAGCCTGTTTACAAGGATTTCGCTACCCAATCAGTGACCTGAACCATCATTGGATCGCTCCAAGCTTCGTTAGCAACAGCTGCCATCGCGATTATGAAGTTCACAGCTTGAGATAATTTTTTATGACCGTCATTTATCGTATGTTTATTACTTGTACTAATACCACTGAAGTTATTTACAAAATCCCCGATTTCAAACGCAGGCAACTTTATAGCTGCTTTAAGTAAAGGGAAATCCTGAATATCCCAATCATAAATTAATATTTTAACTTTTGCTTTCTCAGAATAAAGTCAGTAAAATGCAAATTCGTCTTGTTTTTTTTTTTTTAAATAGTAGAAAGCGCAAGCCTAATACGAACGCCTTATCAGCCACGAAGGATATTTTAGAAAAATACTCTTGGCCATACTTTTTTTTTTTTTTTCCATTTCTATACTCACCGACTCAAGTCCTTTTAGTTTTTAAAAAAGGTAAAAAATAAAAACAGCTTAAAAAAAAATGACATTTATAACAAAAGTAAGATAAAAATAAAATCAATTTTAATACAAGTACGGAAATAAGTATTTAATTCTTAACAGATTTAATTTCTACAAATACTAAGAAACATCTTACAGATCGACCAAAATTTTTCAGCAGTTTTCTTTTGTTTACTTCGGTTAAAAACAAAAAAACTAAAAGTCGACCCGAAAAATACATTATAATACCATAAAATATATCTTAATATAATAAATGAAATTATTATAATATCATAAAGTTTAACTTGTAATATCTTATAAATAAAGTAATATGGTATTATGATCTTCGATTGATTCAGGATCATAATACCATTGTACTTTATATTATAGATGGTGAGAACCAACATCAACTGGTTTTTCTTTTTCGTATAGTCATTACTTTACCCGATTCATAAATGTTCTGCTGTTAATTTTTAATTATTTTGCCAATATTGATATGTTTCATTTTCTTTTCTACTATTTACTTAGTTCAATCTGAATTTAGCGAGAGGAATTCTTTTTATTTGTTGTGTCGAATTTCGTCTTTACTAGAAAACACAAATATGACGCAAATCCTCAAGTGCGGATGTGAAACATTCAAAATAGCGGAGGTCGTTACACTCTCCGGAGGAAATAGAAAAATAAATTTATTTGTTTAATGGTATTAAACGAAATTAAATATTTAATAATATCCACATATTACACAAAGTTTATATCATTGAAGTCGAAAGAGTAAATTTTATAGATTAATAATCTGTTAGGGATATTATTATTATTATTATTATTCAGGTTATATGTGATTGTAGAATCGGGTCTCTTCTAACAATCGTTTCCTCATCTCATCAGAGTTCTTAGGCCGTTCAAAGTTGTTTCACAAAATAAGAGCAGTATTAAAAATTACGTTTGTAAAATCTTAATCTGAAGGGAGGATTTTTAACATCTGGCGTGATTTATAAAATTTGTTGTAATGGGTGTTCTCTTGGGTATTACAGTGAAACTTCTAGAAGATTTCAAAACAGATTATCTGTTGGTGCAAAATGGCTGACATTAATAAGTCTCTTGTTGCCAAACATTCCTGTACCTTAGGGCATGTTTTTGTAATATTTCCGTTTCCTTCGTTAGTTTACACAGTAATACAGTTAATGTAGCAAAGGGTATGTTAAAAACTTTAATAAGATAAAAATACAAGAGCTAAAACCTTGTAAAAACCTTCAACCCAATGGGTACTTTCAAGTGGATTTTATCTCTAAAATTTGATAATACAATAAACGTACAAATGGCAAAAAGGTTTTCTAAGCCTACTTCACTTCTGTACTAAACGATTGATTGACCGAAAATCCAGAGCTGTTTTGCTTCGCCTAAAGGCAATTATTTCTAGTTTTTATATTTGATAAGCTTAATATATTTTTTTTTTGTTTAATTATCTCTACACTATATAAATATATAATCATCAATGAAAGTGAATTGCAATGATATTCTAAGAAGTGTTACTAACTATTCGTGTTTATTTATAACATATTATCAGTGAGATCCGTTTGTAATCAATTGCTCATACTAATATCAACAAGTAAATCTGAAGTGTCAGAAATTTTAGTTTTGACAAATATACAATTTAGATAATCATTATCATGGACACAAAGTGAGAGCGCCGAGGGAGTCCGGGCTCTGAAATCTGTAAATAAACTTGAGTATTTGCTTTTTTTAGTTGGGTATCTGTTAGAGGGTCCTTGCCTTCCTACCCCGACTCCAATAAAATCATACGTACTTTCTTGATATTTGAATAAGAAGAGCAGTGGAACCTCCATGACTATAAACTAAAAACATAAAAACACATTAAAAATAAAGGAAAAGAAAATCTATGTGCTGGGCTTTGCCCAGCAATAGAGACCTGCAATGTTCATTCTGACTATAGTATACTCTCAGCTTATGATCGCCTAATAAGCGTGAAACAGGCTTGTCTTGAGATGTCAGATGAACATTGGTCTCTTAATTTTAATAATTTTAATTTCTTGATATTTATTGCTTAAATATTCTTTTGGTAATTTCCTATTTTTACGTTCGTAAATCAACGGCGTCCACGAGGAATGCGTACCGTAACGAAACTAAAAATCGAACATTTAATGATGTTTAAAATTTGCTTAAATTATTTTTAGTATAAGTTGTTTAAAATTTATTTTAAGTTATATTTAATATAAGTTGTTTAAAATTATGTTTAAAAGTTGTTTAAGTTGTATACAATATTTTTAGGATCAATTCCTTAACGTAAGCATGCCTCACGGTCGCCGTTAATTTTACGAATGTAAAATAGGAAATTACCAATTGTTTTGTAACTGCTGTAACTTTGCTTTAATAAGAAAAGAATTAAGCCTTAATAAGAATTGCCGTAATAAGAAAAGAATAAACTAGTTTTGTAACTAGTTTATTTCCCTTAATAAGAAAAGAATATTTATAAAATTACATCTACTGAAGTTTGAGATACTGAAAGTGTCATTTCGTTTTCTAGAACCATTCTGTGTAAATCTGAAGTAACATTCTTGTAGAGCAATCAAGCATATCAAAAAAATAATACTTGGGATCTTATGACAGGTTTTCGGCCCTTGGAAAATATCAAAACTTGATAAAGCTTGCTTCTTGATCCTTGGAATTGAGTCAAGATATACTAAACACGTTTGACTTCAATTAAAAATACTACTAATAATAGTTTTGTTAATTCACCATATGCTTGTATTGTATTAATTATTTTTCTGCAGTCCCTACTGAATGTTTGGATTTTTTTCCCCTCTACTTTTCAAACTAGAAGCGTCATGAAAATTTCCAATCTTGTATGAAATGTAAATAATAGTTTATTCTGTGGTTCCTAGATGTCGCTGTATGTTCAATTGGTTCTCTCTCCAAGAGCAGTACGAATTTTTTAACTTTATAATTATTATTAATAATTAAATGCTGTCGACAGTGTTTAACTTAATAAGAAAATGCAATAGTAGCTTTATATAATTCATAATGAGTTTATTCATTTCCATTTGAATATAATAATTGAATTTTTCCCCATATACTGTAACTGAGACGAACTATGAACGTAATCAAATAATCGAGATCTGGTTACGGAAGAACAAGTAGGGAGAACTGTGCTAAAAAAACAGGAACTAAATTAAATATGACAAAATAGAAATAGATTTATTTCAGCGAATTTTATAATTATACTTACTACTTAAGCTCAAAGGATTTACTGAATTCATTGAATTAAAAATGAAGTGTTAAATGATGATGCAAAACAACATAAATCTACGACCTCTAAAAATTTAAGGTTTAAATTGAGTATAAATTTTATAAAATGTATTACATTCTATTAAGGGTTTTTATACATAGAATTATAAAAAAATATCAACACGATAATGAAAAGCAAAATATGGGCGCCTTTAAGTTTTACTTAAAGAAAAAAAATAGAAAATTATATTTTTATAAATTGCTGATTTTTTGTTTTGCGTTGTAGACGACGACAATTACTCAACGATCAGTAACGTAGACAAGGGGTTTAGGGCAAACCCCACTATCCACCTTTTGAATCCATTATTTGTTAAATTAAAAAAAAACACTCAATAAAAAATAAAATAGCAATTATGCGTACAAGTGTTACTCTTAATAATTACTTCATAACAGAACAATATGCTTTTGGACACGGTAATTTCCGCCTCTTTTAATCAGATTTTGGATATGCTGCTGTTAATTCAGTACTATTTAATCCATATGGAATCGAAAGTTCTTACAAAATAACTTTTCCGCTTAAAAAGAGCTACTTTTAAATTATTTTATTTTACTTTTCCTTTCCTTTTTTGCACACTTATTGATTTTGAGACTGAATGATGATCAGCACTTAGAAATAAAAATTTCCTTGATTTTATTATGCAATTGTTACAAAACTAGATTTTAAAAGTCGCCTTTAGCAAAGCGCTTTTTCTGCAGATGACAACCGCATTGACGAGTTGTCCGAACAACATGAGAAACTTGGTAGTGGGTCAGTGCGACGTTGGCACTCGTACGTGACGGAACAAACATTTTGCTGCAGCATATTATAGTCGATTATTTTTTTCCTTTAGTGTTTGGATCCGGGATCGAGTGGAATTTTAGTTGGAAGTCTTGTTATTGTTTACTTCAAACCTAACTTTTAATATTTCCAGAGATATTTACAAAAGATAGAGAATTCATGAAGTTTACAACTAATGGAATTAACATTAATTAGTGTAAACAGAAAGAAATCAAATCAAATAAAGTTTAAAAGTAAATAGGGAATTTTTTTTTTCTAAGTAAACATTCCCTCAAGAATGAATAATTGGTAAGCTGTAATTAATAAAAAACAATTTTGAAAACAAACAAATAAACAAAACATGAAAGGAAAAATTTATTAACTGTCACTCTCCATCAGTAACATGTTTTGTAACTTCCGAAGTCATAGGGCTTCAAATTTATTAATATTTTCTTATCAGAAGTATGTTAAGTATTTTTGAGGGATAATATTCTTGATCGGCAACTTGAAATTCAACAAAAATTATAAAAATATTTACGGCCTCTTTATGATCAGGGGCGGATTTGGGTTTGCTATCGCCCTAGGCTATACTGATTTTCCCGTCTTTGGATTGTCAGCAGTATGTAGGTACATGCAAAAATGTTTGATACGAAGAAAATTAACTCCGATAATTTTTCGTATTTATAAACGCGAAAATAAATCTGTACCTATTTGCCTTATCTAAATAAATAGAGGAAGAAAGTAGTTATGTTGAAAGCATAAATTTACTTTCGAATTCTTTGTAAACAGATTAAGACAGCCAACCACCAATCTGATCACATTAATAATCAGTTACTTTTTTGTGGATGTAATGCACAGCCGCAATGCAGTAAATGAACGATATTTAGCAGCAACAACAAAAAATGTAGTTATAACAAAATTACTAATAGATAAGATTTGTTTTAATTTATCAGCGATTTCAAGTTAGTAATTATAAAATTTTATAATCACAATTTTTAATTTGAATTTATATGTTTAAGTTGAACATGAAATTGATAATTATCCGCCTTTAACTACTTTAACTTCATAATGTAAACAGTCATAAGTTAGCAATTGACCTAATTTTTTGTTAAATGATAGCAAGCTTTATAGCGGAAGAATTCGCTTAATTAATAAACAAAAATGAAAAAAAAAAAAAAAAAATGCATGGATCAGATTCTTAATCACACTAATGAAGATCATGCACGATCTAAGGGAAACGTTTTTTTTTTCCTTCATTCAAACTGATGCTTCTCGTTAAAATGCTGTTATTATTTTTTCAGTGAAATCAAAAACTTCTCAGTTTTTATAAGAGGATGTGTGTTCGTTTATCTGTAAAGTGAAGTCAAACCATAAAAATCGATATTGTATTCATTGAAATAGTTAGTATTTTTAAATATGTATTTAAAAATTAATTATTTCCGAAAAACACTCAAAATTTCCTTGATTTTCAGTCAATATTTGTTTCCCTCTGAATTGGAATCCTGTATCTAATGCCCTTTCACAGAAATGCGCAGTACCTTTACTGTTTGGTTATTACGTCATCTTTTCAGTTTTAATGAGTTTATGATGTCATGAGATCGCAGCCCAAGAATCAATACATAGGAATTCCCGTATGTAAAGCTCAGTGATAAATTATAGTTAACCTTTGCATTGTACGTAAATTAATTTGTTAATTCCCGTTTTACATTTATAAAATTGCCAATATTTGCTTACAAGCCGCCCTTTCAGAATTACAAATTAACATTTCTTTGTCTTTATCAGTATATTTAGTCATATTACCTTACTGTTTATTTATATATTTAAATTATAATAAATAACTGATTTTTATTTTTTGTGTATTGATATGGCTCTGTTTTTTTTTTGTTTTTTTGTTTTTTTTTGTTACTTCAAAATTATTTTATTAGTATTATTACATTTTGTTTTTATAAAATTTCTGGAATTTTTGTGTTGGGAGTTTAAAAATTTAATTCCGAACTGAATTGCTGAGGGGCCTAAGTGATATTGGAATCAAGAAAAGATAAACATATATATTTATAACAGAATTTTGAGGTTTTAGGATTATACGGGTGTGCCTTACACAAGCTTTGGTCTTCCTAGTTAAAATGGTACGATTTCTTTACAGAAACTTTAATGAGTAAAGTAAATGGCGTAGATGATATTTTTACTCCTCTCTCCCTCGATTTCATTAATACTTGATTATTTTACGAAGTTATTGAATAACTATAACTTATAAATAATATATAGGTGATATATCGCTTATTTGCTGCAACAACGGCATAACTAAAAAAAACTACATAATTTTCCATGAATTGTGTTGATGTAATACTGATACAACTGCCCTCTCGTGGGGAGTTTTAGAAGCTCAGTTATGTCATTCTACCATTAAAAAGAAATCTAAACACCCATTCTTTTTTTTTCTTGCAAAAACCCGAAAATGATCATTTTTTAGTTATGTCGTTGTTGCAAATGAGCAACATAATCACCTTGCAATAATATATAATTACTGTTTTATAAAAACATTATGTATATTATTTTTGAAGCAGAATAGTTCGCTTTTCTTCAATATAGCACCTCCCTTCTTTAGGTAGAGTCTGTTTACGCTATAAACGTAATCTCCCTTACACAAATTAGTGTAAATCACTTCTCTGATAAACCCGCGTTTGTTTAATTCCACCTGACTTAATATCTTTTAATAGCTCCGCTTATCTCCAAACTAAAGTTTATTTTCACAATTACTGTCACTGTATAGAGAAGAATAATATAACCCTAATGAAGCACTTTAAGATTTGTTGAATTAGGAACTCCTTTCAATATAAGACAAAGGGATTTTAATAATTGCTAAGTTAAATATCTTTTAACCATTTGTCAAACATATTCTTAATTGCTTGAGAGTAATTCAGGTCAACTTCATCATCGAGCAAATTATAATTGCATTCAACAGACGAACACTGACAGTTCAATTGAATAACAGTTGTGTTATTAGCCAATTGTTCTCTTTTTTTCTTTTTTTTCAGTGCTATTGTTTCACTAAAAAAGTTAAATTAAACAATTTGAATTATGGTTTCCTTTTTTTTTAAAGGGGTAGGACGATTTCAGGTAGGAGGATCTGGGGGAAGGGGGCGAATATTATGTAAGTCCTGAGATCTTCATCTTTCAAGAAATCCAAACAAATAAATACGTAAATAACCTCTCAAGTATTTCATTGCCTATACATGTACATGTATTTTTTTTTTTTAAATGTACTTTAATTTATCCCTTACTTAGTATAAAAAAAGTCTTCCATGTTGAAAACTACATAGGCGAAACTTTTTCGCGTATAATATTACGAAAATAGTTCATTTACAGAACTTGACTGTTAACAATATACTATTAGATAGCGATTAATAAGATTTTGTTTCAGGAAATTAATAACTATTGAATTATTATTATCCAAAAATAAAAGAATATCTGCTTTAACAACAAAATCACTATAATTTATTAGAATGATGTTCTTTTGTTGCTTTGTTTTGATGTTGTTTTGTTTATTGACGACTTTCTTCGGTTCTTCCTAAATTTGGATTAAACAATTCTTTCTCTCTTTCTTAGTTTGGAGGAATAAAATATATATATATATATACATTATTAACCACAGACTTCAAATAACAGACAAAATTCCCTATTTTTTTTTCCCCTGCCTTTAGTTGACTGCAAGACGCTTTGCGAATTAAAGCTTGGAATTATTGAATAGGTTGTTTAGGGATTATTCTAAATAAAGAACGCAATTCTAAAAACATATTTTGTTGCTGCGTGACTGTATTTGCGATAGGCTTTGAATTCCCTTTGATCTGTCTTCCGGTAATGTAAAAATAAACCGTATTCTTTTTTTATATCCATATTCTAATGAATACCACGCTTCAGAAAGGCGCTCAAACACCCGTAGAGCTCCGTAAATTACAGGATGTGAGGCCTGGTGCACCACCAAATCCATCACCCAGTGCACCTGTAATAAAAGCCGTCCTCTTGCTTTTGCCGGTGGGGTCATCGCCTCGGGAAAGGCTAGCTCTGACTGCACGTGAATAACTTTCATTCGATTACTGCTATTTACGAAAATAAATAATAATTAAAATAAATACACTACTGTAGATTTTATTTATTTATTTACTTTTTCAAAAGACAATGAAAATAAAAAGTTACGAAATTAACGAAGTATAATCTTATTTACTAGATTCAAAACGCAAAGATTCTATTCAATTTCAAAATAAAATTATCAGCAGGAAATGAATTTTCAAAGAGGAGAGAATGTTTGCATGCATTATATACACCAGTGAAACATTTCGCGGAACTTATTTGAAACTCCTGAGAGAGAGAGAAAACAGCTAATATTTAATATATATACAGTATATATATATTTTAGCTGTTCTTGCGAAGTTAAAAAAAAAAAAGTCGCCGTATTTATCTTTAGTGTCATATCTTTTAAGTTACTGGACTTTGAACTCCCACATTATTAAAAATTGCATGAGAAATTTAGATGTGTGAGACTGTTTCAGGAAAAAAAAAATCATAAATAAGGCACTGTTTATGTTGGTCCTTTGCTCATCCCTTTTCTTATCTTTAGTATTCAAATTATCGGTTACTTTTCTTTTCCTCTTATGCCGATTTTACACAAAAGATTTACAATTTACAATTTTCAACTTGATAAACTTTTAATATTGAACAACTCTATTGTTTTATCAATGCATAGAACAACAATGCTTCAACCATTCATTACAACAGTGAAATGTAGCTCTAACTTAACTTGAAATTCTCTAATCGAATGAAAGGTTTTTGGTGTCACCCTTCCAGACGCCAAGAAAAGCTGGGGGTGAATTGGGAAACACCCTTTGCCGATTATGTTTAATGCCTTTTTCGACCCTCGACAGAATGCAGATGCTATTTATAAACTAGTAATATGCCTTTGTACCTTTATGTCTTTTTATGTTCCTTCCTTCCCTCTCTAATAACTTTTAAAAATCAATGAATGGATCTTCTTGAAATTTGGCCATGCATATTTATGGACAATAAATGACGTACTTTTTTTATATTTAAAAATTTTCCCGATCGGATCCCTGTGGAGAGACTTGGAAGCGAAAGTCACAAAAATTCCCATAAACATTTTTAGAAGCGAGATAATGAACTAACCCTGTTACATAGCGACGTCTATCAGTAGACTACATAGTAATCCGATTTGCAATCCACTTTAAATTTGTTCGTGCTTTGAACTGATTAAAGTTAATTCGACTTAGACAGTACTTACGGTAAGTACAGTCATCCCTCGACTTACGTCGGGGTTCCGTTCCATCCGGTAGGATGTAAGTCGACACATTAAATCAACAAAGTTGTAGGGTTTAGGGACTTAACCGTAATTACTATGCTGTCCCAAATACTGTATTTTTCATGATATTGGATTGTTAACAATTATTATTGCTAAAAAACAAGAACATCAGTAATGATAAAAGAGAGAAGAGGAGACCGTAATATTCACCAAGACTGTTGCTAAACTTTGAACTTTGTAGCTTTAGATTGGAAAAGGATCTTGTCATTGCTTCGTCACTATCGTCGATTTAATGGAAGCAGATCTTTTCACAGCCTCTATGATTTTATCCTTATTTTTGAAAATGGTCGTCACTGTACAAAGAGACTATCCGAAGTCCTGTGCGATCACATTGACGGGCTTACTAGCTTCACTTTGCTTTATAATTTGCACCTTCTTTTTAAGATTAATTGCTCGCCTCTTTTTCTGTGATTCATCACTAGGCTTTATAATTGGTCGTGTAGGGGCCGTATTGCACAAAATTTTGCGAAATATTTAACGATAAAAACACAAATAACCTATTTCTCAAACATAAAATCAACCTTGCCGATTGGCGAGGGAAGTTGCCGCTGAAAGCGCTGTTGCCATTGCTTATGATACATTGTTGCTAAATAGAAACCTTTTTACTTTACTTTTACTTTAAGGATGTAAGTCGAGAGATGACTGCATTTGGGGATTGAACCCGTTTATGAAAAATTTGAGAATTGATTGCTTGTATTCGATAAGCTTGATAATTTGAAAATACAGAACCATTTATTTTATACTAGTTGCGACCCGTGAAATATTCACGGAAGTAAAACAAATTCCACATTTTTGAAAAACACAAGATTGAAAAAGATGTTCTAAGCTAATTTTTTTAGAAGCCACGATTTCCACAACAGCCCATATGTAATTTGAATATCGGCTTATTTATTAAAATAATATTATAATATTGTTAAAATAAAACAAAAAATTAAAAATTGATTTACCACTTTCGTAGTAGCCAGCGCTGCGGTTTCTCATTATGAAACATAATGGCAATCTGCTGCCCTAAAAGAATAGGTTCGTCGAAATTGAGGCAATATTAACGGAAGTAAAACAAATGCCACATGTTTGAAATACCTGAAATTTTTGAAAAACACAAGATTGAAAAAGATGGTCTAAGCTCATTTTTTAAAAGCCATGACTTCCGCAACAGCCCACATATAATTTGAATGACTAAGCCAAATTTTGTTAAAATAAAATAAAATAAAAAATTGATTTACCAGTTTCAACAATAACAATAACGAATGTCCAACAGCCAATACCAATAATCCTGTCTGGACAACAATGACGGCACGTGCTTCGTCATTATCCCCTACTTGTTGAGTAGTGAGCGAGTGGCTAAACAGCCGAAATTATGTAAAAACCGAGGTTTTACAAACTCTCTGATAAATTTTGACGCATGAACTTCATGCATTTCAGTGTAAACTTCATTTATGTGGGAAAGAAAATTTCAATACGCTGATAATAATTGTGTAATCGCGATCCGTCGCGGTGAAGTGGGAAGAATATTCGAGGCGCCATGTTTAAACATGGGCGTGACGTCATCCCTGACGTGTTCCAACGCTGCACTGTGATTGGTTATTTCAAATTATAAATTTACAAAGATCCGTACAACTTTTGCCTATTAATAGAAGGAATATGTTTTTATATTGCACTACTTTAAAGAAACAAAGTAAAATAAGAAATTACAGCATTTAAGAAAGTAAGTTTTAAGTTCTTAAAGAACTTCTTTTTTCTCGAGAATACAGATCTGTCTGATTAGTCTGTTCTTAAAGTTAAGTTAAAGTGTCCCTCTTAAAAAGAGTAAATACAAAACTCACCTGAATAAATATGTAGGTTTGTAAATAAATATAGCCTAATTACAGTAATACTGCCGTGAAAATTATCTGACATCTTCAGTTTAACACAGCTTACTGCAATAAAAGATGTATTTTTTTTTTCTTTTTATAGTTGAAGATTTAAGACAGTTCTTACGATTTAAGACAGTTCTTTTTTTTTCTTGTATAATATTAAAAATTAAAATTAATATTTTTATATTAATATTCCTGTTAAGAATATTAAATTGCTATCGTCAAGTTCTAAAATTTTTTGTTCTACAGATAATGTTTGTTTTATATTTAGAATATGTCATAAAAAAATCCCCCCCAAAAAACATATGTAATATAGAATACATTAAGGTTATCATACATTGAGTTTATACATATAAATATATTATGATGTTAGTTACATATATATATATAATAATAATAATAGATATGTAAAGGCATTTATGTTAATGTTGGTTAACATATGATAATATTGCAAATCGTAAGCTATATTTTTAAAGATAGGTTAAAAGGATATGTAAATACAATACATTATAAAGAATTTATACAGAAGAGTATTTTTTCTTGTATTTTAAGTCAACAATATATAGCAACCATATATTTATTCTTATCATTTTCTATCGACATCTTTATTTTTTTTTTCTTTTTCTAATTAATTTATTTGTTTGTTTTTTTGTGGACCTGTGTTACTTTTAATAGAACTACTGCTCAATAAATATCTTTGCAATTAGCAATGAAAAGAATATTAAAATATTCTTATTAAAATATTTTGTTTTCGCTATTACATTCTTCAGCGGAAAAATTATAATAATAATAATAATAATAATAATAATAATAATAATAATAATAATAATAATAATAATAACACCGAACTCGAAGCACTACAACGCGCAACACGCACTACATTCACGAAACACAACATGCACCACCCCAAGTCCGCTACGGAAAGGATGACTCTTCCCCGCAAGGAGGGAGGCCGAGGACTCATCAACCTCATCACCCTACACGAAAAACAAGTACATACACTTAGGGAACATTTCCACCAAAGAGCAGAAGACTCCTCACTTCACTCAGCCATTGTCAAGGCTGACACACACCTCACACCCCTGAACCTCGAAAACTCTTCTCCAACACTCACCACCCCTGACACCCACACTCAGCAGCTGCGTGAATCATGGGCTCGTAAGGAACTCCATGGCAGACATCATCACGAACTCAGCCAGCCTCATGTCGACATGGAAGCGTCGAACAGATGGCTGACGAGTGGTGAGCTGTTTGGGGAGACCGAAGGATTTATGATCGCAATACAGGACCAAGTCATCTCCACACGCAACTACAAGAAACACATTCTACATGATGCAAACACACATGACGACAAATGCAGGAAATGCCACACTACGCATGAGACGATCGACCACGTAATATCAGGCTGTCCCCTTCTCTCTCAAACAGACTACCTCCATCGACACAATCAGGTAGCGTCGATCGTTCATCAACAACTAGCACACAAACATTCACTTATTAAGAGCACGGTCCCGTACTACAACTACATACCACAAAGTGTATTAGAGTCACCCTCATATAAACTATACTGGGACCGCCCCATTCACACAGACAAAACCATACATCACAACAGACCAGACATCACACTTGTTGATAAGGTCAACAAACAGACCTATCTAATTGATATTGCAGTGCCTATCAGCAAGAACATGCAGAAAACTCACGCAGACAAGATCAGTAAATACTCTGATCTAGCACACGAGCTCCAGAAGCAGTGGAAGCAGGATCGAGTACGTGTTGTACCCATCGTTCTGTCTGCCACTGTTCTGGTGCCTCACACATTGCACCACAGTCTCAACACACTAGGACTTCACAAAATCACTTATGCACAACTGCAGAAGGCTGTGGTACTCAATACTACACGCATAGTTAGGAAATTTTTGGACACAAGCACACATCCCTAATCATTCTTGCACACATCTTTACACTTGGCAGTATGTGCTTTGGTCATTGACCCGCCATATTGTTTTTGAATGGGGAAACCCAAGGTTTGAAACATACAAACACGATAATAATAATAATAATAATAATAATAAAAATATTTTTAATATATATACTTGTAAGACTGTAGTACGTGATCATACTTAAGGTTATGCATGTACGTTAGAAAAGAAAACGAGGGCGAAGGCGAAAACCATGTTACACTGTTCGGCTACAGATTAGAAGTTCGGTCATTTGATCTGAGTGAAGATGGAAATGTGATGGCTTTCAGTCCCGCATGATTCGTTGAAGGAATAAAATGGATCTTACCATGATATTAGTCACGTCTACCACAGAATGATATGGGTAGCCTAAACTAAAAGAAGTGAAGATAAGCCTTGGAATTAAAACAAATAAAAGTGATAAGAAAACTACACG
This sequence comes from Thereuonema tuberculata, assembly GCA_023159025.1. Taxonomy (NCBI): domain Eukaryota; kingdom Metazoa; phylum Arthropoda; class Chilopoda; order Scutigeromorpha; family Scutigeridae; genus Thereuonema; species Thereuonema tuberculata. The sequence continues at coordinate 246,948,855 of JAFIDM010009631.1, read as the reverse complement.
GAACTGAAAAAAAAAAAAAAATCAGCAGATGATAAAAGACTTTCAAATTCCCACCATAACCCAATATTATCATAGTTATTTGTAAATGATTGATTTATTAAAAAAAGTCCTTATTTGTTTCATTTTAATTTGATTAAAAATCCTTATTCCTTTCTTATCTCTTAGTATAAAAAAAACAACAAGTTTCTCAAAGAACGAAGCTATTTTTTTTTATTTACGTCATGAAAACAAGACACAGGAAAAATTATTTGGAAACAGTGGCGGATTTAGCACTTGAGAGGCCCTAGGCGCAATTCAATTTTGAGGCCCCCTCTAAATATTTTCATTACCAGTGGCGTACCAACGCCTTTGGGGACCCGGGGCGGGAGTTCCATTATTCCACAACCCAAAAAAAAGGAAATACTTGGGTGGATGGGGCCCCTAGGCTGACTGGTGAGGCCCCCTAGGCTTGCTTTTATAACCAAAAAAAAAAAGGAAATACTTGGGTGGATGGG
>JAFIDM010009631.1:246932388-246948261 GCA_023159025.1 Thereuonema tuberculata | reverse complement strand
GACTGGTGAGGCCCCCTAGGCTTGCTTTTACAACCAAAAAAAAAGGAAATCTTGCTTTTACAAATAAAAAAAAAGAAATCTTGCTTTTACAACCAAAAAATATATTTTTTTTTTATTTTGAGAGGTAAATTTTGAGGCCCCCTTGATTGATGAGGCCCGTGGCGCGCGCCTCCTGCGCCTATTGGGAAATCCGCCACTGTTTGGAAATTGTGATACTTGCAGAATATAAACATAATCTCAAGATTTTCTATTTTCTGGCAATTAATTAAATCTGAAATGTTTACTTAAATCGTTAAATCGATTAATTTTAATGATATAAAAGCACTCGTTGATGATATTATTAGTTAATGAATTATTAATAAGCAAAGGAACTCACTGAGGACTTTTTTGTTAATTTCGCGCGCAAACAAGATGTGTTCTTTCTCTTAATAATTTTTTTCGTGTAGATTTTTTCATGCCAAGGAAATAACACGAGAAAATGACAAAAATACAAAAGCCGAAACAAAACGGATTTCCAAACGGATTGTCGATGTAGCAATGTGTAGTAATCTGGTTTTAGTAATTTCCGCGTGCTTTGATACTATAATTCATTGGATTTAGCAAAACTTAAGCAAATAAATCGGCTTTAATTAATATATTTTTTAGGAAATGAAAAATTTCTTTCATATATTAACAGGTTTAAATTTAAAAATATAGGAAACTTTTGTTTTATTATTTTCTCGACTTTAAAAAAAAATCAAAATCTGTTTTCGTAAAAAAAGTTTTCGTGGCTACTTTTTTCTTAAATCGGAAAAAGCAATATATTAAATTCTATTCAAAATTCCGCCAAGAATTCAGAAATCAAAATGTTCAGGAAAGCCTCATTTAAACCTACATTAGTAAACACATTTTTGTGATGTTATTGGAACTCTAAGGAAGAAATGTCCATGCGAAATTTCGAAATGTATTAAATGAAAACGAAAATTTTAAAAATTTCTGCTTAAGTTTCAAACAGTTTCATTTAGTAAAAAAAATAATACAAAGGAATATTTAAATATTTTAAAATCTGTAGTCTAAATACTGTTGTCCCAAAATTTATGCAAAGCAATTAGAATGAGGATAATTATTCAAGAGCAAATACTGGAATCTTTGACCTCTCAGACCAACAGGAAATACATGAAATGGGATCCAGTGACGCCTACGACAAAATTAAGAAATTTGGTTGTCGTAGAGAAGATGACCCATTGAAAAGTAATTCTTACAAACAATTAAATTCTGTAGTGAGGAAGTTGAGAGCAATCACTTTATTATAATTATATATATATATATATTGACGAAAATGTAGTGGTGGAGAATATATCCCTCACTAGTATCTTCTTTAGAGTCGAGGTCAACCATTTAATAGTTTTGATATTCAAAAAAAAAAAAAGACGGAGAGATCTGGCAATTATCAGAATCTCCTACGCAATCAGTCAATTATTCCCAATGGTTGTTATATATTTTTTTGTTTTTTTTTTCTTCTTAATTTCATATCCCAATAAGTGAATGAATTGTTGTCTTTTATGTTTAGTTTATTTTCATCAGGAAAATGGGGTTCAAAAATTAAATAAATTATCAGGTTAAAATTAAATTCGTGCAGATGTGTGTGTGTGTGTGTGTGTGTGTGTGTGTATGTTTATTTGTGGTGACTCTTCCCTTCACAATAACGTTTGAACCAGTGCATGAATTTTATTAAAATTTGACCTGCACATTGATGGAAAAGAGACATTTTCCATTTCAGATTTTCTCTATGTAGATCCGTGTTGAGTCAGGTGCGAAACAATAAACAGTAAATTTCTATCGAGATCTAAGAGCGCGTAGTAATCCACTTTGTATTTCATTTTAAATTTGCTCTTTCTCTGATTTGATTATAATTTATTGGATTTAGGCGACTTAAAGTAAGATTTTCAGAGTAAATCAATTTACAGCAAATGGAAAATTGGTAGTTTTTTTTTTTTCGATGGGTATTGTAATTTACAAATAGGCCTATTATAGTTATAAATATATGTACAGTCGGACCTCGATAGAAGGTCACCCCGCATATAAGGTCACTTTTCTAAAGTCCCGGCTCACTGAATAGGAATTCTTTGATATGGATTATCGGGTATATGGTCAGGTCTTAAATACCATAATCGCATATAAGGTCACTTTTGTCTTGATTTCAGTGCCACACTGATTAAATTCCAAGAATTTTTCCGTGGGTACGATTTTTATCGACATCATTTCTCCTATTGACGGAGGGGACAGCTTTTTCACAAAGCACTTCATCCCCTCAAATTTTAGGAAAAAAGATGATGAAGACGATATTCTTCTTTAAAGACGATATTCCTTTACCTGTGTTAATACAAGATCTCAGAAATCGCGGCTGTGCTGTAGAAGGGGAAAGTGAATATGTGAGAATTGATGATGAAATTGCTACCACTTCTCAAGTTTCGATTTCCTAAATTGTTTCGCAAGTTTTAGATTCCAATGCATTAGAAAGTGAGGATAACGACAGTGATACTAAAAGTGAAGCGGTGACACAAGCAAAAGCACTCAAGAGCATTAAATTTTCAGAAACTACAAACTTAGAAAACATTGTACAAAAGATGACACCAAAATCGCGACAGTCCTGTATTATGGATTATTTTAAGTAAGGTCAGTTGAACATCAGTACTTTGCTTCAGCATACTAGTACTATTTGTATACAACTTTATTCGGAATTAATTTTTTTTTTAAATAATTTCTTTCTGATTCCTAATTTTAATTGGTTCAACTAAATTAAAAAATTATAACCTAATAAACTGATATTTATATATATAAAAAATCTTTGTATCTTATATCGTTTCACAATTTAAAAAGAACAAAAAAAAAAAAAATAGTGAGGAAGCGCAACATTTAAGGAAAACAGGCCTCAAGTTCTTAAAAAAGAATTTCTTTTTTCTCTTTCGCTCTGTTCAATACGTCTTTGTGATGTACAAAGAGGCAAAAACTGACAAAATTTCATCAAGCTCCGCCAACTAATACCGGAAATTAATATTTTTAACCAATAAAGCATTTCTTACATAATCCATTTCTAATGATATCTGTAATAAAAAAAAAAAATGCATTCAATGGAATTTGAACTTTACATGTTTCATGATAATTGCGGGAATCCTTCCAACTTTTTATATCCGTAAATAAGCGCAGGTACCAAGGGAATTGTAGTGACGGTCTATCAATTGCAGCATTCTTTAATATGTATTGAGAAAGAAAAATTAGAACAAATAAATTTTACAATGTTTTCAAGAAGGATATGTATTTCCTTCTTTGTGTGAGTATATTAAGAAACTGAAACTTTAATTATATTAGAAAAAAAGAAAGTCCTATTGATTTTACTACGTTTTGGACCTACAATTCAAGAGCCAGGACCTTACTACCATTCAAATTACCTTTCTGTTAATATCTACGATAATTCAGAAACTACTTATTTTAGAAAGCTGAAACTTTGATGGTAGAAGAGTCTTATTAAATGAATCTCCCTTAATATTTGTACAAATTTGATCCATAATTGATGATCTAAGCACAATTACCTCTAATACACACGTCTTCTCTTACGGCCGTTTTAGACGTGCCATTTGAGTAGGCATATCGATGGCAATGTCAGGGTAGATTGCCAATGAATAAAAAGCTTTAAAACTGTCTTAAGCTGGGCGAACACGCGGCAATTAGCGGCAATATTGTGGGGACAATATGGTCCAATTTTATTGCTGACAACCGTTATCAAGCGCGAACACAGAGGTTATCCTGAACGAATATTGCCGCTTCGTGTTTCACTAGGGAGCCCTAGTCATTACACACTCAGTGAGAACGCCTTATAAACACACCACACGAGCAGAGCATAAATGCACTGGGAACAATATTCCCAGCAATTGTACGAAATCGGTTTTATTTATACAATTTATTTGCGAATAAAATGGGAGCGATCGAGTGTAAGCGTACTGGCGGTTAAGCCTAATTTGTTACGAACGTACAGAATCGATCTAGTATTAAACGCCTTACCGCGGTAGAAATCAATTACGATTCTTTCATTATCAATTGACAACATGTTGTTTGAATTATCTTGTTGGGGCAGACCTACGTTGCTGATTTTAAGCCTTCTCTCTCACAAAACATGGTCGGCGTGAGCGAATTAGTTTCCGATTTTCAAAGTCCCGCCTTCCTTTTACGTCACCATTGTCACATGATTTCATCCGTTCATGTGATTCGCTCGCGAACCAGCAATTTCTCCCGATAATATTGTCCCAACGAAATTGTTCCTTTTGTACCGACAATAAAATTGGGGCAATAGAGTTCAGTTTGGGACAATAAAATTGCTGCAAACGGTTGTCAGCAATAAAATTGGGCCATATTGTCCCACAATATTGCCTGAAATTGCTACGTGTTCGCCCAGCATTACACGGTCCACATCGTCTTCCATCAGACGGAAAATTTACATTTGGCAATTACCGTCATGCCTACGTTTTATTTACGAAAATAAACATTGATTTATGTAAAAATCAATAATTCAATGCATCGATTAGGCAAAATAATGTTTTTAATTAATTAAAACAGAAAGTATTTCATTTTTTCATCTTTTTGCATTTCTTTGTTTTCAGTTTCGATTTTTCTCGTTAAATCTCGACCAACGACGATATTTTTTCGAGATTTCAACCGCTCGCCGATTCAAATTTTCAGGCAGTAATTCTGTTATGATTTTTGTTAATATGTAGCTTTTTCTGGAAGCATTCACGAGAACATAAAGAAAAGATGACCTGTGTTCGTGAAAATCAATTTTGTAGTCAGTAATTTCGAATAAACGGATACAAATCGATTGGACTTCAAGATCTTCAATTCATCATCAGGAGCGCTGGTGCCAGATGGCTCCTTTGAAATAGCATGCCATCTCCTTGAAAATAGAACCTGTAAATTAGAGCAGCACAGGCAATGTCCTTTCCATCACGCCATGGCCCGCCAATGGCGTACAGATTACCTACTGAAATGGTACGTCTAAAGCGGCCTTTATTATGATAAATAAAAACTATCCATATAGATAAGCTGAAATTTTACTGCCAATTTCAATGTTTTTAAACAACTATATTCTTAATAACAGAGTATTCGAGAGTTTGCACGCCAACTATATTTTATTTATTGTTCTTCGAATACAATGGAAAGTATTAAAATTCAGTCATAATCGATTGTTCCTGTTTGCAGCTTCCCATTGTTAGATTAAATCAATTTCGAACGTTAGATGTGCACTTATTATTCCGATCAGTTAATATATCCGAGAACTAAACTGGTATCTGAAAGTTCAGAACAAATAAAATTCGTGTTTTATAATAAATCATCTTATTTATCCTGATTAAAAACTCACACATTAATTTTCTAGGCAGATTAAATAAGAGTAACCAATATTTGAATCTAATTAATTAAATAATTAATAAAAGCACAATAAATTTAATAACGAAAATAAAATTTCAAACATTCACATAATTGTATCAAAATTAAAACATCAAATTTTCAGTAAAAAGGGTTCATATCAAAGAAACTCGAAAAAATTATAAGATTAACATAAGAAACCAGATAATCATAAGAAAATCTAAAAATAAAAATAATAAATAAGTTACAAAAACTGAATACCGAACTTTCTGACGCCTTTGTCGGGTCCTTTGTAGAGATAAACGAAAGATTGAATAACTCATGGGGTTATATTCCCTAATTAGTTGAAAAGTATTATTTTTATAGAAAGATTATATTCCACTAGTCCTTTAATTAAGGAATACAATACGCAAGTTTTGCAGTCTTTCGCTTATCGCGACAAAGAATCCGACAATGTCGTCCTAAAGTTTAGGATTGAATATAGAGTGAAACCAATTTGGTAACTTGCAGCACCGTAGCAAGGGCGGTGCGAATGGTGCCCCTGCACCAGGTGCCGTCGAGGCCTTGCTACATTTTTTTTGGTTGTTGTCTTGCAAGGTTGTCACCCTAGTTCCTAAAATCAATAAAGACAAAACAACTCTACATCGCACTAGGCGCCAAATAGAGTTGCTGTTTTGATAAGTTTTGTTTTGATTATATAATTTCTTAGATTTATCTTTTAATTTCTTTCGTATTTCTTTAATATTAAACTTATTTTTATTTGAATTTAATTTCAAATGACTTTATATTTGCTTTTTTTTTTTAGCCTACTTCCCCGTAGGAAAATGAGGTTCATCAAATCAGTCAGTCAGTGTATGAATGCATAACCTTTCTTGGCTCCCCTCCCCCAAATAATCAATGGATGGATCTTCTTGAAACTTGGTTTGCATATTCGAGGACTAGCATCGATCTAACTTTTATATTTGAAATCTTTTCCAAATGAATCCTTGTCGAGAAATTAGCACCAGAAGGCGATACAAATTCCCAAAGAAAAATTGGAATCTAAACAGTGTGTTTCTATCAAATTTCATTTAATATCTCATTGCCTTAAAACAGTGGGAATTAATACTTTAGCTAATCCACTGAATTTCATACGATTAAAATTAATCCTATTAATACCATTTAAACAAATATTGCAAATTTAGTTTAGGCCTACTTTTTTTTTCAGAAACTGGAAAATGTATTTATACTGTTCAGCAGATTCTGTAATTTGAATATACAGTGGAACCCCGCCATTCGTCCGCCTCTCTATTCGTACAACTCGTTATTCGTACAACTTTTTCAAGTAAAATTGAACTCGCCATTCGTACGCTTGCTCGCGATTCGGACAGCGTGATCTCGGTACTGGCCGCGCCACGCGGTCGCTTCAGTTCAGTATCGTGCTAGCTTCAGTTCAGTATCGTGCTAGCTTCCGTACGCTACGCATCATCCACGCAAGCTTCGAGAAACTTTGTGATATTTTATTGTTATTTTTATTAAAAATAGTGCAGCCATGGGTCTAAAAAAGATTACTGATTCAACTAAGCCTAAAAGGAAAGCAGTGAGAACGACAATTGAATTGAAAAAAAAGAAATCGTTGCGAAGTTTGAAAGTGGAACTCGTGTCTCTGACCTGGCAACTCAGTATGGCATGGCGAAATCAACTATATCGTCTATACTGAAAAAGAAAGAAATAATAATAGAGGCCTACATACAGTCGGACCTCAACGAACCTCTATTTTGCGAATTTCTCTATTTTGCGAACTTTTCTTTGGAACCAAGAACATTCTGCTAATTTCTTAGTAAAATAACCTCCAAATAGCGAAGTGCATTTTCTATTTAACGAACTTTTTCGGGGTATCTATTTTTTTTTTCTTCTCCTGGAAATATTTTTAAACAATCCGACGCGGATTACAATTTGAAGAAAATACGCTTGAAGGGGTTTTCGGTGCATTGCAAAGATGCGAAACGCACTAAATTGAAGAAATACAATACCTGAGTAAACAAAAGGTTCTCGCACGGTGAGCTATCATGTCGGGAATCTGGGACGGTTGTTTCAGCCTTATTAGGATTCTTCAGCCAGAGACAAATGTGGCAGCTCAGAGTGTGAGACAAATATGCATATTAGTCTCACACTCTGAGCTACCACATTTGTCTCGCATATGCATATTTGTCTCGCACTCTGAGCTACCATCAAGGGTATATCTGGCTGAAGGAGCCTAATAAGGTTGAAACAGCTGTCCCAGATTCCCGATATGATAGCTCAGGGTGCGAGAACTTTTTGTTTACTCAGGTATTGTATTTCTTCAATTTATTATATATATCTGCACGTTAAACTTTAAAAAATGTGAGACGTGCTGTGAGCGAAAACACTTTTTCAAAAAAAAAAAAGAAACTCAGACAAAATTAACAGACTTTATTAGTAAAATTTAAGTATGCATATGGTAATGTATGCTTTATGTCATTAAAATTATTATTTTTTTTAATAATATTTATTGTTTTTTGTATTTAAATCTGTTTTATGTAGTTTAAAGTAATTTTAAAAGGTGAATCTCTATTTAACGAATTTTCCATATAACGAACTTTTTTTCGTGATTTAGCGACTTCGTTAAATAGAGGTCCGACTGTATTTATTGTTTTCATAGTTTTTATGTATTTTAGGCTTAACATATTATTACAAAGGTTTAAATAAGCAATTATCTGTGGGTCTGGAACGGATTAATCCAATTTACATTATATCTTTATGTGAAAAAATGATTCGCCATTCGTACAAATCGCCATTCGAACTGCCTCCTGGAACGGATTGTGTACGAATAGCGAGGTTCCACTGTAAATGTAAGCTTTCCGTTTGTGTTTTAACGACTTTTAAATAAAATAAAAATGAAATAGACATTTTAAGAAATAACATTTTAAGCAAAATAGGCTTTAATTAAGTTCTTTTGAATTTGTTGTAATTTGATATTTTAATCTTGGTTGTTGTGATTCTCGAGATTTAGTTAATAAATTTATTGCTTATTACTGTATTAAAAAAAATTGTTTCTAAATATGTTTCTGCAGGAATAACTATTTTTAAGTTTTTCCTATTACGAGACGTTCTTTTCTATTTAACCCGCCCTGTTATAATCGCTGCGTCTTTTCGATATTTTTAAAAGTAAACTTCGCATTCAGCTCGTAAGGTCATGGGGTTATGTCGGTGAAGGACGCGCGTCTCATTGACCTCTAAGTAAGTAAAGGAATGCGACTGCCATCATGTAGGTAATCGAATCCCTTTCCTATTTTTTTATTATTTGTGGAATTTAAACGTTTATTCTGACATATTGAAAATTGTGGAAATATTGAAATAACATCTGACTTATTGAAATACTTTAATAAGGAGGATTTTGGTTTTAAAAATAATAAAATGGAAATATAAAGAACAAGAACTGTACAAAACATGAAACGAAACGAATGAAATTTAATTTCTAATAATCCAAGGACAATTAAGTACATTAATGATAACGATTATTAGAATGAAGTTAAATTATTAAATGAGGAAATAAGCAGAAATAAGAAAACAAGAAACTGTATTGAATGAGTTTCCGGTTTATAGACTTTAACAATACTGCTAAGCCTTGATGATAAAAATAAAACAGTATCCTGTTAAGAAAAAACTAATAATCTAATAGTGAAATTATAAAGTTAATAGGTACAGTGAATAATTTTTTTTTTTTTTTTGACTGAGACATTAGGACATACTGTTTTGAGATCAATATCTCATGAGCTGAAGCAACTCTAGTTCACACTAGTGCACTATTTCTTATTCTGACTGTTGACTTATCGTCCATTAAACGTTATTATTAATTGTTTAACGACGATAACATAATATATTCTTTTTGTAAACTTCCATGTGCAAATGTCTCTTGAAAAACGTGGTTCTATAATCACCGAAGTTCGTACATTAATAACATGACTTTCCTGCATGTGCTATATTATCGCCACGAAAGTTATCTTCGTAATTACTATACTGTTTGAGCACAATCCACTACCAAACTTTCCGACTGATAGACAACCATCATTTTTATTTATTTGTAATTAGATCATTCTTCATAATAAATTGAAAAAAAAAATAACACAAAAGCTGCATAACTTTGTTTTTGTTTTATGTAAATATCTCCTTTACATGGACTAAGACCATCTATTTAGCAAAATTAATTTAATTAGTTATATCTGCTTAGTGTTATTTTTTTTTATTAAAGATATATATCTTGTTTTTACATATACATTTTTTACTTTGTCTTGGTGCGGGATATCTTTTACTTCAATTGAGTTGTCTGAATTTTTAAAAATTAATACTGCTGACAATGAATTGAATTGAATTTCCGGGATAAGATCTTATAGAAATATTAAAGTAACTAGCAAAATTAGAGTTGTCTTTTTTTTCAGAAATCTTTTATCAAAAAGGACAGGATGATAATAAAATTTTAAAATGTTAAAAAATCAGGCTTACGAAAAATTCTTTCTATAAACTAAAGCATTTGTACAAAGCTTTCTTTTAATTTCCTCATTATTCATTAAAACTACTACTTTTTTTTTGAAAAGTAAAACAAGAAACAAGTAAATGAAAACAAGAAACGGTAAAACAGAAGCGGTTTTTCATTGTAAACGGAAGCATTCTTTTATGTTATGCCTTTCTGTGGCGGATAACCGAACCTCCGAATGAAATATAACAGTCTCAATGAATGAAGCAGCCTATGTCTTTGGAAAGTAGATCACTATAGACAGAATATTCTAGAAAAATACTCGTTCTAGAATAAAGCATTCTAGAAAGCAAGCTTTCTATTTATTATATATTTTTATATAATGTCTTGATATTAATATCTATTAAAAGCTTCAAAAATCCTTTACCATTCCAAATACTTCCATCTGTAACTCCACATTTTTCCACAAGGTTAGGTTTACGTTTCCTGTAATTGTTGTTGTTATGAATAGATGTAAACTATTCGAAAGCAGGCATCTTTTAGGGTTATTGCTGTAGGATCTTCAGAAAATGCCTGCTATGAGGAAGTCATTAATTCAGTGAATTGGTATTTGATGTGTTCCCTTTTGCGCCCTGGGCAAAACTAGGTCGAATGAAAAATTTCTTTTCGTAGCAGCTGGTTTTTGCAAAGTTTATCAGATGCCCCGAGAAATCATTATTACTTTCCCTCACAGAAATCGATTTCCAGAAAGATTTCTCTTTTTAAGTGTTTTTCAGGTTGTTATTGTTCAATTTGAAATATTCCAAAGTTAATATTTTGGAATTTGTGTTTATGAATGTAAACTGAAGATTGGCTTTAACAGGAAACGCTCTAATTCTTGTTGGGTTGCCTTCGTTCAGCCTCAGACAATAAGAAAACAAACAAATAAAACCATACGACAAAGAATTGGAGAATCTTCGAGAAACATCTCATAATGATTTGAATAATTACTCAACATAAAAATATTTGTTGTTTTGAATCACATTTGAGACTTAATGAATTGACTAATTATAAGACTAAATTGTCTTCGTGACTGGCTGAGGAACTTTAAGAGGAAAGAACGGATTGTGAAAATTACGTGATAATTATGATAGGTTCATTTATTACAGAATCACGGAAAAGCTCTAGATATGCAGGGAGATTCAAAATTCCCTATACAAACTTTAAAGGTAGATTCTACTCAGTAAGGCAAACAAAACAGTTTAAATAAACATGTGTCCGAAAATGAATAGTTTTCGTGAAAAACATAGTTTTCATTATTCAATATATTGTTGGGTTTTTTTTTTGGTTTTTTTTTTTATTATTTTTGTTGGCACAGTATGATGCGATAAAACGTATTTCAAAATATTCATAAATTAAAACACGCACATACAAAATAGGGAAAGAGTGATTAAATAAACGGTGTTGAAAAAAAAAAAAAGTATTGCTAAGCACAACACGCACTACGTTCACGAAACACAACATGCACCACCCCAAGAATGGATGAATACAATGGATTTAAAGTTAGTATTTGCGGACGTAATCCATTTTAATTAAATTGAATTAAATAGTTTAAAGGTAGAGTATATATTTAAAATGTATTAGGAGCCCAGCACAGACTAAACAACAAACAAATTGCCTTTTTCTGATTCATTTACCGGGGATGAACAGGTAACAGCTGTTTCGCTATTCAACTAGCTCTTCAGACCTGCCCCGCCTCTCCCGATAAAGAACCTCCTACGAGATGTAGGGAAGCTTTCTGTTGTTGCCTCTCGGCTTCACAGGAATTTGTTTATTGCCTTTTTGCCTTTGGGGGATCACTGCCAGCTTGGCCGGTGGCTCTCCCATAGGTTTGCGCCTTTTCTGGTTCTTTATCGGGAGAGGCGGGGCAGGTCTGAAGAGCTAGTTGAATAGCGAAACAGCTGTCACCTGATCCTCCCCGGTAAATGAATCAGAAAAAGGCAATTTGTTTGTTGTTTAGTCTTTGCTGGGCTCTTGATACATTTTAAAGAATTTAATCAGCATGTATTTTTTTTTTTTTTTTATTAGAGTAGGCTATATATTTTCAGCTTTTAATATGGAGATTTTTTGGTTGTCTTGTTTTCATGACTGTAAGTAACAAAGAAAAAAAAAAATTACAACATATTAAGGAAAACAGGTTTGAGTTCTTTCAGGAACTTCTTGTTTTAATTTGTATTTGAGAGCCATTAATATGACAGTTTCCATGTTGTTTTTTCCTTATTTATATTAACTAGAATATTTCAATCGGCCTTCCTCATCACTTTAAAATTTTAAAAAGTGTTTTTCGTCTTTAAATGTAGTTTCGAGGAAAAATCAAATAATGACAACTTGGCACTGCCTTGTTGTTACTTCATGTTATCTTCAATGAATGGTTAGGAAATTTACCCGAAATTTCAACCTGAGATCCAATTACTTCCTTTAAAACTAAACAATATACCAAGTGTAGTGACGTGTAATGTAATAAGGGCGCCGACAGCAAATTCAGAGCCCAGTTACCAAATGCAGTAACAGTCCCCCCTCCCACAAACACACACACACACATTAGGGGCAAAATCATAGATCTTAGCCAAAAATAACGCGAAAACACCAACATGATTTCATTATTCTCCCTTTTAAATATGCCACACACAGTTATTAGCATTATTTGTATACTAAATTAATTTAACACCAACATCTATTTATTCCAGCTCTACCCAAAAGTTTAGAAATGAAGTTTAGAAAAAAAAAATAGAAAAAAAAATCGCTCTACGCAAACATTGTAATGCAGAATAAAAACACTTAAAACAGAAAAATAGTTTATATAAAATGTAGACTTAATTATTAAAAAAAAAATCTAGATGTGATAGACTAATTCATATTTACATTTTTTTTTTCAGTTCAGACTTCAGCCCGGGCTCTTTTGATTCCCGGCCTCGGTGCTGAGGAACCAACTGACTTCCCCCCACCCCTTCTCCTAGAGGGGACCCTGAGTGTAATGTATGTCGTTTTGCACAGCCGTACAAAAATAGTGCCCGACATTTTTGAAATATAACGTAAAAAAAAAAAAACCAAAGTACTGTAACTAAAGAAATATGGCTAAAAGCGTATAAGTTATCCATAGAATTTATTAGAATTGTTTGGTTTTTGGTTAAAATTAGCGTCGTTTAAATTTCTATTATAAAAATGAAAGGTTACTTAAGTTAAAGAAACGCTACAAATAAGTTGCCTATTGAGTACAGCAACAATTTAATAAATTTACATAAGAACTTGATGTATTCGAAAAAAAAATAAATAAAAAGAATTTCTTTATAATATAAAATATATATTTGATTTTTTTTCCTAATATAACTACATTAGATTTTCTTTAAAATTATTCAGAGAGTGAGTTTTATTTCCTCTATCTGATTTATATCTTCCGCTAGAGATTTCTTTCTGAAATTTAATGAGTCCCTTTTTTCTTTTTACGACCGATTTTCTAATAAGAAGATTGGTTAAATTGGCAACTCTTCTTGATAATCCACTTATTGGCTAACTGGCAACTCAGTTACCACTAATGGTATTTGTCATCCATCATTTCATTATGACGCCCACGCTACTGGAATAGAGGCGAATTAAGCAAATATCAAGTGTGTTGGCATTTGCCTCCGGATGGACCTGGCGATGTTAATGCTCGCTCGCCAAGAAAATGCAAATTACCGTTATTAGCTGTCCTTCAAAGCTGACAGTTGGTAACGGATCGCGAGTTCGACATCCTTCGGCCTTTACTGACACTAGCGAAAAATAATGATACTTGGATCACTGATGCAGTCCTTGTATTCATAGTTTGGTGTTAACGGTTGATACTAAGAGAACCAAAAAACTAAAGCTGATTTTTCTAATTACAATGTTTTTGCTTGTCACAAGCAGTCCTATCCAATTCCTTGATTGGTTAGTTTTAATATTTTATGTATTAGTTAATGAAAAATTAGGTTAAAGTAATTAGTAGAGTATACTCTCGATATCTCGAAGTCGAAGGGACGCTAAAAAAATTAAAGATAGCGAGTTTTCGAGATAACAAGGTCATAACCAAAACATAAAAATTCACGTAAAAATACAAGGTACGGAATAATATTCTAATAATTAGAGTCTTGATAGATGAGAATAAGTATAAATATGTGATGATAGTTAACAATAAGTCTAAATACAGCAATGATAATTTTAATTTTTAATAGTAGTCGAAAATAATTAGTAAAATACAATGAACTTACATTGCTAGAATTTCTTAAAAAAAATACCTCTATTTGCTTCGACACAACTGAACGGCGATTTTTCCGGAAAAATTCATTTTTTACTTCTAAAAATATTCGACATAACAAGGTTTTGAGTGAAAACTCTTAGACATAAGAATTAAAATTAACATTAGCTGAATAAGTAATATCAAGTGGAAAAATAATTTTTCGACATACAAGGTTTTCGAGATATCGAAGTTCGAGATATCGAGAGTATACTGTATATATGAAAAGTTAAATATTCCATTATTCCCTTCAAGGCTTGGGCGGTGGAGTTCTCAACGACCATCGGGGTGGAATGGTCAGTCTAATTAATATAAAAGGAAAAGTATTGATGTGTTTGGTTATCTGTATCTGTAATGGTGTACTTAATGTGACAGTTGTAAAAAATGCGAAGCATATACAAGGGTGGACTTACTATGGGTGAAATTATAAAATTTGACGATTTGTTAAGAAGGGGTTTTATTCTCCATGAAACAATAACAATAAAATCCGTAAGGAATGAAATTTGAAAACTATAAACCTAGACTAATCATCACGAATTTATACACACTAATACAAAATTAAAATTATTAATAGTAAACTAGATAAACAGTGGAATTAATAATCTATTTAGCTTCTATTTAACATATTGAAGCTTGACAAAGTTACAGGGTACGTACTAATATTTGTCTAAGATTTATTAAGATTTATCTAAGGAATAAATGCAGCTTTTCGTAAGCTTTAAAAAATTAAAAAATTGTTTAAAAGAAAAAAAGTTTCAGACTTCGGTTACCTCGATCAATTTGTGTAAAATACTTATGTCAAGTTGAGCTGCAATTATCTTGTAACAGGATTTTTTGTCATACATCATCTTTATTTATTCGAAGACAAAAAAATCAATTTACGGAGAATGACCTATCCGAGGTCCCGTTAGGAAACTAGGAAGAATGATCCGTAGGTGATTTAATTAATTAGTAATCTATGGTTTGATTAGCTATGCCTTTTAAGATTAAACACAACCTTGTCATTTATATTCAAATTAACAATGACCCCGTATAGCGTTCAATTGGTTAATGTTAAGAACGTATTCTATAATTCTACGTAGGAGTGCAAGTACATTAATATAGTTTCATCTATCTGCTTAGGGATATTAATTTCAAAGTATCTATACAATTGTCAATAATAGAAGACATTACGGAATTAAAAAAAAAAAAGAAAGAAAGAAAGAAAGAAATTTAAATAATCTTCAAAATGTATGATTTAAAAGAAATAATAATTATTTTATTTATTTATTTTTTTACTGATCATTTACTTATTTCTACAAATTTAGTCCCAAACTGATTTTCTTTGTTTTAAGTGAAACAGACATTTGTGAAATATTAAAAATCTGTATTAACGAAAGATATAACATAACGAAACTAACATTAAGATATTAAGATGAAAATAATCATATATTAAAAGCTGTAGTTAAAAAGAAATCAAATAAATTATTTACATAAGAAGCATACACAATTTACATACTAATCTACAAAAATTCGTAATTTTATAAATGTAAACACATAGACAGACATATGTCATATATATCATACACACAGACATATATATAGCATGTATACACACACATATATATATATATAATATATATATATATATATAAAAATTAATAATTATAGAAATATATATAGTAAATTGTGTATGCTTCTTATGTAAAAAAATATAAGAATAAAGACAGGTAAA
>JAFIDM010009631.1:246887524-246932288 GCA_023159025.1 Thereuonema tuberculata | reverse complement strand
ATATATATATATAATATATAAAACAATATAAAAAATAAAATATAAAACAAAACAAAGATGAAGCGAAATATCTTGTTTTTCTTTTTTGTTTTGATAACAAAATAATTGTCTTCTAAGTATGCGATGGGTTCCTCTTGTAATATCGATAAGAAACTTTGGAAGAAATATTTTTTGTAGAATTCTCTTAAAGAAAAAAAATCAGAACTTTCAAAATCTGAATTTGTAAATTACAATAGTTGGGAAGAAGACTTTATTGGCACAAATTAGTTTTTAGGGAAAAATAGATTTACACGAAATTAAATAGTTCCTCAAACTCGTTTAGATTAAGAGATGTAATCTTTTAAATCGATGGCTATTTTCTGGTTAAAAGAAACTCGTTTTACATAGTAAGCACATATGAACAAAAATACAACTATTATGTTCCAACATGTACGTAATATTTTCTCTCTTGCAGACACTTTTATTTTAGTGGAATCAAACACTTTTTTTTTAATTCTTGTGCAACCCTTCAATAAATTTTATTTCAGAATCAAATAAAAAATGAACTAAAAAATTAAAAAATAGTTTCCACTCCTGAATTAGAATGGAAGTAGAATTAGAATGAAATGAACACAAGTTTCAATTGTCACGAGAACTATTAAAAATAATATCCTACATAAAAATAAATATATATAAGAGAAGGTGCACTTAGTAGTCAACTATTTTAAAATAATGTTGAAAATAAACACAATGATGCCTCTTAGGTTTGGGTAAAATCTCTTTGTCCACTATTGTACTATTGTATAGTAAAATCCAGTTTATTCTCGTTCAAACCAGTTACTGCATTTAGGGGTCTCAATTATCCAGTCCGTACAGACCTATACTGGCTTAAACCAGTTTGTTCCCGAGGAAAAATTTCAGTCTACAGTGCCTTATATATAATTAGCTTTGTTATTGCATCATTTTCTCATTCATTTTTTGTAAATTTTTGTTGTTGTCTATATTTGTTATAACATCTTAAGTCTGCTAAACTATTTCATTGTAAATTCCACTTTTAAAATATCCATAAAGAAAAAGAAAAAAAATTACTGAAAGGAATTACTTTTAAATCCATGGCTATTTTGTGGTTAAAAGAAACTCGTTTTAAATAATAAGCACACATGAACAAAAATACATCAATTATGTTCCAAGATGTATGTAATATTTTCTCTCTTGCAGACACATTTTT
The DNA here is from genome assembly GCA_023159025.1 of Thereuonema tuberculata. Lineage (NCBI taxonomy): Eukaryota > Metazoa > Arthropoda > Chilopoda > Scutigeromorpha > Scutigeridae > Thereuonema > Thereuonema tuberculata. The sequence goes on along the minus strand of JAFIDM010009631.1, from coordinate 246,931,081 downwards.
TTTTTAATGGGATTAAACACATTTTTTTTCATTCTTGTGCAACTCTTCAATAACTTTTATTTCAGAATCAAATAAAAAATGAACTAAAAAAATTGAAAAATAGTCACAAAATCCCAAAAGTAATAACAAAAATAGCAGCAAAACAAAAGTAGAATGAAAAACAAGGAAAAAATAAGTTTCCAATCTTATGTATATGATATATAAGAGCACACAATCGATTCTGTCACTGCCATTTAAAACATAATAGATGAAGATGTATCTGAAAGAGAAGCTGCGTTGAAATTCTAGCTAAATGGAAAATTGAAATGTTGGGCACTTTTATTCAACTCTGATTCTTGCTTTAAATCTCTGAATAAGCTTCAATTAGTACTTCTTACTTATTCATAGTAGTTAAAGGAATAAGATCTGCTACTGCACACAACAGCATCAACTAAAAAAGCTAGATTCTAATATCCTCCGAAGAAGAAACCAAGTATAAGATGTTTTTTGGGAAGAATAACTAAAAAGGAAGAAAAGGAAAAAAAAAAAAGGCTTTATTCCTCAATCAAAGTTTTCATGGAGATATGAAAATATCTTTGAATCCAAAATTCTACTTCAGACAAATAATGAATGAGGTAAAACCTGTAATTTCCTAATCTTTCTAAATATTTTAGGAGCTCTTTTTGATTTGGATTTTTAAGAGTACATTATAACATTATAAATCTCTCATTCAGATTCGCTAAGCTTTTAGGGCATTTTGAAAACACGGTATCCTATCCATCTTCTGTTGTTGTTTTTTCTTCCTCGCCGTTCAGAATGGCCCGAAGACCCCACTGTCTCTATCGACCAATTGTTATCTGATCAGATCATTGTTTCCGTAATCTTTTATTCACAGATCTTCCTTTATCACATGTTCAAAATATTTAACAATTTTATGTTAGGACGATGAGGGAGAAACAGTTTCTTATTCACTTCCTTGTCGATTTTGACCTTTATTCTTTTAAAAGTTGGCTAGAGAAACATTCGTCTTCAACAACAGAATCCAATAGCGACAAGACGTCTTTTTATTTTTTCAAGGTCTAAGTCTCGTCTAGGCAGGAAAGATCACTTAATTTTTTTTTATCTCTCCACCATCTCTAGATCTTTTACTGTTCTTTTAATTTTCTTTTGTTAGCTTATAAATTCTTATTTTCAACAACAACGATGAAGAACCGCTCAATCTTCTCAATTTTGCTGCCATCAAATACATTTCAAAAAACTTGTTCCATCTAAAATTATTTTAACATTGGGGTTTTCCGCAATCGATGCTTCGTACTTAATTGAAAACAAATCTAATTTGTATATAAAACTACTTGCAGGGCCGCGCCAAAATATGTTGGCGCAGGGTGCCAGGCAAAAGTTGCCGCCCCTAATAAGCTAAATTTATTTTAGCCTAAATTTAGTATTTTTCGTAACAAAACAAATATATGTATAATTACATATTTTGCATATATTTCCTTTCCATTAGTATTTCTATACTAAATTATTTGCCGCTCGCCGCCCTCCATTGCTGCTTATAGTTACAATTGGCTAGTGGTTTTATTCCTTATGGTAGTATATAAAGTAATTATCTTTCTTTCATGTTGTTTAGGATTGATTTAATAAAACCTTACCAGGAATTTCCTTTAGTTTTTTTTTTGTCTGCTTTTCCGTTGTTTATCAGTTCTTGAATGGAGCCTTTGTATTTATTTTGTTATCTTTATCACAGTAAAAAAGAACGGTTTGTAAATAAAAGAAAAGATAAAATGCTGCTTGCGTTTAATGCAAAAATACAGTAATCCAAAATTTGATTCTGAAATAAAATTTATCAAATATATTGAAATAAAAACTAGCAAATTCTTACACGAATGGCTCATACTCATTTAATTTCAAATATACTGATTAAAGTTCCTAGCAAAAAGAGTAAAGTTCGCTGAATAAACTCTCAAGTAGTTGTCGAACGGCTTGAATAAGTTCAGCAATATAATTCCTAAAGTGCCTCAATCCATTTTCTCTTCGTCGGAGTGTTTTCATTTAAATAAAGCGTTCTGCTGTGTACATACTGAACTGCCATTAAGCCAATGTCGTTCAGTTCTACATTAAAATGAAATATCGATAAACTCAAATGGATTAAATTGTAGAAAAAAAGCATTCACATCGTTTCCTTCAATCAATCAACAGTCTATTCACAATGCCACATATCTCTGTGGCGCAAGAACACTTTCTAGTCAAGTATTACACTTTAAAAACTTATGTGCTTAGTTCTTTGTATATATTATAGTGAAAGTCACTGATACAAATAATTATGTAATGCTTGTTATAATTCTATAAAGCGTTACAGTAGCTGCAGTTAAAATAATCTTCTAGAAAAAAAGTTTAAAAAAAATATTTACCTCTCTCTTCGGTGACAGTGACTTGTTTAATCATGAGATTAGAAATATTTGAAATATCATTTGTAAATGAAATATTTTTATGAAATCGTTTTTAAGTAGAAGTGATTTTATTGTATGAAAACTGCTACGTTATCTTCGTCACTCGTAATAAGTTTCTTAGAGTGATTATTGTTGATTGATCTTGACATTGAATTGTCAACTAATTTTTGTCAAATAAACTGCTAATTGCTAATTTTCCAAAAAGTAATATTAAGCAGTAACATAGGCCTAGTAAAATTAAAGTAAAAATTATTTTCTGATTAATTCTATTCAGAAGATACGTATATTGAAAACTGGTTTTAAAATTTTACAGAATGTATAGGCCTACATCTTGTGGATCACATTGAGGTTTAAAAGTTAAAGAAATTATAATACCTGTGATCGAGAAAGTCCGTTAGATATATCTTACCTTTCCTCCATTTGCAAAATTACTATGAGAACGTCAAGTTGTTGACTTCAACAATAGATGAGTGATGTTTGTTACAAGAATAAAGTTGTACGCATGGTATTTGCTATCACGAGTAAAACGTCTACGGATTGTTGAGTGGTCTTTGAGAATTCGGCTTTTCGATAACGAAGATGGCGGACATGTTTTTGGAATCTGGCTAATCTCGATGGAAAGTGGTATTGGTTCCAAGTACATGTATTTATGCTCCAGGTATTTATTCGAGAAATTAAATTAGGGCAAGCAGTTTGAATTTCGGTTGATATAAAATTCAAGGCTTAGTCTGATGTCTACAAGTATTCCGAAGAATCTATTGAAGAATACAGGGCGATCAAATCACATTCGACGGACGGAAAAAAATTCCTGCCTGGCAATTGGATTCGTGGAATGTTAATGTTAAGACACCAATAAAATGAGATATGTGTATCGTAATTACATGTAAGGAAACTCCATTGTTATCGTTTAATTAGGTAAATTCGAAATTTTGAAATGCAAAATTTTTGGACTACAAGATTTTGAACTACATTATCTTAAGACTCTAGAAATATAATGATAAATATTCATGATAGTCTGTATCCTGTTAGCAGTAAAGAACTTTGCAGATATCTATTTAAGAGCGGATGGGCTCAAGAGAAGTGCAGTTTTACTAAGAAGGTATTTAATTTAAGTTTAATTATTGGGATGGAATTTTTCCAAACAGCTGTATAATTTCGTTCCTATAATTCAAGAAATATTCGAGCTGTACTGTATATTTAGCTGTATATTTTGAGTTTTATAAATCACTTTTATTTTGAAGTTATGTGTGGAGATTATTCATTTAAGTACAAATTTAATTATCAAATAGAAAATATTTATGGAAGTAGTGAAATATATGGACCTTTCACGTTTTCAGCTATTTAACATAAGTTAATAAGAGTAAATTTTATCCTCGAAGTTTTACAACAGTACCATCCATCCAACAGATGTAGGATAAACCATCTTATAGCTTAATTCAAAGCATAAACTAATTCAAAATATAAAGTATTATCTACGTATCTTTATGTAAACAATAAGGTAACATATAGAGGAAAAGGTGTAAATATGGGCACCCTCTTTTGTTTTTGACTTAGTTACTTTCTTTTGGAAAAATTCTAGATTTTTGACCTTCATTAAAAACTATAACAAGTTTACTAAATGAGAGGAGGCAAAACAATGATTAATATCAATTATTTCAATTCGAAAATGAAGATTTACAAAAAGCTTCTAAAAAAGCACCAGAAAAAATGGGGTGCAAATATGGGCCCTCTCCAAAAAAGTGAAAAAAAATAGTTTAAAATGTTTTAAAACAGGATAAAACAATACAAAACGGTACAAAGAGCAAGTTGTGTATTGGAGAATTTTAAATGAACATCAAATAAAAAATTATTTACAGAAATGGCAAACATAAATGGCTCTTTCAGACCCGGCACAATTTAACTCTGCCTACATTTGGCACATAACACACTTAACCCACACTTCTCGGCTAGTGTCTTGAGAGAAATTTTCCTCACAAAAGATGCAAGGTACATCATTCGATTCTAGTTTATCCCGATCGTCGATATCAGGTCATCATCGCTGTCCACAAGGGGAGGGTCGTAGGAGATGAGTCCGATGATGAATCGTAGACTCGTTTCGTGGGTTGAATTTTCTTTTTCTGAAGGCCTTTGGTCCTGCCAACCTTATTTCTAACCCCGGGAAAACTCAACGACCTCTTCTTGAGAGCACTTTGTCAAGCGACTTGGTCAACTGATCCTTGTATGGCGTTCCAGTGATGAGGCTGGCCCTTGCTGCTTTGCGTCCCCGAGTAGTGGTTCTCTTCTTAATGTTGGGGACAGGAGATATGTCGAACGGAGAAACTGCATTTGAAGTTCCCCGGGAACATTGCGGTGTTTCAGCAGCCTCATCAATGGGCATAGCTAGTTTATATTCTTTATGAGAAAAGATGGTGTAATTATAGGCCCATCTTGCTTAGGTGGGGGCCCATGTTTACACCCACCCCACCTAAGCAAGATGGCCACTATCATATGTAACCTAAAGGCGTGCGTGACTAAAGGCGTGCTTCTAAATGTAGCTTAGGATCTCCGCTTTCCAGATATCACTATGAAATTATTTTAAACTAACCACAAGGACATGAAAAGAAAACGATTTCACATATCTGTCAAAGGTTTGCAGTCCAGAGCAAACACCAATTCGACAATAACTGACGCTGCATCCACACTACTTGAAATTAAAGGTTCCAACTGCTCTCTGCTATCTTATATCAATAAAAGACACCGTCTAATCCTGGTCGCAAAACCGGAGCACCTCCCATAGCCCCTTGGGGAGGGGGTGCCCATATTCACACCTATGCCCGTTTTTACACCTTTTCCTCTTATTTATATTTAAGGAGATTGAAATATGAAATAACAATAAACATCAGAAAAAGGCTCTTAGGAGTATATACAAAGAATCAAATAAAATGTAAAACTTAAAATTGCTAACAGTTAAACAGCAGAAGTTTATCTAATTATATTTCATCAGCCTCTTTTTTAACATTTTGTTCACATTGAATAAGTTTCCATTATATATATATATATATATATATAATCATTTCAAATCATAATGATAAATAAACAGCACGATGATCTACTGTTTTTCTTAATTTAATCAAACTTCATAATTGAATAGAAAAGGAGTATATTAAAGTTTCAGGAGTTAATGAACTTGCTAATGTACATAGAAGCAGATAAAGTTTTAAATCAGAATCTGATATGAAAAATTGGGTAGGAAACGTTTATTTTTCATTGTGAATGAAACGTCTATTATTTTATTTTTATACTAGAGATTGATTCAGTTATTTTAAGATTTCATAAAAATGAAAAAAAAAAGCTAGATTAATACAAAAGTAAATATTTGTGTCATCCTATTCCGTTATTTAACATCTGTCAAAATACCATCTACAATATAAATCACAATTAAATGTTTTGTTTCGCTTTTATTGTTTTTATTTACTATGAAATTTTTTGCGTAAATTTATTGTTTTTATTTAAGTTTACTTCAGAGTTAGTTTCTAACATTTGAAAAAGTAAAAAAAATAGGCATTATTTTATGCTATTTTCTCCTCTCCTTCCTTAAAAAAAAGAAGTCCTCATTCTATAATAGCTCAAAAGAATTCCTCATAAATGAATTTTTAATTAATTAATACGTATTGGTAACCATTTTCTTTTGGTTGCACCGAAATCTGAATTTTTTTTTATTTCTCCAAATGCGGTTCTAACTGGTTTTTTATGTAGACTCTTAAGAATGTAAGTTCCCACTCGTGGTCCCTCTACTGATACCCAATTTCAACCAGATAGGAAAATTTTTTGTCCATCCCCTCCAGATCCTTCTAGTTCGAACTAGTTTCGTCTGGTTTTGACAATAATAAGAGAAACTATTAATAGCTTTACAAACATTTCGAAATTATTTGCCTGGTTTTTATAAAGTCACATATTGACAAAACATCCATTGCGCAAATTACGAAGTGAAAAGTTATTTAACAAAACTGTTAAATTACGATCTATTTTTTTTTAGCTGAACAATTTTTCCTTTCTTTAAAACGTTTGTTTTTCACGGAAAAGGAGACTGAATTCTTTCATTTCTAAATTTATTAGATTTATAAAAACTTTTTTTTTTATATAAACAATAATAGTTCTAATATCTTATCAATTTGGATGAATTTCAAATAAGTTGGGTTTTTTTTTTTTTCAAATGATTTAAAATAAAATTTAATTTGGTCTCAAATTTATTTTTTTTAGTCCAGTTTGATTTCACTGATTCGAAGTTGATGGATTTTTGATGTTATAAGATAGGTCATGATATGCTCTTTAGAAAAACAAAACAAAAAAACGTAATTTTTTTTTTAGCCCCCCTCCCCCCCTACCCTCAATGAACTCAATTCTTCACTATCGTACAGTAAATGCTGTTGAACTCCCAAACACTTGACAAGTTTCGTGGTCGAAGCTTTCGCAGTTTTAAAATTTACCTGAATTCGTATTACCTGAATTTACCTGAAAAAAACTTCCGAAACACACGCACACATAAACACACATATATATGTATATATGTATATATATGATTAAAATTCGTTTTTAATTAAAAGAAAATGCAATGAATTTTGGAAATTATTCAGCCCTGGAAAACAACGACGGGCGTTGTTTGTGTCTTTTCTCCATGTGTCTTTGCTCCCCGAAATCAAAGGAATCGACAAGAATCTTTATTTGTTTTTCTTTGACTTCTTTTGTTCTTGGCCGCTAAAAGTTATCTTTACAAAACACAGCATCGATCCTAATCCATTAATCAGAAGTAGTTACTAAACAATTTTCAAAATCCTATAAGAAATAGATTTGTTCCATTATATTGGAAATCCTAAAAATATCGCAATCCAACGTAAGAAAGAAAATGTGATTACATTGCTTTTTACTATAAGGAACTCTTAACAAATAACATTACATTTTTAAGAAAACGCAAATCAAAATTATTTAGATGTTACCTATTTAATAACTGCTGCGTCATTGTTATTCATTTATGTATATTATATTCATTATCTAAATTCATGTTACATACTTCTTTCGTTTCTTGGAACCGCCTTGACTTGGCAAAGCGTCACCTTTTGGATCGAGGAGCTTATACTGTGTTGCCTAATCGTCGAAAGGCTTAAAAATATTTAAAAAAATGAAATATCTTGATTTAGAAGAGAAGTTATAGTTAATTATAAGGGAATTATAGAAGTTGCGTTTGTTTGGAGTAAAATAGATGTACACGAAAATGAAAGTCGGCTAATAATGCATGAAACAGCTTTCATCAAACCAATATATCTGGTTGATGAATCCTAATCAGGATGAAACATTTGTCGTAGATTCTCACTAATAACGCAAGGCTTGATTGGAATAATATATATTAAATCTTATTGTCTTTTTTTTTTAATTGCACTCGAAGCTTTTTAATATCTAATTGGATACTTCCTTGTTTTATATACTTTATTTTAATGTTTCGGAACTTCATTGATTGCAGTAAACTTTCATAATAAATACTTGTGTTTTCGGGTTCCAGTGAAAACAGTCCAAAATATGTCGATCCTCTGGAGTCAAAGTTATCCAATGAATGATGAATTCTAATAAGGACGAAACAACTGTCATAGTTTGTTTTCAACTCAAGATGTCAATGGAATAATATTTTTTTTTTTTTAACCATGTTAAGTTCTTTATTAATACAGATTAACTTTTTAATCAAAAGATAATTTTTTATTATTATTATTATTATTATTATTTACTTTGACTTAACGAAATCGAAAAAAATCAATGCAAGGTTAATAAAAGAAGAAGAAGAAACTGAATAAGCAGTAATAATTCCCCCTTCGATCAACTTACAATCGACTTTTTCTTATTCTTTTTAATGAATGAGGTATTTGTGTTGTTGAGGGAGTTGGCTCCGCTGGAGTCGAATGCCACAGTGGGGTTCAAGGGTGGAAACCACAGCTATGTAACAAGGTATTCATCTGCTAAAAACCTGAGGTTTGAAAATAGAATACAACGCCCTCACCTTTGCAAAGGCGCCTCTTAGGAATGGAGTGTAACACGAATTTTTGTAATTTAGGAGAATTCCATAAAGTTTCAAGATGAAGGAATATTATTGGAGACGTTTCAATGAATATCTTTTAAATGAATGAAATTGACTTAACTTTATTTATAAAGTAATTTTTATTTATTTCGTATTGAAACAATGTTAATCAGGATTAAAAAAAAAATCAATTTTTTATAAAATCTTTATGATATGATTTGAATATTATCTTTCTTATCTAATACTTAAAATTTTATTTTTATTTTTTGTTCTTTGCAAAAATATAAAGTTAAATTGTTGGAACTTTAAATTCACTATCAAAATTTTGTACCACAAGATTTCTACAAAATAATGAAATAGTATTCTCGTTTTAACTTTTTTTTAATTTTCGAAATTGATGTTATTTAGAAATTACTAGTAATAATAAAACTTAATTCAGATTACATCGCACCGAAACATTCACTTTTTTTTTTTCTTTTCATCTAAAGCTTCAATTTATGGACTTAAAGTAGACATCATCAACAAGCAGCTATAATTAAAAAGCAGGAGATTAATTCAAGTTTCAGCATCCCAGGATAAATAATTTTTGAGTTATCACCACTAATGGGCGTGAAAAATTTCGCCTGAAATTGCATTCCAAAAATTTTTAAGTCTTAGATTAAGGTTTGCTCCAAATGTTAGACAAAGTCTTGTGAAACTGTGCTTTCAAGCTTAAAAAAGAAAAATCCATTTTGTGAAGTCCAAGGTATCTCTTCTATGAAATATTCAGTCTTTAATGAAGCTGTGCTTCAAACTTGTAATCACTTGAAAGTAAAACTTAAGTAATTTATGTGCACAGATTAGCATTAGCCTGAATTTATAAATAAGTATTTTAGACATTTATTCTAGGTTTCGTGTTACCTTAGAATTGAATGAAGAAAATTTAATGTTAAAAAAAAAACCAATAGATGATGTTAAACAGAAAATTTTTAAAAATTCTCTTGCGTCTCCTCAGGGCCGCCCAGAGGGGGGGGGGGGCAAAAAGGGCAGATTGCCACCGGGCCCCACAAAAAGACGGGCCCCTCCGTTTTGGATTGTCCTTTTTTTTTTTGGTTTTTTAATTGGGGATTTCCGGTTTTTTTTTTTTTTTTGGTTGTAGATTTTCGGGAGGGGAAGGGGGGAGGGCACAAATCCAAACGTTGCCCCGGGGCCACCAAAAGTCTTTGGGCGGCTCTGCGTCTCCTTAAAATCTGTTATCCGAATGCAGCTGCTCTACTTCAGTCCAGCTGACTTGTAGAGATAACATGTTTTACACTACTTAATAAATTTTAAGTAAATTCCTACTCTATTTCATTAAAATTTTATTTCAATTCCTATTCTAAATCTTAACTTATAAATTTCTATTAATATAATAGAAATAATAATAATAATAATAATAATAATAATAATAATAATAATAAACCCCATGGACCATGTCTCCTCACGGTGGATTCGGGAACTACACTAGTTTTAGGGTAGGCTAAAGGGTCCAACCATCTATGATGAGATCTTGTTCTACTACTGATCATGCTGCATGCTGATCATGCTGGCGCAGGATTAAGTCACCCGCGTTCCGGGGTTAGGCAGAGGCTCCGTTCGAAAAATATACTAGTCTCCAGCAGGGGGTGGTGGAGAAAGTAGCACCCCATTCTGTAGTATGGCTACCATAATGCCCGGACAACAACATCAGTCCGAACGGTTGGAATTGTTTCGTCTGTGTCAGAGCAGGCGACCACCAAGACTGGGAAACCACGCCAGAGCGTTCGATGGTCACCGCAGATGAACCAAGATCTAATGCGCCATTTCTACACCGTTACACAGTTATTGACTCATCTCACGGAGACTCATCTCATCCAACGTTAGGGCTTAGCGAACAGCGGGTAGCGGATCAGCGACGTTCCAAGTAGTTAACAATCTTATTCACCCATGCATACTTGCACAAATTAGGGAAGAAGTCGCTGAATCTAACCACAGGACACCACACCCTACCCCACCAGAAGACACTACCTTTATGGCAAACACAGAAGCAATCTCTACCCCTCAGTACATATGCCCCAACAATACAACTAACGACAATACAAGCAGCACATGATAATTTCTACACTGCACTAGCATACAATACACAGGCACAGATCTCACACTCAGGCCTCCACTTCCCAAAGTACACAGGCACAGATCCCACACTCAGGCCTCCACTTCCCAAAGTACACAGGCACAGATCCCACACTCAGGCCTCCACTTCCCAAAGTACACACATCAAAACAACTTTCCACAGTCATATACCATCTCAACAAACACACTATCCCACAATACCTTGACAGTATCCAAACATTAGAAGACATACACACAACACTCTACTGCGCGGCACAGGGAACCATTCGGGCACTTGAAATCAAACAACACAACATACTTTCCATTGCACGATCACAAAAATACATCCCCCCTTGGAGACGATGCCTTGTGGGCCGCATCAGCGAGCTTAGAGGAGACATAGCTAGGCTCACACAATACTGTGCAGGAAACAAAAGAAAGAAACTTATGTCCCAGGTTAGGAAGATATTCAAGCACATAAACACTCGCCCTTCACACTCAAACCATCATAACCAGGTTCAGGAACATCTTGACACACTAAAACAAAAACTGAGTGCACTTACAAAAAGACTATAAAGATACAAACAGTGCACTCTGCGCAAACAGCAGAACAACACTTTCCAATACAATGAGAAAAAATTCTACAGATCCCTTACATCTCCCTCTACTACACCTAACACAAACACATCCACCAGCGAGGCATTACATGAATACTGGTCGTCTCTGTGGTCAAACCCCATCCCTCACAATGACAAAGCACCATGGATCACAGAGGAACAACAACTCATTGAACACTTACCCTTCATTCCCTTCCATGATATTACTCTGGGTGTCACATACCTACAGAGCGAGAACACTGAAACAGCGTACTCTGCCAACTACCGTCCAATCACTTGCCTCCCCACACCTTACAAGATCACGGCAATCTTGGATGCCACGATGATGAGTTGGAAAACAACAATACACCTCCATCACTACAGTCCCCATTCCCATAAGGAGAGACTCCTTGAGTCCTCTTTGGTTCTGTCTCGCCTTGAATCCATTAAGCCACATGCTAGACAATACAAAACACGGTTATAGGCTTACCTCAGGCACTCTGACACCATACAAAATCACACACTTACCCTACATGGATGATATTAAACTCTACTCCACAAACAATGCACAACTTACTAATTTACTACAAGTCACAACACAGTTCACCAAAGACGTTCGGATGGAATTTGGAATCGACAAACGCAGCAAGCTACATATATCACGCGGGAAGACTTCGAATTTGGAGGGTTTTGAACTGGACCATGGGTTGGGCATCCAATCCGTGGAAGAGGGAGAGACCTACAAGTATCTGGGCTTCAAGCAAACGCGCGGCATTGACAACGCAGACATCAGAAACGCACTCAAGAAAACATACTGTGCTCGCGTTTACAACATCCTCAAAACACAACTCAGCGCCAGAAATAAAATTAAAGCCATTAACACTTTTGCTGTCCCTACACTAACATATTCGTTCGGCCTAATTCCATGGACAAACACTGAACCCGAAACACTACAACGCACAACACGCACTACATTCCCGAAACACAACATGCACCATCCCAAGTCCACTACGGAAAGGATGAATCTTCGCCGCAACGGAGGCCGAGGACTCATCAATCTCATCACCCTATACGAAAAACAAATACACATACTTAGGGAACACTTCCACCAAAGAGCACAACACTCCTCACTCCATTTAGCCATTGTCAAGTCTGACACACACCTCACGCCCTTGGACCTCGGAAACCCTTCTCTAACATCACCACAATCGACACAGCAGAATAATGGGCTCCTAAGGAAATCCACGGCAGACATCGCCACAAACTCAGCCAGCCTCATGTCGAAATGGAAGCGTCGAACAGATGGCTGACGAGTGGTGAGCTGTATGGGGAGACCGAAGGGTTCATGATCGCAATATAGGACCAAGTCATCCCCACACGCAACTACAAGAAATACATTCTACACGATGACAGCACACATGACGACAGATGTAGGAAATGCCACACTACGCATGAGACGATCGACCAGAAAATATCAGGCTGACCCTTCTCTCCCAAACACACTGTCTCCACCGACACAATCAGGTAGCGTCGATCGTTCATCAACAGCTAGCACACAAACACTCACTTATTAAGAACACGGTCCCGTACTACAAGTACATACCACAAAGCATAGTAGAATCACTCTCACATAAGCTGTACTGGGACCGCCCCATTCACACGGACAAAACCATACATCACTACATCACAACAGATCTGACATCACACTTGTTGATGAGGTCAACAAACAGATCTATCTCATTGATACTGCAGTGCCTGTCAGCAAGAACATGCAGAAAACTCACGCAGACAAGATCAGTAAATTCTTCCACAATTTTTTTTTTTTTTTTTACACTTGGCATTATGTGCTTTGGTCCTTGACCCGCTATATTGTTTTTGCTGGGGAAACCCAAGGTTTGAAACTTTTACATAATAATAATAATAATAATATGAAACCATCAACCACTTTCAATTACTAAGAGAAGTGCGTTTAATAAATAATTTAGGAGAAATTATTTAAAGAGACAGAATTTTTGTTTTTGCGAGCTTTAAATTGGAGACAGAATTTATTCATTAGAATGGAATGGATGTTTCAGTGAATCTCAAGGTCTGACTTCCTCAAATAACATTCATTTAAATTTCCAATTATTTAGGAATACGGTACTGAAAAAGCTTGGAAGTCAAATCTCCAAGAAAAAAAGAGGAAGAAGCTATCTTGGTTAAGAGATAATGGATAAAACACTGAGAACAGTTGCATCTATTTTTTTTATTATTTTATAAAAAAAAAAATCCATGTTTTCTTTTGAATCTTAATAACTGAAGTTAAATGTATGCCTATTTATAAGCTTTGTGATGTTGATTACTAAACTATCGACAGAATTTTTAAATATATATATATATATATATATATATATATATATGTAATTTCTTTCTCAGGCTTTTATTATTGCATATTTAATCATTAATAACGAAATTAAAAAAAATAAATAAATAGTGATCATCTTCGTTAATACCTGGTTTTAAAATCAGACTAAAAGTAGACTGACTGAGATATACAGTGAAATATTCGCGCGAGAGGAACTTTATTTCGTTCTATCCGAGTGTCGTTATAGCCAGCGACATAAACAATAATATTAGAACCCAGATTTTCACTTCCTGTCTTAAGCTTTTTTTGTTGTTTACTTCCATTTCAGTGAATAAAAATACTTCTCAGATTATTTTGATCAAATAATATAGACTTTACTTTGATATGAATTCCTACTTGGATCTTCGCAAAATAAGAGCTTTTTTTCCTTAAACTCAGAATATTTTTTGATTTAATTATGAGGGAAGTTGTAGATGCCATATGTAAGTGTGTCTTTTCTTTAGTTTTTTTATTTAAAAAATGTTAGCTAGGATTTTCTTTCTTTTGGTTGGATGCTAGTTTTTAAAGTACATTAAAATCATATTTTGAATTTTTTTAAGTCGTATTTTAGTATTCTTTTAAGTCGTGAGACCACGGAGATGTGGAAGATTTTTAGGTTATAAAAACCTTGGCTATTTGTCACCGCCATTTACGTATAAATACTTTATACTATTTAGTTTTCGAAATAGTTATAAACAAATCGCATGCTTTCAAGTTGATTTGAAATAATGGAAATATTCGACAAAAGAAAAGTTAAGTAAAGAAACAAATTCAATTCAAACCCTACACTTCGATTCTCTGTAATTCTACAGTTCCCTAAAAATACTAATAAATACTAAAGGGATTTGAAGGACAAACTAAAATATAGCTTAAAAGCCTATTTTCCTAGTATTTTCACAGTCTGTTTTTTGTTCAAATAAACACCCCACCTACTACAATTACAGGGCTCTTGAATCTGTTAAATTCTGTATAGCCTGAGGATAAGCAGGTCGTTCTGATAAGGAAGGTTATAAACTTTCTCTGTGCATTAACTTTATTTTCGTTACTAACAACACCTTTTTAGTTAGGAAAATGAAGCTTTTTAATACCATCAACTTTCAATGGAATCTAAGAATTTCTTACAAGTTTACTTTCCTTACAATGTTGTTGGGTTTTTTTTTTTTTTTTAAGTCGTGAAAAATGTTGTAAATGTTTATTTTTTAATTGTAATAACTTCTGAATTCAACAAATATAAACTTTCATTTTTTGGAAAAAAAAAGTAAATCAAATAAAATAAAAATAAAATTGTAGGTTACTTACTTACGTTGTACAACTCTAATTAATTTTAATTCTATCAAAGAACGAGAAATTAGTAAATTTGTTAAAAGGAATAACATCATTTCTTTTAAGACATCGGCAGAAATCAATTGTTTTGATTTTAATCGTTTTCTAGAGGAATTTATATCACCTTCAGAAGCTAATTTCTCGTCAGGGATCTACAGGAAAAAAATTTCAAACCACGAAATTTAAAACGTCTTTTAAATTGCACGCGAAGTTTCAAGATGATCGATCCGACGGTTAAAAATGTGGTTATGCCCGGGTCACACGAGCCTATTTTTCATCATTGTTTTCAATCGTTGGCCCTATCTTTCAGGTCTACGATCGTGTGATTTGCCTCTGTTGACCATTTTCAACCCTGATTCCATCATTGAAAAAATTTCAGAACGTTTCTAAATAGAACCCTGTTTTCAGGGATGCTCATTAGTGAGCTCCAATCAGAACCGACCAGCTACGATCCCGAAGGAGCTGACCAGCGCCATTTTGGCTACCGTATCGAGTGAATCCGAAGGCTATTAGGAATTAAATATCACAGTGAGGAGATTATTTTTCGAAAATAAACAATATTTTTACTGAAATAAATTAATTCTATGCGTCAAAATGTGCAGATGTCAACTTTTTAAAGAGAGATTTCATTTCTTCTTGAGCTGTGTGAAAGGCCGCAGGGGCTTGTGGGATACCCGCTGTTTTCAGCCGAAATTCAGTTCGCTTTCGCAAATAGTAGAGCTGCTTGAATACAATTTACAATTAGTTTCGAACAGATTGACAGCTTACTAAAAGTCATTTCAAATTCTACCTAAATTGCGTTGCCGAAACACGATTTTAGCCTCTAAAAAAAGATTAATCGCCGTCTTTTCGTAGCTTTCCAGAAACCGCCAAAATCTTTTAAGCTCAACTCTGATTGGCTAGCACTCTGCCAATCAAATGCACTGTTTCACCAAATTTCGTCGAGACGGACGAGGAAGCAAGGAAGCAAGGAAGGGGGAACCCAGCACTGATTTCACTGTAGCAAAACAATGTTGAAAAAAATATGCTGGTGTGACCCGGGCATTAGGGACAAACACACAGACACACAGACTGAGTGACTTGATGAGCATCAATTTCCTAGAAAAATTAGGCTAAATATTCGTAGAAGATCGAAACATTCAGTTGTCAGAAAAAGAATGGGATTTAGATTGAAATATGGAATTTTTATTGCACAGAAAAAAAAGATTGAACTACCATAGGATAATAATCTTGTAAGTTTTATTATTGTTTCATTGTTTTTATCCTAAGAAATCTAAATTTGGCTTATTTATATATCTTTTTTTTTTACTTTAAGATCTGTAAATTCAAGGAAATAAGAGATTGTCAGATTCGAATTTAAAAGAGAAAGAGAGAGAAAAAATAAAAGCATTGCATTAAATTAGAGGGAAAGGGAAGCATTAAGTTTCCATTTAATGATTGTGATACTTAATTTCAAACAGGCAATGATGAGAAATCAAAAACCTGAATTGTTGTTTTTTTGTGAAATGTACGATAAGCAACTCCACGTCCTCGGGAACAAGCTGCTAACATCTGAAAACAGGTTTGGGAAAACTCATTGAAGATTTCTCGACGAGAAAAACTACTATACGCTAGTTAAGATAAAATTTCTATTCGTATCTAAGTCTTCCATCGACAATGTAATAAGTAGCGAATTACGTTTATTTCAATTAAGCCAGTTACATACAAGGGGTGGACACAATAATATGGAGACCCATATGAAAACGGGCCATTATTCATCGAGAACCACCCCATCTAGAATAGACGTCTGTTACTAAGTGGAGCCGTGAAGGCGGAGGTATCAGGCGATCAGCAGCAGTCGTACGGGTTCCATTGTGCTAGCAGTGAGTCCGACCTCTCAGACTTCGAAAGAGGAAGGATCAATGGAGTTCGCCTCGCTGAAGCTTCAGTGACGAAAATAACCAACCTTGTGGGTGTTGCAAAAAGCACTGCGTCAACTATTATGACAGCCTACACAAAACATAGTAACACGTCATCTGTGAAACAGAACATTGGGCGAAAGTCAAAGCTCACCGACATCGGGTGTTGAAGCGGAGTTACCCAACAGCACAAAACAACGGTAACCCAATAACCTCCGAGATGAACACCCATCTCCAGGACCCCGTTTCAATCAAAACTATCCAACGGGAACCGCATGCTGCGAACATTCATGGCTATTCTAAGACCATGGGTGACATCGCGAATGCGTCGAAGCGACGGAAATGGTGCAACGAGCACAGACACTGGACACAACAGCAGTGGGGACACGTCATTTGGTTTGACGAATCTTCCTTTACATTAATTCAGACCATTGGGCTGTTTATGTGTGCAGAACGACCGCAGAAGCCTTTCATGTTGATTGTCTCCTTCCTACGTTAAACCTCCTTACTTAGGCTGGGGTCCTGAAGGAGGAGTGAGACATGATACTGTATAGGTCCTATATAGGTACTATATCTCATCCCGGAGTGAGGAAATGCCTCAAATAAAGGACCTATGTAGTACCTCCTTACTTCTGAACTAGAGACCTCTCTGCCGAGAAATGGCTGCATATTCCCTTGAACATTGTGCATGACCTTATATTTGTCTATCCCAAGCTGTAATTCAGGCTAGGGTGGGCCAACACCCTATTGTCCTCCAAATGAGAGATGGCCGGCGGAAGTTTGAACTGCGCAGCCCTTCCGGTAGCTGATCAATTATGTTTTCCTGTCACAATGGACGATGGCGTCTGTTTTCACTGAGAAAGACATGTTGATAACGCCAAATTAAAACTTCTCTCGACTATTTAGCGTTATTTCAATACCAGTTGCTAACAATAAGTATTTATATAAATAAATAAATAAATGTATATTATTTATAAATACAATGCTCTTTTGCAAAGTAACAAGCGATTACCTTAATGGCGGCGTCCTGTCATAAAATCAGACGGAAGTGCCTGACCAGACTAATAGATCATACATGCGCAGATCGCACAAAAACAGGGCGGCCATCTCTCATTTGGAGGACAGTAATAATAAAGATTTTGTGTCGTTTCACATATGTTCATATTATTTTGTCCATCCCCTGTACGTATCAGAGAGAATTTGCATGTAGTTAAATGTACTCTCATGAGGCCTAAAAACAAATGTGATTAACCACGTAAAACAAAAGCTGAATTAGCGTATAAAACAGTTTCTACTGTGTTCTATCAATTACTTAGCTATTACATGACCAACTAGAATTATCATCAATGCGGCCAGAGTTGAAACTTCCAGAATGCAACTTTGCAACTTCCAGAATGCAAAGATTTTCCTTTCCTGGCCGGTCGGTCACATTCAAATAGAAGAGAAAATGGTGGTCGCTGCTTCACATTCAACATTTCGACGAGGAAAAGTTCTCAAAAGTCAAGTAGGGAAATTATTCTTAACGTTGCTCGTCGATTTCAAGAAGATGTATGTGAGATTTTTGATATTTCCTATTTTTGATAATTGAGATTGATATTTCCTGCGGAGCTTATGGCATTGATACTGGAGAAATTAGTCAATGATAATGTGTTTCCGGTTTCAACATTCGTCGCGACGACTTGTAATACGTAAAGTAATCAATTGCTGAATTGAACTGAATAAAACAGTAATTGTTTTAGAATACATTTAAGTTAATAAAGGAATCTTTGCGTTTTTCGGTTTTCTGCGTTGTTGTATCGGGGTTTACATAATTTAGTCATAATTTCAGCTTAAATGGAAGTAGCTCCAGTTTGAGTTCTTACGAATATTTTATTCTATCAAATCCGCCTTTAGGTAACGCCATTTTGAATCAACTTTATTTACAAACTCAATATTTTTGGTCGTTCTTCTTTAAACTGTTGGTGAACTTTTCTGTGCTAGGGATGGATTAGCACAGAAATTCTTGTTTATATAATCGAGGTTGAGTTACTGAGGGTCACGACCTTTACATATTTAATTGAATTTAAAACTTCAGTCGAGAAGACACAACGAAGTGCTTTGAAAAAAAGAAGCCAGCTTTTCGGTAACGTCTTACAATAGAAATGATTTATTCTTCTTTCCTTCTTTTCTCGTTTCGCTACTGCGCCTCTTTCGCTTAAAAGGGGAGCAGTCGCCCACCCAAATACTGTCTTAAAACGACATGATATAAGATTCATTATCTTCCTTTCTTTGTTGTTTTGTGCCTCGCCCACAGATTTTCCCGCGCTAACTTATATTCATCCATTATTTTGCTAAAGGAGTGTTGGCTCTCATTTAACTTCCTGATTTTACACCTCTTTAAAAATGATTTTTTTTTTTCTTTTAGTAATAAATTTAACAGTAATTGCAAATTCAATAGTCCACATAGGAAGTAGATTTATCTGAGATTCTTTTTGAGAAATAAAATAAAATTTGTTTATTTACAATGCTACGGAAAAGAAAGATTTTATAGTTAGCAAATTAACTATTTTATATGACTGAATTATCTCTTCTGGTTTATCAGTAGGCAGTTCATGAGTCAGCAGTCATTCTAATAAAAATAAAAATTTTTTTTTTTATTATTACGAAAAATATTACGACCTTTTTTTTTTAAGCTTTACAGCATACTTGGGTCAATAAGAGCATATTTGCATAATGTTTGTGGATAATTTTCTTATAGGAAGATTTTTAAAGCATTTTTTTCTCATTGTTATTAATAATAATATAAACGTAAAATCATTTTTCTTCTGGTAAGGCGTGTGAACTAATCCGGCTTTTTTTGGTTGGATGTTGACTTTTTTTTTGTTTATAAAAATTGAGGTCATATTTTGAATTTTTATGATTGAAATTCTCAAACAAGTATGCTTATGTTAGTTAAAGTTGCGATCAGGCCCAGAGGACCACGCAATGCAACTGGAGGGTAGGCTCCAGTGTTCAGAACCTACGGGACAAAGTTGAGGACGGGGGGTCGGCCCGTCGCTCGCCCACCTTTAACTCCCGGGAAAGAAACCCGGTACCCATTCTATAGAGGACTGGGTAGACCCTAGGGCCCGTTTGGAGGAGAAAGAACCTCCAACCCGCAGCCAAGCGCC
Organism: Thereuonema tuberculata; assembly: GCA_023159025.1. NCBI lineage: Eukaryota > Metazoa > Arthropoda > Chilopoda > Scutigeromorpha > Scutigeridae > Thereuonema > Thereuonema tuberculata. Next base: position 246,911,154 of record JAFIDM010009631.1, on the reverse strand, counting down.
CTTACCCACTCGGCTACCGGGCCCACAAGTATGCTTATGATTATTTAAAAAAATATTTTTTAATTTTTTACATCATCGTAGGCATACATATGTTTGAGAATTTTAATCAGTAGTAGTTTTCAGCGTGAATCTTAAAAAAAAAAAAAAAAAAAAAAATGTTAAAAAAAATGTTTTATTTTTTATTTATTTTCTCTCTAAACAGTTAATATAAAAACCGACACAATATTTTTTTCTAATACTTTACAACGAATGTCGAAGTAATTATGTTAAAGTGAGAAACTAATTACGGTTATATAATAATCATAATTATTGATATTAAATAAAGCTGTGACTATAGACTATTTACTTGAATTTCGTTGGTTTTTGTCGGAATCAATGTGGCACTATGTTACGAAAAGCTAAAATAAGCAATAAAAAACTCGCCAAAAGGATAAATTTCGAGAAAATTCATGTGCACGCTACACGCGGCCGCTATGAATTTTTTTAGCGCATAGTTGCGCAGGTAAATATTAATAAAATACAAGGGTGAGACCAAGCTGTATACAAAATGACATCCTAGTACAGCTGTTTCACGCTAATATGGCGATCATCAGCTAGGAGCAGTCATCAGTACACAACCAGGTCTCGGTACTCGGGCCTATAAGAGAAATCGTCGGAATCAATGTGGAACCCAAAAAGCTAAAATAAGCAATAAAAAACTCGCCAAAAGGATAAAATGCGAGAAAATTCATGTGCACGCTACACGCGACCGCTATTCTTCAAAAAATCTTAGTAATCTATAACCATTAACAAAGGGATCCATTACAAGAAGACTTCGTTAGGTAAAAATTTGCTAAGCTACAACTAATTCTCTATATTTTTATTTACGTTGGCTCTTTTACAAAAAAGAAACAAAAATTCACCCACATATTTATTTTGAAGAATAGTTAATAGCAATTACAGAAGAATGGGGGGGGGGGATGCCACTATTAAATCTTTTTTCATTGCCAGACGAAAAGTAATCATAATATTATCATAATAATCATATTGAGTTATAATCATAATATTAGGCATGCAAATTCCCTGGACGTTTATATACTTGAAAAAAAAGTGGCAGGGTTATTTATATCATCTGTAAGTACGGTATGAGTAAAAGCAATAAAAACTTTACAAACTAGCATCTTGTGGTAAGATGCCACAATGTCTTGTTTAAGACGTCACTGCAAGGGTAAAATGCACAGATTCATAATATTTTCCACCAGCCTTGGCTGAAATAACCCATTCCTTAAGAACAAAGCTCAAAAAGACAGTGCTCTTACCTTACTTTCGTTGTTTTTTTACCAAATAATAACGATATCGCAATCAGAAAGATACCGTCGTGTTCAGTGAGCTGTGAAGAAAAAAATTACAGCGAAACTGGGATCTTATCCCAGTCTACCTTATATACAATAAGCTGAAGAAGAAAAAACATCAATTAAAATTTTCTTTATGTTTTCTACACATTGCAGCAATAAATATGAAGATGTTTTGGTTGTACATATTGTAAAAAACGGCACGTATTTGTTGCGACTGGTGTAGTATCATACATTTATTGGCATAGATATATTTTCATGCTATCTGTGTTAGTCTCGACAACCGCCTGTTATCCAGCCTTGGGTAAGGATAACTATTTCTTCTTTTTGTTTATAAATATCGACGTTTTTTATGGAATAAATTTTTCAACTATATTCAAGTATTATACTCATTATTTTGACTGCTTTAGTAACTATTCGATTTTGGCCATTGGCTTTACTGTGGAGATCCAATATTTGAATATTTGTGAAAAGACATCTACATTAAACTTTAACATTAATTTTTATATAAAAAAAAGTATAGATAGTTCCCATTCGATCCACCTTGACTTGTAGGGCACAGGGGCTTGGATGTTTATCAAGTGCAGTCAGGACGGTGGAGTTGGACGAACAGAAATCCACTCCCTTACTGAGAGCTGCGTGAACCCTAGGGCTTTCTTGGAGGAGAAATGGCCTGAGGAAAAAATCCCGATCTCCTTTTGAGATTGAACCTAGCTCATTTAGTCCGTGAACCAGTGCCAATACCACTGAGTTATCGGACTTCAAATTCGATATAAAAATATCTTTTAAAATATATGTTAGGCAAAATTTAAAAAAAAAAAATTAAAATAATTTTTAAACTGTTAAATATTTTGGAAAAGTTTTGTAGGCCTATAGCGATACATTTTTTATATAGAGTTTAGTTTACGATGATCGGTCCAGGAATTTCATAACAACTCATGTTGTGTTCCATTATTTGACACTTGATTATGGCTCGGCGTTCATTTTAAGAAATTTACTTTATTTTTAGGAGTAACTTAAGTACTGAACTTTCCTGACTATCACTGTGAAAGATGTTACTCTATTCGTTTCACGACAGAAGTAAAATAAATGGGAATAAACAAATCATTTGTTTTTAAACCTGGCTTATTTATTTGTACGGGGAAAGACCTGTTTTTATTGCATAATATTAAAAGAGATGATTAAGCCAATGGCATCTGTTACTTAACACTTTTCCTGTGTTAGACATCAACTTGATAATATAATGAAATACAGAATATTAATAAGGAGTCAGTATCTATCAACATTATGCATCAAAGAAGAATTTATGTACAAATACAATGGGAGACAACGTTTTATCAGGTTAAGTCAATAAATTAAAAGGTTAAAGTTTTAATAGTTATCTTTGCAACAACTTTATTTGACTTATTTAAATCAAATTTGAAATTTTGCCAAACGTCATTATTCATTAAAACTGCTTCTGTATTCCATTAAAAAAGAAATATAGCAACAAAGATTATTATTTTAATTAAAAAACATAAATATAACTAAATAGTGTATCTCTACATAGAATTCAAATATATATATTTTTTTAAATCTTTAAAAATAGCTTAAAAATATCTAACAGTAATCACATTTCTTTTTTCTTTTTTTTTATGAATCTTTTTTGTTGTAATTTTTTATTTTTTTATTAGTTAGTAAAGTGACGTGCAATATGTTTGTTTTTGATGTATGTTTATTGCAGGTCCTCTAACCTTGAGTCTATTATTGCATTTGTAAAGATGCTAATTGTTTTGTTCTATTTTCATGATATTTGTATTTTGCAGCTTTGTTTACTATTTAGCGATTTATGATTTCGTTTCACTCTTGCTATGAAAAATTGTTTTTCATGTCAGGAAAAAAGAAAATAAGTATAGTATATATTGTCGGTCATTTTTATGGTTTTGTTGTTATTGGAGTATTAGGAAGTATGCATTTAGGCTACATAATATTAAGTGTACGTTCAGTTATCTTTTATTGAGATAAGTTTTATTGAGGTTACCAAAATGTTTTGCACTGGAAACTAGAAATAAGTTTTCCATTTTATTTAAATAAAAAGTAATAACCCGAAATGATTAATATGTCTTACAAGGGGTTGTTAGTCGTTTTGTTTAAAATAAATAACTTTAAAAAAAAATCAGAAAAATAACTAATTAGTTTCATTGTTTTATACTATATAAAGACTTTGAATTTTGAATAAATGATAAAAGAGAAATTATAACGTGAAATATATTTTATTTGTTTGTTACTTCTGTCTCTGGGAGATTAGAAACGGAAATGATTTGGGATATAAGTTGGTATATTCTCAAGGTGCTTGCTAAGTTTTTATTAATAGATTTAATAATTAATAAAAAATTACTATTTGTTTTTCAACGAAATTATTGATTACGCTAACAGACCATCTGCAATAGAATGTATGAAAAATGTATTTTTTGTTTTGCTTTGTAGTACTTTGGTAACAACATTAAAAGTAGGTCACTAAACCTTATCTCTTCATGTAGTCATTTAACTGAATATTAAATTTAATTTTATTTAGCAGAGAATAGTTAACGAGTATAAAGTATGGGGCTCCTCAATCAATGTCGATCAAACTATATAATCTATATTTTGAAATTACCGCGAAGCATTTAAATTAAATTTAAAGCATTTCAGCTCCATATAGTAAGGTAAAGTTGGGAGATGACACACAATTCGAATTTTTCACGTAAAATATTAAAAACCTTATTTTTTAAATGTTTGAAAGCTTTAAACTGTTGATTTATATTTTTTTATGTTTTTAATGCTGTTTCTTATTTTTAGAATTTACAAAAATTTTTGACATTGAGTCATCTCTCCCATACCTACAGGAGAGATGACACGGGTAGTAGGGGATAGATGGCCACATGGAATATGAATAAGAGACCTGTGTAAATCAAGCTGCTACTTTATTTTTATAAAAACATATGAAATGAAACACTAAAATTAAGTTGAATAATGATATTTTTAAAATTTTTGGAAAAAAAACTGTTTAATAAAAAATAAAATTCCCTGCTGATCAAGACATTAGATATATTATTCAATATATGTACCGGTATATAAATATATTTTTTACTCAAAAAGAAACAATATTAAAAAACTAATATAAATAAAAAGAAACAAATTAAATACACATACAAATCAAATTAAGTTAAATATAAATATAAAACTACAATATTAACTTAAGTAATAATTAGGCTATTTACTTATTTTAACGTTTATTGAAGAACAATAAAATAAAATTTAATTATTAAACAAGAAACAGTTTAACAAATAATTTTAATAAACTGAATAAAATATTTTGATTTGCATACAGTATTTTAAAATAAAAAGGCTAAATATCATCATCGAAGTCACTATAACAATGAATACATGAGTAAAACTTAGTGGGATTTTTTGCACATCTCGTGTTAGCCCGCTTCTTACAGTCTTTATTTTTTTAAGTCTATATGAAACTTAGTGGTAATTATTTTTTTTTTAAATTATGCAAATTGTAATTGTATTTTGATGTATATAAAATAAAAGAAAGACAAAAATAAAAGAAAAAGAATAAAAAAGGGGAGAGATGACACGTGTCATCATTTTTAGGTGTGTCATCTCTCCCCAAGTGATGGGACAGATGACACACACCGCCATTTCCACCGAATGGGACCCAAGACGCTAGTGACCGGTACATAACCTTGCTTACTCTATTTACATGTTTACACAGTGAATTATAGCGAAAGATGCCTTTAAAAAGTGCTGTTCGCAAAGTCAACGACTTCGAGCGCAATGATAATGAAAATTCGAGCACAAACCTGGCTATATCATTGGAAGAAAAACTCAATAAAATCTCATATATCAATTCAGCACAAACACTACACACACTGAAACTGAGACTGGCCTCGGGTTTTGGTCATGTGATCCTCTGCAGTCTACTGCAAACCTTTCTTGAAGTTACATTACATGTGTCATCTCTCCCAACTTTACTATATAAATTGGGCATCAAATATAGTAAATATATAGCCTAGTGTAGGTTTGAAACACCAAAGATATGCGAATATATGTACAACTAAAAAAAAAAACTATGAATATAAAAAACTACGACTATACATATTAAAAAAACTGTGTGACTGTGTGTGTTTGTGTGCTTGCGTACGTTCGCAACAATGGAAGTGTTGCCAGGCAACAGGAGTATTGATACATGGTCAGCTCTTCAGAATTCTTTTAGATAAGGAAAATGTTTCAAAATGTAAAAAACCAAAAATAATGTATATACATTAGAAATTGTTTAGAATTGTAAATACTGTATTGAATGTATTTATTAGAATTTAAACTTTAAATTATCTTTCGTTTTAGTTGTAAGTTGTAGTTTACTTAAGTTGGTTTTTTTTTTTGTTTTTTTTTGTTTTTTTTTAATAAATACAATGTTGGTTTCCATTCATTAACTGTAATCATGTTACATATATGAGGCTTCCGGAGCGAAGTACTGGTAGCCGTCTAGGTGCATATAGTTTTAGCATACTTTTATAGTTATGATAAACTTGTTTTACAATTTAAATTATTAAATTTAAATTAAATCTAAATTTTATATTTAGTTATAAATCTACGGCATAATTATGACTGAAATATGACTTAACAAGCAGATGATTCTTTAATATTCAGTTATTCCAAAATGGCCAAAACTGAATTTTAAACTATTTTGGGGGAAAATATTTTTAACAGGGATTCAGCGCACCCCATTTTCCCTGAAACATAATACATAAAAACACAGCATGAAAAGTAGCTCTTTATGAGTGAAACAAAGGGTTCGATTTCTTTGAATTGAAACCACTTGTAAGCTTATAATTCTCATATCGAGGCGAATAAAATGTAAAACCAAAAAAAAAAGCATTATATAAACCTCAAATTTAATTTGTTTGTTTAAGTGATTTCACTTCGTGAATCAGAGTAACGTCAGAGTGCTATTTATGAAAGCTCGAAACCTACAGTATAGGAAAACATCAAGCCTTTCTTGAAAGTAATAAACATCAAGCCTTTGTCTGCAATAATCGATTCTTAGGTCTAGTATGTGTTTGATATTATTTTAATTTCAATTCCTCAGAATTCTTTAATTCCGCTTTGTCTCTTTGAATACATATATCAAAGGTCAAAGATAACCTTAGATTAAAATTTGTAGCCTGAAGGCTGAAACTGCCTTTATTTTTTTGATTATGAAAAGATCTGTTCCGTTTGCATTCGTTTCCTTCGTATTCCGTGAAATCGACTGAGTATTCGGAAAACACTGATTCGGTGACTTCATTTTCGACTTCCCTTCTTAGAAATTGTTCCATCGTTTTCACTTGTACTAAAGTTTCCTGAATCGATCTGGGTGCGCAAATGTCAAATGTTGCCGGTGACGAGATTTCGCCTTTGTTATTTTGAAGAACAACGACGCGTCAACTCCCACCCTTTCGTTCGACGCTGTCTCCTCCATCTGTGGTTTCCAACGAAAATGAAATTTATTTATTGTTGTGTCAGTGTAAGCAGGTTGATAAACTGCCATCTTTTGAAGTAGAACACTACACCCACACCAGATCACTTCAACTAGATTAGTCTTCTATCAGGAGATGGAAATTTGTCCTTGAATGAAGTGAAGGTGGTGAAGTAAAGAAAAATAGAGATCCTAACCATTTTTTATTAACAAATGCTTGAAGGTATGGTTAGTGGTGAAAATGATCTTAAAACAGTATTTCGTTTACTAAGTTAACCACTTTACAAAAAGAAATATTGATGGATCCATTCTTATGAATTATTAAATAATTAGACCTACATTAAAGTTGCTTAATATGTTGGGAATTTAGCTGAAATTCCTGAAATGTTATTTTAATGGGATATATATTTTTAACTAATATTGTGTTCTGACATAATTTTACTTGAACCGTTAAATATTATTTTACATTTTTTAATTTATATATTTCAGAAAGCTTGTCTATCAAAACTATGAATACTATGACCATGAAAGTGCAGCATTAGAATCGTCAACAGCTAGATAACAACGTTTACTGAGCTCGATCCGTTGTTGGAGACCTGTGTTAGGGTTCGATTTTAGCTACAGAAAAGGCAACAGCATATTTTCCTACACTGTACGTCTCGAGCTTTCACAAATAGCACTCTGACGTTACTCTGATTCACGAAGTGAAATCAATGAAACAAACAAATTAAAATTGAAGTTTATATAATGCTTTTTGTCTATTTTAATTTTCCTCCGATAATTTTGCGTATACAACTTTTAAGCAAAAGTCGTTTTCTTCCTCAATTTGCCGACATTAGCTTTGCGGATCCATTGAATAAAGAATCCACTGATCTAAAGCATTTTTAAAAACGAAGAATTAAATTCTCGTTAAGAGAGCTAAAATGAGCTTTGACCTCTTTTTTAATCTATCTATGACAGAAGCACGCATATGAAGGATTATAATTTATTCAATTCCAATCAATTTTTGAGAGAAAATGAGAATTCCTTGTAATTACTTAACAAAGATACATAAATCATTCCCAGCTTTAAATTTTTTATGAAAACATTAGTTCAAGTTGGGGTTCGACTGGAGTTAGAGGAATGGAAGATAAAGTTAGTTCTGAGACGATATCTTCAGGCAATAATTACGGTCACCAATCTCGTAGCCAAATATGAGACCTTGACGTGAACATTATTAGAGTTCATTCCACGCCCACCAACTCCTGTATTTCAACAAGAACTACTGCAACTACTGTTATAACTTTGACGCCAGAAGCATACGTTTAGAGCAAAAGCTTTATAATAGATGTACTGCGGTGCTCATCTAACTCATACATTTATATGAGGAAGATTCCAATATTCATTTCTTTTTTTATTCTGTTCTTGATTTCGCCCACATAGACTTCAACATCTGTGTAGGTGTTGCAAGAGGCGATAATTATAGTTGCGTTGTCTAGCGACCTTGGAAATACTGCCTATAATTAAGCCGTCTCTTTGTCTTAATTAGCATCAGCATTAACTTGAAAACATGAAGATAATTTTAGCAGATTAATTTCAATAAAAAATGACACCAGAGATGCAGATAAAACAATGCCGTGGGAGGCTGTAAAGGAACTAATGGTTTTGGTAATGCACGCTAAGGTGTTTCAAAATTAATATTATTAAGCAAAAGGAGAAGTGTGCAATACAATAATAATAATAATAATAATAGTGATGATAATGATGATAATGATAATAATAATGATGATGAATCAAATTATATCTTATAAAGATTTCCAAAAGCTTTTTTTTTCGTATTTTGTTTTTTGATTATGATAACAACCAGGAACAGAAAACTTTGTATATAATCTTTGTTTATCCATCTTGTGTGAGAACGGAGAAAATTCATTTATATATAATTCACTTTTACTTGTAATATGCATTAAAATGAAAACAGAAGCGCCAGGATGACAATAAAGAGCAGAAGAGGGAGTAAGAATAACTAACAATATTGGTTACTTTTATAGTAAGAATTGAATGAGTATAACTTGGATCTGAAGGGCTATAATAATTAGATATTTAAAAATGGGAAAGGTGGGAAAGGAGTGAGAAAAATCCTCGTGAAAGATTATATTATTTAAATAAAGAATTGAATGATGTTTTTTAGGGCAAAATATTTTTCATAACTTTTTCCATATTTGTTTAAAAACTGATTCTACACACATAAATTGATAAAAATAATAATATATTCAAGTAAATATAAATAAAAAAAAATACATCCGAACCGGTTTCGCTGATATATCATCAGCTTCTTCACGCGGAATAGAATACAAAAAAAAAAGAGATCCTTGATTTAAACTAATCAGCTGTAACTTCATGATGACAAAAATCAATAGGAAGGCAGCAACAATGGGCGTCCAGATAGATGCAGACAACAACCGGAAGTACAGCTGGAAATTATATTGTAACTAGACAGTCCATTAGTAAAGATGCTGATGAAGTCTATGAAGCTTGGTTTAATACAAATTGAAAGTGTTTCATTATAACATTATTTTATTTCCCCTTTTTTTTCTTTAATTGACTTTGTTTCCGTTTCAAATTTCTGTTCATTATAGAAATTACAGTAACCAAGAGTGACACTGATGCGTGCTTTATTTTTCTTCAACCAATATCATAAGGAATGTTATGTTCATCATCACTGTAGATCGCAGATCAATCTGTGATACCTTGGAAACATTTTTTTTTAATCCTGCTAGAAATGTCTAAAATTTCTGTAACATACTACCATGTGGTGACATGGGATCATGTCATCACGAGTTGTGGTTTTCTTCTAATTACACTTCACATCCGGAATATCTGAATAGAGTAAGTTATGTAGAAGACAGCGGAAGTAAATTCATCACTGGAATGGAGGTACTGCTGCTTATCACAGTACTTTAACGGTGGAGGTGGGCTTTCTTTTGGACAAAGATCAAGAGGAAGCAAAAAGTTCTCCTGAAAAAGGCTGATGTCCTATTGTTTATTGTTTATTTAGGATGCTGTTTGGTAATCATTTAATGCTCCAACGACTTACGACTAATCTTTTCAGAATTCAGCCTTTTCATGTTCGTCAGGCTGTGCTGGTATCACGCTATACTTCTGTTGTATGGCTCTTTTCTCTCTATTTGTTCTATAGTAGTATCTCAATCACTGTGTTCATAATGGATTTCCTATCATCTCTTGTGCTCTTTTTAGCAGTATATCAAATAATTTTTATATCGTTTAGAAACTTTTCGCTAAATAGAATCTAAGCAAATCTAAAAGCTTTTCTTTATCTTAATGTATCTTACTTACTATTTTTTTATTACATTTTGAGAATGTATTTGCTTGGTTGCCACTGCGTAACTTATTCTTAGTGATTTGTTTTAATTAAATACATTAATTAAAATACATTTTTACCAATAAACTATTTATTTATTTATTTATTTATTTCCAGAGTTTTGTCCTGGTACAGCTTCGCCGTCCAACCCCCATTTGCTCTCTACACAAGGGCGAGCCTCTACACAATAGGAATTTGGAGTGGGTTTTGATTGTACTTGCCGTTCAACCAAAAATAAAAAAGATTGCGTCCTTACCCGATAAGGGGGATGGGGTTTCATTTGTACCAACTTCCCAGTGTTTCTGAATATTTTTTTATTTAAATATTGCTTATTATTTTAACTTCAACGAATTGCGAAGGTACATCAATTTATATCGATCAGGAATATAATTCTTCGCCGTCCGGAGAAGAATTAACATTGATAATAGAGTTAAAAATCCTAGAATGTTTATTTTCTTTTTTTAAATAGCTACTGAAAACAAAATCTTTATTACAATTTAATAAGTACTTCTAAAGCACTGTAAACAAAGTTCAAAGAATGTAAATGCTTTTTAAATTGTTGACTCACTTTTTTTTTCTTTTGATTACACGATTCGGAATATCAGCCAATACGCATATATATATATATATTCTTCATTCCTAAATTTTTAGTGTGGAGGCATTTTAAAGCAAAGAAAATTAGAGTGAAACGGTGATTGGGTAATAAAGGGCTATAGAGATTAATACGAAAATTAATATTTTCCATCTCGAATAATTGAAGACGAAGACGCACTCTGAAGCGTAAATGGTTCATATGAAGCGAAGTAGCACAATGGACCAACCCAACACTTTTTAAAGCCTTCTCTCGACCATTATAATCTTTCAGGCTGCATAGAAGGCAATGACGCTCATGACGTTTAGTATTTCTTTTATTTGTTAGTTATGAACTCTACCGCGTAATTTACGTAATAATAAAGCAATAACAATTTCATTAAAAATTAAAAGAGAAAACCTTATATTCAGCTTTACATTAAAAGTAGGCTTATTCGTTGGCATATCGAAGAAGGAAAAAAAAAAAGGGAACAAAGCGGGAAAAAAGGAAAAGAAACGCATTCTTTGGCATGAATCCAAATTGATCTATGATGTAATGTCGTCTGCTTTTTTTTTTTATAAGAGAATAATATAGAAATCCCTGTCAGATGCTCGTACATAAATACATCCGGACAGATTGACTGACTGTTTTTCTTGTTAATTTACAGTAATACAGTAATAAACTTTTTAAGAACTTATAAAATAAATGAACAATGTTACTATTTTATTAAGATTACTTACTTCAACATTTAAATTCGTTTCGTTTTGAATATCATTTTGTACAAAATAAACAGTGAAAATTCGCAATATAATTAAAGAGTCATTCGTCGGATGGAGATCCATTGGCTGGTCATATAATTTGATATTATTCTTGTACTTATTGAATTGTCAACGGAACGATTCTTTGCAAGAATTTAATTTATTTTAATATTCATTTCGTAACATTAGTTACTGATTTTCGTTGATTTATGCTTCCCTAAGTTATTACTACTTTTATATGGAAGGAAGGAATTATGAGGAAGTAGCTGAAGAATATTGGACTTACTTTCCAATATTCAGAGAACTTCAATTTTTAAGTTTTTCTTTTTAGTCAGTAACTTAAAAAAAAAAAAATCATTAATATTTAAAAAAAATTTTTTTTATTAATATGGCCAATCTTTTTTCGATAGTTTTGCCGAAGACAATAAATTAGGAGCTTATCTGTTTACTTAAAACTAGCTTTAAAATTCAAATCAATTTCTTTCTCCTCTTTCTTTTTATCTTTTTAGTCCTATGTCTAATGTGTTTGTGCGTCTCCCTTCTCTAACATGCTTTCGAACTAATAATTGATCTTGAAACTTGATTTGTATATTTACGGACACCTAATTAAAGATAATCTAATAATGTATTTAAAAAAAAAAAAAAAAAAAAAACCAACATGTTGATTCCTATGGAGGAATTTACGCTTGAACGTAAAAAGAATTCCTTTACAAATGCAACGAAATAATGAATTCCTATGGAAGTCTAACATAGTAGAAGTCTAACATAACAGCATAATAGTCCTTTGCCATCTGCCCTTGCTTTGGTATGATTAAAAGTAATTGGATTTAACCAACTTATGCATTTGTGGATTTCACTATTTGCAAATGAAAAATTAATTAATATTTTGTTTTGTATTCAGCAGATATTAAATATATGTAGACTTTTTTTTTTTATTTGAATTCTTCAAAAGAATGTATCTACGTCTTTAAAAAAAAACAAAGAAAAATGAAAATTCATCATTTCGGTAATATAAGTTAAGAAATTTTAGGCTTTAAATTCTTTCAGGAACTTCTTGTTTAGTTGAAAAAAAAAAAAGAAAAGAAAAAAACCCTCTGCTCTGCTTTTAATTGTAGGCTGACGATCATTGATAATTTCATAACGAATTCATCCTTTTTCTTAATCAATGCCAGGAGACGCTTTCATAACAGTGTGATTATCCGTGTTCAAAGGGTTGTCGTAGTAAGGGTAATAATTTGTCAAACACCATCCTTTACAAAAAAACGGAATTCGAATTAGCCGTCGTTTAGCGAAAAGAAGTGAGTCACAATGGCTTTTCTTCAAATTTGTTTTCTTTTAAGAAATGGAAAATTAGTGAATTTTTCGTAGCAGGGATCAAGGCTACAATCTCAAATACATAATGGATTAGCTATGTTTGTTCATAACCTTCAGAAATCATGATACTTCTGCATTTTTGCAAATATGGGTGGAAATGACCGTTTGGATTTTTTTTAAATGGAGAACATCCGGTTTATTTTATTTTATTTTTTTTTGTAACCAATCCACTTTTACATTATTAATTAAAACGAGAAAATCAAACAAACAGGCGAACAGGCAATAATGTTTCATTTCAGATGTTAATTAATAATAGGTATTGGTAGGATTTTTATTTACCACAAAATGATATCTTTCTAAAATGATATCAAGTGATATCTAATTTGTAATAATGTTTTATTATAAGCTATATTGTTTTATGAATTTACTACCATACTAAATCGTTAAGTCTTTTAAATATTTATATATATTTTAAATTGATAGTAAATGTTATTTTTTTTCCTCAGTAGATGACGAATTAATCGACATAGGCCTATCACTATTCTTTTTAAATGTATCAGAGTTTCTTTTTATAGAAGTTTTTGTATAGTATTCCAAAATTTACATAAAATTACAAACTTACTTACAGGTAAGTTAGTAATTTCGGATTATACAGGGTGATTCAAAAAGGATTTTACAACTTTGTAAGGGTATAGAAAGTTATTCAGATAAAAGTATGTAAGTGATTGAAGCGTCATTTTATAGCAAAACAATCAAGTTTTACCTCATACAGTCAGTGTGGTTCTACGTCACTGTCATTGGTGATACGGCAGACATCCCATCTGAAATCAATTTCTTGCCCAAACTCGATGCAGCGTGTCTGGCATCTCTTCTGCAACTGCGTCGGTGATTCGAGTTTTGAGCTCAGTGAGATTGGCAGATAAGGGCGGAACAAACATTACATCTTTAATGAAACCCACAAAAAGAAATGTACGGGTGTCAACTCTGGAGAACGAGGTGGCCATGCTATCTCCCTGTTCGACCTGGGAAACGGTTATTGAGGAATTCCTGACTTCTGTGAAGTAGGGGAGTGCTGTGCTGTCTTGCTGAAACTGAATGCGTCCTTCTTGATCATCTTCGTGTAACTGTGGAATGAGAAAATTCTCAAACATATCCAGATGCACGAAACCGTTGATGGATTTCTCATTGAAAAAGAAGGGGCCGTACACTTTATCTTTGCTAAGGGCACAAAAAACATTGATGTTGGGCTGTCACGAACATGTTCCAGAGTTGGACGTGGATTTTCTGGAAATTTCTGTTGAACCGTTGTCGCAGATTTCGTTTCTTCAAATAAAAAAAAAAAACCAGCAATCACTCTCAATCTGTGAAAATAGCCATTTTGAAAGGAAAGCCGCTAGCTCTCACTAAGACGGCATTGGGTACTACGGCAATAGGTCAGCCAAACTTGAAAGTGTTTTACTATAGAATGACTCTTCAACCACTTACATACTTTTTCTGGATAACTTTCTATACCCTTATAAAGTTGTAAAATCATTTTTTGATTACCCTGTATTTATCCATTGTGAGAATACTGAATAAAAAGAAAAATCACCTATTAAGCAACAAGAAAGAATTTACAGTCTACTTCCTTAAAATGTTCCTTGATATTATTTTATTTATTTATATTTATTTCTTAAAGGCGTGAAAATAACTCAAAGGAAAACTTTCATTTCTCTTTTAATTCTAATATCTGCTGAATAAAAGCAAAAGAAACAAAAAATACTGTAAATTCGCAAATACTTATTTCCGCTGTCTTAAATCCAAATAAATTTAATTATATTAAAGAAAACGCTAAGGACAGTGGTTATTAAATAGATTATTATGCATTATTAGACATGGATGTGAATTCATTGTTTTGCTTTTAACGCTGTATTAGAGAAAATTTAGTTAGATTCTTGTGCAAATTTCTCGATAGAAATTGAAAAATTTTCAAAACTGTATCGTATCTTGTCCGCATATTTGCATACAGTTTCAAGAAGATCCATTCACCAATTGAAAAGTTACTAGAAATTCAGGCTAAGTTGAGTCTCTTGCTTTTTTGAGCCTCCTGAGGGAAATAAGCAAAGTAATAATAAGTCAATAAAAGACCGAAAGCTAAGAAAATGTTCGAGAGTTTGAATTCTTTGTTTTCAATTGGATTGAAAACGGGAAAATTCTCATTGCTCGCAGATTTTATTAGTTCTGAAATGACTGTAATTATGCCTTCTACTGTCTCGTGGAGAAATTTATGTCTCAGAATAATCCTTAAGCGTGCAGCGTCTCTATCAAATAGGTTCTCTCCTAATCTTAGATCTAGCTGCACTGCTTAGTTTGTTGATGAACCAGTGAATTATGGGAGTGGTTTCCTGTCGCGAATGCAGCATCTTCAACGCTAGATGGATAAAGAAAAAAAAAAATGTGATTCTGAGGTCTTTGTTTCAATTCATTTATCTGTTGCTCTAAAAACATGTTTATAGACGAGATTTTTTTTTAAAATCTGAAATATTTTACCTACGAAATATAACGAAAAATGAAATCAGACAAAAAGCCAATTTCGTCTGCAATTCACTATTGCTGCTTTTCACTTTTTACAGCTCGCACAGATTTTTATGCAATCAAGGCAAACCGAATTACGGATTTTATTGAATGAAATTCATGATGGCGCGAATGAATCACAATACACCAACAACGACGACAACAATGATGACTCAATTCCCGACAACACTCTTCAACGTATTGTAGCGCTGGATGCTTCTTGTTCTGTGATTTCAAATACATTTCAGGAATAAACCAGCTTTACTTTTAATTTGCGTAATTCGACATTATGTCTAAGTATCAATTGTAAATAGATATTTATTTTACGAGTTTTTTTTTTTAAAAAAGTTGTTTTTTTTTGCAAATTTGCATTTATAAAACAACTTTTATATGAATAACTTATTTTTATTTTTCGTACTTTCTATTTCTTAAAACTGAAATGTAGATGTAAATTGATGATTGTCTGTCTGTATTATTATTAAAAAAAAAAAAAGTTCCAAAACTTGGGTTTCCCCAACAAAGACAACATGGCGGGTCAAGGACCAGGCACGTGTTGCCAAGTGTAAAAAAATATAATGGGGGTGAGGGATATTAGGGATGTATGGTTGTTTCCATGAATTTCCTAACTACGCGTGTTGTGTTGAGTACCACAGCCTTCTGGAATTGTGCAAGTGTTTTTGTGAAGTCATAACTGAGGCTGTGGTGTGGTGTGGTGGTATGGTAGAGTGTGAGGCACCAGACCAGTGGCAGACAGGACGATGGGTACAACTCGGTCCTGCTTCCACTGCTTCTGGAGCTCGTATACTTGATCGGTGTATTTAGTGATCTTGTCTGCGTGAGTTTTCTGCATGTCCTTGCTGATAGGCACTGCAATATAAATGAGATAGGTCTGTTTGTTGACCTTATCAACAAATGTGATGTCAGGTCTGTTATGGTGTATGGTTTTGCCTGTGTGAATGGTCCCAGTACAGCTTATGTCTGGGTGATTCTAACACGCTTTGTGTTATGTACTTGTAGTACGGGACCGTGTTCTTAATAAGTGAGTGTGTGCTAGATTTTGATGGATGATCGACACTACCTGACTGTGTCGGTGGAGGTAGTCTGTTTGGAAGGTAACCTAAAATTATGTAGTCGATCGTCTCATGTGTAGTGTGGCCCTTCCTGTTTGAGTTGTCGTGAGTGCTTGTGTGTGGCGACTACGTGGTCCTGTATCGCGATCATGAACCCTTCGGTCTCCCCAAACACCTCACCACTAGTCATTCATCTGTTCGACGCTTCCATGTTAACATGAGACTGGCTGATTTCCTGGCGATGTCTGCCGTAGAGGTTCTTACGAGCCCATGATTCATGTAGCTGCTGAGTGTAAATGTCGGGAGTGATGAGTATTGGACAAAGATCTTCGAGGTTCAAGGGTGTGAGGTGTGTGTCAGCCTTTACAATGGCTAAGTGGAGTGAGGAGTGTTGTGCTCTCTGGTGGAAGTGTTCCCTAAGTGTGTGCAATTGTTTTTCGTTTAGGTTCATGAGGTTGATGAGTCCTCGGCCTCCCTCCTTGTGGGGAAGTGTCATCTTTTCTGTCATGGACTCAGGGACGGATTTATGGCTTTGCAAAGGGGGGGGGGGGGTGATGGGTATGGAATATCCCCCGGAAAATTTTGAAAATTTAACTTTAAAAGACGTATTTTTAAGCTATATTTTGATGTTAAAAAATAATCATTTTTGACTGAAAACCCGATATTAAGCATCGGCCTAATGGGCCTTTCGACGTAGTTGTAGTGTTTTGGGCGGAGAAGGTTATATATTATTTAACTACACTTAATTAGTTATATTCTAATTATATCTCTCATGCTCATTTCTAAAAGGTTGAGCGTGTTTTCATGAATAGAATTGGGTCCAGGTCAATATATCGTCCAGGTCAAGGGGAATGGGGGTTCGCCCTCACCGCCCCCCCCCCCCTTAAATCTGCGCCTGCATGGACTTGAGGTGGTGCATATTGTGTTTCGTGAATATAGTGCGTGTTGTACATTGTAGTGCTTCAAGTACGGTATTTGTCCAGGGGATTATGCCCAAGGAGTAAGTTAGTGTGACGGCAAGCTGTTGATGGCTTTAATAATAGTTTTGCTTTAAGTTGTGTTTTGAGGATGTTGTGAGCGCAAGCACTGTAAATGGGCTGGCGCCTGCTGCAGGATTACCGAGTCAACAAGGAGCTGCTCCTTACAATTCTGGGAATTCCTGCGACAGCCCTTCTGTTGTACAGAAAGAATGTTATGGTCTCGATGTGTGCGTAGATTTTGTCTGTAAGGCAGGAGGTGAGGAGTTTGTAAAGTGTGGGGTGGCAAATGATTGGATGCGCTGTTTCAGTGTTCTTGCTCTGTAGGTATGAGACAGCTTGCGTGAGGAAAAGAGGCATATCTGGGTGTTGGATTATATCAGTGAGTGTAAGAGTCCTTCCCGTTCAGGGACGTGAACCTCTTGATCCAGAAGTTCTGGACGCCATCTGTACCAGGAGCCTTCCAGTTATGTGCTTGTTTTAGTGCTATCTGGATTCTGTATAGTGCGAGAGTAATGTCATGGAAGGGCATGTAGGTTGTTGTTCCTCTGTGATTCATGGTGCTTTGTCATTGTGGGGGATGGGATTGAACCACAGAGACGACTAGTATTAAATGTAAAGCCTCGTTGTTGGGAGTGGTTGTATTGGGTGTAGTAGAGGGAGATGTAAGGGATCTGTAAATTTTTTTTCTCATTGTATTGAAAAGTGTGGTTCTGTTGTTTGCGCAGAGTGCACTATTTGTATCTTATAACCTTTTTGCAAGCGCACTCATTTTTGTTTCAGTGTGTTGAAATGTTCCTGAACCTGGATATGATGGTTTGAGTATGAGGGCGGGTGTTTATGCGTTTGAATATCTTCTAACCTGGGAAATTAATTTTTTTGTTTTGTTTCCTGCACAGTATTGTGTGAGCCTGGATATGTCTCCCCTAAGGTCGCTGATGTGGCCTTCGGGCGACATCTCCAAGGGGGATTCTTCTGATCGTGCAGTGGGACGTATATGGTGTTGTTTGATTCCCTGTGCCACGCAGTACAGTGTTGTGTGTATGTCTTCTAATGTTTGGATATTGTCAAGGTGTTGTGGGATAGTGTGTGTTGAGATGGTATACGATTGTAGAGAGTTGTTTTGAGTGTGTACTTTGGGGAGTGGCGGCCTGAGTGTAGGATCTGTGCCTGTGTGTTGTGCTAGTACAGCGTAGAAATGATCATGTGCTGCTTGTAATAAGTCAATAGTTGTACGGTTGCGGCATGTGTACTGTGGTGTAGAGATTGTTTCTGTGTTTGCCATAGAGATACTGTCTTCCAGAGGGGTATGTTGTGGTTTCTGTGGATGGATTCAGCAACTTCCTTCGTAATTTGTGAAAGTATGGATGGGGGAACGTTAATTTCTTTAGAACGTCGCTGATCAACTATCCGCGGTTCCTGACAATGTAAGCCCTGACAATGGATAACGTGTGGTGAATGCATGGTATAGTGGCTGTCATCCTGTGAGATGGCCCTTAATAAGTTTGTTTTATCTGCAAATTTTTCTATTCACTGTTAATTCACAGTAATTATTTGCAGGAGAATATTTTTCATATAAGATAATTTCTTTCTTTTACTTTAAATATTCACATTATTATTATTATTAGACGAGCAAAGAGAGTCTCTCCATTCCCAACTAGATCACATTTTGTGAACCATTTTATTCAAAATCTACAGTAGCTAGAACTATGAAATTTTGCATGCTCTCCTAGAAATAAAAATAAAATAAAATAAAATAAAATCCGCTGTAAATAAAAACTGTAAATTTTATAGGAATGAATTGTTTTTAAAAATTTGGAAAAAGACATAAGAAAGGCCATAACAAAAATTTGTAATTTCTAATAATCCTACAACGTCGTAGCGTTAGTCACTTTTAAAATACCTTCAATCTTAACATATATATATTTATTATGCAAATTTTCGGAAGTGATTTTTAACAGTGTGCGAGTCTACTCAAAGCCCGGCTTTTTGCTAGTTATTATTATTATTATTTATTATTATTATTATTATTATTATATCGAAAAAGTTTCAAACCATGGGTTTCCCCAGCTAAGACAATATGGCGGGTCAAGGACCAAAGCACATATTTCCAAGTGTATAAAAGAAAAATTTCCAAGTAGAAAAAAAAAAAAAAAAAAAAATTTGGGAAGAATAGTTAGGGATGTGTGCTTGTGTCCATAAATTTCCGAACTATGCGTGTTGTGTTGAGTACCACAGCCTTCTGGAGTTGTGCATAAGTGTTTTTATGAAGTCCTAATGTGCTGAGGCTGTGATGCAATGTGTGAGGCACCAGACCAGTAGCGGACAGGATGATAGGTACAACACGTACTCGGTCCTGCCTCCACTGCTTCTGGAGCTCGTGTGCTAGGTCTGTGTATTTACTTATCTTGTCAGCGTGAGTTTTCTGCATGTTCTTGCTGATGGGAACTGCAATATCAATGAGATAGGTCTGTTTGTTGACCTTATCAACAAGTGTAATGTCAGGTCTGTTGTGATGTATAGCTTTGTCTGTGTGAATGGGACGGTCCCAGTACAGCTTATGTGAGGGTGACTCTAGTACGCTTTGTGGTGTGTACTTGTAGTATGGGACCGTGTTCTTAATAAGTGAGTGTTTGTGTGCTAGCTGTTGATGAACGATCGACGCTACCTGATTGTGTCGGTGGAGGTAGTCTGTTTGGGACAGAAGGGGACAGCCTGATATTATGTGGTCGATCGTCTCATGTGTAGTGTGGCATTTCCTGCATCTGTCGTCGTGTGTGTTTGCGTCGTGTAGAATGTGTTTCTTGTAGTTGAGTGTGGGGATGACTTGGTCCTGTATCGCGATCATGAACCCTTCGGTCTCCCCAAACAGCTCACCACTCGTCAGCCATCTGTTCGACGCTTCCATGTCGACATGAGGTTGGCTGAGTTCGTGGCGATGTCTGCCATGGAGTTCCTTACGAGCCCATGATTCACGCAGCTGCTGTGTGTGGGTGTCGGGAGTGGTGAGTGTTAGAGAAGGGTTTGCGAGGTCCAGGGGTGTGAAGTGTGTGTCAGCCTTGACAATGGCTGAGTGGAGTGAGGAGTGCTGTGCTCTTTGGTGGAAGTGTTCCCTAAGTGTGTGTACTTGTTTTTCGTGTAGGGTGATGAGATTGATGAGTCCTCGGCCTCCCTCCTTGCGCGGAAGAGTCATCCTTTCCGTAGCGGACTTGGGGTGATGCATGTTGTGTTTCGTGAATGTAGTGCGTGTTGTGCGTTGTAGTGCTTCGAGTTCAGTGTTTGACCATGAAATTATGCCGAAAGAATATGTTAGTGTGGGGACGGCAAAAGTGTTAATGGCTTTAATTTTATTATTATTATTATTATTATTATTATTATTATTATTATTATTATTATTATTATTATTATTATTAATGATAATTTTGATTTGATTTTTTTTTATTTGATATATTTGATATATTTATTTATTTATTTATTAAATTTATACAATTCAGTCCCGTTAGGAATTCAAATAATAATAATAATAATAATAATAATAATAATATTTATGTATAATTTTTTTCAATATATCAAATGTTATTCCTTGAGATTTTTTTTTCGAAAATAATTGAGGAAATTGAGGAATTAAATTGAGAAAAATTTAATTAAGGAACGAAAGAATATTTTTTTTCCAAAGGGTCGTAACAATTAATTGACAAAAAAAGAATAAGGAACAATTTTGTCTGTAACTATGACAAAAAGATAAAAAGATATAAAATAAGGAAATGTCGATTTTAAAATGTTTTTTGGTTTAATTAAGGAGAAATATTCTTTTTTTTTTTTTTTTTCGCTGTATCTACATTGATAGATACTCTTTTTCTTTTATTTCTAATGAGTTACTGTTATAGAAATATAGTAAGAGAGCCGAAGATGAACGGTGATACTCACAAGACCCAGTACCTCATTTATTTGGTCCAATCACGAAAATTAAGTTTTTTAAAGCACAGGTCTTTATTCCTTCATAGTTAGTCTCAGGATTAAAGAAGAATACAATTAAGAATATAGCAATAATAACAATGCAATAATATAATATAAAAATTAATAAACTGAAAGTAAATATTAAGTTAGTTTCAGTTTATTTTTAAGAAAGGTTAAGCAAATAAAATTTATCGTACAACATTTTATATTCTTAAAGGAAATCACAATATTCAAGTTATTGAAATCTGTGACAAATGTTGAAATCACTAGAAGTCATGCAACTCACGGGTCTCATTTTAAGCTCATCGATCATCTTCTTACTGACTTATAAAATTATACATATGATTTTTTATTGATCTTCCCTCCTACTTTGTTAGAAATTAAAAAGAAATTGTCTTAATTCTAGTTTAATTTATAGTTACTCAGCAGTTATGAAACCTTGATGTAATTCATAAGCTTCTAAAAGAGGAAGTCAGTATAAAAAAAAAAAGTTAGGATCAACTGACGTCAAATACGAGTAAATTAAAAAAAAAAAAATTAATAATACAACAGAAATCGAGGTGTGTTCTTCGATTGTAAATATTTTAACGGATCAGTTATCTTATCTTCCACGTACAACATATCAGATAACTCCAAGATATTCTGACATTTTCAAGAGTTTAAGAGAACACCAGATAAATAAAAGATGTTTTATTTCTAATGATAATTGCATTAATTAATTTACAAACTGAAAGATAGTTTTAAATTTTAAAATATATTTGCTAAGTAAGTGTAATACAGTAGAACCTCATTATAACGGACCCTATTATAACGGACGTCGCTTATAACGGACAGTTTTAAACAAATTTGTAATAATAATAAAGGATGCTTATTTTTATCTGATGAGTTTTACATTTCCAACCATATGTGTTTGAAAATGTGTTTGCATATTATGAACACTTACGGCACCTCCGTCAGTTATTAACTGAAGAAATAAGCAGCAAACAAAACCAGCAGAAAATAAATATTTTTTTTTCAAACCAATGAATGTAAGCATTCAAATGAACCTGTACCTTCTTGTTCTAAAGATTAATGCAGTGTATATGTACACATCTTTTTCAATTCAACCTACTATGTTGAAGCGTTTTTTATTTGATAAACACTTTTTATAGCTAACTATTGTACTTTCATTGATATACACCCTGCTACATTACACCCCTATAAGAATTATTTGTTATAAACCGGACTTTCATTAAAACGGACAACCTTCAGCCCATACTAGTCCGTTATAATGAGGTTGTACTGTACTTACAAAGTGTCACCCGGTTAACATGTTATTTTATGCACTGCTGTAAAACATATACAGGTCATATGCTTGAAGTTGTAAACGTAACAACTAAATTGTATCAATTCAGTCTTTTTAGGAATTATTTCACTGAAATCTGACAGCAGGCGTTTTCTTTGCACCCTGAAGGTTAAATAAGAATATACTATAATTCTCAAAGAACTTAAAGCCTGTTTTCTTATTTTTTATTGTTATGAAATCGTGAAAAAAACAAAAACAAAAAAACTACACAGAGGGAAATTATTTGTAATTCATAATGTCTATATAATGTAAACAATTTACCTTCAAATTTTTCTATTTAGTGAAAATTTATTAAATACCAAACTGTTAGGCGTCTAATTTTAATCCTATCAAAGCACTGGCAAAATAAATACAATTCGTTGTTTTGCCATCAGTGAAAGTTAATTGGTTTGCTTCTTAAGGATTTACAACGGAAGTTTATTTATTTTATTTTTTTTTATTTGTCGTCTATAAATTTTTTCTGAGAAATCGACATTAAGAAATTTTCAAAAAAAAAAAAGTGATCGTTTCCGGTCTGCAAAGTAGCCAACTAAGTTCAGGAAGATCCATTCACTCATTCACAAGTTATTATGACACATTCCTTAGCCGAAATGAAGCGTTTGACTTTTGACCAGCAGGTACGAAAGAATAAATAAACATAAGGTTTATTTTTCAGACTAATACTTGTCTGCAGAGCCGTCGCGTGGGCGGGGCGACCGGGGCGATCGCCCTGGGCGCCAATAAAACAAAAAAATTTGGTTGTTGAATCAGAAATTCGTTTTTTTTTTTTATTTTGGTTATTGAATTGGAGATTCCGTTTTTATTTGTTTTTGTGGTATTTTTTTTTTTGGTTGTTGAATCGGAGATTCCGTTTTTTTTTTTTTTTTGGTTGTTGAATCAGAAATTCGGTTTTTTTTTTTTTTTTTTTTTTT
>JAFIDM010009631.1:246855835-246877524 GCA_023159025.1 Thereuonema tuberculata | reverse complement strand
GGGATGCCTGACGAAATCTTGCCCCGGGCGCCAACAAACCACGCGACGGCCCTGCTTGACTGCTATGTAAAATAATAGATTTCAATTGCAGTTATGTTATTTTCTTTGAACCATTTTAATACGGATGTTATAATAAAATAGGGAAATGAAATCGATAGAAGAAATCCTATCCCAACCAACTGATAGACTGTGGTTTACTTTATCTTTCATTTGCAAGAAGAGATCTATTGAAAGTGAAGGGAGTTTGAACTTTAGACCCGCCAGCATTGAAGCTTTTGTTCATTAACACTAAGCCTTTAGAGGAGTTTCAATTTATTGGTTAATCATCTGCCTTCTCTTATTTTTGCTCTTCTTGAATTTGTTTTGAGTTGTAATTAAATTACCGGAAATTATGTAATATTTCCATCAAAAAAAAAAAAAAAGTAGAATTACTTCTATTACGATATTAATTTAACTATTAAATTATCCACTATAATTTAATAATTTGTGTTTTTAAAAAGTCTAGCTTCCTAGATCATCGAAGTAGTTAAAAATCCAATATTTTTATAGAAAAAAAATTCAATCCAATTAAATAAACATTATCTTTTAATGTAGTCCTTGTAATTATTTTATAATTTATTAATAACAACATAGTACCACGTGCAGTGTCTCCCATTGTTAAAATCGTTAATTAAACAGGTTTATTTATTGTTTTTGTGCGATTCTTTCGAATTTCGTTTGTTACATAGATTTTAATTAGCTTTCCAACTTGAATCGCTATTTCTATAACCAATCGTAATTACATGAAAATGTTACAGAGACATGTAATGACATAAATATGTACCTGTAAGATTATTTCAGTGTTTCAGAAGTTATTGTGAGTGAACAAGTTCAACTGCATGCAGACACAGCGATCTTTCAAGTCCTTCAACCAAAACAAATAAAATACATTAGATCTTGCTATTATTTTAAATTAGATCTTGATATTTTTTATTATTTATATTGAATTCAATGTTGCAACTTTGTAATAATTTTGTGATATTAATATTTCATATACATTTCTTGTAAGCCGTCATTATCTGTTACTATCTACACGTAAAGTTACAATGTACTAATTATACAACATTGCTCAGTGTCGAAAGAAGAACAAAAAAATAAAAAATGTTTATTTATTTATTTATGTATTTTTTTGATGAGTGACTAAAGGAAATGACTATATAAACACAAATTTATGTAGTCTATTTTTGCTGATTTTCCTTTTGTTAATTTCACTTGATAACAATGGCCTTTCAATTTATATTCTTTTAGTCAATTCTTCTGTAGTAGATAACTTTTGATTATCAAATGTCGCCATCTTTTAGTCCAATGACGAAGCGAGGCTCCTTCGACCAAAAACGAATAAATTTTCAATGTAAACACATTCTCTAAATATACTATCTAAAACTTGAGGCAAAGGACAAATGAAAAAATTATAATAATATATTTAAAATCTCATAAAAGTTATTATAAGATTTTAATTTATTTTTCAAATTTTTCGAAATGTTATTTTTAATATTTTAATGTGTGTATTTTTCTGTGTGTGTTCGTCTCAAGTTTTAATCATTTAATGTCTATGCACACGCTACACTCATTTTCTCTATTTGTTTGATTAGTCAAGTTTTATAGTTAAAAGCAACAGTGGCTATGCTGAGCCAAGAAAGATAAATAGAACTCTCTCTAAAGTTGCCAAATGAAAAAAAAAAAAAAAAGCTTAACTGTAGATAACTCGACTGATTTATATTTCTAGAAATTATGAATTCTGTGTTAAATTGCCAAGTTTTTTCTTTATTCCTTGTCTTCACATTTTCCATCGAATATATTACTCCGACTTAAAAAAAAAAAAAAGTCTTTTAAAAAATGCTATGTAAATTCGAAAATTGGATTTTCTTTTTTTTTTTTTTTAAGTGAATCCAATACTCATTGTCACTGTTCATTTCTAGCTATTACTGCCCATCACCTACACTTTTAATTGAAGTTTGTAGGAATTACAGCGAACGTAATTTGCTGAAAACTCCTACTGACTTCTTTGAAATCCTAGTCAAAGTTTTGGCCAAGGGTTTCATGTTCCCACCCTCAGCATTCTCTTGTTTCGGGATTGTTTTTCTTTTATTTAAGAAAAGAAGTCGAAATAGAAACATTCCCACACTGTTTCCTATTGAAGACAAGATTGTTGACTTCTTCGAAGAAACGAGAAGTTGTGAATTTGACCTTGATAGTTTCTTGACTTGACTGGTTGGTTGAATCCGTTACGTTCTATGAAAACTCATTAAATTTTGGCTTTATTCAAAATAGGTAAATGAATTTAACAAAAATAATGGAAAATTTCTATTTTTAAAAAAGTCATAAAGGTAAGCATATTTTATTATCTTTTTTTTAATACTTCTACAAACGGATGGATCATTATTTTGCTCCAGTCAAAAAAAAGTATTTTATCTGCAATTTCATTTTTTGTAATTAGAAATTTTATAGTTTTTCTTCTTCTTTTTTTTTTCTTTTTTTTTTTGACGCCTTTTGCATTGAAATTTTAGTTTGTTCAAGTAGTAAAAATCAAGCAACTTTTTCTTCCATTTTAAAGTTGACAATACGAGGGTTGATCGATTTACAACCGCTAGAAATTAAATATATGAGTTTGCCATAATGCCAGCGGTTTCTGAAATAGCTGATCGAGGACTGTACTGCTCAATGCAGTAATCTTTCTCGTGTGTCATTCGAGGTGCGCGTTATCAAAATGGCGATCAGCTTGGATGTCTGGTCTCCTATTGAAACCAAAGAAATTGCGCAACCACATCAGGAAGAAACGTCCTGGTCTTCTACATGACGGCGAGATCCACCTTCATGACAATGCACGACCACGTTGTACGGAACACCACACAGAACTTGTTGCGTAGTTTCCACTGGGAAATTTTGTGACATCTGTCATTCATAGATGAACACATGCCAGGTCGACGTTTCACATGTAATGAAGAAGGCAGTGCAAAAAAGTGGCTACAACAGCAGGGCCCTGACTTTTATGCGGATGGGATGGACAAACTGATCAAAACGTTGCAGTCAAAGTGACTTAAAAAAGTGTATCTGCGCTATTTTAAGTGCAACATCTCATTTTCTTTCAATAAAGGTTTGCTTTTTGTACATAAGCTTTGTAAACTTTTTTCCTTATCGACCTATCTACCTATCTATATTGGAGATAAAAATTCTTCTGCAGACGTTGTCATATTAAAAAAAAAGCAATTTATAAATTCTCAAATCTACTTGTTTACTATTTTAATTCTATATATAATCATGAAGCGAAGCAGAGTAATCTTTTTCCGGATATTATCCAAAGAATTTCGAGACATCTATTAGGTATATTTCCCTGTACATTTGTGTAAATGTTTCATTGTCGAAGCTTTTGTAACTAGGAAATATATCAACAAACCAACAAGCTTTCTAAATTATACTGTATTTTAAGGCATATTGTTTTCAAATGATCAAATTTCATATTTGTAATTTTAATGTTTTAACACAGCACAAAAAATTCTAGGATAAATCGAGGAGTATGATATATATATAGATAGATACAGGATTATAAACACAGTCATACAACACTGCATGAATATAGGTAAATAGAATTTGACAATTAAAAAATTGGATTTTTTTTTACACTTTTTTTCCATGTTAGCCTTCTGTTTAAACAATTTCTTTGATCATCTTTTTTTTTAATAAAATGCAGATATAGTTTCATTTTCTTCTGACACTAATAAAGGAAGGAAGAATAAAGAAACACGAGGAAGACGAGAAGTTTATAAATGATCAGCGCCGAAGCAACTATTTGACGCCTGGTGCGAAATAGTTTTGACTGCTCCTCTTTTCCCTTTTATTGATGTTAGTAACATGTAATACATATAAAAACATATCAATATATTGTTTTATATGAATTGCTTTCTTTATTAAACAAAACAAAAAAAAAATGTTAAACATAAAGAAAAGGTTACAGAGATAAGGTCTCAACAGCGCCTCCATTGATACGGCGCCTGATGCAGAGAACCACTGGCACGATCATTACTGCGGCAGCTGTAAAGGATTGCAATAATATTAGATCTTTTGTAATGTAGACCAGAAAGAGAAGTAGGTAATAAACATACAAAAATATAAGAATGAATGAGGATTTTTTTTTTTTTTTTTTTTTTACTTTAAGTAACATTACCTGGAATAAGATAATTCACTCTTATTAATTCATTATTGCATCTTGTAAAATCAGTTTCTTGTAAAAGTCATTCACTAATTTTACAAATTTTACAAATATATA
Source organism: Thereuonema tuberculata (assembly GCA_023159025.1). Lineage (NCBI taxonomy): Eukaryota > Metazoa > Arthropoda > Chilopoda > Scutigeromorpha > Scutigeridae > Thereuonema > Thereuonema tuberculata. Next base: position 246,873,221 of record JAFIDM010009631.1, on the reverse strand, counting down.
TACCAATTCGGTTTTGCTTTTATTAACATTACAAAAATATTTCTTAATTATTAAAAAAGACTTAATATTTTTGCTTACAATAAAAATGTTTGATATTTAATATGATTCATTATAATTTGTTTATTATAACTCCTTTTTTTTAAAAGCTGACATTGTTATCTGTAAAACTCTTAAATTTCATAGGTTAAGAAAAAGTTCCATTCCGCAAATGCTCTGTTATTGTAATAAAATTTGTCTACATTTTTTATTAGGATTCCTGTTTTACTTTTTCCTTAAGGCTAAAGAGTTGCTCCGTATTTTTATTTTTATTTTCCTGACCTTCAACTTAGATTTCATACCTGAGTCATTGGTAGGTTGATCCTTAATTTATTGCTTTCCGGTCAGAAGAACATTAACCACACCCCTGACAACTTGAACCTATTCTTGTGTGAATGTAGGGATGAGTATAGCACAAGATGTGATTCATATATATAGTCATTCTGGTTGCAAAACACAATAACAAATAAATTGAGCTCAGTTATTCAAATTAACTGAGTCTAAAGACTTTTCACGGTAAATCAACAGCAATGCTTATAAACTAATAAAATGGATGATTCACTTTTTATTATTACTATTATTATTACTGCAAAAAAATTCTTACGCTTTTCTTACATTCAGTCGCCCTGAAACACTTGTACTAATAAAAACACTGCAAATCTTACAGCCACGAAGATTTCATAAAGGGGGATAAGTGTAATTTTTAAGTAAGCTCCAACCAAAAAAAAAATGTATCTGAAAATATGAAACGATCTCAAATGATCTTTGTATTCCCAATATTAGCCAATCAAAAAAAAAGTATATATATATACTTTTTTTTTTTGATTGGCTAATATATATATATTAGCACTGTCGACCGTACACTGTCGAGAATTCAATTAATATTATTGTATAATTCTTTGCAAAATTAAAATTGAATTAAAACTTCTTTATAGTATTTGCACTTAAGTATTAATTAGTCATTTCCGTTTTCAAATGGTACATTTTTCAAGAAATATGAAAAAGGGCTTATATAACACCAATTCGAAGAATTTTGAATAATTGAATGAATTAGCAAAATTTAGGCCTATAGTTATAGTAAATAGTCATATTTAAAACTTACTTTACAAAACCTTTAAAAATCTATATTTTGCGAAATTGTAATTGTAATTAAAATTAAATGTTTTAACTACTAATCTAATAACCACTGAATTCGAGGCCCCACTGGGAGTAAAGACGCAATAGATACCGGGATGAACATTCTGTTTAGTTTTTATCTTTTTTATCTACAATAATTACGAATCTATTCTATCAATACGAAAAATATTCATCCAAATATAATTCTATAAAAATTATATTTAGATTCATTTTAAAAGCCATTTTTAGTATCAGTTCCGTTTTAAGAAAAACAAATAGACTATAACTTAAACATTTGTATTACTCAATATTCATAAAAATATTGTAAACTTCAAGTTCAAGTACTTTTAGGAACAGTGACTTAAAAAAAGTTAGAAAAACTTGAACTCCTCAAGTTAAAAATAAAAATATATACAATTTATTTGCTGGCAAAGAAAAAAGAAACTGTTTTTAGATAAAATAAAAAAATAAATAAACCAATAGTTCCTTTAGCTTCATTTTATATTAATCGTATAAAATAACTATGAGTTTTGAAAGCATTCGGAACTTTATTTTAAAAATTAAAATGTTTCATTTTGTTTAAATTGATTATGTAATAATCAGATTATGACTTTTTCGAATTTTTTGGATGCCTAGAAATAAAATTTTATAATATGATTACAATTTTTTTTCTACTTTTTAAATAAGGGAATTCTAGAATTCCTTATCGTAGATAAGAATTTAACTTTAATTAAAATTATTGTTTTCTAAATTTATGAAAATCATTTAATGTTCTTATCATTTCAAATAAAATAAATTATCAATTATTTTTGATAATTTGTCATTTAATATTTAGTTGCTATGCGAATAATACGTAGGTTCTTCTTCAAAGGTCTGGAAATCCTCATCCCCCAACTTTCTAAAAAAAAAATGTGTTATTGTTTTCATTCCAAACAGAATTATTTGGAAGTCCTAGTTCATTCTACAAACTAATGACTTTCGCTTTGTAATTATTCGAACTTTCCCTCACCTAGTCCCCTCCTACTTCTTCGCCTCGTCTGCAAATTCTTACATTCAAATTTATAAAGATTAATTAATCTGTTTTTCATATACGGTATTTAGGTTAATAATTCTTAAAGCAATTCTAATAAATATATATTTGTTTGAATGTCTTTAATTTATTAAAAAAAAAAAGCCGAACTTGATTTGTTCAAAGTCCATTAGAAAAAAATCACCCGTGATCTTTGATACTTTAATTAGCTTTTAACTATGTTTTACTACTGATGGTATAATAGCCGGTGTTGATTAGCCTCTTTCAACTTTCACTTAAAAAAAAGAAAAGATTGTTATTGAGCTTTGTAGGATACTTAAATACGAAATGTTCTTGTCTAAAATATTAATATAATAAAAATCAGTAATTTTATGTGTTTTTTTTTATTTACATTTTTTCTTCTTTCAAAAAAAACAAAAAAAAAATAACAACTCTTAAAATTAATTAAAGATAACGATAGCAAATTACTGATCAATAAAAATAAACGAATCTTGTTTCACAACTGGACAAAAGATAAAAAGGAAATTGAAAAAATAAATATTATTATTAAATATCAAAAAAAGAAAACTTATATATCCTTTTAAGGATTTCTGGAAATAAAATAAAGAAAACCTGAAAATTTATTTTCTTCAGAATTCATATCTAAATGAATATTTTATGTATAAAATTCTAAATAGAAACATTTTTTTTTTGGATGAGGGCTCAAGAAATTGAAAGTAAATTGAAACTATTTAGAATTAGTTAATTTAATTTAGAATTAATTCTTTTTATTGATGGGAAATTGTGTTTTATTTAGGATCACTTTATTATGTATTTTTAATAAGTATACAACATTCCATTTTGATCGTAGAAATGATGTTTAAAATAAATAATTCAAATTTAACAAATTGGAAAGAAAAAAAAAAGATTCAACAAACGTGCTAGTTTTTCATTTAATTTGTTCACAACGTCCTCCGTTTACGTCCTTGAATTTATGACTTGATAAATCGTACATCCATGCATTAAAGATAAATTCATTAACAATTGATACCGAGTAAACTGAGACTATAGGAAAAAAAAAAAGAATGAAATGTATTTTTTTTTTTCCTTCTGAATTGCAACATAAGCACTAACTTTAAAATTTAAGCCAACTGGTAATTGTGTTCAGAGAATAAGCAGCAACCTTTTATCTTGAGAAACACATTTAGGAGAAAAGAATGTCATAATGTCTTCTTAAATTAAGTCTGATGATGTTTGTTTTTTAACTTTGTGTGTCCTTCTGTTTCTTGGTTGTTATTATTCTTCTGTCTTAAGGCAATATTTAACTCAGTTTCAGAGAAAGTCCACTGAACTCTCTTAAAGTCATTTCTTAAATTCAACACTTTCCTTAAAGATCCATTTGGTTAAGACATTTTTAAAGAGAAATAAACTATCCATTAATAACAATAAATAAATCATTCTTATTAAAAGTACTTAGGTAAATATCTAAAATACCTCAGAGTAGAATATTTCAAGAAAACAATATATACTTTTGGAAGAAACTATACTTTGAGGAGTTGCATTTTTTTTTTTTTTTAAATTGGGTTCTTTCGGAATCAGGATAAAACATTTAAACTTAAGGAATTGCAGTCATATTATAATTAGGCTGTGGAAATTATTAATCTTGGGAAGTATCACCTATTTGAATTTAAGACTAATGTAATTAGTGCCCATTATTTATTCATTTTACATATAAATTCCATAAACAATAAAATTAAATTATAAACCCAAATTCTTAATATCCTGAGATAGCTTTTTTTTTCTTTTGAATTTTGCAATTGAGTTTTGTAAAAAAAAATTATATTGAGACAATTATATGCAATAACCATAATGTTATTATGTTGTCATTAACAGATATTATCAAATGTTTTTATTATAATGATGTATTTACAACATCAATATTAATTTTATTTAAGACATGATTATTTTAATTTAGCCAGTTTGGCATTTTGCTTATCTAGAAATTTTATTAAATGTAATTTTAAAATTTACATAATAGCAAAAGTAAATAATCAATTTATTTTTGAAATCCATAACGATATTAATAATATAGCATTAATTATTTAAAGACATAATAAGTATCGCAGTTGATATTAATATCATTGTAATGACATTAGAGTTAATATGTTTATTAGCAATTGTCTCCACTATAAATAAGTTTTGACAAGGAATATATTGTAAACAAAAAAAAAAACAAAAAGTAGTATTTTGAAAGGACAATACGATGTATTTTTTGTTTTTATTTAGTTTCAGAATATAAACCTCTATTTAATTCTAAAATCTTGTATCATCTTGTCCTATTTATGATAATTCACGTTTGCAAAATTGTTTTTTTTTTTTTGTTTTTTTTTTTTTTAAATCTTAATTTTTTTAAGTTAAATTTAATTTCAAAATTACTTAATCTTTAAAATTTGATACTCAATTAAAATCAAAATGCAATTTTAAACAAGAATTACTATCGAAGAATAATAAACATTATCATTTTATTTATTTATTTATTTATTTATTTATTTATTTATTTATTTATTTTTGAATCCTAACTTTTTATGTATTTGTTTTGGGTGTTTGTGGTGTGTTTTGTTCTGCTGCATTGTCCTCTCGATTCTTAATTTAGCCAAAGAAATTAAACCGTTTGGGTTCATTGCATTTCATTGTTAACTACTTTTTTTTTGCTCAACTGCATTGTTTAAATTCCACAGAAAACTCGCCCGTATAAAAACAAGTCGTTAACTTACTATGGTCACTTAACTAAAGAAAACCAGTGAAAAAAAAGTGTTGAAACACACGTAGCAATTTTATGTTTATTTTCACGTAGATACAAACCAATTGCATGGAACAAAAAGAAAGTTAAACGCTAAAATAAGCAAGAATTTCGAAAGAACTTAAAGTCTACTTTCCTTAAAAGGTTGTTTTTTTTTTAACTTTTTTTTTTTTTTTAAATTGTCAAAGCAACAAAAACGAAGCCTACAATTCTATTCAAGTTGTAATATCCACTGAATACCAAACAGTCTAAATTTTTCATTTTCTGAAAAAAAAAAAAAGAAGAATTAAAATATGCATTATTTACTGATGTCTGTACTCGAGTAATTTTAATCATATTAAACCACACAGAATGGATTAAAGACTTAATATTTATTGCTTAGACAGTGAGCGATTAACAGATATAGGATAGAAATCCATTCTTTAGATCCCAAAGCTGATGGGAATTTTTGTCGTCTTCTCGTGCTAATTTCTCGACAAGTTCAAATATGGAACTTAGTCGACGCTAGTCTTCGAATATGCATACCAAGTTTCAAGAAGATCCATCCAGGGTCTCAAACGTTATTTGGTGTGGGTGATATAGAAACACTGAAGGATTTGATAAGTCACATGTTTTTCTGTTGGAAAATAGGTCAGTAATAAGGTAATAATGAGACAAATGTACTTGTTAAATACGAAAATGTATTTAACAAGTAAGATAAAATAAAAGTAATAATAATAATAATAATAATAATAATAATAATAACCTGCCCATCAAGTATAACAGACACCATCTTATGTTATGTTATTAGTATGTAGTGAATGTGGGTGGCAGAGAAGCCAAGCACTGCGACCGGAGGTCTATAACACCATATTGAGTAATGTACAAAATTCAATGCTGTCAAAATGTAAAAAAATCAAGGTTTCAAAGAATAAAAATTGTTCGAAAGCTTTAGAGAATTTTTTTTCTTGAAGTACATATTTAGAAAATTAATTAAATGAAAATGCTTGAAATGACTGGACCAATTTTTATTTTTCGTGAGTCTTTTTTAAATAAACATACGTGTATAATTTTGAAACCTTTATTTCGTTGCTTTAAGTTTCACAACTTTTATTTTCTTTCAACAGAAGCTTGGAAAGTTTGCTTTCAGATAAAAATCCAATGGTAATTAAATAAACTAATCTATTCTTGCTTCTGTTTAACTTTAACAAGAACGTCGTTTAAATGTTATCAGAATAGCTTGCTTTGTAAATAGTAAACCTTTGGTTAAAATGTTGTACTTTAAACTTTATGACTTTTTTATTTACTTAACTGTATCTTTTATCTTTCTTTTTATCTTTGTACAACCTTTTCAAGGTTTTGACAAGAAAATATAACTGTTAATTATTTCCTTTTCATTTCATTGCTTCTGTAATTGACCTTGAAGTTAGACTTGGAGTTTTTCAGTAATCCTTAATTATTAAGGTGACTTTTATAAATACAGTCACCTAAATAAGTAATTTATTATTAATTAAAATTTTAATTTTAAACGAAATAAAGAAAGCTTAAATAATAATAAAAATCATTACGCTTACATTTCTTTGAGCTGACTCTCAACTGGTCCCCACTTGGTCAGGGAAACGTAGAAGCCTTATACGTTCGACAAACCCATGAATCGACATATGTTCCAAGAGGAAATACCTATCTACCTACCTTTAACTTAAAAAAAAGTTTACTTTTTTTTCGTCTTTTTCTTTAACTTTAAGTATTATGGTAGTCTTGTCAACGTTTCAAGTAGCATGGCAATTCTCTAAATCAGTTAATCAAAAAAAAATATAGCTATGTTAATTCCATCGAAATTGAAAAATATGTTGGTAGTTTGTGACCTCTGATTTCCTTACCTATGGATTCCCAACATCAGTCGGATCTTCCTTTTAAGGATTTAAACACATTCTTTTCAGCTTTTTAGACAGAAGTTTTAGAGTTATTTTGATCACAGATGTATGTGTTTTGCTTTGTATTCTATAAAGTGAGAGGTTCTGTAACATCTCAAAAGAAAAAAAAAAAAGGTCGTCGGAATGAATATGGGGCTTGAAAATCTAAAACAAACAATAAAAAACTCGCCGAAAGGATAAGTGGCAAGAAAATTCATGTGGACGCTACACGCGGCAGCTATTTGGTCGCACCCTTTATTAAGATAAAAAAGGTTTTTAAATAAACAATAATGCAGAAACGATGCAAAATATTTAAAACAATAGTTTTATTATCGCAGTGACTTAAATATGATAAAAAAAATGACTAAATGCGTTATTAAAGAGATTTAAATTCATCGATTTTGTAACTGCGCATTAGTTTTGTCCTTCTGTTGCCAGATAATGTGGTCACTTTCTACGTATAAGATAAGAAAAAGAACATCTACTTTTCAAAGAACAAGGAAGGAGGGTTTAAATTCACTTTTCAGTGACACGTTAATTGAGAACTATTTTTATCTTTCGTTGTTAAGCCTTTTATCTTTTTATTTTCTGAAATCGAAATTTTTTATTAAAACAGAAGCTAGATGTGGTGTGCGAAACAATATATATATTATTATATATTATATTATTATAGAAATAAATATATAATTCTTTGTCTGAGCTATCTTGTCTATAGAAGAATGCATAAATAAAATTTCAGTTATTTAGATAGTGCAACGACAAACTGTGTTTATTACCTAAAAATTATTTTATGCCATCATGCCTTAAAGGATATTTCCCGCCTTTTTTTCTGTGATCACAAGAATGAAAGGTGATATGTGATCAGTACTTTCCGTGAATCTTTCAATATTTTGTGAAATTTGAACGCCAAAACAAAGTCACAGTTTATGTGAGTACAGTCGGACCTCTATTTAACGAAGTCGCTAAATCCCGGAAAAAAGTTCCTTATATGGAAAATTCGTTAAATAGAGATTCACCTTTTAAAATTACTCTAAGCTACATAAAACAGATTTAAAATACATAATAAATATTAAAAAAGTAATGATTTTAATGACATAAAGCATACATTACCACATGCGAACTTAAATTTTACTAATAAAATCTGTTAATTTCGTCTGATTTTTTTTTTGAAAAAGTGTTTTCGCTCATAGTACATCTCGCATCTTTGCAATGCACCAAAAACCCATTCAGTATTTTCGTTAAATTGTAATCCGTGTCGGATTGTTTGAAATGATCATACGAAGGTTTTTTGATTTCTGCATCATGATCATTTCCATTTTCATCATCTTCATCGCAATTCATTGCTGTATTGTTTTTATTTTTCACACTGTCCAAAATATCCGATTCAGTTACTGTTTCCGAGGTCTCAACTTCGAAATCAAATGAAAGATAATCATCAATCAGCACATCATCATTAATCTATTCTTTTTCCCTCAGCTGTATCCACATTTCTTTCATTACCTCTAAGGGAATATTAATAATAAAAACATTTCAAGGAGAAAAAAAAAATAGATACCACGAAAAAGTTCGTTAAATGGAAAATGCACTTCGCTATTTGGAGGTTATTTTACTAAGAAATTAGCAAAATGTTCTTGGTTCCAAAGAAAAGTTCGCAAAATAGAGAAATTCGCAAAATAGAGGTTCGTTAAATAGAGATCCGACTGTATTTCAATTTTTAGGCTTACGACAATAACATAGGTTACTGGAAAGTTTCAAAGATTCAAAAGAAAACAATGACGTCAGCTGTTGATGTCACTGTTTGGAGATGGATAGAGAATTGGAGAGATCAAGATTGAAAACCAATCCACCAAGAACTCTGTAACTTACAGAGTTATTGAATTATTATATTTTTTTCTCAATTATTTGTGAGTAATTGTAGTAGTTAGCTAATTAGTTTTAGTTGTTTACGTTGTTGCACATCATTTTGGACATTTTCAGATTTTTGTCATTCTTTCATATAGACTATTTGGAGTTAATATATATCAAACTTTCTGGTCAAAAAAATTCAACCACCCTTTTTTAACAAAACTATTCTCAATTCAGAAAAATAGTTTAAAAGTTTGAAATCAATTTTCACTAAAATAATTGGCGTGTGATAAATATCTGATCGGCTGTCATTTTTTCGTTAAACTTTGAACTATAAAACCGACTTAGCTTTAGATGAAATTTATTGTAGAATTAAGTGACATTATATATATATTCCCTTCAGTTTAAAAATAAGTGATAGATTTTTCATTCTATTTCAAAGTTGAATTTGTAAATAATTATCAGAATTAAAAATAATTATTTTTTTTGTTTGACTTAAAAGATCAACAAAAGATTAAAACAAGGTAGGAGCAGCAATCCCAGTAGCGATCGTATAATACCCCATAGCTTCTATATAGAGCGAATGTTAGAATCTCGGAAACTTTACAACTTTAAAACCCCTCAGAAAAAATAGAAGCTCTTCATAGATTTAGGAGATCCCATTATAATAAAAATAGACCAATCATTGTAAGATTTATTTTAAGAAGAGAAAAGGAAAATTGGTTTCATATACCTAATTCGTATAATAATTTTAGTTGAAGTCAATATAAAAAATGAAGAAATAAATTTTTATAATACACCAGATTTAAAAAAAAAAAACCCTTATAAATTAAGATCAAATTCTAGAGGAAACGTACAACTTTAGAATCACATAAGTTAGAAACGAATTCTCAACGGTTACGAGCTAGCCTTGGCAAGAACTTTTTAACGAGGTATATATCATATCTCTAGCATATGTCGTTCCTAATATATGAATTTCTTTTGACGGACGGACAGACATGCGAGCGGGGATATAAAGCTTTTCCTTTAATGAGCTACGCTCTGTATAGAAGCCTAAAACTTGAAGTAATTATATTGAAAACTGAAAGCATTTATTATTATCGAATTTTCTGTTAAATAAAATACTGATAACGAGAAAATTTGCAATAAAGTGTCAGGAAAAAAAAGTTCAAAAGGTTTAATATACATTTGAAAAGCTTACATTGTATAGGATTACAGTCGGACCTCGATATAAGGTCACCCCTTGGGACCTCGCGAAAGTGACCTTATAAGCGGGATGACCTTACAACCGATTCATATGCATTTGTTAATAAAGCATTATATAATACAGTATAATTCTTTGTAAAATTTAATAGATACAAAAATATCAGTTTATTATTATTTTTTAAAAATTTTAATTCGGAATAAAGTTGTATATAAATAGTACTAGTATGCTCAAGCAAAGTACTGATGTACAACTGACCTTACTTAAAATAATCCATAATTCAGGACTGTTGCGATTTTGGTTTCATCTTTTGTACAATGTTTACAAAGTTTTGTAGTTTCTGAAAATGTTCTTCAGCTTCCTCAAGGCTCGTAAAAAAATGTCTTACGGCAGTTAATGCTCTGAGCGCTTCTGCTTGTGTCACCGCTTCACTTTTAGTATCACTGTCGTTATTCTCACTTTCTAATGCATTGGAATCTAAAACTTGCGAAACAATTTCGGAAATCGAAGCTTGAGAAATGGTAGCAATTTCATCATCAATTCTCACGTATTCACTTTCCCCTTCTATAGCACAGTCGCGATTTCTGAGATCTTGTATTAACACAGGTAAAGAAATATCGTCTTCATCATCTTTTTTCCTATAATTTGAGGGGATGAAGTGCTTTGTGAAAAAGCTGTCCCCTCCGTCAGTAGGAGAAATGTCGCCGATAAAAGATCGTATCCATGGAAAAATTCTTGGAATTGAATCAGTGTGGCACTGAAATCACAGACAAAAGTGACCTTATATGCGATTACGGTATTTAAGACCTGACCATGTATCCGATAATCCATATCAAAGAATTCCTATTCAATGAGCTGAGACTTTAGAAAAGTGACCCTATATGCGGGTGACCTTATATCGAGGTCCGACTATTCATGTTGCAATGTATGGCATCATGTTACAATGTATATTATAAAAGTGTTATTTATTGCACAAGATTGAAAAAAAAACAACTTAAAACTGAACTCTTTTATTCAATAGATATAATTTAAAAGGTGGAAAGGGTCTCGAGAGCCAGCAAATTGCGATGGAGGTTTAGATGATTTATTAAAATTGACATGGATTGAAAGATATTGTATTATCGCAATTGTGTTAAGATACAGTCAGGAAATGTAACAGATATTGACTATTTTAAATTAAGTTAAGAAGATCAATGTTGAAGCGGAAACTATGAGGATTCATTAAGTAACTAAAGTACAGTTTGAGTTTTTATAAGAATTCGCATATTACTGTTTTGAATATTTTATTCAGCATTCGAAAAAAAAAAATGTATTTTGTATTATAATTTAAGATCCTTATTGTAATTTGCTTATATATTTTAAGAATTCTTGTTTTTTCTTTCTGTCTTTCTTTTTTTATAAAAAGTTTACTAAGGTTGCAGTTAAAATAAAAGGTCAGAAACTATATTAACTGTATAGTATTTTGTGTTATCATTCATTTGATGTTAAACAGGAGTTTTAACAATGTATATTAAATGTTAATTGTGTAGATTCTCTTGAAGATTAAACCAAATCCTTGGTTATTGAAGTAAAACCAAACAGAGAGACGATGACTAAAAAGCTCACTCATATTTGATATTTTGCCAGATCTCCAACGTAGCAATCACGGGCGCCCGCACGTATTGACAGGAGGGAACTTTTTTTCCTCCCTGGAATTTTCAAATTTAATATAATTCATGTAATTTCTTTCTCAGAAGAGTAACAGATTTTTTTAAAAATGGTAAATTTTATTTTTAGTTATCACTTTTTTACAAACAGTTAATTAATTTAATAATAATTGCTTTACTAATAAGTAATTGTCAAAATGTATTGCCCCCCCCCCCCAACCTCACCCTCTGGAAAAATTTCTGAGAACACGCAAGATAGCGATTACAGTTCTCATAAGTTAAAGTAATCTAGTAGTTTACCTCCTGGTTTCTGTTTCTTTTAACTTTCCAGCATAATCAAAGCTTTTTATGGAATAGTATTGTGTATAACTTGGATCTGAAGGAAGAGTAGGCCATGCAAATGAGATATTTAAATAATCGTTTAATGGGGATTTTTCCTATTCCGAGTGATTGACAATTCATCGGCGAAGAAATTCGTGTAACTCTCAAACATCTCCTGACGAAGGCTCAAGAAACCGAGCCGAAATATTCAATCAACTTCACTTGGACTGGGAAAAATCCCTCGTAAGCAATTATTATTTAACTATCCAATTAGCATTGCGTATTTTATTTGGGAGACCAGATAGCTATAGCCTGTAACATATAGAAGACAAATGGGGACCACTACCTACAGAGCAGATTTCGGCTCCCCAGCGGACACAACACGCAGAAGAAGACGAAAGAAACAACCATGCCACGACCGGGATTCGAACCCAGGTACTGGCGCATTGGACGCCACGGCTGGCCGCCGCCGAGACCGCACGACCACGCCAGCACGGCAGACCAGATAGCTGAGTTTTTTATTGCAGAATTTTATTATCTGCAAATCCTAGTAAAGTAGAAATCTCCTTCCCCCAAATATTTCTTGCTCCTCCTTTTCCTTGAAAAAATAAAACAATAAAAATCGTTTGGTTCTGCGTTTGAAAGATGTTTTAGAGAAACTATTTTTTTTTTTTTCCGCAACAAACGGTTTCTTTGATTGAGGTTTGAAAATGAGGTAATTCAGATCGTGACAAGTTCCTCATGTTACTTCAAGAAACCGGATATTTTACATAAAACTAAAAACCTGTATTTAACTGAGTAAAGTACTTTCCTTAATATCAGGCTGCGAATGTCGTCCATTTTTTTTTAACTTTACTAAATATTAACAATGAATTGTTTCAGCAGCTAATATCTCATAATACTTCTATTTCTAAAATACTAAGAGATCGAATAACTTTCAAGTTGAGTTCTTATAGGAAAGATTTAAAAATTCTATATTAATTTAAATTTCAAACATTAAGTATTTATTACGGTCATATTTTATCAATTTTAATTTTTTAGGCCCATGCTACGTTTTCATTTTTTGTAATAGGTCAGTTATTATTCTGTCCTTTTTGTACAGTAAATTAATATGCTTTAGATTGAATTTATTGAATTCATTTAGAAATATAATATTTTGATATTGAAAGTTGATATTTATTTTAAATTGATACTTTATTTTAAATCCCTCCTGCTGATTTCACAAACTAAAAGCTAACTACTATTAATCTGTGACGATATATCTTTTACATAAATATTTTTATCTTTTACTATTTGGTAAAACATTTAGTAAAATTAACAATACATGTAATTGCAGCTTTACAAATAATAATGAAGACATTGAAACTTTAAAAATTACAATAGGGTTTTATATACCTGATATTGAGGAATAACAAAAATTATCAAATCAAAAACATAAAAATTCTGTTGGTCTTGATAATATTACAGTAAAGGATATGAAAAACTATATATATATATTTACATATATATTTGCAACAATAATACATGAACTTTTAAAAAGCATGTATGATTATAGAATATACCGAATACACTGGTACCTTGGTTAACGACGGTAATCCGTTCCAGATTATCGTCGTTAACCAAAACCATCGTTATCCAAGGCGCGATTTCCCAAGCGCGATTTTAAATATCATAAAAATATGGTACATATCATTTATTCATTTATATTTTCTACAAAAATTTATCATTCATAAAATGAATAGTTCATGAATACAGTTTTTAAATGTCAATCTTCACCAGAAGTACACATTGTGTGTAAAGAAAATATAAATGACGTAGGTATGAATATTTTGCGAAATTTAAATGAGATTTTCTCAAAAACTATTGGCCGCCACCAATCGACGAGGCGTCGTAAACCAAAGCCTGCGTCGTTACCCAAGACATTTTTTGCTTACATGAACTCGTCGTTGATCAAGTACGTCGTTAACTAAGGCCGTCGTTAACCAAGGTACCACTATATTTGGAAAACAGCAAAAAATAACTCCTGTATCATATATAAAAAAGGAAAAATCTACGAAATCAAAAATTATAGACCAATTTCTGTTCTTTCTAATTTGTCAAAAATTAGAGACTTATTTAACCAATTCAATATATAACTTTCTATTTAAATATAATGTATTAAAAAAAGAACAATTTGCATATCAAAAAAATTTAAGTACTGCAAACTCTTTCAAGATTTCAAAATACCATTAATATTGCCCTAAACAGAGGACAATATATTTATATAATTTTTATTGATTATGAAAAAGCGTTTGACAGTATAAATCATGAGATATTAGTAGAAAAATGATTTAGTATTGGCATAAATGGAAAAATGATAGAAATATTAAAAAAATTATTTAAAAAAAAAAAAAACCCAGAAAAATGAGAATTAACTTAAATTCAGAAATAGATAAAACATTTAAATTAAAACAGGAATCCCTCAAAGTTCAAATTTGGGACCACTTTTATTTATATACTGTATATAGTACAATAACAACATCGAAAATTTATGCTTACGCTGATGATTTCATCTTAATAAATGTAAATGAAAACTGTAAAACTGCAGAAAAAAAAACATACAAAAAGACTTTAATAAATTAATTGTATGGACATATAATAATAAAATGAAAATAAATGTTCAAAAAACAAAATTAATGATAATAAGAACAAAAAATAAATTTTTACCTACAAATCCATTCATAAAATATCATAATCGTAATTGTTTAATAAACAACAAGATGAATTCTCAAAGATGCAATTGTGAAACTATGGAAATAATTAAAAAAAATAGATATCTAGGTTCATATATCAACCTACTTGGAAAACTCATTATTTATATATGTTAAATAAACTTAATTCCATAATATATATGTTTAAACATTTACAAAATATCTTTTCTATAAGATATAAAATATTAATATATAAACCATTTATTGACTCATTAATAAATTATGGATTATGTTGCCGGATACATCTAAGCAATATAGACCTAATAATAGAAATAGAATATTAAAAAAAATAAACTATATAATAAAAGATTATTCTGCCGTTCCGGCATGGCCGAGCGGTCTAGACGGCGGTCCGCCGAGTGGCCGTTGTGTCGGAACCTGGGCTCGAATCCCGGTGTTGGCATGGCTGTTTCTTTCCTCTTCTGTGTTTCGTCCGTTTTTCCCCTGTTCGATTTAGCGGGTATTCGGAATAGGCGGATTTCATGAATAATATCAATGTATTGACTTGTTAAGGCGTAAATTAAGTGCGGGGACATCTGCTGGTGCCAGCTCTATACAGCGTTGATCGGCAAGTGATGCTATTTTTTGTGTTTAGCAGTGATTAATAATGATTCTACAGAATTGTATAAATGGAGCCGACATGTATTGTAAGTAACCAGCTTTCATTCCAATTTGGTTTCAGGCGTTTTCATCAAGCTTAGGCTCTATGTATGTCTCTATTTAACTTCTTTGTATAACAATAAATGTACGATTTTTCACGAACGTCTTTTTAATTTCTCCTGTATTTAAGTTAAAAAAAAAAAATCGGTATTTTTCCTGAACTCTGTTCGGAATAGGCGAATTTTCGGAATAGGGGGGTTCGGAATAGCGGGACTCTACTGTAATTCAAGAAATAAACTAATACAAATTCTTTATAATGAAAATCCCAAAAATAACTATGGTCATAGAAACCAGAATAGAATATTATTAAAACTCTTTACACAAATAGATGACAGATTAAAATAAAATGAATTTAATAAAATAGGTGTATTAAAAAATGTAATATTACAAAAAAAAAATAGAGAGAAAGAAATAAACTTTTTTAATCGTAAAAAAAAATCCGTAAAATTTTGCATATAAAATGTTAAAAAAAAAACAAAAAACAAACAAACAAAAAACAAAAACAATTTTATAATAAATCAATTTTTAACGTGTCGTGTTTAATTATTTAAAAAGAACCACTATTCAGACACCTATTTACAATTAAAAATTAAAAATTACAAGATCCCAATAAAACAACTATGTTTCGAAACCTCGACTTATCCGGTTTCTTTTTCAAGTTTTAACCCTCCTACCTTAAAAGCGATCCTCCTTTAACAGGGTTCATTGTCACAAATAAAATAGCATAATTATAATCACTAAAAAATTTAGAATTGTTATTAATTTAGTAAGACTAAAAATGATATTACTTGATTATTTAATTAACATAGGATATTGTAATGTTGAAAAAAAATCTTCTTCTGGATTGTAATAGTTTAATTATAACCATTAAAAAAATTTAGAATTGTTATTAATTTAGTAAGACTAAAAATGTTATTAATTGACTATTTAATGAACAAATCATATTAAATTACCAAAATGTTATATTCTATTATATTTTGCAACTGATAATTTCAAATAATTACAAAACTAATCACGAACTGTTAACTATTATATAAAAAAATGATATTTATACTGCTAGAAAGATTATGTACTGTTATATTTACATTAATACTGTTATACTTATTAAACAACAAAATTTGTATATTTATATAACACATTCTTTTAATATGAATACTAGGCCATCTTCCGTGTACAGATTGTTCGTTGAAGAAGAGATTTATTTAGATGGACGTTGGTTGATATAGATGTTAAATGAAGATCATAGCTTATATACGATACTCCTGGCGACGAATTGATTGTGACTATTCTTTCGAGTGAAGATAACCAAATTCTGATGACTTGTGAATCTAGACAAATTTTCCGCTTTGGCGGAGACTTCAGACAAATTTTACCTGTAGTCAAGAATGGCCGAGATTACGACATTATTAACAATTCTTTGAAAAGATCTCATCATTTCTCTCGTTGTCCATTTCGATACTAATTGATTATCGATGATAAAATGATGGTTTATATGAGATAATCCAAGAATAATCGATTCCAATGAAAGGGGTTAAAGCAACATTTTGACTCTTTTCAAGCCATCTCTTTTTCAAGCATAATAAAATTGTAATAAGTACAACAAAACAAAATAGTTGGAAGCTTAAACAAATTTCAAAAACACGTGAATCAATAAGCTTAGTTGTTTTTACAAAAATATATTAATAAGGTACAATTCAATTATTAAAAGTAATAATAAGAAGAAAATAAAATTTAAGATAATCTAACAAAACTCGATTCCAAAGAAAGCAGTTAACGCAACATTTTGAAGTTCAATAGTGCTCATTTTGAATTTGTCGACTTCCTCGTGACAATAAAAAATGAAAAACCGTTTTCCATTGTTGCACTAACATTGGGGCACAACAACAACACAACAATTGCGGAGATATAAGTCAAAAAACAATATGAAAAGAGTTGTAGTCCCTATGGCCTAATGGATAACACATCCGACTTCGGATCAGAAGGTTGTAGGTTTACTTCCCGTCGCGGAAATTTCATTGTAAAAATAATTTCTATTTTCCATTCGCACAGAAAATTGCGCCGGACAGACAGACAGACAGAGAAATAAAAGATTTTATTAATATAGATT
>JAFIDM010009631.1:246818411-246838480 GCA_023159025.1 Thereuonema tuberculata | reverse complement strand
ATTAAGGCTTGCTAATATGAATATATTCTTCTTAAGTTGCATAAAGCATTTTATAGAAACTTTTTTTTTATCGGCAATTTATCACACTTCAGTGGATACATTCTACATCATATATCCTACAGCGTATGAGTAGTTCTGAAACGGTAATCTCCCCCCCCCCCCCATAAGCTTTTTATCAACAATGCCTTATTATCAACGTGATATTGTAATTCTAGTTAAATCCATTAATTATGTTTCTTCGTCTGGATTTACATGTTTGGAAGTTCGTTTCCGCAGAAATTCAAGGCATTACACTGATCCTTAAAATGATTATACATTTTTTTTTTTATTTGCTTTAAAAATAAAAATTTTTAATATTTACAAGAACATATTAAAAAAAATGTCAATATCGTAGTAAACATTGACACATACGCATAAAAAAAAGGCTCCGCTAATGTTTGGTATTTTTCCATTATTAGTTATCATGTTTTTTAATTACTTATCCTGGGGATTTCATCGCTTAACGAGATTATCTTTCAAAAGGTTTTTAAATACGTTTCTTGACATTTTGCGATAAAATTGATAAAATAAACCTTGATGGAAAAAAAACAAATACCTTGGAATTATCAAAAAATCCTTACTGAGACTGAGACAATAGCACAAACACGTTGGTTTCGCATGTAAAGAAACTTTATCTCTTGTTATTGAATTTCAATCGGTTGTTTTTCTGTTTTCATGATGACAGATAAGTTTGCAAGGGTAACAAAAAAAATATATCATCGAAGTCGAAACAAAAAAATATATTTGCCATTAATATTTATTATAAGAAAAGAATTGAGTGATCTGTTTCCAACAGATCGATCCTTCTTCAGCAGATCAGATTTGTTTATTTAGATTTGTTGTTTTATATCCTGAAGTAGTTAAATAATGAAACAGATTTAAATAAAGTAAGAATACTGAATTACATAATTTTCCTTGATTTTCCGAATATTCGAATTAATTATTTTTATAATATTTCTTTAATATCCAGACCAGATATTCCTTGTTTGATCTTTTTATTTTCGCCATTAAATTAAGCAAATTTAATAATTAACATCATTAATATCTAATACCATTACACGTTATTTAATGATTTAATTAAATAAAGTTTAAATTAAATTTAATGAGATTTTATTAACTACATTCAAATTATTAAGATCTCATTAAATTTAATTTAATAATAATAATAATTAAAATTATTTGCTTTGTTAACAACCACTTTTTAATATTTTTAATTTTTTATTAAATCATTAAGTTTTAATAATACCATTGCATTAAGATATAATTGAATACCATTTCAATAATATGTCATTGCATTGCAACAATGTCTGACAGTATAACCCTGTAATTAATGTAGAATTTTTATGATTTCCACGTTATTTCATCTGAGTACTTTGTATTTATATTTTGTATATATAGGCTACAAAGATAGAGCTATACGAACAACCTTAGTACCTAAGAAATCTTTATGTATTAACTTATCTAAATTTATGTTAGTTATTCTTAAGAGGCTGTTTTTATATTGGTTAATCCTCTTGAAGGTTTAGTCAACGTTGTCAGGCATATTTTAAGCTGGAGGGAATCAACATTAACATTTTGTTTTTTTCTTTCTTGTATAATATTGTTTTGCTTCTTGTGATTGTGGATTGTATTGTAATTTCATTTGTAAACAAAGGTATATTACTGATCCCTAGTATATATGTCGTTCAGTAAACATACTAGTGTATGGTCCATGTGATTTCCCAGATAAAAGTTTTTAACATTGAAAGGAATACGACAGGAAAAATAGTATTTAAAAAATAAATGGTAAAAAAATAAAATTCATTCTGTTTACGTTTCATATCCGTAGCCTAGATAATTTCCGTAGTGTATTACAGCTTTAATATACGATTGTAATGCCGCTTAATATGCATCAGTGGAAAAAAGAATTACAGTAGAACCCCTCTCATCCGCCCTCGGCTGGTCCGCCACTCCGGTTGATCCGACCGTGCTCGAGCCGGCCGAACTTGTCCCGACTCGTCGGTGACTGACCACCCGTCCAGCCATTACTTGCATATACAGTGACGGTAGATGGTGAAAACGCTCTTAAGAATCGTAAAACATTGAAAAAGCCTAAACTTGAACTGCTTGACAACGCAGTAAATCCGTATATTTTACTGTAAATCCGTATTTTTCTGTATTTTCTGATAATCCGACCTTTTTTGCGTTCCGACCATATCCCCAGTCCCAAAGGTGACGGATTAGAGGGGGTCTACTGTAGAAGAATAAAAGTTTTAAATTTTAATTTTAAGTCGAATTACAAATGTCCGCTCGGCTGTGTTCACAGTAACTTCAAAACACTACATTCAAGAAATCTGAAATTTACGTGTAGCATCTAATAAGTATTTTTGATTTTGGTAT
The DNA here is from genome assembly GCA_023159025.1 of Thereuonema tuberculata. Classification (NCBI taxonomy): domain Eukaryota; kingdom Metazoa; phylum Arthropoda; class Chilopoda; order Scutigeromorpha; family Scutigeridae; genus Thereuonema; species Thereuonema tuberculata. Next base: position 246,836,062 of record JAFIDM010009631.1, on the reverse strand, counting down.
AATACTTTGTAGGTAAGAAGCTAGGAGCCCCAAATCGTCCGTTTCTTGGTCTGTGATCAAAATAACTAAAAAAAAAAACCATATCTTTCAAACTGAAACTTTTCATAGACGGTGTAGATGGTAATAAGGAAGATATATTTTGATTATGTTAAAAATTGAACCAGTAGGTAAGGAACTGAGGAGCCAATAACTGACAACGAAAGTGATTGAGATAAATCAATTATTATTCTAAAAAAATAGGTAACAAATGAAGGCACAACGCTAAAAGAAGGAATTCTCACCCTAAGCTGTCACCGGGAAGAGACTGGGACGGACCGTTTCGTCCTTTTTAGGACTCGTCAGCCAGCCAAACTCCACCGATGACAGACTCAGAAGGTGCGAGAGGTTACGGATCCCGGGTCTCGCTCCCGAGAGCGGGAACTCCCCCCGAAGAAATCCTAACCAAAAGGACGAAACGGTCTGTCCCAGTCTCTTCCCGGTGACAGCTCAGGGTGCGAATTCCTTCTTTTAGCGTTGTGCCTTCGTTTGTTACCTATTTTTTGAATTATTCAGGCACGTTCAATTTCTTTTCATTTTAATCACATGGCTTTATTGCTTTATGTAATGTCTTCATTAAATTCCTTTTGTGCCTAGTGGATTGCAGGACAAGAAACTTTTGTATTTTGTATTTTTGTTTATTTTTGATTAGGATTTCTTCGGGGGAGGTCCTGCTCTCGGGAGCGAGACCAGGGATCCGTAACCTCTCGTACCTTTTGAGTCTGTCATCGGTGGAGTTTGGCTGGCTGATGAGTCCTAAAAAGGACGAAACCAGCATCTTCCAGGTGACAGCTCAGGATGCGAATTCCTTTCTCTTTTAGCGTTGTGCCTTCGTTTGTTACCTATTTTATGAATTATTATTACTATTTTTAACAATGTTTTATACACTCCCACCATGCAGATATTTTTTTTGGTTAAGTTATAAGTAGTAATACAATTAACTTCAGAATTATTAACAATTATTTATGAAGCGGTAAATTGCTTTTTTTTTTAATAAGTAACATTATTTTAAACTTTACGACTTTTAAGATTTTAATGAAACACAATTCTTAAAAAAGTAATGAATAAATTATTTTATCTGAAGGAATTACGATTACAGAGGAAAATACAGATAAAGGTTAAAGGAAAGCATTAAGATATCACTGGAAAAACTCTATCTAGAATTGTAGATCACTTATTTTTCTTCTCTGAAATGATAAGCCAACAACATCACTAAAACAACGCTATCCAATATTATAAGAACAATGCGTAGAAAACAATGTTGTCTGCTTATTGACCTGTCCTGAATAGTGTGTCTACCGAGACACCTAAGTCCACAATAAGTGAGTCACTCTTCTTTTTTTTTAATTCAGCATAGAAAAGCTTATTTTCATTAGATTTTGAAAACAATTGCATCATTCTTAATTAAGAAACATAAGCTCAAACAGAAGAAACATAAGAAACATAAGCTGCATAATAAATAAATCTGCGCAATTAATAAGAAATTGTGCAATTATAACGCCTATTATAATAGACCGGAGGGACAGGGTTCACGACCTTGATCAAAGATCAAACTCTTTTTTATTTTAGGAATATCTAAAATATATTAGTGACCTATAATTCCTAGAAGAAATTAAAATAATCGCCTTTTCAGTATAAACAATACGACTGAATAGTTGATTCTTTTAATTCCTTTTTTTAAATATCCAATCTAGAATAAGATAACTATTAAATTTTTTACAATAACGTTTGATAAGCATCATTTTGCCGAAACCAAAAAGCTATTTAACTTTTTTTTAAAGCAACTATTAAAATGTTTAGAAGAAAAATACTTTAGGCAGCTTAAAATGCCAAAACCTAATAGCTAAGTAAAATATTATTTCAAAATTATAATTAAATAAACATAAAATAAAGATATAACAAATTGTACGTGCCTAATAATTGAACAAAATGCTAACTAAGGAAGGCACAAAGGAACCAAAAAGATTTCGCACCTTGAGCTGTCACCGGGGAGTATCTGAGACGGCCGTTTCGTCCTCTTTAGGACTCATCGGCCAGACAAACTCCACCGATGACAAACTCAGAAGGTGCGAACATACACAAATCCCACTCTCGCTCCCAGAAGCGGGACCTCACAAAAGCAAAACACAATCAGAAATACACAGTAAAAGAAAAACTGTCAAATCCTTGGCCTGCGTTCCGCTAGGCTCAGAAGGGTGAATATTTATCATTTGTAGAATTTGGTTTTGTTGTAGAAAGTTGCATGCGAGAACGATTCAATTATCGAAATGATTTTGTAAAATTTAACCTTTAACCGTAAGTTTTAATACAATCTTTTAAAAGATATTTTTAAACTGACTAGCGCAACATCTGTCAAATTTATAGTTTATTTTGGTTTATTTTGAAACATTCGTTTTTCTTTATCATATTTTTTTAAAGAGATTTGACCTCGTTTAATTGGTAAAATAAACCCTACTTTTCAACTAAAAATAGACAAACGCGATAGTAATCGTTTTCTAAACGGATTTTGATTCACAGGGGACTCATGAATATAAACAAATCGCTTCATTTACGTCGTGTGTTCATTGAGATTCTGACCTGACAAAATATGACATTTAGTTGACCCGTGTTATTTACCGACAACTCCTTTTGGGTCATTCTTCTGAATAAATTTCAATTGCTATTCACAGCTGGATTTTGAAATGATTTCGCGTGTTGATGCCATGAATAAATGGGAAATACAGTCAATAACAGCATCATATAGTTTGTGACGCATTTGTCCCTGTCTTTTCCTCCGTAGGTGAATTTCCTCCCAGGAGGATAAAACTCCGCGTTAGAATCCATTATCATAAATGCTCGCCCGCTTCGTGTGAAGTTGATTCACTGTCCCATTCGTTTGCGTCACTAAAACTTCTGTATGTCCAACAAATGCTCCCGATTCTTGTTAAGCGGTAGTTTTCCCTTCTCGAATTACCTTTGAAATGAATCTAATGTTAGGTTCACTTTTCATTGAAATTTACCTGCTTTAGGATTTCGTTGTATTCAGAACATCTCTAAATACAAGTAAAAAAAAATAATTAATACTTAAATAGAATAATAATATTCTGAACTAGTTTTAAAACGAAACATTTGATAGTAATCAGTGAACCTAATTCCATTTCTGTTACATATTATTTTAGAAACTGTTTTCATTTTGAGTGAGATCAGTAAAATTATTGATTTTAATTTCTGACGATGAAGAAGTCCGTTGTATTACGTTATATTTTGCAGCAGAAGCGATCTATTAAGAATTTGCTGAAATGTGCATGACTAAAGTTTCTATTAAATCAGCGGTCCCCAAACTTTTTTGATTTGTAATTCCTTTCAAGATTATACCAAGAACCCTAGCTCTAAAAATAGTTGGCAGTTAAATATAGTTTGTATGAATTTAATGGAGACATACTTCTTTATGTACACCATGTATAAATGAAAATAAAGCAAATAAATAAATAAATAAATAAATATACGTTTTTTAAATGTTTTCTTGAACTTCTTACATTTCAATCCTACTAGTGGAAACAATCTCTATCAGTAGATTCAGAAGATTAATTGATAACAATCTGATATATAAATGTTTTCACGTACATTATAATACAATCTACATATCTACCTAATACTATAGTATTTGAATACTTGTGTACTTAATACATATATATTTTTACACTTCACTTTATATAAGCATATAAACATATTGTTGCATATTCAAATACTTTAAGAGACAATAAAACAAAACAAGCTTTTGCATAAATACTGTTGAGACCAGAATAATATAATAATTATGTTTAGAACAAAACTGAATTTCTTCCTGTCTTGATTATGAAATTGCAAGAAATATTAAGATAAAAGGAGAAAAAAAATATTTTCTAATATATTTCTATTTGCTAAGATTTCCTGGGTAAGTTTTACGATGAGTATTATAATGTTAACGAAATTTCTGAGAATTTGGTAAGAATAAATATTTCCTGAGCTAATATTAATGTTTCAAGGTTATATAATATGGTTGCTTCAATTATTTTATCTTATTTTCTAAAGTGTAATCAAAGATTTTTCCTTTTAAAATGTTTATATTGACTAAAGTAAATAAATAAATAAAATACAAACCTACTACAGAAAATTTAAGCAGTTAAAGCTTGCATTAAATTGACGCCGTCGCACAAGTTAAAACCGCTTCTAAGAAATACCTTCAAAAGAAGTTATCCTCTAAAATTAATTATTTAATTAGTATTATAATAATACAAAACAGATTTTACGTCGGCTCTGAATATTTTCTATTATCCTTTTAATTTGTCAAATAGATTTACATCACTTAAAATTATTTTAAGGTTTCCTGATTAAAACAACTTAAATATTGTTGGTTCCAAGGCGTGATTTGCGAATGAACAGATATGAGGTGATAGATAATACCTCGGATTCATTACCGATATCGTAATCATCTAGCTGAAGATGCACAACTGATTAGATACCATAAAGTAATCGATTACATTCCGTTTATGTATATATATCCTCATCATTTTCACCATTTTTAATCCACTGCAAAATGAACTTGTTTCCAGTCCTTTGGTCGAAAGCTTTTCTCTTCCATTGAATCCAACAAAACCTTTAATTTCATCCACCCATTTATCTTGTGGATGCTTTCTTCGCCTCCTTTCATTCCTCGAAATCCAGTTTAGAATTTCTATTGATCATCTATTATCACTACGTCTTGCTACATGGCCAGTGCTATTCCATTTGAGCTACTTTGTAGTGATAATAATATCAGACACTCTGGTTTGCACTTATTTTACACTATTCTTTCCATGAGTCTTTGAGTTGTCTGCAGTCTCTGAATTGCTTTCCTGGTCAACCTCCATGTCTCTGCTCCATATTTTAGAACTGACAATGTACATTGGTTAAAAACTTTTCTCTTTAAACATAGAGGCATTGCTCCTTTCATTATTACTGCATTTCGGCCAAAGGCATTCCATGCAAGTTTGATTCTAAGATTAATTTCTGTCATTATGCTTCCATCATACTAATTTGTTGTCCGAGATACACATAACTGCTAACCTCCTGTAATTCAGAATCACCAACTTTAATTGGTTGCCTATAGAGCCGGACAGAAATTTGGAATTTGTAAAACTCTAATACAAAGACCATATTTCTGTTTCTTCAAGGATAATGCCAATTAATCGTTGCTTCATCACCTGATGTTAATTTTAAAATCGCATTTGATTAAATGAAATCTTTGTAACGCGAAACTCATATAAAGTATACATTACAAGGAAACTTTGTTATACGAAACTCGTATAAAGTTACATTACATCTTAATTGTCATTCGAAATTATATACTCAATTTCCTTTGTAACGCGAAGATTTCTGCACCACAGTACTTCAGTTACAGTACTTCTAATCAGTTATAATACAGTAGTTGTGTTCAGATCTGCTCAACATCTTTTCATCTACGTACTGAAAGCTATGTATTGATTTTTAAAAAGTCATTTATATTTAAACAAAAAACAAAAACAAATAAGTAAAGTATTGAAATGCAGAAGTATTAAATCATGTAACTTTGCAATTTCTCAATTTTTTGTAACGTTTTTACCCTAACTAATTGGTAGGCGTAATTTTAAATGTGTGACCCTTATTTTTAATTTCTCGTTGTTTAATACAATACAGTATGATAAACGACTTTAATATGTAAATTTTTTAAGATATTTTAATCAATTCGTGTTGATGGTGTAACTTAAGTGTATTCAGAACAACAGTGCGTGACAATACGTAGAAGTATTGCACAAACAGAAACGTAATGAAAATTCAATAATTTCCTGTTATTTGTTTTGATGGACTTGATATGACAATGATAAACGTCAGACAACGCGAACACAAGCGATAATTTTACAGCTGTCTTGTTAAATAAGTTTTTTTTTAGTAATTTTAGATTACAAAATTTTAATAAAAAGAAAATAATTTTAGATTAGAATATTTATTACCTAATTATGTAAAATTATTATTGCTCGTAAAAGGCTTTTTTGTTTCCTTAAAATTTGCTAATTAATTTTTTTTTTTGGATTTTCGTTTTCAATTTTAGTTTTCATTTTTATTTTCTAAATCTAATGTTATTTGCTCCGTAAGTAAATCCCTAGATTTTGGATGTTACCAATTTATCATGATTAATTTCAACCATTAATGACAGTTATTTGTTAGAATGGAAATAATAAAGAGGAAAAATTTGTTTTAATCATAGTTAGCCTCTAACAATGTATTGAATAAACTTAAAAGAGTGGAAAAATTTATCTTACGAAACCCGCATGGCCTTAACTACCATAGATTGGGTATAGATTTGGGCTTATATTTGTAATTTTGCTTTGATCTGCATCGGGGTGGTGGGAGAAATTAAAAGATAATTAAAAAAAAAAAAAAGTTGGAATAGGCGTGATTAAGGTAACACAACAGCTGTTAGTCCTGAAAAGACCAAAATTTAATAGAAGATTTAGGTTCTTATAAGGAAGGCCTCTATAGATTTTTGTACATATTAGACTATTTAATTAGAAGCTAAATTGGCCTAATATTACAGTGGATAAACAATTCAGAAACCATGTTACTTGAAATTTGGCTTTGCTTCCCTGTAAAGCTGTTAATATTTTTCTCATTTGCTGATCTTTGAATCCAAAGTAAAAAGTTTAAATTTTCCTCTACTATTCTGAATTTCAGTATCCTGCAGTTTTCTCAATTTCTGGTCTCCTGCAGTTTTCTCAGTATTCTATATTTTTTAGTTTTCGGTATTCTTCAGTTTTCCTCAATTTTTGATATCCTCCGATTGACTATATATTTATATTTTTGGAATTTTTTGTGAGCTTTTATTTTATGGGTTTTCAAAAATTAGGATTCCAACTAAATCTTGTTTAATTACATCATTCAAGGAATCAAAATTAAGAGAAAGGTATTAATAAAGATTGATATCAGAGGAAATATCGATTACAATTTTTTTCAATAAAATTAGATGTTGATCTTGAAAGCCTATACGAAGTCTTTTCATAAAGAAAATGTATTGTCAATCATTTTCTTTTAATATTTCGTGAGAATCTTGATTGAAACAGATTCGTTTGGCCTCATTCAATAAACATCGGTGAAATCGATACCCACAACTTAATTTCCCTGGAGCACGTTGCGCTACGCGAGGCTCTTCTTCGAGAACGGGGACCTCTATGGCGTGTCACGTGAATGAAGCCACTAGCTCTTAACTGTCCACGTGCAAGCGTGCGTAGATCGAAAGGTAGAGTTTTAGGGTTTCTATTGTTATTGCGAAACCCCAGTGGGCGTCTAGTGGATCCTTTACCTGAAGGAGAGACTACAGACCACGTCATAGAATGGGACCGCTATTTTGATCACATCTTCTAGTCACTTGCACGTTTGATCACATTTAACAAACCTCCCCCTAATAGGTTTAATATTGAATTTTAATGTTATCTGCAATGAAAGCATGGATCTTTTTTCTTTTTTAGTAGTCTGTGAATTGTGTATGCTTTTAGAAATATAACGTAGATATCTGTCTAGTTGTGTACGTATGTATTTTTAGCTTAAATTGTAAGAAAAATAGTAAGAAGAATTTCGAATAACTTAAAACCTACTTTCCTTAAATTTCTTCAAATTTCTTCTTTTCTTTTTTAAAGGAGTGAAAATGACAAAAATGAAAATTCCACATTTATAGTGGGACCCCGTGTCTGCTGATTCAGTATCGCGGTTTCAATTATCCGCGGTTTACCGAGGCCTAAAAAAAATTGCAAAATTAAAGAAATGAACGGTTCATAAGTTTCAAAACGCGCGCTAAGCTAGAACGGGCCGCAATGTGGTGAAATCCAACAGTCCAAAAGCGCACAGAAGTACTTGACTCATCTTCCTTTGTCCCCGTATCCACCTTTCCCCGCAGAACTTGCCTCCATTCTACTTCTAGCGTTCGCATTTATACTCTATCCAAAGAACCGTGAGCCCTGGACGACCCCGGGCACCCAAACGCCCACAAACAATCACAGACGGGGCGGGTCTACCTGCCCCAATGGTTCTTCCCTGTTAGATCTTTTTCTATAAAACTACGTTTTTAAAATTTTTACCTTTACTAAATTTTTATTGCAATTATTAAATTCTATTTTATATTTATATATTTATATTTTATATTTTATATTTTAACCATTAAAATGCTTAGAAGTATCACAATTGCACCGTGTTTGGACTCTTTTTGCAAGGAATGATATGTAGAATTTAATAATTGTAATAAAAATTAAGTAAAGGTAACAGTTTAAAAAAACGTTGTTTTATAGAAAAAGGTGCAATAGAGACTCAGGAAAGAACCATTGCCGACAGGTAGGACGGGCACGCATGTGATTGTTTGTGGACGTGGTGGTGCGAGGGTCACGGTTCTGTGGACAGAGTATAGTTGCCGCATTATCGTAGTGTTTGTATTCAGAAAGCCCTTATTCACCGGCCCCAAAGCCCAAGAGTAGTGAAGAGGACATCTCCGTGGTCTTTACAGACTTCCTCTTGGCACTTTGCTTTCCTCCTATTGTCGTGTGTCGTTTGTCGTTTCATTGTTCTTAATTACTTTACGTCACTGAGGACCGTCTCTGGTCTGTTCTCCAAAGCCCACAGACATTCGACCTTGTCTGCCCACCCCCAATGCCATAAACTAATTAAATAAACAATTTAGAGAGTGCCAGAGGATAGTCTGTAAAGACTCTACAGGTCGTCTGAATGAGGCAGAGAAGCCGTGATATCTTTTCCATAAGTGAGAAAGTGAAAATTCTGGATATGATTGAAATAGAAAAAAAATACACTTTATTAATAAGTATTAGCCGGCTTTCGTCGCTTCGCTCTGGAAGCCTTGTATATGTAATAAAAAAAAAAACGCTTTATTTATTTAATAAATTGATATCCAGATCGGATATACGACTTTCCAGTGCTTTGTGGCCTTCTCCACACTCCTATCACTTGAAACTTTCCCCAGTTGGTAAAAGAACATGTGATCATTACAACGTATTAATTAACCATATCGTGTATTTATTACCCTATACATCGCCTAATAGAATTATTAGGTAAACTGAGTTAATCGTGGTCCGCGTCTGCAAAGAATCTCCTTAACGCAGTCATTGTCAACCAACCCACAGCGCGATTTAAGACTGCGATAGCGCCATTTATCGACAGTTTTGGCAAGTTTTTCATTCAGATCTGTGGTTTTGTATACATACAATCGTATCCCATGGGAACTACTTGACCAACCGGGATGAAAAGTAACCTATATCCTTTCCCGTGTCATAGACTACCTGCATGCAAAATTTCATTCCGATCGGTTGCGTCGTTGAGGCATGATTGAATCACAAACAAACTTACAGATTTCATTTCTATAATATTAGTTAGGATTAGGATTAGTAATGTCTTACTGTGCGTAATTTATCACTGTTTAACTATTTATGTTTGTTACATCAATATCACGTTTCAGGCCCGTAGCCAGAATTTTCTTTCGGGGAGGGCTTATTCTTCGAAAAAGTGCCTTGTCGTGGTCGATCGTAGTAAGGATAACACTACTCCCTTGGCTTCCTTTGGATGTCGTACGAGGCGACTAAGGAACTAGTTCCTTTGATTTCAACTCTGAGAGAGATTTTTCTTTGTATAGATTTCGAAGGGGCTTCAGTCCCTCAAGTCCCCTCCCTGGCTATGTGCCTGTCACATTATATATAGCGATCGGTATTATCCGCGTTCACGTAACCGCGGTAGGTCTTGGAACCTATCCTCCGCGGATCTATGTGTTTTCAAATTCTAACATATTTGCTGAACACAAACAATATAACTTTTTTTTTTTTTTTTTTTTTTACAAAAAATAAATTAAATTACGTTATTTACTTAAATTGTCCAAATTGGATTAGTTTTAAACGTATCAAACCATGCGCAATGGATTAGCTAAAGGATTTAATAATAGTCTAATTAATATTACATCATTGCTGAGTTTCTGAAAACAGACTTCCAGGATTTTTCCTGTGATTGAGGAAATCCTTGAAAAACAGTCTATGCTTTGAGTACACAACGGAAATTCAAATTTCTTTTCTACATTTTTTGTTTGGAAGACAAATCAATATTTGTAAAACTGTAGAAGATCATAGAAAATCCTGTATATTTAGGAACCTTAAATAATTTCTCTCTTAAACGAATTATTCAATATTCACTATTTCTTTAACTCTGAACTATGCAGAAGTGAAGCCAATTCTGAGTTGTCCAGAAAGAGTAGTTTTTGTTTTCCCTCAGTAATTACAATGTAATGTTTACTGACTATTATTAGATATAATGTGTAATATATTAACTGGCTATCAGATGATAAAGATTTGTTCTGTCGTTTATTCTATCTGCCCTAAATTGCACAATGGAAAAAAAAATGTAATTACATTCAAAAGCTGGAAGTTTGTGATGAATTCAAAGTATCCCTGTTTTTATTACACCCTGCCGATAGACATTCAAAAATTGACTCGCCAACTATTTCTTGTTTAAAACTATTAAGTTGAGTAAGCTTATGCAATTAACTTTATACTTATAAGAACAGTAAAGATTAAAATGTGACGACTCACTGTTGGTTAAACTTTACATAACTTATTCTAAATTTTTAGAATATACACAGAAGCTCGGTTATAACGCGATCTTTCGGATCCAAGATCTCGATGATCGCGATATAACCGCGATGTAACCGAACTTTTATTACTTCGCGACGTCAAATGTCGTATATCGCACCCTATTATCGCCCACACGATTCCAAATAGATTTAAAATGGTCATTTCGCGATTACTTACATCATTCAGATCTATGTGAGAGAATTTTATATTTATAAATACATAAATCATTACCTTTCCAACACTTTGATGGGTTATATTAGCCAAAATCAATTTGGCGCCGCCATCTTGGCATCTTATACAAACGACGAGTCACGTGGATCAAAACTAGGTATTCATACGCCTATTAGATTACATGGGCCTCTTTACTGGTTGTCATTGGCAGAAAAATAGATCTCGATATTCATTTTGATTAAACGAAAAAGTCCGCGATTCTGTTATTTTTTTAAAAATATATTGTGTTTGACGCATTTTCGTGACATTAGGGTGGGTATAGTCTCAATTACTGTAAATAATAAGGAAACAAGCATATTAATTTACACCTTTGATTTGATTTTAGACGAAAAAACGGTAAATTTTGCAATTTTACAATTATACACCTTTTCCAAAATAGAAGGGGTCCAAGACCAAATCGCTTTATAGCCGAATTCGCGATATAAACAACCGCGTTATAACCGAGCTTCAGTGTACTTTTTCTTTGTTTTATGTTAAAATACTATGAACTTTTATTTATTATGATCTGACTAAGTTCGAGAGAGATTGATAAATTCGGATTTTTGTTTGTGTGTGTGTATGTTGGTGTGGGTGCAGTGTCACTATGTTTCTTGGCCCCCAAGACGAATGATAAAAATTGCCATCGTATGACTTCCAACCTAAAAAAAAAAAAAAAAAAAAGCATCGGCTGGTATGAACCCTCGCCCTCCCGCCCTATCCAAATGCTGTCTGCGTATCTAGGTTACTGTGAGTAAGTTGCAGATCGATGGATTGTCTAATGTGGGCAACGAACAAAGCTGATCAATTTTCCGTAGTAAGATAATTACATATTGAACATCAATTTGAATGTGCCTAATGCGTTTTAATTCACTTCATCATTAGGGTCTTTTTTTTTTTTATTTTTTAAACAAAGAATTTTTTTTTTATGTTTACTCTGGTGTGATATGTTACTCCCGAGTGATATATTGAACCAAGGAGTAAGTGTCAAGTCTTGTTGACACTTTTCTAACCTTGAATTCGTGTTTTGAAAAAAGTAATTTCGAATGATAAGAAAAAATAAATTCAGTTTCCAGCAACGGCGAATGAAATCAGTGAAGATATCAACTGAGTTACGGATATTTATTTGATAAGATTAAATTGATTATTACTTGTTTTAATACATTTAAAGACAGTTTGAAGTTAGATCCTAAGTTAAAATAATTCAGATGGCATGAGAAACGTTCAAAGGGAATTCCAGTCTTTCTCCGTTGTGAGTCCAGAGAGCGAGGGAAAAACTTCGTGTATAGACTATGTATGTGTTCATCTCCCCATCCCCACTCCTTTTTCCCAATAACTTTTGAACCAATGGATGGCTTGTCCTAAAACATGGCATGCATTTTTACGGATATATCTGTGTATTTTAAAAATTTCTTCGCGCTACACCCACCCGAGAAATTTGCGCATAAAGCGAAACAGTGTGGATTCCTTTCGATTTTCAACAATGCAAAGTAATCAATTTTATTTGTATGTATTTTAATTTGATTAAAATTAGCAAATCTTCAATCTAATTAACTTTAATCAGTTTTAAGAAGTTGAAATTTGATGATGTATTATATTCAATGAGTAGGTATCACAAGCAAGTACGGTTTCATTTGTATAGTCTTCACTACTTTAAAAGAAGAAAAAGAAATATAAAATATGTAATATTTTGCTTAAATTCACTAATATAAATTCCAAAAACAGCTAAGTAATTTCGAAAATAAATTATGAATTATAAATTGTCATTTTTTTGAATATTATTATTTTTATTTTTGAAAATTATATTTTTACATCATTTACATTTACGATGGTTAAAACTGTGAGCATGCATCTTTAATTTTATTTTTATTTCCAAAAGTTACAATAATTCAGCTTTTTTTAATTTTAATTCTACATACTAAGCCTTTTTTTTTTTGTTTTTGCTATATTTAAAAAAAAGATTTCGAAATTTACTTTTTCCTCTATTTTGATTAAATAGTAAAGCAATAATTATAGGTTTGTTAGAATTTTTTTATTTATAGATCCGAGAACTTGTTTGTTTTGGCAGAGGAAGTTCCACTTTTCCTCTTTTACGATTCTAATAAAATGCAATTTCGAAATATTCCTGTTTATTTATAAATAAATTTTGAAGAAGTTGCCTTTGCTCGCAAACAAAGTGATGGGAAATGGGCTTTAACAGAGGAGACGTTGGCCAAGCAACCAGACGGGGCTCATAATAACGGATTTAAGCCTAACTGCTTGCCACCGGTTCTGTCTAGTTAGATCCAAGGAATTCTCAGGAACAACAACAGCATGTGTAGCCGCCTTTGGTTTCTTTGTAAACCTTATTTGAACTGATCATTAATTATAACACATTGAAATCTGTTTTTGTAAGAGAAGTAAATAAGGTATTTACACCTATCTTGATGGTTTTAAGTATTCTTTTATTTTAATTTCAGTTATTTTGAAAATGATGACTAAGATTTGTTTATATCATATTAATCAAACTGTAAACAAATTAGAAGCAATATGAAAGAGAATAAATAATTTTTAACTGTTAAATAATTTTCATTTTTAAAATACAATTTGAGTTTTGGTAAGGTGGATGTAAGTGTGGCAGGGCATGGTCGTGGAAGGAATAAAGAACACCGTAAATTACTAACTGACAACAAATGCAGTTGGGAGGTTTTACAATGAGAGCATGATTAAGGAAAAAAAAACAAAAAAACCAAATTGTAAATGTTTTGAGATTGAAGTAAAAAATAAAGGCGCGTTTTTGCATTTTGTTTCTTATTGTTATCTACAGCATATTATTGTAACAATATGTTGAAAAATATGTTAAGTAACAGTAAAAATTACGATAATTCTGTCAACAAGGACGGTACAATAAGCAACAGTTTGATACTTGATATCGATGTCTTACATTTTGTAGCAAATACTGAGGAAATATACTCAATTTTTTCAATCTCAAAAACGACAGCATAAGAGAAATTGACAAAAGAGCAATCGAACAACATTACACGCTATCTGCATTCCACAGTGACTGTGCTGGGATTGAACACGTATTGTCATTCTGGCCCTCTTATCCAAGGTTAAAGAATAAAAATTCAAATATTAAAACATTGTACGCATTGAAATGATTGGTTAAATAATTCTAAGCATTTTGCTGTTATCACAAAATAATCTAAAACACAATTAATTGGAATCCTTATTGCTTCTTTGGAATCCTTTGAAAAATAACAATGAATTGTATGTAAATTTACTAAAATCCATTAATTGAAGTTCTTTTTTCTTTGCTTTCTAGAATAGATAAGAGAGAAGGTTGCTTAATGACAACTGACCCATCCTTTCAAAGACGTTAATGTAAAATGGTCTAAATCAAAAGATTATCTCTGGCTGCACCAAAGACAAATATACGGAGGATTTATTGCGATGAAACATTGAAGTTCCTTGGTTTATTTTGGCATTGGGAATCAGGGGAAGAGTAGATTACAATAACGCTAAAGAGTAATTCTTTTTTTTAAAAATATCTCTTGGGTTAACCATGAATTTTAACTGATAGTTTGAAACGTACATTGACCAATAAAGCAGTTTAATGTGATTTTAAGTGATCGATCTATAAAGTAAACAGTAAGAAAATCCCACTACATTAAATCTTTTTTTTTTTTTTTTTAATTGTCTACCTATACAGGCGAGGCTTTATTTATTTATTTATTTGTTTGTTTTTATTATTTAGTTTTCCTAAGAAAACTGAAGCTTTTAAAATCACTGTGTTTAAAATTTTAAACTCGCCCTAATAACCTTTGAACTTTTCAATGGATCTTCTTGATTTACAAACAAGAGACGATCTAACTTTTGCATATTTTTCCTAAATTCCCTGTGGAGAAATTTCCTGGAATTGTACTTAGGAAATCAGTGGAAGCAAAACAATGAATTTTGTATTATTGAGAAATAATAAATTTTTCCTTACTCAGGAGATGTGATCTTGTTTGTATTAATATAAAAATGACAGCAAGGCTTATAAAATCAGTAAAATGTCTCATCTTATTAAAGCTCAAAAATCGAATGGATCTTGTTGAAATCTGGTATGCATATTTATGGATAAGAGTCGATATAACTTCTCTTTTTGAAAATTTTTCCGTGTAGATCCTATCGATAAATTTGCATGTGAAGATAACAAAGGCTCCTACAGAAAAGGGAGACAATGAATTTATCGATATCTAACAATGGATATCAATCCATTTAATTAATGAATATGATTGATATGATTACATTTAATTGGATTTAGAAAACTTAACACTTGCGAATTTAATTTTCAGCAAATCGAAAATTTGAAGATATTGTTTGTTTTCGGTAGATATTATTTTACAAATATTTTTGTGTTTTGTTCTTTGTATTATATGACTTTAGTAAACAAAGAAAAGTGAAAACGCAGTGTTTTATGAAATTAGGCTTGAAGTTCTTTGAGGAACTTCTATATACAGTATAAAGAAAATTTGTAATGTAAATTCCTTAAATCTGCCTTAGGAGTCAAATTCGTAAGTGGATATTAGCACAGTTTTATCATTTTACTTATTTTTATATTTCTAGGCGACATCTTAAATAAAATTTAACATTTTGTTGAAGAAAGTGTTCTGACTTGTAATTCTAATCCCACTCATCTTTCTTTATTAAATTAACTATTTTATTCTAAAGATATATTTCCTTGAAAACCGTAAGGTAACAAAACCGAATAAGGAGGAAAAAGGAAATTAAAAGTAGTAAGCAAATGGGGGAGGATATAGAGTTTAATTTCC
Source organism: Thereuonema tuberculata (assembly GCA_023159025.1). Classification (NCBI taxonomy): domain Eukaryota; kingdom Metazoa; phylum Arthropoda; class Chilopoda; order Scutigeromorpha; family Scutigeridae; genus Thereuonema; species Thereuonema tuberculata. The sequence continues at coordinate 246,820,377 of JAFIDM010009631.1, read as the reverse complement.
TTTTCTCAATAAATTTCCAAATGCAATTTTGAGAGGAAAATGAATCACAAAAGAAAAACAACCACAGGAAAACCTCAAACTATTTTCAGGAAATAGACATTACCTGTCCCTAAAGCAGATGTGGGAATAATTGCAATTTTCAGTATTGCCCCCTGTCAAAATTAAACCAGTTTCATGAATTTAGAAATACACAAAACGAATAAGGCAGGTAAACGTAATCGCTAATCTCCACATTGTTGAAAAGCTCTAACATTCAATTGTCTGTAGGTTTCCCGCCACTTTCCACAATAATCTGGCTGTTTATTTTACTACCCATTTTTCCAGGTGTTTCTTTCTTCTTTTTTTTTTTTCAATAAATACCTATTTGTTATAATTGGAGCTCGGATTTGTCTACTGTTAGGTCGCAAACGCATACATACATCTATTTTTTTTTTTTTAGATACTTAAATAGGGCCTACGCTTACAACTCAAAAGATTAAACAAGGTCACTTAAAAAAATGACAATTCAATCAAGATACTGGCCAACATATTCCAACCAAAACAAAATAAAAATAATAAAAACAAAAATAACAGAAAAAGGTTATTGTTAATATTCTTTAGGATCTCCTTAATGCTTTATTCAAAAAAAAAATCTCTAAATATTAGGAAAATATACTCTTATTTACACAAATATTCTTTAAAAATCTGCGATAAGCAATTTAATAAAATATATTTCATTAAATTCAGAATAAAAATGATATTATTTGAATAAGAATAGATTCAAATAATATGATTAAGTAATAAAATATTTTATTAAATATAGTATATTATTTTAATAAAAAATATGATTAAATAATAAAATATTTTTATCTACTTAAAAATGGAAGCAAAGATCAGGGAAAAAAAAAAATCATTGACACGTCATACAACTCCAACCTACAGGCTATATAATTTTATTTCTGCGATACACCGCTACCAGGGCCGTCGCGTGGTTTGTTGGCGCCCGGGGCAAGATTTTGTCAGGCGCCCTACACTTGATATTTGCGCCCCCCACCACCATCCCAAAAATGTACAACCAAAAAAAAAAAACCGGAATTTCCAATTTTTTTTTTATTTTTGCTGTGCCGCGGCGCCCCCCCTTGGCCGCAGCGCCCAGGGCGATCGCCCCGCCCACGCGACGGCCCTGACCGCTACCATATGGATGAGCGGTGAATGACGGACTTCTGCCCTAATTTTATTCTATCTTTCCTGAATAAGCAGTTAAATGGATACTTATGTCAAAATTAATAAAGTCATACTGAAAATTTTATCTGAACAAAGAAAAAAAAGTTTAATTAAATTTTAATAAATAATAATAAAGAATAAATAATAATAAAGTATTTAATGCAACGAAAAATAAATAAAATTTCCGGATCAATATAATTTCATGAATTATAAATTTACAGAATAAAAATACAGATGGTTTACTTGACTGTTGTCATCAAGGAAGTTAAATTCTGTTTTCAGAATTGGTCTGCCTCTTAATCATTTCCTGCTGATATTTTTATCCCATAGTTAGTTGCTGTTTGAATATTCAGAGGGTGTTTAATTACATTCTAACTTCCGCTTTGAAGCAGAAAGTAAAGAAATAATTAATAGAGTTAGTTAAGAGAAAAACGCAACGCTTGCTTCAACATAAAAAAAAAAAAAAAAATTACAGTTAAATAATTAAGTTTATGTAAAAAGTTTATAAAGAATAACCAAACATCAACTACTTCATAGAAATGTAATTTATTTTATTTTTATTTATTTCCTTTTTATAAGCTTATTCAAAGTAGACCAGGAGAAAAGAAAAAAAAATCTTTTTCAAAATTTCAACCCAGAGTTTAAGGACATTATTCATTTTGTTGTTTAAAATAAAAACGTATAATAAAAGTTATTAATAGAACAGTTTTGGAAAAAATATTTCTTCAATTTTTATTTTCGTTGAATTGCCATTTCGCTGGTC
>JAFIDM010009631.1:246798979-246818011 GCA_023159025.1 Thereuonema tuberculata | reverse complement strand
AAGATGAATTAAACTTGTTTACAGACTGATTTATATAAATAAATAATAAGACAAAATTCATTTACAATTTAATGATAAACCGTTTTTGTACAATTGCAGATAACAATATAAATAAACAAGCAACTAATTATAATCTCAAAACAAAACAAAAAATAATTAATATTAGTTACCCATTTCTTCACAATAAGTATCGAGAAAGAAATATTTTGGAAAAAAATGTTAAGACTTAAATGGAATTAATTGTTCCTAACACGACTGAAATTCTATTTTTCTAATGAGATAAAAGATAAAGGTTTTTTTTCATTATCCTATGTTATCTAAAATGAGTGATTGTAATTAATTAACATGAAAGACGCCATTCTCATTATTCTAATATTACTAATTTACAATTAATGAAAACACTCAGAATAGAAGCCAAATTCCATGGAAGACCTTTTCAAAGTATTTTGCTGTTATGAAAAAACGTTCCTTCAGGAACATATTTAACCGTTCAAATTTTTGTTTAGAGAAATTCTTACTTAAAATACTCCCTCCCCCTCTCGTTTAATTCGGCTCACAGTTCGAACCAATGTTGCCGAGTCGAGGATATTTCTACGGTCCATGGAAATGAATGACCATTCCTTTAGTATCACTTTAACTTATTCTTGTCGTCTGCAAAGTTCCGGCAGGCAATCTGCAATATTTTGCTCCTCAGAATCACGGAACTGCTTCAGTTTTTCGGGTTTGAGAAACTTTTTATGCTATTATAAGCATCATAATTCTGATTTTCATAATAGCTATCAAATATCTCTTCTCGTGAAAGGCCATCGAAATCATTTTCCCTTCGTCTTCAAATTTCATACTATAAACCGAATATTTTCAACATGTGTAACTATGCCGGGGCTTTAGAACAGATAATGAGTTAATCATTGTTTTGTGTAGTTTATTTTTATTCAATTACAGCGTATCAAGTATAACACAGACCCATCTGCTAAAAGATGAAGCAATATTGATAGTCTGTGAGCATTTACCGAATCTAGGAGAAATTTTAATTTCAGTGATTTCAATATCTACGCAAAACAATTTACAGACCAGATACATTTTGGAAATCTACAAAATGAAACTGCAAGAGAATCACTTAACCTTAGCAAAATAAAAATAAATTTTAATTTTAACAAAATATTGCAACTGTTCGCTTGTGGTTTTCAGGCCTTCTCATGGCTGAGAAGGCCATGATGCTGGTCTTTATATTAGTGCTGGTCTTTATATTCCTTGTCTTCGAAAGTTCACTATCCCGTCCACTTTAATAGTATTCGATCTATTAAATAAGTTAGTAGCTGCAGGCCTATCATTACTTCTGAATCAAAATATGGATGCATTACGACGTACAGACAATACGTATCATGACAATGTAGGGGAAGGTGTTGTACCTTTGACCACCCTTGCTAGTTTTGCCATCTATCAGAATACTTTAAAAGCTTTTCCGTTTAATGTGTAATATTCCCACTATTTAAACTGCCTTTAAACCTTCAGTAGCAGTTAGATCTTTGACTTGCAAGGAGTGAAAAATATTTTTCCAATTCCATCATCGAAAAGTAAGTATTTTGCAAGTGCATGTTTCTTTAATAACATTGTTTGTTTTCTTTTGATTGTTATTTTAACAATAATGAGTAATACATTTATGCCTATAGATTAATTGCTAGGACTTTTGAGATGATTGGATTAACCTAAAAATTGTAGCATGGCGTGAAACGTAAGTTCGACTGATGTTGTATCTTTGACCACAGCAGGGTGTTGTTCCTCTGACCAGGTCAAAGGTACAACATTACTTAATAATATGTAAATGTTTTTACTTACAGTCATTTTAGCATTAAGTAAGATGGAAATTTAAATATTTTTTGCCAAATTTTTATTTTTTTACCAAATCTTATCCAAAGAAAGTAAACAATCGATTGTTTGTCGATGTCTTTGAGTCTGATGTTGAATATTCATCAGGGGAAAGTGTTTTCGATATTTCAGATGAATGCCATGAGTTGGAGAAGGAATTAAACTTTGAAAAAGAAGATTTAGTTGAAGAAAGTTACGTCCTTGTCAAGCTGACAAAAAAACAAAACAAGAAATACTATGTGGCCCAAATAACGGAAACAGCATGTGATTATTTTAAAGTTAAATATTTGAAAAAACTACCGAAGATGGCGAAATTCATCCAAGAAGATAACCAGCTCAACGACATAGAACTACAAGATATTGTGGCCAGGCTACCAAATCAACCACAGCTGCCGGCATAGCTCGACTAAAAGAATATCTATTTTTTGGAGATAGACATTGATTTTTCATTGTATAATGTAGAGTAAACGGGCAGGAGTAGGGTACTTAAGCCATTAGAATTTATTTCATGTTTTATTATTCTACTTTGAATTGCATATATTTGCCAAATGTATACATTTCTGAATAAAAATGTTAATTAAATAACTTGTATCTAACTGTCAGTTTCTACTTTCACCTGATCAAAGGTACAATACCCTCCGGTAAAAGGTACAACACGTAATAGTACCTTTAACCACAAGGTATAGTTTTTTTTGTAAAATGAAAATAAAATACTTATACTCAAAATATAATCTATAAAACACATGCAGTTGATGGCAAGATGCGTGAAGATCACATGTATCCATTCAGGTAAGGATTTACTTGAGTACAAAAAATTGGAAAATTCATTTAGTGAAAACTGGTCAAAGGTACAACACCTTCCCCTACAATGTTGCAGACACAAAATTGCTAAAAAAAAATTCTGATTTTAATTGATATTCAAAATATTGTTTAACAAGGTCAAAAAGAAACTCCAAAATATTTCAATAGATTCATTGCTGTGGAGAAGGATTGGCTTTTAAAGGCCCTACATTTATTTGTTCATTTTTTTTTTAACGAAATTCTTACTTTGATACATTAAACAATGTTCGGCAATCAGCGGCTTTTTGAGAGATGATTTGTGACTGTCCAACTCCGGTGACGTGGAAGGTTTTCTTTATTTCAGATTTGCTTGGCTTGAATTATTTACATTACATGAGGCTTATAAAATCAGTATAAGTATGTCTATATTCATCTGATAACTTTTGAACCTTTGAACGGAACTTCTTATAATCCATTTTAAATCTGCGCTTGCTTTATTAAAGATTATCTGGATTTACGTAACGTAGGCATTTACCCGTAATGTACAAATACGGAGACAAGTTTTAGTCTTCTGATCAAGATTCCTGTTTTTGAGGACAAGTATCATTAAAATATCATTAGCAACAATGACAACAATCACAATAACAATCGCAACAATTGCGTGTTTTGCATGAGCAACAATTACTGTATACTACAGCTCTACAACAATCACAATAATCACAATAATCGCAACAATTGCGTCTTTTGCATTCACAACAATTGTTGTTAATTATATTTTAATATCATTAAAGCAATATAATTGATATTGCTTTAATAAGGAAATTAAACAACATCAATTATATCAATATCAGAAGAAGTTGTGATTGGTTTACTAATCGCTATCCCTACCTTGTTTTTATATAGTTTCATGACTTTTTAAAAATAAAACAAAATAAAATAAACATTTTTTTTAAGGAAAATATGTTTTTAAGTTCATAAGAGACTTTTCATTTTTTGTTTTCTACTTTGAGCCGGTGTTATTTACTTTTTTGGTTGACCACTGGAATGACCTACTGCTAATAATATATAAGCTTTTCTTGAAATTTTGGAAAATTCATAGCGAACCCTGGTTGATAATGAGTGAGCGAGCATTCAAATGAGAAAAACTGTATTTGGCATTTTTTTTATTGTAATATCTCAGAGAGATATTTTTTTAAGTAAAAATATATTTTGACTTTGCAGATATTGAAAATATAAATATATTTATAGGAAAGTCTTATTATTTATAAATAACAAATTTAAGATGGCGAAAAATTGAATGCCGAACGTTCAAATTTGAATGGAGAATGGATTTATATTTAATTTTACATATATTGTAGGGCCTAAGCTTAATTATAACTATATTTAATCTTTTGAGGTAACTAATCGGTAAATAGAAAGCTTTTGATAAATCCAAAGCTTCAAGGTCAAATTAAACTATTATCTAATTTCCATCCACAGTCTACTTAATCTTAATTTATTAAATCTTACCATTTCTTACACTCATAAATAAATTAAAGTATGATCAATTGAGTAAAAGGAAGTAAAAACATTTCGTAGTTTGATGACGGCATCTTGTGAGGTAGCAGAGGCAGATGGAATCTTGAGGTTCCTGCTTATTTATAGCTGAAGCGAGGTTTGATTACCGGTTGTTTGTGTATTATTTACGAACATTGGAACTCCCCTTGTCCAAAGCTGGTCTATCAGTTGCTTGAGCCGACTACAATCACCAGCAAGAATCCGAGTATTCATTCATTGGATGCTTGAGGCACTGGGTCTGAATTTTGTCGGTCAAGCTCTAATAACAGGGAATAGATGGAGCTACTAAATACTACAGTGAATGTCTATTTATGTATCGAAAAGAATTAAAGGAAATGATGGAGGAACTTCACTTCAACCTTATCATTACATTATTTCATTCTTACTATTAGTTAATATTACATATAAATCCCATAAATTGCAAATACCGTTTATATCTAACCTTTTTCCTAATTATATTCTATTGTAAATTTTGAAATCTTACGGCATTGTATATTATACAGTATTTCATATTTTAATGTTTTTAATAACATTAGTAACGCATTTCATATTATACATAAGCTAAATGATGTTACACATAAAAAAATAAAACGTATCATTAGCTATATACAATATGTTGATTGATTACAACGAAATTCTGAGAAATTAAACACATATTTCTAGTTCAAGTAACATTCAAATTACTTTGATTTTTTTTTTCCCAATTCAATAATTTTAAGTTTATTTCGATCAAATAATCATTTGGCATCTTCATGTTCAGTCAAAAATGAATTTTTATTTTCCTACAAAGTTATCCTTTAAAAGTTGGCCAGAAAAAAGTCAGTCCGATTCCAACAATATGCTAAATCACTTCTAAAATAACAGTCACCGTTATTCAGGATTCTGCAGTAGTTGGTATATTTGTATTGTATATTTCTTATAGATTAATAAGAATTGGGGAATTGGATTTCTCTCTCCATCTCTTCCCCATTTCAAAGTAGGTCTATTGACTTTAGGAAATTCAGTTATTAGGGGTCGTGAGAGGTGACACAAACCCCAAAATCAATTTGTCTACTCTTTAAATGAGTAACAGTCATTGAGTAGGAAAAAGTCCACAACCATTTTCTTCAAGAATATTTTATAACTTTTTTCCTTGTAATGTTTTACTAAATCCGATTCATCTTCAGCAGCTGCTGAAAAAAGAATATCTGAATCATACAAATGAATCATCCTGTAATTTCTTTTTTTCTGCTTCCTCACTGTAATGAGAAAGCATAGTAATCACGCTGATAGACAAGAAGAAAATAATCTGCTGCTATTTTTATTCACTATTTTCTTCAAAACTATAACAATGGCATATAAGTTCGGAATATGTACATTCACATTTTCCGGTCACTGAATACATTATTGGAGGTGTTTACAATGCATGTCGTATACGGAATAAAAAAACCCTCAAAATATAATGTTTTTGATGAATATTACAGTTTGTTATTTGATGTTTAGTCAACCTGTATTGAATGAGTCAATTTTGTAGAGTCATTTCTAAGGACCCTACTATAGTTACTTTCTTAGTTCACGCTTGTAGACTTTCTCGTTTAATTTTTGTGCCTACATTTAAATGGCAAAGATCAGAGTTTAATGTGTATGTAGTCCTTATCAGCATTAAGAATTGTAGATCAAAACTTGATGTTCCGAAATCAAATTACGTCTGTATGAAGTGTAATGCAATACTTTGATTGGTTTAACTTAATTGTACATGATTTAAAAGTTTTTCCCGCTTTAATTTTGTGCACTTTTATATTTTTAATGCATTGTTAATCGCTTTATTCGTTTTTGCTATTTTTTTTTAATTAAGACACTAAAAAAAAAAATCAATTATTCTCTAATTTCTTGCTGTAATATAATATCTGAAACCTCATTTTAAATATTTTTCTTCAATATAAGTAAAAAATGACCAAAAAAGTCATGGTTTAAAACGAAAAAGAAAAAAAAATAGCACAGTTTTGAAATTGATTTTTAGAATTAAATAACATTATAGAGCAATTTAACAGAAAGTAATGATGACTTGTGGCTTTCTTTTTGAACAGCTTTTCATTTTTTAAAAATTTTAAAAAAGACTTTGTAAAAAAAAAAAAAAAAAAAAAAAAAAAAAAAAAAATTTAGATTTTCAATTCTAAATTGCTAAAAGTAATAATAAAGATAGTGAGTTTAACTGATTATCCGAATTTTCTACCATCCAGAATACTATTTACTACTTTATTTTTTTCTTGTGATGGTTGAAAATATTAACGTAATTTGACAATTAATTTTTTTATCCTTAATTATCGGAAAATAGAAGTCCTTGATTTTTTTTTTTTTTGGTTTTACAGGAGTTGGTTTATTAATTTGAAGAACTTTAACTGTCAGCTTTAAAATACAGAATCGGTTGTTTCTTAAATAGATAAAGTAATTGCCTGTTGAGAATATCTACAAGGCCTCTTGTAAGCTAAGTTTGTTGCTGGTTTGGTTAATTGGTCTCTGGTATCAACAGGTTTCTTGGAATTGTTGTTCTTCGAGTCCTTCTTTTCCGGGAAACGGTAACAACGATCTCGTTCGTCAGCATCCGGAAGAGACTCCAATGCTTTTCTGGAAGTATATCGATTATTCGGATTGTTCAGAAGAATCACCAAAGCATTTAACGCCAGAAAAAATAGAACCTACTGTCAGATTGTCTTATTTGCTTTAACCTCATCTGGGTTTATTGACATTAAATATTAAATGTCAGATGAGACTGTTTTAATTTCTATGGTTTCATTGATTCTTTTCAATGCAAAATGGACATTAATATTCATCTTCTTTCTGTTAATTGTTATCTTAAAGCAATAAGATAGCTTATAAATATTTTTAAAAGTGTACACCACAAGATGCGAATTATATTTGTATGTGAAGAATAGTAAGTACAGAATAAATAGAAATAGTTGTCGATGTCCTTCTACTATACAGAACATTATTTCTGTCATTTTCCATCTATAGATTTGTCCAAACTTGTTAAAACAATTGGCAGCCTGCTTTTAGCTTCAGTCTCTTCCTCTTACATTCATTATTAGGTGAAATGTATCTATCATGATGTTTGTGAAATATAAATTTTATACAAGAATAGTTAATTTATTATTTCACAACCATTTCTCACGAATATTTCATTGTGAGCAAATTTCAGATTAATCACAAATACCATGTTTTGTTATTGGATAAATAGTAATGCAAAAGTGTGGTTGTCATAAAAGATAAAGGTGAAAGGTTACTCGGAGATTAGGCAGCAGAGCAGGAAGGTTCACGCGATCAATAGTCGAACGTAGATGAAGTTGAGGTCGCCCGCCTTCCACCTCTCGATAAGAAACTTGTAATATTTGATAGAAGACTGGACAAACGTTGGATCTGTCAGGAAGATAAATAGCAAAGGAAAGATCTTGCCGAGTACTGAACCCGACTACTGGAGTTACTAGGCCCGCTTTCCCCGCACGCCCTGCCATGCTGAAACTACCATCTTTTCATATTTTCATTTGAGAACAATAAATACAGTGAATCAGGTAAAAGCCGTAGTCATTAAATGGCCTATGTTTAAATGACATGACTAAATTTTCCTCCCTACAATAATTAAGGACGGAAAAAAGTTTGGGTCACGCAGTGACTCATAATAGTTTCAATTCCAAATATTCATTAATTTTATTTTTATTTTAATGATATTTCGCACTTTCATTCGAAAGACGCTTATGTCAACAGTCTCTTCGTTCACAAGAAGCATAACTCCAAATGACCGATTTTTCTTAAACTTGCGTAGGTAGCAGGATCACTAAAATTTAATGACAATCTCAACTTTGATAGATTAGGAACCCTTCCACCTATTTTGAGCTTTTTCTAAAGCCCGCTGCCAACTAATATTTCACATGGTTTAATTTTCTGATGGAATAAAAATTTCTGGATTTTAAATAAGTCACAGAAGGGTGGTAATAATAATAATAATAATAATAAAGATGGAGAAAGTGTCTAATAAATGTCAAGGTTTACGGTGCATGTACTTCTTGTTAATTTTCATGCAAATTGTTCAATTTTTTTTAATTATCACATCTTAGTTATCGAAGAATATTATAGGTTTTATCGAACATTATAATAACACCTTTTAATGTTGTTGGAGAACAAATAGTTGGAAACTGAAGTATCAGAATTTTCAGTCGACGTAATCTTGTTCATCCATCCGTCTATGATTAAAATAAATCAATAACTACTCATCCCAGTATCGATTTTGGAGTTAAACGCACAATAGAGTTAAATAATCGAGTTAAAGGCACAATAGAGTTATTATTATGATAGGATTCGCGACACAATAAAATGTCGGAAGAGCTTCGCGAATCAAAAAAAAAGGTTGGGAATTCCCGTTTAGACTGTGAATTGTTTGAGCAAGTAATTTTTTTGCTCTTTGGAATTGCTATTTTTTTTAATAAGTTATAACATAAAAGAAAAGATGAATAAATCAAAATTTAGGTAATTTAAAGACTGAGACAAGTGGATTATGTAATCACATAAATAATTTTCATTGCTTGCATTTTGCAAATGTAATTTTAGATAATGTACTAGGATACAAGACAACCGATTTTTCTATTTTAAGTTTTCGAATAATCAGTATTCCGTTATTTTACGGTATTTCAATTCAGAAGTTAACTACGTAATTATTGCCACACTCAGGGCAAGAGATAACCACGTGATATGATTCGGTAAGAATCGTCAGATGAATGAGTCACACACACTTAAACTGTCTGGTGCAAGTAAACGTAGCTATGATTCTACAAAGGGTTCAAATCCCCCTCCACAGAAGCCCTTTACGAATGACTCATTCATTAGGGGAGGGGCAAATAGCCAAAATGAACGCTTGATTTCAGCGATGATTATTTCTTATACAGGTCCATTAATTTCTTCAAAAAAAAAAAAGGAAATTCGTTTTTAAATGCGTTGAGTTTTATTTAAATGTTTAGATAAGATTATTGAAATGTTTTCCACTTAAATACACCTAAATGAGGTAAACGTTTCATCTTGGAGAATTAAAAATAAAACAAAAAGAAATATAAACAGAATAGAAACGTAGGTAGAAATTTTCAGGATCACAATAAACTGTCGTAGTAAAAAATAAATAAATAAATAAATAAATAAATAAAAATATAGGGTACAGCATTTACTAGCGACACCCCTTTAACAGCTGTTTCACACTTTTTTTGCAATCATCAGAGTCACAGGAAAGAGCAAGGTCTCAGAACTGAGATTAAAATGAACTGTCGTGAGAATCAAGCTGTAATCACCAAAGACTGAACAACAAAGTAAATCTCGGGATATTACATTTTTTTTTTTTTTTGTATTTAATAACCCCTTTAGTAGAGAAAAAAGTTAACTGACATTGAAAAGTCTAAGTGAAATTTTTTATTCCCTTCCTCTACTTTGCCTCTTAATGCGGATAGCCATGGTTTAGCAAATTATATAATTTATAATTCTTATTCTTTTTTAAATTCTTAAATATAAACAATAATTAAAAAAAATAGATTTTCATATCGTGATTATTACTCAGATTTCACTTCTGTATATAGATTTTAAAACATTAGAATATTTACACATAAATTGTATTTTATATTATTTTAAGATTATATATATTATTTTATATTAAAACATTTTACAATTTTTTAATAAAATATTGAAATAAATACATTTCTGATGTACTGGAGCTTGAACAATAAAAAAATAAAAATAATAAAATGGCATAGTTCTTAAAATAGCAAACTTAAATATTTTTATCTAATATTTTCTAGTCCTGACAGTTTTTTTTTTAGCAAATAATAGATTAAAAAAGAAAAGGAAAATTTTCAAATGATACCATTATACACTTGATAGATCTTGATTTCTAATATGTATTGTTTTATTTTATCACTTTGTAAAGAAAATAAAAAATGAACTATAAACTTTGCACTTTGATCATCACTTTTCAAGAGGTGATTCAAGAGATTAAAAAAAGAATTTTACCATCGAAAATAACTGATTTTCAATCGATATATTCTTTATCTAATAATTAAAATCAAAATTAGTGTTGAACATCACCATTTAGATCGGTCAAAACAAAAAAAAAAAAAAAAAGTGAGAAGATGAGAAATGAGGAATTGATAAAACCGAGATGCTTTGCATTGTTATCTTGTGTGACTCACTTATATTTCAAATGAATGGATATCATTCATGAGTCAATGTATTTGAACACAACCCAGTTCCACCTACAATTAAATCTATTGATTTTAGTTGAGAATCCACTGTGACGTCATTGTCTCTTAGGAACCCTGTCATTCGAGTCAGCTGTTCATTCAACTACTTTATTTGTATTGCAAAGTTCAGATACCTGAAGCCAATATCTAATAATGTTTATTGCAAGGTTTGTCGGTTCGCATTAATGTCAAAACGAAAAAGCTACAAATATATTAAACTTTGGACTGAATATCAACAACGTGTTTCATCTCGATTTGAATTCAGTGAACTGAATGTTTTGAGGAGAAAATTCTATTTTGTTTGTAGATCTTGTCGCACGATCTTCGCCTGATAGCACCCGAAAAAATATTTGTAATGATTGAAGTAATACGTATCAACAGGACTAAAAATGTAGAGTTTATGAACTTTTGTGTAATTTGATTTTTTTGAGTCACAAAATACGTCCCTAATTCTCCTATTTCCGAATGAATCGATCACAAAGTGCAGTTTGATACTTCAAGTATTTGATTGAAAATCAAAGTTAAAATTACAATAAGTACATTTGTGAATACTTTTAATTTCAGTAGGAAAATTACACCAATTCATTATAAATATTGAAATGATGAGAATAAAATAGCTTTTTTAAACCATGGAGAGTTCGAATTTTAGTCCTTTTATTAAAAGATGAATTGTCACATTCCTATAGAAATTAAGAGATAAGAATTAGTGCAACAAATTCAGAATACTTTACAAGGTCATATGTCACTGGTGGCCAACACTTCGTAAAGATTTACATTTATTCCGGAGTGAAAACTTAAGAATACTTCACTCATGATTCCAATTTCATTGATATCAACCTAATCTAAAGAAATGAAGTTGAAATCTTCAGCAATTTGATCACTTTTCTCTTAAAACCAGCACCCAGTCAGAAACGAAGAAATTAAATAGTCTGAATTTATACAGAAAACTTATTAACAAAGATATTGGTTTTTTTCAAAATTGGTTAAGTAAAAAAACAAATTTATATTTGTACAAAGATATCGTTGATGTAAATGTCGTAATTCTAAAGTCGTATTCTTCAAAATGAAACATTACTCATGAATAAATGTGTTTACAATCGACGTTCTTTACATTATTATTACTCTGATACGAAAGCTCTTTATTACAAAATACTCCTTATTTTCCCATTCATTTTCACAATATTTTTTATTTGGTTTTCTTGTTTTTTTAAAAGGAAAAAAAAAAAAAGAATTTTAAATCCTTTTAAAAAATTTTAATAATTTTTTTCTCTTATTAAATTCTCTCATTAAAAATAAAACCCCATTAAATTCTTTTAAATTCACTTCTTTTTTAAAATAAACATTCACGTTTATTTATAAGGAAAACAGATCGTAATAATTAGCCAGTTTTTAAGACAATTTTAAAACAATAATTTACTAACGTAAAGGGAAAGTTAATCAAATATACATTTATCTGAACCAATTCAAAATACAAATAGGGTGATTCGAAATTCACTGTACAAACTTAAAAGTAGGTCAGAATACATAGTATTCATAGTGGAACGTATGTCCGCAAACGCCACCCGAATGTGCTAGAAGGTACACTAAGGTACGTCTTAAATGACAACGGCCTACTAATGTGCAGCCAAACAGCGCCCTCTACACATTCGGGTGGCGTTTACGGTCATGCGTTCCATTATGAATACGGTTTATTTTTTTATTCCTGTCCTACCTTTAAAATTTGTATGGGGAATTTTGAATCACCCTGTAGAAATATAGAATTTCCACAAAGAAGAAAAACCCACTGTGAGATTTGGGTTTTCCTATATTTCCATCTGACATACTAATAAACTGTTCCTTTTTTTTTCTAATCCTTGAACTTTTATTTCGATATTTACTTTATTGAATTATTAAAAAAAAAACGTAACAAGGCTGTAATCAAGCAACTTAAAGCTTCCCAATCAAAACACCCAATTCCTGACCAATTCTCTACTATAACAATAATCCCTTAAACATATTGATTAACGCTTTTAAGCGGGTTTCTTTTACGAAATTATTTTTCTTCACTATCTATTTAATTTTCCAATAATATTTTTAGTCTTTATTTTTTTCCCTTTGGAAATTGAATTCACTTCCCATTTTTTTCTGGCGGATGTTTACGTTCACGGGAAGCAGTCAAGTAGACGTCTACGACTTTTATTAAAAGGAGAAACTGATTTTGTCAAAAGGGAAATGATCTTCTTAATCCTGTTTTGACGAAAAGTTAATGGCTTCGTTTCTCATACTTCCCCTTCGTGTTTTTTAAGCCTTCTAAATCTTCAGCAACAAGAAAAAAAAAAAAAAAGAAAGAAAAGATTATTATAATGAAGGTAAAATGTAGTAGCAGAATTTTTGTAGATCGGGAAAAAGTGAATTTTTTTTTAATTAGTTTTTTAATGTTTTTATTGAGATATTGCTTTAGTCGATGGAGTCAAGATGAAATATTTGGATTAAAGCATCCCACTTTACAAGCCATGCAAACAACTTCGGGGCGCTGGAGGTGTAGGCCCCAACGATTCTAGAACATGATGAAACTGATATCGCGTGGTAAGTCTTACGCCCTCCATCTTTAACCATGGGAAAGAAACAGGTCATCATTTTACAGAGGGTTGAGTGAACCCTAGGACTCGCCTGGAGGAAAAACACTGAAGGCAAAAAAATCCCCGACCTCTGCCGAGATTTGAATCCGAATCCTCCAGTGGACCAACAAAATATTTAGATTGAATCAGTGAATATGGTAGTTTTAATTCAAGAACTTCCTGTATTTAAATGGTTGTTTTTGAAATGTTGTTATCATTTTAATAATTTTTATTTTTTAAAAATTTTAATTGATATTAATTTATATCAATTTCAGTCTCATTTGACGTCAAAAGGACGTTTACATAGCCTTGAAAAGAAAAGGTCACGATGTAAAACATTATATTGGAAGCAGCAGAAGCATTAAAGTCAAGTATCAATTTGTCATTTTTATCTAAAACAATGATTAGATAAAACGCCGAGAAATTCATTATTTTAAACACGTGATAAGAGAAAGGAACGCTTACCTTCGATCTGATGGGTTGATGGTATTTCGTTTATCTCTAAGAAAAATTCTACAACTCATTTCGAAAAAAAAAAAAAAAAAAAGATTTTCCTTATGATTTTCTGTTCTGATTGTAATAGAGAATAATCCAATTCAGTATCACTGTAAATCTTCTTTGTTCTTTTGTTATTGGTTTATCATTAACATATATTTCGGTAAAACAGCGTGGACTTCTCTAGTACAAGAATATTATTTGTGATTTCTTAATAATTATTTGAGTTTATCAAATCAGTTAGTTAGTCTGTCTATGTATATTCCTCTTAATCACATCTGAACCGGTTTGTTGGATGGATTTTCTTGAAACTTAATATGGATATTTGAAGACTATAATTTATAAAACAATCTAACTTTTAAATGAAAAGAAATATAAAGTGCCAGAATAATTCAAGAAAAGGTAACAAAGTGAGGCACAAAGGTAAAAGAAGGAAGGACGCGAAGTCCTTCTTTTAGCTTTGTGCCTCACTTTCTTACCTTTTCTTGAATCTAACTTTTATATTTGAAATACGGTATTAACTTTTCCAGATGAGTTCTTGTCGACAAATTCCCATAGAAAAGCACTAGAATCTAAACAATGACCTTCTATTCTATTTTCATTATTATCTCATTGTGTTAAACAGTCAATCATTAATCATAAATCTATTGCTCTTGCACGTCCGTTAACCAAGTGGTAAAGCACTCAGCTACGACCTGGAGGAGCCGGTTCAATCTCCAATCTCAGCGGAAGTTGGAGATTTTTCCATGTTGAATTATCCTCTAAAAGGATAACCAGTGACACAGTTCTTCTTGCCGAAAACTACAAAAATAGTTGTCCTACAAAATACCTCAAAATACTAATTGACAAAGTCAATATTGTAAGTGAAGCATATGGTCTTTATTTCAGTTTTACAAAGACTAAAATCGTGGTAATAACCAGAAAGAATTAGATTCCAAAGTTGATATTAAGATTACTAGAGAACCCATTCATCAAGTAGATAAATTCTTTTGTCTAGGACATCCAATCTTAGAAGATGGAAGGACCACAAGGGAAATAAAGAGAAGAACTAAATAGCATCAAGTAAATTTTATGAAATGAAAAGTCTTCCAGGGAAGTAAGCATAAAAAGAAGATTAAATAAATACTATATATGTTCAACATTACTATATGGAGCAGAAACTTTGACTCTGCTTAAAGAGACTGAAAATAAGCTTAGGGCTTTCGAGATGTGGCTTCTAAGAAGAGTTAAGAGAATACCTTAGATACAAGAAAGACAAATGAAGAAGTGCTGCAGATGACAAATCAAAAAACAAGAGTTC
This sequence comes from Thereuonema tuberculata, assembly GCA_023159025.1. NCBI lineage: Eukaryota > Metazoa > Arthropoda > Chilopoda > Scutigeromorpha > Scutigeridae > Thereuonema > Thereuonema tuberculata. The sequence goes on along the minus strand of JAFIDM010009631.1, from coordinate 246,803,168 downwards.
AAAAACTACTATTAAGAAGAGAAAAGTGAAATACTTTTGATATGTGCTAAGACATGACAGCCTTCAGAAGATTCTCCTAGAAGAAACTATAAAGGGAAAAAAAGGAGAGAAGAGACAAAGGATCATCTGCACTGTAAGGCAATGGACCTTCCTGACTTACAACGAATGTGCAAGAGAAGCACAATAGGACTCAGTGGAAACATATGGTAATCAACCTCCATAATGGAAAAGACATTGATGATGATGATAATTGTAGGATGTAGGCGAATATGTTTCACGATTTAAAAAGAAATAAATATAAAAAAACCAAAACAAAACAATTAACAAAATTTTAAAGAAATGTTAAGAAATAACATTTAAGGAAAGTAAGCTTTATGCAATAATAAAGTATAATTTTATCTAAGATTTTAGTAGATTGATTTGTACTTAAAAAAAAAAAAGGTAAAAAATGTTCATACATTGCTTTTTGTTTATTTTTTGCTAATAATAACTGTTTATTTCTGCTGGCCTAAAAAGTTGACTAAACTGTAGAAACGGAAGTTAAGGAATTGGGGATAAATGGCGCATTCCATAGTGAAATAGTAGTGATGTTGGTGAAACTGCAATTGATTGTAACCAGTAAATTTAGAAAACAGTAGAATGCTCCAAATGTTACTCTGAAAAATGAAGTACAGTAAAACCCCGGTTAACCGAACTCGGGTCAACCGAAACCCGGGGTTATCCGAAACTCCTCCGAAAATCTCAAATCCAAACAATAATACTGTACTGCATGAAAATAATGAAAAGATGGCCGGAATCGCTGCTCGAAAACGTTGGGAGGGACGCAAGAAACAATCAAAAATTACTGAGTTTTTTAAATGAGTAATTCATATGCTACAAACTATTAAGTACAGAATACTGTATATTGATGTAGCCTACTGTAATCCTAAAAATGTAACTTTAACTTTAATAAAGAACATAAGTGTAACATACAAAGAGATTCTTGAATTCGTTTGACCTTCAAAACCTTTCAAAAATACATACTGTAATTATAATGTAAAATAATGTAGTTGTATTAGATGTTCATGGCTTAACCGAAAAAATTGTTAAACGGCTTCCTCCCCCCCTTCGGTTAACCGGGGTTTTACTGTATATCTAAAACATTGCAATGAAATGCTAGTTTTGTTGACTGCTTTAAGAGATTGACCATCAGGCGTTTTTTGAATATTAACCTTACATTTTTGAAAACTAAAAGAAAAGTGAATGATACAGATACAAGAAGAATCGATTTCAGATTCACGAATATACTTAAGAGCTATTTTTGAGGGACTTTTCATCTTAATTCTGATTTGTTTTCTGGATATATTATTATTATTATTATTATTATTATTATTATGTTGTATGTTTCAAACCTTGGGTTTCCCCAGCAAAATCAATATGGTGGGTCAAGGACCAAAGCACATATTGCCAAGTGTAAAGACGTGTGCAAGAATGATTAGGGATATGTGGTTGTGTCCATAAATTTTGTGTGGTTGTGTCCATATTATTATTATTATTATTATTATTATTGTTGTTGTTGTTGTTACTATCATTAATCATTTTGAAGATTAATATCAGACAGAAGTTTGATTTTCGCTTTGAAAACTTTTCAAATTTATTTTACGTTAAGAACATTTTCTTTATTGTTTGCTTTGTATTTTTTGAAAAACTTAAAACTCACTTTCGAATATTATTAAAGAAACTATTAAAAAAAATTGCGCTATGTTTAATTAGATTCTCAAACACAGATAGCAGATGTAGTCAGAAAAACTATGACTACTTGGATAGGAAAACATTTCAAATATTTTTATTTGAGATCTTCAAGCCTTCTCCAAATCATCTAAATATTCTGAAGAGCAGTTTTACTGGGTATCGGTCCATCGCGGTAAAATAGTATATCATAGATAGTAGATATGATATACAATTTAATCGTATTATATAATTTTTAAAGAAAAAAAATAGATAAAAATAATAACAAAAAATCAAAACAGCAAAAAAAAAAAAAACAGAACTTTGGAACAACTATTTGAAAAACTTGTATCGAGACTTATATTTTTTTTTTATATCTTTGTTTCTGTTTTTAGGCTTCTGAAAGACACCTTATATCCCCGGTTTGTCTGTCTGTCTGTGGACACAGATCCTACAATGCTTCGCAATGGCTTCTGTTAGCTCAGTTGGTTAGAGCGTCGTGCTAATAACGAGAAGGTCGTGGGTTTACCTTTCTTGGCGCAGCTTAGCCGCAGCTGCTTTTGCGCCATAAAACACAAACCAACAACAACACCAACAAGGTCGTGGGTTCGATCACCTCATGGGCCATTCTTATTCTTCAATTTTTTCTCCCCATTTTAAATCTTTTCACAGTTTCTCAAGTTATGACATTATGAGATAATGGTTATGTAATCCTTTAGAATTGGGATTTTGATAAATACTTTATTTTCTCTAAATTTAGTATCACATTGTTTAAAGTAGATACTTAGGAAGCGACTGTTTTGAGAATGTTGTATGTGGCCTGTTAGCTCAGTTGGTTAGAGCGTCGTCCTAATAACGCGAAGATCGTGGGTTCGATCCCCTCATGGGCAATTCTTATACTTCATTATTTTCTCCCCATTTTAAATCTTTTCACAGTTTCTCAACTTAAGTTTTTTTTCAATCATTATTAGGAACTAGCCGGGTATCGTCGCTTCGCTCCGGAACCCTTGCATGTATAGCATTAAAAAAAACAACAACTTTATTTATTAGCAAATTAATATCGAGATCGGAGAATATATGACTTCCCAGCCCGTTGTGGACTTCTCCGCTTAACTCAGGTGTATTGCGGGTTGGCGCCACACACCTGGGGTTGCCGCTACACACTTCATGGTCAGTTTGTCAGATTGGTTGACGTTTATGTTTACTGCTCCGCTTCTGTTGGTCGTAGCGTGATGTTATATAGCCTACAATGAGTTGGCCCGCGCTGCTTATATACTGTCGGGGGGGGGGGGGCTAAGGATGTTGTAAAAAGTCCATTCAGATGTAGGTCTATTTAAAAATAAGTTTTTTCAATGATCACTTTTTCCAAAAGAATAAGATACCGACACGTCAGTGCTTTAATAAAAGTTTTCTTCTCGTTTTGTCATTATTCGTTTCTTTTTTTCTTGTCTTTATCTTTATTTATTTTTGAGTGGGGTTGGAGGGTTCAGCCCCCCCACCCCAAGGCTGTGTTTATCAAAAAAATGCATCATCATCACTGATTGATGCACTAAAATTTAACGATTTAAGAATTTTCATTTTTGTCCTCAAAATGAAAGATGGCCGCCCTGTTTTTGTGAGATCTGCGCATGTATCATCGATTACTCTGGTCAGGCACTTCCGTATGAGTTTATCACAGGACGTCGCCATTACGGTAAAGGCTTGTTACTTTGCAAAAGAGCATTGTATTTATAAATAATATATATTTATTTATTTATATAAATACTTATTGTTAGCAACTGGTATTGAAATAACGGTAAATAGTCGAGAGAAGTTTTAATTTGGAGTTATCAACATGTCTTTCTCAGTGAAAACAGACGACGGGCGTCCATTGTGACAGGAAAACATAATTGATCAGCTACCGGAAGGGCTGCGCAGTTCAAACTTCCGCCGGTCATCTTTCATTTTGAAGACAATACGTGCCTTCAGACACTTCTCACACTAGCCAACATGAAATATTTCACATTTTTACATGTATCTTGCAAACGCAGAAACGTTTGTTAATGACTGATATACCGTTCGACAGAACTTTCAAATACCAACATTTTCTCATTATAATGTTTTCTTCTAACTTTTATACTTTTCGTTTAAATTAAGAAAAAGTCAAAATTTAACCTTTTAAAAGGCGCCCTCTTGGAAACCAAAACCCTCTTTCGTTTTTCGAAAGATTTTTGTAGCATTTTGTTTGTCTTAAAAAGATCTACATTTTATCCATTTGCATGACCAATCTATCTTTTATAGTTTGGTCAAAAAAGTGGAAAAAATAAGTCTTATGACAAAATGACAGACAGAATAACGTTTTTATAATATATAAAATAATAATAATTATTGTTATACCATGAGTAAGTTTATCAAAAAAATGCATCATCATCATTGATTGATGCACTAAAATTTAACGATTTAAGAATTTTCATTTTTACGTGCCTTCAGAAACTTCTCACAA
>JAFIDM010009631.1:246779275-246798879 GCA_023159025.1 Thereuonema tuberculata | reverse complement strand
ACTGATATATAAAGTCTTATGACAGAATGACAGACAGAATAACGTTTTTATAATATACAAAATAATAATAATATTATAATATATAATTATAATATGCAACATCCGGGTACCGTCGCTTCACTCCGGAACCCTTGCATATAGAGCATTAAAAAAAACTTTATTTATAATATTTAGCAAATTAATATCGAGATCGGAGAATATACGACTTCCCAGCCCTTTTATACTTTTCGTTTAAATTGAGAAAAAGTCAAAATTTGACCCTTTAAAAGTCGCCCTCTTGGAAACCAAAAACTTTTTTCGAAAGATTTTTATAGCATTTTGTTTGTCTTAAAAAATCTACATTTTATCCAATTGCATGACCAATCTATCTCTTATAGTTTGGTCAAAAAAGTGGAAAAACGTAAAATCTTATGACACGATGACAGACAGAGTAACGCTTTTATTATATAAGATTCAGTGTATTAACAAGGTTTGAGTTAAGAATGACGATTATTCCTTATTAATAGGGGTGGGTAAGATAGCATGGGGTCGCAAAGAGACTCGCGCGTGCATTTTCTAGACCACCCAGGCGCAGTCTATGCTAAAGTAAAGATGACTCAGAAGCCGTTGCGAAGCATTGTGATTGACTTACTAATCGCTATCCTACCTTGTTTTAATATATTATTTAAAAAAAAATAGCATAATTGAAATGTAGTACAAGCTTTTCTTTGACAGGATAATCTGTCATTTTAAAACGAGAATGTAACGAAATCAATTGAAGATGAAATTACTACGTTTTAATGGTATAACGCTTGCTTTTACAAAAACAAAAATTACTATTTCCTTTTTTTTTTAAATAAGTTTGTTGAGGGGATGTCCGTGATCATTTTTTCGCGCGACCTGTTTTAACACATAGCCTACTCTCGATAATGTCTCTTACATTACACCAATTTAGCAATTCTTGGGTCAATTCAGAAATCAAAATATTGATAATTGTGTAACAATAGTTTCTTCGTTTTCCTCTTCTCCTGAATTGTATCGTTTTATGTTGTTTCGTTTTATGTTTAGATTTTGTTGTATTTATTACATTTTTTGAGGGAATGAAGATAAAACATTTCATTATAGTGGCTTTCGTGAAAGTAAACCATTAATGTATTTAATAAATTGAATACATAATTTCTCGTTACTTGACGTTCGTTAAGACAATATTTCATTTCTGCTGTAATTATTTCGAAGCAAGCAAAATAGTAGTATGATTACCGTAAATATAGTAATCCTCGCAATTTTTCATGTCTACAAGTCATTGTTTCCATGGGCTGGTACTTCGATTTATATACATGCGAATACACGGCATAATTTCAGGTATGTATTTCCCACATGTAGACAATCAAAATAGTTCATTACAACATATGTCCGGAAATGCTTCATTTCCGAGTTATGGCCTTCACAACATTGAAAATCACCGGAACGTTTTTCGTATTTACAGATGAAGCACAGTTCACACGAGATGGCATAACAAATTTCCACAATCAGCATGTATGGGCGTATGAAAACCCAAATGCAACTGTTGTATCGCATCACCAGGTGCGGTTCTCCCTCAACATGTGGGCCGGTATCATTGGTGATCGATTAGTTGGACCCCATGTACTTGTAAACAGACTTACGGGGCAGGCGTACACAAACTTCCTGGAAAACACCATACCTCATGTTTATGACGACACTCCACTGATCGATCGTCAGCACGCTCACTTCTTGCATGACGGCGCTCCTGCACACTTCAGTCGTACGGCTCGCCGGTACTTGGATCGAACGTTTCCTGATCGATGGATAGGTAGAGGTGGCCCAATTGCTTGGCCTCCACGCTCACCTGATCTGAACCCTCTCGATTTCTACTTGTGGGGCCATTTAAAATCATTGGTTTATTCGTCTCCGGTGCCTGATTTGGAATCCCTTCGGAATCGAATTGTGGCACGTTCTGAGGACATACGCAACATTCCTGGAGTGTGGGATCGTGTTCGCAGGTCATTGAGACATCGATGTGAGGTCTGTATTCAAGCAGGAGGTGGTCATTTTGAACATCTTCTGTAATGGCAACGACCGGCGGAACGAAAAACGTTCCGGTGATTTTCAATGTTGTGAAGGCCATAACTCGGAAATGAAGCATTTCCGGACATATGTTGTAATGAACTATTTTGATTGTCTACATGTGGGAAATACATACCTGAAATTATGCCGTGTATTTTTGAAACACCCTGTATAACCCAAGCTCTGATAAAAAGTAGGTGATGAATCCTCTGAAGGTGTAAAGGGGGGTACATGTACCTACAAGATTACGTGAAAACGTTAACTCTTAGTGTTTCTGTCTCATATGAATGAATAGCTACTGAAGAGTACAACGATTCAAGTAAAAAATGTTATATTACAAGCAAAAATCAGTACTACTACTATTAATACTACTAATAATAATCTTGCACCAATAGAAATTAAAACACTTTTTGTCTTCTCGTTTATTGAATCGCTGATCACGATAATAATAATAATAATAATAAAAGAAGTTCCACTTTACGCCGACTCTGTATCACTGTAACTTCTTCCTTAATTGAGTTGCATGTATCTGGGACTATCCAGGTACTTAAATTCAGGTGACATATTTGACTTGGTAAGGCAGTGGCTCTCAAATTGCTAGTCCCTAAATTGATGCCACGTGGAACTGGATTCAATATAGGGAATGAGTTCTTTAACTTCTACTGTTCAAACAAAGAAATGCTTGGAATACGAAATCATCTAGAAAGGTTTCAGTTGGATCCAATCTTTTCTCTAACTTTATAAGTTAGTATTTGGAGATACTTCAATAAAACCAAGGTATTCTACCCAATTTGAATTACGTCATTAGGCTTAAAAAAAAAAAGACAAAAAAAAAATGATACTAATTGTTGTCCATGCGTAAAACACAGTATCTTAATCATTGATGGAAAATGTTAAAGTGTAACTTAGTTGTTTATTCTATCAATATCTTTTGCTAATTTTTTGTAAATATTTACGTCGTCAACTGACGCAGAAACCCATTGGAAGAGTTTGACTATCGTGGCAGTGAATGTGGACGATCTTTTTGATGACAGGGAATTCGCAATTATTTTAATTAAACATTTAAGTCTCCTGATAAACAGGGAAGCGTTCATTCTAATTATCGTGATCGGCGATTTCTAGTTTGAAGCCACATCTGATTTTCTTGCGAGTTAATTAGCCAGTTTGTTTACGGCTTGTTTCGAGGCCAGAGTTGGCGTCATTCAAAAGCTGAGCACGAGGAGGAGGACTAGGAAGACCCTACCTTTGTAAGTGATGTCGTCTCCATCTTTTCACTTGAGTGCTGCTGTTATTGATGTTGCTATTTGCTTTGCATGAATCTGTGCATAAACAACTTTATGGTATAAATAATTGGTCGATTTCTCCGCGAGAAAAGCAAATGTCATGGATAAATTGTCAAGAAACTGTTTGGTAAACTGTTGCAAACTTCATTGGAAATTTGAAATTAAAAGCATTTAATTCTAAACCTTTATTTTAATTCATTGAAGTTTTCTACATTATATTTTATATATATATATAAAAAAAAATTCTTTAAATTTTGTTTTTAATTTCTTTATTTTACCTGGCGTAGCGTGGTCATTATTGCTTTTGGTTATTTAATCGACTTTTTTTTAAAGAAAAAAATCAAAGAAGCATTTTTTTTTTCCTTAGCGGCATCTCCATAAAATATTGTAATTTATAAAATTAAATATTCTGGCCACATCAATGATTCTTATTATATTGCTGTACTGACGTATAAATTTTTAATACTGACGTATAAATGAGAAAAAGATGGAAGTAAAACTTGTACTTTTCCTTTCTTTTCTTTTTTTTTTAATTGCTTACAAGGCGGAATTATGAGAAAAATATCAACGAGTTCGGTTACACCTTTTTGTATTTCAATTATAGGGCGAGTAAATATTTGACAAACTTCTCTTTGTATGACTTAACTATTCCTTCAGCCTTCATATTAAAACAAATAGACAAAAGCACTATACGGGCTTTAGTCACAAATTCTAAGAAGTTTTATTTTCACAGAAAAGAAAGGCTGCGATTAATACATGAAAAAATAAATTGAATCGTATTCAAATAGTATCAAGTAGTATTAACTATTAGGAGAATAGCACTAACTATTGGTCGATTAATTTATACGAACAATTAATTTAATTGATTAATTAATTTAACGAACAGATATTACACGAGTATGTTAAGCCAATGTAATACTAATGAAAATTGGTGTTCTCAGAAATCTCAGCAAAAAAAAATCTATTTTTAATAACTTAAGATTATTTTGAAGTAACAGATCAGCGTCATAATATTATTTAATTATTTATAATAATCATCTTTTAATAATAATCGTGAGTGGTGAGTATAAAACCTGATAGATAGTTTGCTGGATTAAAGGTAGTTATTAATTACTTGTTTTTTTAGTAACTCTCTGTTTCTCTTTGGATACGGTCATTCGACCTACGACCACTCGCAGTTATTGATAAACCTTTCAGTAAAGGCTTCACAAACCCTCTCGAGTTGATCAGACAACCGTGGTATATGTAGTCTCTGGGTATCCTCATAGTTCTAAGCATTAACGAATAATTAAAACGATTGCACTGCCAGCTGTACTTATCAAACTTATAATACTGTAAAGTACAGTACTTCAATAAACAGCTCGATTATAGATGTATATATGTGCTGTTATATGTTATTGGTAACAGTGTCTCTTTAATACAAAAAATTATCATACTTATGCTAGTTTTTTTTTTTTAAGTATTATTATTTTTATTTAAATAGGTACATTTATTGTACTATACAATATCTTCAATAACAATTACATATCTGCAGTATTTTTGCTTATTACATGTTATCTATAAAAGATAATTCCCATATGTATGACTTGTAGGCTACTGTGTACTATATACATGACTTTCTCATATACAGTTCCTGATTTACGGTCTATTGGTCGGAAGATTGCTAAATTTATTTTCATTGATTAGAATTAGCATCTTGAAGCTGTTTTCAAATATTTAAATTTCAAAAATAACCAGAATAATAAAATTTCTAAACACGTAATTAATACTGGTTTGCTTTTGATTTGAAGCTACAGTTTTTAAGTTTAAAAGATGGGATGTGATTATTTACAGACGTTTGGACATGATTAGAGAACTATAAAGACAGCTTAAAGTCATTTTAAATGAGTAAAATAATGCATAAAATAGATTAATGTACAATAATTAACAATATCGACCAATTTATTAATGAGGTTAATATTATTCTCTGCTGTAATGGCGTCTTTTCTTTCGTTTCAGTTGTTCGTTTTTAAAGAATCCTACACATCAAATCCTTCCTGTATCGCACATGTCCTCAACCTATAAAAGTTTTTCACTAATTATAATTGGTAAAATGCGTTGGCATAAATGGAGACATTTGCATGTCGTAATCACAAAGACGCCAACAACACAACACTTTCCACCCCTTCCTTACACAAAACCTACAAATTCCAATCTAAAAACACGTCTCGCAAATTTCCCTAACCAACAAACAAAACTTTCTTGAAATTCCGGAAGACGAATTCACCCTCTCTTTCCCGCTGTCCCCGCATTTCATTTCCTCTTATCTGAACCAGTGACTCATTGAAGGTCATCAGCTTTTATTAGTAAATCACACATTGCTTGTTCTGATGAAATGAACAACTGGATCCGTTAAAAAATAAATAGCCTACCTTTTTTTTTAATTTATTAATTAATTCCGTAAACCAGTAATTGCAGTGTTATTCAAATACCATCCTACAGAAACTAAAGTAGGACATTGTGTTGTTTAACGTAATTTTACAAAACTCTGTCATATTTATTGGATAAAGAACTAAAAAAAACTTTTAAAAGCAACTTAACGTCGAAATTTGTCCCTCTATGATCATGAACGTACATCCTAAAAAACTTCAATTTTAAAGATCGTTTTAAAATAAAAAAAATTTGGAAATTCCGTTTTTTTTGGGTTGTTGAATCGGAAATTCCTGGGCGCCGCGGCAACGGCAGAAATAAAAAAAAAAATGTTTTTTTTTTGGTTTTTGAATTGGAGATTCCGTGTTTTTTTTTTGTTTTTTTGGTTATAGATTTTTGGGATGGTGGGGTGGCGCAAATATCAAGTGTAGGGCGCCTGACGAAATCTTGCCCCGGGCGCCAACAAACCACGCGACGGCCCTGGTTTTACATCACTAATGGAAGATTCCCATTCATTTTGCTATGTAATACACTAACATGGGCCAAAAACCGCATAAATACGTTGATATTCAATTAAATGCATTGTACGAGTCCGAAACTAAGAGTTCGTTTTCCTGCAAAACATTCTTCTTTACTTCTCAAATGATCTATAAACTATTTGCTATTTGTATCTTCTCAAATTTCGACTTTGATGTATATTTTTACTTTTCCGATCTTATGATGCTGATACTGAAAAATTGTTACGCCAACTGTACCCTGCTGATAAATAACTACAGATTACGAAATTTTTCTCTAGAAAAATATAAACTGGAATTATGGAAAGGGTGATTGTTAGTAGAATGAACAGTCCAAATGTAAGTACATTCGGCGAACTACAAACGGAGGTAGCATTGTAGAAGTTTGAGTTGTAATACGGTTTGCCATCTCGAGGAAGAAAAGAGTCCTTAACAAAACACTTATATCAATAAATCTTATCTGATTTGATACACTTTGTATCGTGAATTGAATATAAAAGTGACATTTATAACATCATTTATACTTTTTATAATAAGATATCTATTTACAAATGCCGAGAATTAATTCGATCAGTAATTCAATATGGCTGCATTCTCTCCTGCTTGTTCGTATTGGCAAAGGTTTTGTTTACAAAGCCAGTCGCATCAAATCGTATTAAATGTTAAATTGCAAACTTCAAATAGGTAATTCTTCTTAGTCAGACTGTGCCATTGTAGAACTGATAAGTGATTTCACTGGAGAGGTTTTCAGGCTGCGGAACCGGGCAAAAATAGCGAGACGCATTCTCCGATCACATGTCGCTTGACAAACGTCAAAGCTTCAGAAGTATGATAGTTTTGATCCGTCTTGTATTAGGTGGAAGTACATATAAATATATCTCTACTGCTTCTAAAGTCTTTCACATATTAAATAATGATGATGCACATCGACCTTCCCGTACAGAAAATGGTCAGGGGCTGGAACCACTGACTTGACGATGAGACGGCATTGAGTGAATTGAGTAGATGAAGTACAGTGAAACCTCCACTAACGGACACTCCCGAAAAGCGGACACCCCCCAATAGCGGACAATTTTGCTATCCCCAGTCCCTTAATATAGACGTTTCCATCTATTGACCTCCGATTAGCGGACACTCCCAATAACGGACAACATTTTACAGAAAATCTTGTGTTGTTTTTCAAAAGCAATAGAATCAGGCTACAGTAATACGTAGCGTCCAGAGGAGATTTTGAAATTATGGATCACGAACTCCAACGAAAACTCCAAACGCATCAAAGTTAGGAAACGGAGACAAGTGCGATCGACTCTGTTGTCTTCGATTAGTTTTGTGCTGCACGAGCAAAAAACAGTCCCATCAGTGGGCCATTATTGCAAGAAAAGGCGTTGGAAGCAAAGGGGACTCTGAAGGCCTTGTAAAGTTAAACGATTTAAATATTCATATTGCGAAACATGTTTTCAATGCAAAAAAGAAATGTCAAACTCTGTTAACTGATTACTTTAGTTAATAAAATTAATTTTCTAATCCGTTTGTCTTACTTAAAATAATAACAAAATCAATACTGTAATTAATTTTGTCATTATCTTAAGTAAGACTAATGGATTAGCATTCAATTAAAAAGGAAAATAGTAAACAGTTTGCAATTGTTCATATTTTCTCATAGGACAATGTTAATTGTAGAAATTTAAGATTGTAGATAATTTTTCATTAAATGACATGCTATAAGCTAAAAAATGAAAAAAAAGATAGTCCTCCCCAATAGCGGACACCTCCCAATAACGGACGAAACACTGTCCGCTATTCGGAGGTTTCACTGTAGTACAAAATTATTTGAAAAAAAAAAAAGGCTTTGTCTGGCTAACAAACAATTCGTTAGAAATCAATTCATTATTATATGTGATAAATGAAATTGTATCAATAAATCACTGAACTACAAAATAAAATCCAATTAACAATTTTCTTTTCTGTCTTTCTTTCTTTCCAAATCGCTATAGAACGGAAGAAGTTTAAAAAAAAAAAAAAAAACTATTGAAAATATTAAAAACTAAATTTATTAAAAACATTCTTCAGAATAAGTTTTTTCACTTATTGTCAGTTAACATCAAAACTGACCAAAATTAAGCTAGTAAAAAAAAAATAATATTTAAATTTAGACAACATAATTAAATTCAAAGTAAATTTTGTATATTTATTTTATGTTGTGTTACAGCATTTCAGAACTGAAAAAAAAAAAAAACAAACTTTAGACAGATGTTTATCAATATCTAGATAAATATACATATTTCATCCCGTACTGTCGATTATATTACTCGTTTGTATAAGGATACAGTGAAATAACTAACAAGTTCCAATTCTATTTTCATTAGTTGACATCGACTTTTAGCTATCTCATAATAAGAATAAGAAATAATAAGACATTGAGACGCATTCATCCGAATATTATACAGGATAATAAAATAATGTGAAATTTGTTTCCTAAATTCATTCGCTACGATTATCTTTTCATCAAAGTTTAAGCAATTTTAGTTAACTAATCTAAAACATTTTGTGAAGGTCTTTGTTTGATGTGAAACTTAAGTTTTTTTTTTAACTTTTTTACTTAATATTTTGTGAAATTCAACCTTTGATATTTGGATTGATATTAATTGATAGGAATAAATGTCTACCACCTGTTAATTTATGGATAATTGATGTGAAGCATGAATAAGGAAGTGTTAAATAATAAAAAAAAAATTCTTAAGACGCGAAGATCTAAAAAAAAGTCTCTTCACTTCAAACAAGTCAAAATATCGAAGAAAAGTTTTCGAGTAATAAAGCGTAAGTATTTTTCGTATCGCGGGAAGCCAGATGGACCCACTCGGGAGTGCTATCAATTTCCTGGTGAATATGATCCATCGTTCCTGGCATCGCTGACCGAGTTTTCAAATCTTTTCAGTATTGTGCTTTTTTTTAATCAAGAAAAAACAATAAATGGAAAGTAAATATGCCTTCGCACACTGAGCCAACATCAACGGGAATTCTGAACAGCTGTTTCATCCTTATTAGAAATCATCAGCAGAGCCAAACATCAAGGGTAAATTCTGCTGATGATTCCTAATGAGGATGAAACAGCTGTTCAGAATTCCCGTTGAAGTTGGCTCAATGTGCGAAGGCATATTTGTTGTCCGGTTGTGATTTTTTCTTAATTTATGAATTATTACGGACGTTAAATTTTGCTTTTCGTTGCTTTTTTTTTTTTTTTTGATACATATAATAACTTCCATATTGAAAAATATCACTCAAGGCACAAAAAAGTAAGGAGAAAAAATATGAAACTGATAATTTTGTGAAGTATGGTACAGTTAATTCCTTTTGATAGTAAATTTAGGACAATCTAATAAATCATTAGTTTGTATTTATTTTGTTAACGTTGTGTATTAAGATTTGTCTGTAATCAGTATTAGAATGATATAAATTAAAAGAAAGAAATTGTAAGTAAACAAATCAAAATGCAATATTTTTTTTATTATTTCCTTTTTGTCTAAACACTCGCCTTCGTCCAGCTGTTACTGATTTAAGCTTAACTTGATAAAATCAGTTCCATCCGATTCATACTCCATGGCTAAGTATCATTTTTTTCAAGGAGTTTTCTTTTTTTATTTAAGATTCTGAAACAAAAGTTCAAACATTAAAAATATAGCATCATTTTATAAGTTCTTTTATTATTTTATCAAATCTTTTAAACATAGTATAGAAAGTTTAGTCACATTAATAGTACAGTAAGATTGTATTTAAATCTATACATTACAGATTTTTTTTACAGAAAAGAGATCTCTTCTACGGAGAGTAATTTGGAAAGGATGAATTTTGATGGCAAAAAACAAATAAAAAAATAATATTTTTCAGCGATTCTTTCTTAGGAAAAAGTCAACTTTATTTTTTAATTTATTTATTTATTTATTTATTTTTTTTTTTTTTTTATGTAAGTGATTAGTTATAAAATGTTGAAATTAACTGAATTGACAAATAGGTACCCTTTAAAAAACAGTTTTCCTGTTAATAGATGGTTTGTACTTTTAATGATATACATACAGATTTTGAATAAAAAAATATATGCCTCTTAGTCAAACGACTTTAAAAAAAATAATTAAAATAACTTAAATATGTGAACATTGTAAAAGGTTTTACTTAAACAAGAGTTAATAATCAATTAATGGTTAATACAATGATTTATAAAAACAGCGCATATGTAATATTAGCAAAATCCCCGTTCTTCGTACGGGTTACAATGATGTGGATGAGAAAGAAATTGAAATTGGCTAGGGGGGCGCCGCGGCAATGGCAACAGGAGATTCCGTTTTTTTTTGGTTGTTGAATTGGAGATTGAGGGGGCGCCTGACGAAATCTTGCCCAGGGCGCCAACAAACCACGCGACGGCCTTGTAAGGTTGTATTGCGGTTGCCGCCCCACACTTCATGATCATTTCCCTCCCTCCCCCAAATAAAAAAGTTTATTTTTATACTCTTTACATTGTCTACACCATAGGTTCCCAAACTGATTTGATCTACCGCCCCCTTTTCAGGAAAAAAGTTACTCAGGACCCCCCCCCCCCCCGGAGATCTATCTTCTCTAAGCGAACCAAAAAAAAAGATGTAGGGACAAATTTGTGATCTTTTATGTATCTATATTTTTACCCAAGTCCTACAACTTCTGCTAGTACCGCCCCCCGGAATCGTTCCAGCGCCCCCAAGGGGGCGGTATCGCCCACTTTGGGAATCACTGGTCTACACTATGGAACCTACTCACATGCCAAATTTCAAGTTTGTAGCATGTAGGGAAGTAAGCTAAACATTTGTCACAGAGACACCCACATCCAGAAATTTCCCTAATATAGATTACTTTGTAGTGATATAATATTGTAAAAAAAAGGAGGAATAATTAATAGCCTAATCGATTAGTCAATAATTCAATGTTTTTTAAAGATCTTTATAATTAAAAGGAATACCAATTCTAAAAATACACTAGTATAAATTAAAATCTACATTGAGATTGTTTCTACAGGGTGATTCAAAATTCCCTATACAAATTTTAGGTCAGGAATACCAAAACAAGCCATATTCATAGTGGAACGTATGTACCCAAACGCCACCCGAATGGGCTAGAAGGTACACTAAGGTTCAGGAATAAAAGACAACAAGTAAGGTAGACAACATATATATTATATCGGTAGAATAGAATTTAGATTTTTGTTTTTTTCTTTCTATGAAACGAAGTTTATAAACATACTAAAGATTTAGTAACAACATTGTTTCAGTAGTATTCGATTTAGATACAAGAGTTAGCCTATATTAAAGAAAAGTAGATATTTCATTTTTTTTTTAATTGAATACTTTTTTTTTTTTTGGTATTCCCTTCAGCATATGGTCGATGATTGCACAACTTATCTCCATTCATTAATTAAATGATTGATATTTTCGAAGATTAAATTTGCAAATGGAGGTGCAGGTGTCATTCTTTTTATCTTATCTCGTTAATTCGATTGAAGAACATTCCATTTGCTTTCACAAGAAGAGGGCAGAATTGCTTTTATTATGGATGGTTGTTAAAACTATCTAAAGACTCTTGAGGCTGTATTATGATTATTATTATTATATATTTTTTTTTTTAATATGGTGATTTTTTTTTTAAGGATTTCAGGATTGAATGGGAAGAAATCATTTTAGATCCTTGGTCGCTGTGGTTCTTGTAAAACAATTTAATACTATCTAAGTATTTGCTCAGAACCACACAAAAAAATATTTTTTAGAGTATTGAGAACGTACATCATTTGTCGATTTCATTTATGCCAAGGAAAAAAAATGTAGGAAAGATATCTAAGTAATTTTCTAGAATTACAAAAAAAATGTGTAGATTAATTGGGGTGGGGGAAAAACAAAAAAATAAAGTTGGCTCTCAGTGGTGTTTATTACAGAAATTGGATTCTTGGACGAAACCAAATATCATCGCTTTCTATCATTTCTCGTTTCTAACTGATTATCGTTTACTACAGCTCGAAAAAATGATTAAATTTAATTATATAGAAAACTGAAGAAATGATTCAGGAAACCAAAATAAAAAAAATGCTAGTTTGTTAATTCAAAATAAGAAATCCAGACCGATCTGATTCAAAGAGCTGAGGGAGATACGTATATTTGAAGTTTTACCTTGTTCTCCCCTGCTTAGCACTTTGCAGTACAGATTTACTCTGTATGGACCAATCTCTTTTTTTCTCAAAATTAAGTCAGAAATTAAGTTTAGCGTAGAATGGTGATTATTTTAATTTCATGTTGTATTTTATTGAAAATTCACCGAAATTTGTGTGTATTCTATTCTCTGTCCAAAGAACCGTGAGCTCTGGACGATTAACCCACCCTCGCACCGCCACACCCCCAAACAATCACACGCGCGCCCGTTCTACCTGTCGGCAATGGTTCTTCCCTGAGTCTCTATTGGACCTTTTTCTACAAAACTACGTTTTTTTAAACTGTTACCTTTACTTAATTTTTATTACAATTATTAAATTCTACATATCATTCCTTGCAAAAAGAGTCCAAACACGGTGCAATCGTGACACTTCTAAGCATTTTAATGGGAAGTGGGTTAAAAAATATAAACGACCATTAAAATGCTTAGAAATATCAGAATTGCACCGTGTTTGGACTCTTTTTGCAGGGAATGATATGTAGAATTTAATAATTGCAATAACAATTTAGTAAAGGTAACAGTTTTAAAAACTAGTTTTGTAGAAAAAGGTCTAATAGATGCCTCAGGGAAGAACCATTGGGGCAGGTAGGCTCGCCCCGTCTGTGATTGTTTGTGGGCGTGGAGGTGCTCGGGATCGCTAATCGTCCAGGGCTCACGGTTCTTTGGACAGAGTATAAATACATCTCACAGTCAATATAAAAGGAACATGAAATATTATGCATATTTCACAGTTAGAAAATTTTTCTGCCGTATAATTGGAGGAACAGAAATTCCTATTTTCTTTACATAACTGACAATAAATATGTTCGGGTTGATATTCATGTTCTTCATAAATATATGAACTTATCATGCTGTAAATCTATTGATTAGGTTGTAAGTTCAGTTGGAACTTTGTTTACAGCATTATATAAAATTGCATTTCATTCATAGTTCTCTGCCAAGAGCAGGTCCTTCACTGCAAACCCAGCATTCTCCAATCTTTCCTATTTTCTGCCTTCCTCTTCGTCTTCACATAAGATCCATTTACCATAATGTTGTCGATCATCTGAAATCTTCTTCTGCCTCGAACTTTTTTACTGTTCACCATTCCTTCCAGTGCATCCTTCATTAGGGAGTTTCTTCTCAGCCAGTGACCCAACCAGTTTCTTTTTCTCTTCCTGATCAGTTTCAGCATTATTCTTTCTTCACCCACTCTTTCTAGCACAGCTTCATTTCTTATTTTGTCTGTCCATTTCACATGCTCCATTCTTCTCCATATCCACATTTCAAATGCTTCTAGTCGTTTCTCTTCACTTCGTCGTAATGTCCATGTTTCTGCCCCAAACAATGCCACACTCCACACAAAATAAAATTGCATATTCTCTTTTTTTTTTCGTATTTTTTTTCGCCTTGAATTCTTTTATCTCTTCATTCTTTTATTTTATTTCTCTATTCTTTTATCTCTCGAATATAATCATATTCAATATTTTAATATTTACTGCACATAAAATATACCGTACCGGTAGTTAGTAACGTATAACAGAAGAAAATACTTAGTCTTTTTATTAAAAAAATTGAATGTAAAATGAAGAAATTATAGATTTTTGATATAAAGCATTATGAATGAAAGAAAAGCAATATTAGAATATAAAATTATGATTAAAAAAATCAGTTTCTTTAAAAGCTTTTACTTACTTTTAGAAATAAGAAAAGAAAAAAAAAATGAAAGGACTAAAAGAAATAAAAATCACTCAGAAATCTACATTCACTTTTTTAATGAGATTCCAGTAGAATTTTCTACTTTCTTTTTAACTTTTGAATCATTAAAGTAGAAATTGCTGGAATATCTTGGGGCTATTATTCCACTTACTTATAGGACCCCGGACAAAGCAGTGCATTGGGGTCCCTACCTATATAATCACTCACACTTTTTAATTTTTTTATATTAAAACACATGCTAAATATGCATTTTCCAATAGCAAATATTTATAGTACAGTACAGTATTTATTTATTTATTGACAGCAAGTCACAACATACATAGATTAGCATGAGGCCCTTGTGCTCGAGGCAGAGCCGTCGCGTAGGCGGGGCGACCGGGGCATCGCCCTGTGCGCCGCGGCAACGGCAAAAATAAAAAAAATTGGAAATTCCGTTTTTTTTTTTTTTTTTATTGGTTGTTCGATTGTTGATTCCTCACCTTCGGTTGTAGATTTTTGGGATTGGGGGGGGGGGGCGCAAATATCAAGTGT
This sequence comes from Thereuonema tuberculata, assembly GCA_023159025.1. Lineage (NCBI taxonomy): Eukaryota > Metazoa > Arthropoda > Chilopoda > Scutigeromorpha > Scutigeridae > Thereuonema > Thereuonema tuberculata. The sequence continues at coordinate 246,784,157 of JAFIDM010009631.1, read as the reverse complement.
TTGAATCCTTACAGATAGGTGTAATGTCGGGTGGGTGCACGTGGGATTGAGTTTGGGAGGGAGGGGCCTGATGAAATCTTGCCCCGGGCGCCAACAAACCACGCGACGGCCCTGGCTCGAGGGGCGCCCATGTGTTAAGGCGGCACTGACTTACGGGCGTAATTGAAATCAGAGAAAAAGTTATTTCATTATTACAGTAGACTCCCTCTTAACCGTTCAGTCTGGGACCGGATCCCAGGCCGGTTGGCAAAATGGCCAGTTAAACTGAAAATACATTTAAATTAGCTTTTAACTGAATTAAAAGCTAACTGTTTAATTATATGAAAAAGATCAATAAAAGAGACAAAGATTACATAATTTTACCAAAGAAAAATTTATATATTTACAGTATGTACAAGTTACAGTACACACTCATAATATACTTTTGTCACAAAAGCGCATATCACAATAACCAAAAACAAAACTTTCTTTTCGTCCTAGATATAAATTTATTAAACAAGCACACACGTTTGCTAAAGTAATAAAAGAAAACTGTACAGTACTGTACATTTAAGGAAAAGTAATTACTTAAGAAAATCTGTGATTGTAACCGCGTGAGTCACAGTGCAGCAGGTGGGCGGCCGGTTGAACCGTTATCGCGAAGGTCACGGTTGAACCAGGGCCGGACTTAAACACTCAGGGCCCCTAGGCACTTGATATTTGCGGCGCCCCCCCCCCCACCCCAAAATCTACAACCAAAAAAAAAAAACAAAAAAAAAACAGAATCTCCAATTCAACAACCAATAATAATAATAATAATAATAAAAAAAACCGAACTCTCCAATTCAGCAACCAAAAAAAAAAAAATGGACTCTCCAATTCAACTACCAAAAAAAACCGGACTCTCCAATTCAACTATCAAAAAAAACAAAAATACGACGGGGCCCCTCCACTGGCTGGGGCCCCTAGGCCCGGGCCTTCTTGGCCTAGGCGGAAATCCGGCCCTGAGTTGAACCGAAGCCGGTTAAGAGGGAGTCTACTGGATCTTATTTTGTTGGCCTTACTTAAAATCGTTTATTTGAATGTTCTTATTTAGCTGTTAAAAAGAACTACGCAAAATGTACTATATTATTTAAATATTTGAATGTCGTCATAGTTTTTTCTTTTTTTTTTTTTTTCAGTTTGTAATTCTTTTTAATATTGTGTCAAAATGTAATTGCTTTCATTAAGTAACAGTGGAATTATTACGTTTTATTGTGGAATCACTATAGGATAATTGTACGACCTAATGTAAATTTAATATTCATTATTTAAACCAAGCTTCAATGAAGTTTTAAGAAGCCTGTATAAAATTCAAATGTCAACGTTCAGAAGTTTCGTCGAGGCAAATTTTAAATTTCTTTTATCTGATTGGAATGAAAAGATTATCTTTGCCGCCATCGATAAGATTTCTTTCAACTTTTGGCATAAAATATTCAGAGGAAACGCAATTTCTTTTATTCGTAACAGATCGATACTTTTCTTCCAACCAAGTTCACCGGAATTCTTTTACATTCTAGGATTTTCTTTCCGTATTTAAGACACCCACGCGAAAATTGTTGCGACTGCTTTTCTGCGAACTCATTGCGTTTCAAAAATTAAATTTAACTCCTATAAAAATAAGCCTAATAACGGCGTTGAATTAAACATCAGTAGCTTAAAAGGGAAATCAAACTTGTTTACTGAGATGATGACGATCTCGTGTGATTATGAAACTGAATCTATGAATTAAAGATTAGCTCTGAACGAAGATAAGTGCTGGATTTAATCTTTAGTGGAAGGAAAATGATTTATATTTTTATAAATACGTTCTTAAAATACATTTTTTTCTTAACCTTACTAAGATGCTAGGGAAAACAGTCAAACAAATAGAACTTTGGTTTCAAAATTCGAAGACGAGTTTCATTTATAAAAAGAAGATTTAATGCATTTTTTGTTTGTTTGTTTGTTATTATTTAAGAAAAGTTGTTAACAAAGTTTCTTTTCTGATACTTCTCTTATTTTTCTTGATCACTCCACCATTTTACGGTAGCAGATTCTAAGATCGACAAATAAGTTTCCATATATCTGCAACTGCGTCATTAGGTTGATTGATAGAAATATTCTAGTAATGATGAAGATCATTTATTCTTCTTTTTTAATGGTCAACTAACTTAGCATAAACGACTTTTCAAACTAGAATAAGCTGATATTTAAATGACGAGTTGACATCAGTATTTAAACATTGCCAATAGAAAAACTGGCCTACATGTAAGAAACTTCTCTGTGACTGGGCTACTGTGTTATTCTAAGTGTTTTTATATTTTTCAAATGTAAGGAATTTATAACTAAGTTCATTTATCGCAACGTAAGATTTAATACATAAAATTGAAGGAGAAAGAAATTTTTCAAAAAAAAAAAAAAAATCCAAAAATTCCAAAAAAAGCAAAAAAAAAATATTGGGATATAGTTAGCAACGCTGGATGCTTTATTCCTTTCCAGCCACTTTCGCTATAGAACTTAAGGTAAAAGGAATTGTCTCGAGCAATGGTATTTGTTTGTTTCTCACACATATTTCAGTGTGCCTTATTTAACGGCGACAGAGACTAAACTGCGCCAGGAACACAGTAGGAAATTGAGAACAAGTCTTTGAAAGAAAACAACACATACAGAAAAAAGAAGGAAATATCCAAGTCCACGCCGGGATTCGAATCAAGTTCGTCGTATCAGCCGCAAAGGAGACTCGTCTTGATCACTACGCACGAGCGATCGTATTAATATATTAAACATCTATTGGTACTTTCGAACTGATTTTTTTTAATCAAGTTTTGAGAGCAATAACTGAAACAGAAGATCAATCATCTATCAAAGAAACAAAAGAACATCAGCTATAGTTAACGATTACAATGGGGATTAAGCTCAAACAGTTGATCTATTCAGAAACATTGAAGATACAACAAACGTGAAATAAAAAGTTATTTTTAATAATTTGCACTACTAACTTTTCAACGGATTTCATTTTTTATAGTCACAATTTAATTATATTTTAAATTTAACTTTACAAATAGGATTCACGTAAGAAGGATTTCCTGTAAGAAGTTTTAAATATACGTTTCTTTCACTTTTAGGCGATTTATAAGAATGGAAATGTTTGTCGAACCTTTTTTAACACTTACACTATACGTCTACAATATATTCATATTGAAGTTAAATTAAATCTTCTTATTTTAAATTTTTTGTGACAAAAAATAAAATTTGAGAATACTTTCTTTGATTTAAAAAAAAAAAATCATCATAAATTTGTAAAATTAAAATCATAGTTATGATGATTTGATAATTTAGAAAAGTCGTTAGTGAGTAACTTATTAGTTACAAGACAAATGTGTTATTCTTTATTTCTACACAACTTCAACGTCATTGCAGATGTTTTTAAAAAATAAATGCGAATTGATATTATTGCAGATTCTGGTGTTTTTACAACGTAAGCGAAGATCAATGACTCTTTTTGAAATAATTTCAGCTGATTTCAATGTACTTGAAGAGTATTTGAAGAAAGGAGTTGAAGAAGAAATCATCGTAATTTTCTTTCGCATGATGTGGGCGTTGCGCATGTGTGGAAGCATTTCTTTCGTAGGGATGTGTTTTGAAATTTCTGATGTAGGCGGTTTGACTCCGCACCGGTTCCGTGGATGTGCCACTGGATAAGTTTATCCATCCAAATAAGTTATGTCACTTAGCAGCTATGAATCGTCTTGGAGGATTCATCAGTCTTGTAGGTGTTTCTACATTAATTGCCAAGTTCCGTTAGATTTCTCCTTAGTAACTATCATAGGTAACAATGAGACCGAAAGAGAGAAAACAATAGTAATTACTTTTGTTATTGATCATTCAGTTGCCATCACTTGCATTCTATCCAATTTCTTTGTTCTCAGCCAAATTGATAGCTTCGTTTCTTACTAACAGTGATTAGAGATCGACATATCCATGGTCGACCCATTGCATTTATCATTTCCGAAAGGCTTATCGTAATCACTGATATTTCAGAAACTTAAATTCACTGCTATAACTAAATTCAAGGTAATTTCAGTTTTGAATGCCTTTACAGTTGCTCTCAAAATAAATAAATAAATAAATAAAGTAAATAAGTATTGATCGTTGGTATTAGCAAACGAGTAATGTAAGAATCTCATTACTGTAAGTAAGAATTAGTTCCCAAAAACCTAATTATTTTTATTTATCATTTCCAATATTGAATCAGTTTAAATAAAAATCTCCAGGAAAATCACAATTTCGTTAATTTTAAGGTACAAATGTAATCTTTATTTTGTAATTACCTATTTATTTATTTATTTATTTATTTTATCTGTAGAGATATTGGACTATTTTGATGCCAAAATTGTCTGTACGGATCATTTCAAAAATAACTTAGTACAATACTAAATCTAATATTAAATCGTAAAGTATAAAAAAAAAATAATAATTTAAATTACCGCTTATCAGAATAAACATAAATTAATTTAAAATTCACTAGAAAATCCCATTTTAATAAAAGCATAGAATGATTATCAAAAGCATAGAATGATTGTCAACACTTGATTATATGGGGTACATACTTCATTAATTAAAATAAGAATAAGCCTACACACTTAATTAAAATAAAGACATATTAAAAACAATTAAAATCTTAAAATTGATTTTAATTGTTTTCGTAATGCTTGTCTATTTAAATAAAGTGGAATTCTTATTTCAATTAATTTAATCACACAGTTACAATTTTTTACTCAACATACTTCTTTACTTGTGCTGGAAGTTTTAATCAAAACAACAAAATTAGAAATAAGGGCAGCACAAGAATAAATAAATTGCCTTTCTGATTCAATTACCG
>JAFIDM010009631.1:246749600-246779265 GCA_023159025.1 Thereuonema tuberculata | reverse complement strand
GAAACAAGGGCAGCACAAGAATAAATAAATTGCCTTTCTGATTCAATCACCGGAGGGTGATGCTTCTTTACTTCTTTTAAGGCAAATAAAAAGAATCTGGTCTTACTGTGATTAAGTATAGTCTTTTCTTTGTTGAATTGTAAAGTTTACACATTTAAGTTTGTAAATGTATAATTCGTCACTATTCTTAATATGGGGGAATTTTAACATACACAAAATGGAATATGAAAAAGGCGAAATATTGAGATAGGAAAATTGTGCATTCTTGAGCTATCGTCAACGGGAATCTGGGATAGCTGTTTCGTCCTTGTTAGATTCTTTCATCAGCTAATGTAACAGTGACGGTTAACTCGAAGACGTGAAAGGCTTTGGGGATCGGGAGCGATGGAAAACGATCAACATTGAGATTTCATATATATTGAATGAATTTTAAATGATTTTGTGCTATTAATTGTTAGACATAAATTACAGTTTGGTTGAATCTCACAGCAGCGTGTTTGATTTAAGTTAACACCTCTATTGTTTAAAGCATCACTCCCCTAATCCCGTGATTAGGCTCCTGTGACCCAAACAGAGTGAAGTGCGACTCTAATTACTTGACATTGGACTAGGGCCGTTTGTGAAGGAAAAAAATTCTCGAGCTCCTCTGGAGAATAGAATCCATCTCCTGTAGACAAGTACTTACCATTAGGTCTTTGGAACTTATCTTATTGTAATAGATCTAATCACGGTGTGTATTTTGAGAAATGACCATGTGCGCTAAAGACAATTCTATGAAATAACGATTGGAAGCTTACTTTAACACTTATTTAAAGAGAGAAAGCAAATACAGAAATAGAATCTAAATGTCAGTTTTCTAAATTTAGGTTGTTTTTCTTGAACTTATCTTAATTCCAATTTATGTGAACATCTTTAGCTTCGTGAATATTAATTTGTTTATTTTTTTTTTTCTTGAGTAGCGTCTAATCTCTGCATCGTTCCACTTAAAGCCACGAAAAAACATCCGATCTCTATCAACATATTTGTTGCCTAATAATTCATCACATTTATTTATGCTTTAAATTGCATCAGATAAGTAAAACGATGCCTGAAAAACATTCACTATATATTGTTTTTAGCTGCATTAACATTTTAATTTTCAAAAATTTCGTTTTTTATTTAAACTTCTCAATCAAAACATTTTAATATTAAATAAGTAAGTGTTGATTTAAAGTCTATAAATGGAAATAAAGGTCCTTGAATCTGGAAAATTTTATAATTTATATGTTAATATGAATATTAATGTACGCATATTGTCAAAAAAAGAGGAATTTAGCAAAATTATTGAGTAAATTATATTTATCAGTTCTTTATTACATGGGTAAAATAAGTCTTTCGTCGTATTTGATTTGAAGAAAAACATTTCTTTCTTTGTACAAATTTATATTTGTTTCCATTATAGCAGGGCTCTTGTAGTCATATTGGTAAGTCAAACTTATGTTCCAACAATGACACATTTAAATCCTTGTGACAATCTTCAAAATTTCAAAAATCAAACTTAAAATAAAGTTTCCACACAGTTCCTCGCCTACTTTCCCAAAAATTAATAGTTTCATTTAATTCATATATCTTATCCTGTTTATTTTATTTATTTATTTTTATTTTTATTTTACTAAGATATAAATCTTACTAAAGCTAATAATATTATTGCTCTTGATTAAAACATAATTCCAGATTGATTCCTTATTTACAAAAATTAACTATAATAACGATTGGAGAAAATTCCTTAATAATCCAGTATGCAGTGCCGTAGCTAGAGGATTGGGGGCCCCGGGGCATTGCCCCGGCTGCCCCGGTGGTACTACGGCCTTACCAGTATTTATTTTAAATTTAACAACTTTTTCTCTACTTTTCTGCTGAAATATTTCACAATTACATAAGTTTACGTTTCAGAGGACACAAGAACTGGGAGAAAACGAATTAACCATACATATGAACCTTTGTTGTCGGGAGACCTTCTCCTTGACTTCCTCAGCATGTTCTGCTGTTAGGTAATAACTCAGAAAAATAACATGTTCTTAAAACCTACAAGCCCCCCCCCCCTATTTTTTTTTTTTTTACAACTTATACTAAAATACTACAAAATAACTAATTCATATATCCCATAAATAAATAAATAAATAAATAAATAAATAAATAAATAAATAAATATAGTCATAGTTTATATTCTTCTTCGTAAATAATAAACCTAATTAAAAAGCATTGTATTTTCTCCACATTAAATATCGAAAGACAGATATTGAGATTTTTAATTAACTTCCCGAAGGATAAGAAACATGACCTTAAATGCATCTTAGCTATTAAGAGAGGACATGAACATAAATACGACAATCTTAATACCTATGTTCACTCCTTAATTTTAATAAGTTTTAAATTATTGATATTGTTAATCTTCTTAGTCTTGATAAGCAAATGAGCAGATCAGGAACTTGCCAACACATTTTCCAAGACAAAGGGAAAAAAATAAAAAAAAATGACATGATAACTTTCAGTGTCCGTGTGAAACAAATGTGAAAATGTTTTTGTAATCCAAATGAATATATGAAGAAGATGAATAATTTCTTCTCTTCTATTATCACCTAAAGAAGTCTCTCGCAAAGAGAGATGAAATATTGTGAAATTAAAGTAGACGTTATTTTGAAACTTTAGTAGTTATTTTGAAACTTATTTGACTACAACGAAGAAGAATGTTAATGAGGAATATGAAAATGTTTGTTATTCTTTTTCTATTAGAATTTTAAATAATAGGGCAAATATGTATTTTAAGATAATGGGGTGTAGCAACTTCGTTGTTGCGATCCGTATATATCTGTTTCTTAATGTTGTTTTCTGACTCCTGAATGACCAACGAGACTACACTGACGCCCGTCCGCCTTTAACACCCGACGAAGAAACCTGGTACCCATTTTACAGAGGCTGGGTGAACCTTAAGACTCGCATGGAGGAAAAATACATGGAAAAAAAAATCTCCAACTTTTCCAGTCGGCAGCCGAATATCTTACCAGTGGACCACCAGGCCTATACATTATATCGTATGCATTGTGTCCATTTTATGTTTATGGTTTATATTTTATGGTTGATACTGTATAGGAATTGGCTAGAACTACTGGGGCTTTCTGTCACTTTCATTTAAATTACTTTTTTGGAAAATAAATAAATAATTAAAATATTTTTTTCTCCTTTATTCCTTCATTTTGTTTCACTTTGAGAGCAGTAAGCGAATAATACAATCGTTCTTCCCAGAATGCTTTGTTTTATTTTACATTGATGCTGCACAATTTTCCTAAATTGTTTTTCCTTATTTATCCTTGTGACCTTTTCTAATATTAATTTCTTTATTTTTTCCAATTCCCTTTCGAATTGATATTTTATTAATGTGTTTATTCTGCTTTGAAAACATATTTTTCTGCTTTTCATCGAAGTCAATATTAGATGAGGCCTGTTTTTGAGGGCATGAGAACTTCTAAGGCTATGCTTCAATAGACGCGGCTTCTAAAAATAGAAACAGTTCATCACGACAAACACATTCACAAAGATGTGGTCGTTTTGTCTAAGTATGAAACTTTAATAAGTGTTGCTACGCACAACCGACGTCAGTGGACGAACTGAGCTTAAAGAGACAGAATTCTGTTTTGATTGTAATTAGGGTAATAAGAGTTGTCGTATTATTACAGCGCTAAGAAAAACATATCCCACAGGATACGGCTTGTTTTGAGAAAGAAAAACAAAAATAAAAAAATAATAATAAATGGAAAGACAATAAGGAATGAAGTAAAACATCTAGAGTTATTTTTAGTCCATCCAATCCATTGCCTATTCTTAATTTTGTTATATTTAGCCACTAAATTGTTTATTTTTTACTATTTTATTGGTTTAAAATTATTACATTTCTGTGGTACAAGAGAAATGCATTATATGTTCATAAGTAAAATGACAAAAATTAACATTGTAAGATAGCATAGGATTTAAATATTAAATTCGTAATTACAAAAGCACTTAATGTATATTTTTTTATACGGAATTCTGTGCAAGAATTCTCCTAATATTCGTTATTACTTCAGAAAACTAGGAATTTTAATTATTATTTTTTTTATTAAACTATAATTTAACAGAGTCAGTACGAACACATTACTATTAGCCCTATATAAATCAGACTGTCTGCTTTTGATGCATCCGTTGGACCTGCTACTAAAATCGTTAGATACTCAACCGAGTACTTGAACCTACTTGTGTGAACGATGGATGTTTATACTGATTGCAGTGATTCACGTTCTCACGCCATTGAAATAGTACAGTGGGAAAAATTCGTCTGAACTCATTCAAGAATCCCCATATTGAAGTATTACAATTGATCGTACTCGAGTCTTGATAACGGCAAACGGACATCCCAGGGTTCTCACCTTCAATAAATTAAAAAAGTTGTTACTTATCGTTAAAAATTGTTAAAACAATTTTATATAAATAGAGGAGAAGGTCCAAATATGGGCTACCACTTTTATTTTATGAATTTCACCAAGAAAAATTTAAGGTAATTAAATTGTACTAGTTTACTTAATATCGAAAATGAATCTACTTAATGGTAAAAGGTTGAAATAAACAAAAACAAAGAAAATTGCTTCAATATTTTTTTTTAAAGTTACAGAAATCTGGTTTTTGAAATTGTGGTCCAAATATGGGCTACCAACAATAATTTACTGTAATACTCGAATTTCTTTTTTTAAAAATGTGAAAAAAATGCTGATATAATTAAATTAAATGTTAATTGTCTATTTCCAAAGTCACAAATATAAACGTCCTTTTCAGCACCTGCACAATCACTGTAGGCCACATAAAACACTAAATACTTTTGACCCAAAATTCCCTCCCCTTGTGGAATTTCTAGGCTCCTATCATCTTCAGGTAGATTGGGTTTTTAAACTTTCTTTCATCCTTCCGAATAATCTTTGTATTTCTGGACGTTATGAAAAGAAGAAATCATAAATCAATTGGTTTTTTTTTGCTCAAAATAAATAAAAAGGCTAAATATGGGCTAGCGCAATATTTAGATCTTCTTAGGTAGCCTGTATTTAGACGAATTGGTAAGAAATATTAAGATCTGTTCTCGCCATTATCACGTCGTTTTATGCAATAAATAATCTATGCCAGAACAAGTTTAGAATGTAAGTAATGTGATACATTTTACAAATCAGCTTTTGATTCAATAGAATTTGATTAAAGAAAATAACAAAACGTATTGGGGAAATGTTTCGAGATCATGAAATAGGTTGATTGACACTTATCACTACACTGAGTCTGAATAACTTTGACTGTAGTTGACCAACTGTTCCACTCATTTCTCTTTGTTACTCAGACACATTTTTTCACTTTATTTCCACTGCGCGGCAGTACCTCCCATACCCGAATACCCCAACCTACCCCATATTTAAACCCTAGCCTATATTTGGACCTTCTCCTCTATATATACATTCCAATATGAAGCAAACTTATAATGACTCTAAAGACGACAGTAAATCGATCTCAAGAAATGTTGTTTCAGCTAAAACGGATTAATTGAAGTTATTATAGGTAGAGTAAAGGTACTGAGATAAGATTGACCGTTTTCTCTTTTTATTTTGCTTTTACAAATAGAAGTTCTTGTAGTTTTTAGGCCATTACAGGCATTTTCTCAGCAGATTGATACATGACCCTCTCAAAAGCCAAGTTTTGGTTTCTTTATTGTAAATTTCAGAGCACAGGATTAGTATTTTTTAAAAACCAAGTGGCAAAATGGGTTCATGGCATGTTCTATTTGATTAAACGTGATATTTTGTTATATATTACTAATCAAGTACTTGAGCACCTGATTAATATTAATTAATTTTGTTACTTACAAAATTGCAGTTTAGTTTATGAGAGGCTCGTTTGTGAAAATACATTCTCGTCGAAGACATCTTGATTCACGAGATCGAATATTGCAGTTTTTTTTTTCTTCATTTGAAATAATTATCATTACAATTTTGGTTGCCGTGTATTCTGCTAACCCTTCTGTTCAGTGATGCAGAATATATCGGATAATATATTCTGTTTTGATTAATGTAGAATAATCCTATCGCCGACTTTAATTATTTAATTCTCGGAAGTCCACTGTTGTGTTGGGTTTTAATTTACGAATGTTACAGCGCTACCTCTTGAAGCTCTTGAACCGTAGAATTGTATTTTTTTTTTTCCTGTATGCACAACCGGACATTAACAAGGTCTTGATTAATAAAGAGCAATTAAAAAATTAATAGTTTTGATCTACTGTGCTATTGCCTCTAAAATGGCTTTTGCTTTTAGCTACAGCATAGCTGCAAATGAAGAAGAAAATTAAGAAATTATTGCATTTTTAACGGCATTTTTTTTTTTTTACCTATTGTCTTAAACTTAATAGGCTATTGCAATTTGGAAAACTCCAATGTCACTTTCTGGCATTTATACTTTTATGTAAATTTCCCAGTGTGTGCCTGTTCAGGTAGGCTTCTTTTTTAGCGTGGTTCCCGAGGAATCTGCATTAAAATACATTCCATTTATTGTAAACATTCATTGAAATTATCAGGCATCTAAAGATACGGAAGCTTTTATCTTAAATCTTTATTCATTTATGTACTTTAAAAAGCAATTTTAAAGCTAAAAATTCGTTAACTGTATCTTAATATACGGTATATATAATTAATAAGATTTTTAAGTTTAAATCTTGCTAATTATATGAAATTTTACGGCAGTTAGCAGCTTAGAATATGTTTATACCACAAATTAGCAGATTGACGAACCCATCAATTTAATATCGACATGAAACTAAAACTATAAAATCGAAGCGGGATTTTTATGTGAGCATTTATTACTGTAAATGTACTTGAGAATAATTTATGATTCATTTCAACTCATTTCAGATTTTACAAGTTAAAAAAAATCGAGGCCAACACACAAGATTAAATTACAAAACATTTATCACGTTAAAAATATAACTAGTTTCGTCTCGCTGGCGAGACATTGATGATCGACAAACTCAAGAGAACAACGGGTTTATAAGCACATCCGAGTCCAATCTATAAATTTTAATTTAGGCCTATATGAAACAAATCAACCGCAAAAATTTTAAGCAATTGCATATTTATACGTAAATAGAAACAGTACTTTTAAATGTAAATGGCTTATTTCTTTGCTATTAATAAATTGGTTTAAAAATATAAAAAATATATGTAAGTTATGTTCATTATGATCTTTCCTATAGGAGCTGTTCCTCGACGTTGGTCACGCTAATTTTTTTTTCCCCTCTTTGGAAAATTCGACCTAAAAGCATTTCACAGTTAGCGAATATTGTAGATTGGAGATCTAATACAGTATTGCAAAGTTTCTGTCAGTGAATTTTTTATGAATTTCTAACAGATGCATATTTTGCGTGATTTGAAATAAAGGAGTGCAATGCAGCCATATTGAATACTTCGTAGGCTTATGATTCTTTACCACTCATTTCACTTGGCTTTAGAATTCCGATCCGCAAATCGACCTAGGAAGTAATCAACATTTGCCTGTATTTGCCTTTATTTGAAATCATGCAAAATAAACATCTCTGTCAGAAACACACACACAAAAAAATGACTAAAACAGAAAGCCTTGGAGAATTTCAGAGAAAGGATAGCAAATATGCCTCGGAAATTAAAAAAAAACACGTTACAATTTGAGGATTGTGCCCAATTGCCATCTCAGTTTCTAGTCGCAGTATAATATACTTTCTGAGAAAATACAATTCCGAATCTTTCTTAGCTGCAAAATGAAATCCAGGGATCGGAATGTTTAGCGTTTTATTCTTTCTCGTCCCCTGCACCTGCCAAATTCGAGAATAGATTGTTCTCGGAACGATGCTTCCTAGATCCTGACAATCTATTTCGTAGAAAGATAAGAAAAGCTGACTTTGTTTGGGAATATCAAATATATTTTTCTTTCGATTTAGTTTTTTTTTTTTTTTTGACCTTTGAAGATCACGATCGATTTCCTTGCTTTTATAGGTTTTGGTTTCTGTGTTTTGTATTCTTTGTATTTCGATGCTTGGGATCCGTTGATGAGAGTTTAAAGAAATGTAGCAGGTGGGCTTTAATTAAGTCAAAAGAAGCAATATATAAGGCGAATGGCGTTGGTTATGTGCGTTCCGTAGGATTAAAGTAAGATTTCTTACTTTTTTTGACAGCATTATGACCTGAGGGTCAGTCAAGTGCGTACATAAGTTAGCAATATTCCTGTCATCATAGAACGAACCTAGATCAACCTCGAATCAATATGGACTGTGGGACCCGGTTGTTTCGTTAAAGGAAACTCTATCCTGAATTGGGAATACTGAATTGGCGAGAATGTAAAACTAAAGTCACTTACATAACACATTACGTTGTATGAACATGTTAAGTGTCCCACAGTAGTCATCGTAATTGATTACGGAAAAGTTGTCCTTCGTCTCATAGTAGACCGCCTATATTATCTTGGAGAATTCTAAACAAATATTTTATGCTTACTATATTACCATTAAGTGAGTTGACGTACATAATTGCTTCCAATATTCTACAAGCCATCCACGAACATTGAAGATACTTAAGTTTGCAATCTAGGATATCACTAATCTAGGAGTTATTTTTGAAACAGTGCTGAAGATTTCGCTCATATTCTCTTAAGCATATGAACTGAAACTTTAGTCATTGGAAATACCAAAATTAAGTGAACAACGGATCATTACCCTTGAACAGAAATGTAGATTCCGCTTTTGGATTAGCAAATCTTATAAACAAGATTATTAAGTCAAAAACTTCATATCGGACAAGCACAAAACATTCCTAACAAAATTTCAAAGCGCAATAAAATCTTGAGTTGTTCGAATTTGTGCACCAGGAAATTAAAATATCTGGGTTTCAAGTTAATCAATATAAAATAAATCATATCTAAAATTGTTCCATGTTCTAGATAGCTTCGTTTACTCGTTGCCTAGTGGTGTTAAATCTTAAAAGTATAAAAAGACTTTGACATTTTGATACTTGAATTCATGTCAGCAGATGCTTTTTATAATACGTCACTGGAAATCAGAGTTTGTAAATAAAGAAATTATAATTGACAGTAACTAATTGTACAATTTTTAGACGTCATTTTAACCGAAACATATTCTTTTATTTTTTTTTAACATAATGCCGAAATAAAAATATACCTTTTAAAAAGTTTGAGTTTTTAATTTCAACTTACTGTTGAATTTAGATATACTAAAGACAATGTTACTATTGAAACTTACACTTACCAGTAAATCAGTGCAATGTAACGACAGATTGTCAATGCGTAGAAGACTTTTAACTCCATCTTACATTTTTCCACAGCGATTTCTAATATCACGGAATTTTCTACACAAGAATTGCCGAAGAAGAATTGGCAACATTTTACTACCATAACGGCAGTTTTCTTACGGAAATAAAATCTTTCATCTCAAAATTATTTATTCAGTGAATCAGAATATGACACAAAAAGTGCTTTTAAGTGATGAAAAAAGGAAATTTATATCGTTGACATTTCTGGTATTTTCTTTGTATTTTTTCCCAACTGTAAATGATCGTAACATTTGAACTGCATAAAATCAAAATATATTGGATCCTGACTCTTCTTCTTCACAGCTTCGCTGGTACATAGCTTCGCTGTCCACCATCTCCTGGTTATACCATCGAAAGCCAATCACAAAAAATTACGATGATCATCATCACAATCTTTCCATGCATAACGCCTGAAGTATCATGGCTCCACAAATTCATATTTCTTTAGAAACAGAGACTGACACAAAACAACGGCAGAGATTATCCCTAATCTAAATTTAAATTTATATACAAAGAAAATACCAGAAATTTCAACGATATATGGACGATCTGGCAAAGACAGACTTAGGAATGAGTTTTATAGGAAATTTATATTTCTTTCTGAATTTCTCGTTAAACCTCGCATAGAGACGAGACTACAATCAGACTTATGTTGTAAGACAGGAAACCAGTAAATATTTTGCTTAAAAAATGTTTTCTGTAAGCATTCTAGAAAGTATAATAACAACGTGAAATCTGTTCCTGAATATTAAAATTACAGGAATAGTAGACTTTATTAAACCATTATTATTATAATGGTATCCCATTATAACTGGAGTTTGGTATATCTATGATATCAGATTGCCAGTACATATGGACGCAGTCTGTCACAGACAGTCCTATTTTAAAGGAAAAAGTCCTATTTTAATATTCTGATCAGTATCGCGACTTCAAGCTGGAAAATGTTATCAGTTAGTACTTTGAGTTATAATTAAAAGATAAATAGAGTAAGCATTTGAATAATTTAGAGGTAATGTGTTAATGATAACTAGGTATGTGCTAAGCTTGCTATCGCGTAGTGAAGGCTGAGCACAGACCAAAACAATTCTATTTTAAATTGAACCGTAACAAATTTCAAAGAAATCATTCCAGTTTTCTTAGGGGGCGATTTCGGGGATTAGTTTTGAAGGTTGGGGGGGGGGGGGATAGAGATTAGAGTAACTGTGCCTATACTTAAAGCTGGAACTGTAAATATAAAGCAAAGAGCCAAAATTTTATGGAAATTTGTCCAGGAATTTTAGCTTGGTGCGCATAAAACAGACAAATGGGCTCAGGAGGAATAGTAAACTTCTCAGTTAATAAAAAAAGATGAATGCAGAACAAACGCCAATTAACGATTATCTTACTTGATTAAATTGCAGTAATAGCATTATTGTAAGATGAAAATAGATTACAACGAATTAGTTTAATCCTGTAATTAGATTAGATAGATGGAATGGTTAAGTAAATAACTGATAAGGAAATCCTTTGATTGTTATCGAAATGATTTTCCTCTTTATCTAAAGCACGTCAGTAATTTGCATTTAGTTGCTATGGTGCCTTCAAACACAATAGATCCAAAAATAGCTAAGTGACGAATACATAATATTAATTTTATATTAAAATTACGTAATATTACGTTATATTACGTAAGCATTTGTTGCCACACTAAATGTAAAGACTATCAGTGTAGGATCAAGAGGAATAGTTGATTTCAATGGGGTTGCCACGATTATAATACTTGAAGAAAAAACAGAAGTTTATATTTTTACTTTATAATATCTCATAATGATTTTAAATATTACTAGTAAGTAAATTGTATATTGTTACATTGCTTTTCTTAGTTCTTATTCAGTATATTTTTAAATTATTATTTACTGTATTTCTCTAAAATTTGAGTTATTAGATTTTTTTTTTAGGCTTTTTATAAAAATTTTGAATTTTTAGGATGGAAATTAAAGAAGGATATTACTATAAACATTTTAAAACAAAGTAAGAAAGATGATATATCTATATGCTGCTGATTAAATATTAAAACACTTAAATTTAGCAAAATGTGCCTATTTTCGATAATATTATAGTTCAGCATCTTATGATTGATAAACAACCATCTTTTATCTGTTTTATGTATTTGAAAAATGTTTAGTCTTTAATACAGTTTTATTTCAATCTTTAATTCCGTGTGAAATATCTTCTTTAATATATCATTAACTTCTGGTTCTGACATACAACATTTCACCTCATAATGAAATATTTAATTTTAATTTCTGAAAGTCTTCCATTCGGAAATTGTTTATTAAATTTAACGCATTAATTGAATTTATTTGTCATTCTCATATTTTATCTTCATATTTATCTTAATACTTTGCGTATATTGTTATTTACATAGATGGAATGGATACATCAGTGACATTGATAAGTTTTGGTGCTCGAGGATCGAGTGAAAACCAATCGTCCTCAGACCCCGAGCTCAAACAACCAATCAAATAAATAATAATAATAAAAAAGTGGGGCCCTATTTTGCTACTCCGTGGTAAATTCTTCTTTACCTACCACAAGCTGCGCTATTGCTTTCTATAATGCAGTTAATTTAAAGCTTATTTTTAAGACTGTGTATTTTTCGTGCACAGTTTCAAATAATCATCGTCCTTAGTAGGCTACTTCTCAATCGACCATTTACCTCGACAAATGACAAATCTTGTCGCGATAAAAGTCGTCTGCATAACACTATAAACATTCTATCCATTCTCGATTGCTTACAAAAATTCGTAAAAGGATCACGTCTTCGAGATATTTGATTGAAGTACATTGTTTGCAGAAGAACAATATTTAGAAAAGTATAAATTTTATAGTATGTCCTTCTACACCGGTCACAGTAGTAGTCGCTAAATCAAGAAACGTTCTACTTTCATTTATATCAGAGAAATAACCATACAATAGCTTTTGAAATTGGTTTTATATTCTCTGATATCCTGCAAGAAAATAATTGGCATTACTTAGGGAAATAATTTCTTGCAAATCAAGTCTGAACTATACTTGAACTGTAATTCATTTGTTTGTATTTCATACTATTTCTTTTTTGTTTTTGTTTTTTATTTATTCATCATTTTTTTTTCCCGTTATTGAACTCTGGAAACTGCTGTTTCTGAATTTTAGCCGAAGTTACACAAAGGAGCAAACAATTTAGAGTGAGTGGGAGTTATCTGCAGTCAATAATAAATAAGATATTAGTTCCCTCATGCACATGAAGTAAACATTAAAAATTCACAACATCATTTTCACTCCAAATGACTTATAAATTTCTTAGGATTCGAAAGTTTTTCTTTGAATGAAACAAAAAAAAAAAAAAAAAAACAACCGCAAAGGAATAGAGAAGACATAAGAATAGTTGGAGTGTTTTTGTTTAATTTATGCGCATGAAGAGTCATTGTCTTGCCTATTTTATTTCAGGCAGATCAAGGGACTTGTTTCAGGAATGTAAGTTTTCTTCACAGTGTCAGTCTGTTTATCAGGACAGATTTCGATCCCGTTGATGCTGTAATCAACGAACTATACTGTATAGTTAAAGCCAAAAACAGAGCGTAATCGGGTTTTAAGACCGAAATTATCTTCCTAAACATCAAAATTATTTCTTGGATGAATGGACAATAATGTAATGGTAATGGAATGTAATAGTATATTACCATATAATGTTACAAAGCTTCAATATAAAAGGAATTATAAAAAGGGTTAGGAAAAACTTAAAAAGTGATTTCTTCACTACAAACCACAGACAAATTTTAATTTGCCTACATATTAGGAAATGATTACAGGAATGCAGAATGACAATTTGCAATTATATTAGACTATGTAAACTATATTAGACTTATATTAAACTATTACATAGCGTGCAACTATACATTACTATATAGCATGATCAGAATGGCTGATCGAGGCAAATAAGAAAATTCTTTTTAAAAGAAATGTTTCTTATGGTAATTGGTCATTGTCCCTTTTAAATTATCTATTTCGTAATTACTAAGCTGAGTCCTTTAGAAGCTTTATTGAAGAAGTAGTAATTCAGCGAATTGTATTCTTAAACACTAACCAGTTGTCCTAGTATAGTTTAGAAGTTGCAGAGTCCAGATTTCAGAAAGTGTATATTTGCTTTTCGAAAACTTTCGAAAGCTTCAGAAAAAGCAATAACATAACCCTATACCAGTTCATAAATAGAAACATGTAAATGCATTAATTTTCTTTGCGTGTCAAGTCGTGCGATTCATTAACAGAAATATAACGTGTTCCTGCAGTTGACAGCTTACGTGAATCTATTTTGTTTATTTTACAGAAGCACCGATTAGTTTGTCTCCATCCAATTGAAGTGGGAAAATCGATGTTGCTGGTTTCACCCTAAGAGGTTGGGTTGTTAGACTAAACACAGACAGGAAAGAGTTCACGACACAAGGACGCTTCAGCCAGCGCACTAGACAAATGATGTTGTTGCCGTCGCCAAATGGGTTTCGAGCAATAATATAAGTAGGTCTCGAATGGGAATTTATGAAAAGGAATAAATGAGGCAGCATTTTAATTATGTCTAATGCAAGTAATGGAAGATTTTATTTCCTAAGTTGAATTGGAAAGATTTGAAAATAGTCAATTAGAATAAGAGCTCTATAATAAATTCCGTATTACTTGATTGCTAGATAAAAGTGGAAATTCAAAGTGTTAAATGCTTTAAAATGTTAATTAAACCCGAATTTTGAACACATTAAAATGTAAAAATAAAAGAAAAAAATGAAAACCGACAATTCCACTATCTTCTGATAATCGTTTCAAATTATAAGACGAAGATAAATAATAAAAAGAGAACGAAAGCCTGAGGATACTGATCTCTCTATCTATCTATCTATCTACAGATAAATTCGTTTCTATCTGTATCTTTTTATAAATAGACAGATAGAGACAGATAAAACCATCAAGCTTCATTCTCTTTTATTTCTTTTAATGTTTATTTTAGTCTCTATATAAAATACGGCTAAAGATAAGGAAAGGTTAGGTGCAACAAAGTGAGGGAGAAATAATTATTAACGTTTTCCCATAACTGGAAAGTAATCGAACGTTATTATTTATTGCTTAGGAATGTAGTGATTGGTTTTCCCCAATTTTTACTCTTGTAACTGTAAACTACTTTATCACTTTTATATGTAGTCTATAAATAATTTCAAGTTGATAAGAGGAAGAGTTCGAGTTGAGCGCGTAAAACATTTCAATCATCTCTCTACTAAGTCACTGTTAAAACAAAACAAAAAAAACCATCAAGAAGCATAGATACATCCACAAATGAATAAGAACATTGGAAATGCAAAAATAAATACATAAATTGAACAAACAAATTTGATCGAGAACCGAAGTACCACAAGCACATTAAAAATGAGTCCTGCGAATATTCTTTCCATTTTCTGGAGTCTACAAACTTAAACATATGGCCAATTTACTAAACTAGAAGTATACTCGATGTTGTATTTCATTAGTAATAATGAAAGCTACTTATCTACTTTATTTATTACTGGTACGAATTCTATAAACATCAGGTTGTTACAAAAGCTTTGTCCAATTGTAGCATTTTTCAATCTTTGAAACATTTCCTACGTTCGATGAATAAAAATGTAGCTGACATTGAATTGTAAGTTCTCTAACTGTAACAACAATATTTCTTGCAACTACACTAATGCCGTATCAAGCCCCGAATTGGAAGTCCTTCTCTTGGCTCTTCCTTCAATCTCCACTTGTGAAACGAGTAAACTACCTCCGTAAATTCTTTCACTCACTGAAACTTGATCAGAAGCATTCTGAATGTTTTTTTTTGCCGCTACACTTCAGTTGGACCTCTATAAATTCGTAGAGCATAACATGGCGAGTACGTTCTTTTTTTGGGTTTCATTATGAGTTCTCTTATAAGATCAGTATATGAACAAATAGCATTATTATCAGAAAGAAAAGAATGAAATGATTTGTATGAGCATAATTGGGTATCTGATATAAAATGAAATACAAACATTCTTTATTGAACATTATCACTACAGAAAATGGACAGAATTTTCGACAATCTGTCTACTTTATCAGGTCTATATACATACCTTGTCATTATATTTACACCTTACGTGTTTATAAAATATTTTTTACTTGTTAAAAAAAAAAGTTATTAATATCTATTTCTACAAGAGAAAGGAATTGATCGCTATCAAATTTGAAAAATAATTATTCCTGATTGCCGTGATCCTGAGATCTGTTTTGATAACATCCAACATGATATAGACATCAATGGGAAAGTTCTACGCAATTGTGAATTGTTCAAGAAAGTTTTTTTAAAATACGGTATGGAAAGGCTCCCTCGAGGTACAATCGTCCTCAGTCTGAAATTGCTAAAAATGATTTATTCTACAGGGACTAAACCAACAACTTAACGTCTTGCTTTTGAGAAATTTGATCTGATAAAAACAATAAAACATTACAAAAATTTCTTTTTCAAACTGGTTTTGTGGCCAACCTTCATTAATTTCAAAGCAGGCTGTTGTCTGGCACTGCCGCAATTTTTTGGGTTTATTACACTTTCATTGATAGCATGAAAAATCTTTTCAAATGTCATTCGTTTTAACCATAGGCTGAATTTGGGAAGGCAGTTGACCACCCTCCCAATATTTTGAGGGGGCAAAAAAAAAAAAACAAACTTAATTTAAGTCGACAAGCATTATTCACGTTTGACCCCCAATCCAAATGTTGAAACTCCGGTGATGGTTTTAACCGATGCAGTTTCATTGTTGCATCATCTACCTGTAGTGGAATTTTTACGTTATCTGTTGAAACACATTTCTTCCCTTCTTCTCTCTTGATAAAATATCTCAGCAAATACTTCGTAAATCAAGGAAGAATTAGACAGGCTTTAGTTCTATTTCACGTAAGTTTCTTAGAAAACATTGTTCTTAAGAATAATCACTTTTTATTGAAATCGGGGATGGATAAAGGTCGCAAATTGCGGTGCATGCGCAGTTTTATTGTTTTATTGAAGCTGAATCGTAGTGCTTTGAAGTATCGAATTACGCCAGCGAATTGCAGTGAAGGTTTTAACTTTACAGCCTTCAGTGAATGAGTAATATAGCCTTGATCAAATTTATCATTGTGTTCCGAAGTCTTGTTTGTATTAAAGCCAGCTCTATTCTTTCTGATTCGATTTTGGCAATTCAGGAATGCGAAGTTCTAGACTGGTTGGAAGCGAAGATTTTTTTTTTTTTTTTTTACTGTTGTGAAAATTAATAAAACTTACTGCTGTAATAAGAAATCTTGTTAAAAGTTAAGTAGATTCTGAAAAAAAACTAAGAAATAATTTTTTGGAATTTGCACACTTTTTAATATTTCAATTTCTTAAATTAATTAGTAAGCGAAACTAAAGGAAATTAAGCTTCTAAAAGAACTTGGAACCTACTTTCCGTTACTTTGCGTTTATCGTTTTCAAAAGCAGATCATTAATTTCTATCATTCTCGTACTCGCCTTCATTTACCAAAAAGCCACCAATTCTATATTTGCAATTTTTGAAGAAAATTCTTCGACAAAAGTTTAATGATTTATTGAAAGATATATCGGTATTGTAAAGATTACTTACAAATTGAACAGATAGGAAAAACAGGAATAAAAAAACCAAAAAAAAAAAAAACCTGCAATCTTTAATAGAAAACACAAATAGGATGATCATAATTTCTAAAGATGTAATCTTATTTTCGAGATCATTGTTTGTCATTTTCTTTACTTTTATATTTTCATTTTCCTTTCTGAGAACTTCGTTATTATTTTTTACGAAATTAATAATTCTTTCTTTCTTAATCTTATCTAATTTCTGATAACATTGTGGTCAAATAATTAAGCTTTTAAAAAAAAAGAAAAAAAAAAGTGTAGCATATTAAATTACTTTTTTCTTCCATTAATTCTAATTCCAAATATAATCTGATCGCAAATTGAATATGATAATAATAATTGTGCTTTCTCATTTCTTTAAAGGAACTTTTGTGATATTTTTTTTTTTTTTATTATTATCTCGAGCTAAATTAATTACGAAATTGTGACCCCATCATAAAAGCCTTCACAAGGACATTTGCCATTAGATACAAGATAAATAATGGCAAAAGTTGTAAAATCCAGTAAAAGTTTTGAACACAATTCAACAAAATTTGATTATCGTTAATTAATTGGAAACGGAATAGTAAGTATTATAAAAAATATTTATTAAATATTTAACATAATATACTATTATTAATATGAAATAACACAAATAAAACTAAATATTAAAAATGAGGATGTAGTATTGTTTTTACGAAAAAAAGAAAAAAAGATTGAATGAGATAGGAATTTTAACACAACCGTCAACAAATACTGAATGGTGTGCAATCATTTTTCAGAGAATGCTATCACTCATATACGATTTTTTTCAGTAAAATTGTTTATTTGTTTTTAAACTAACATTATTTTCAATGCAAATATATTTAACATAGTAAATACCTCTTGTTTTCGTAATGATACATATCTTAGTATTTTTTTTTATGCATGATTATGAACAACGAAGTACTTAACTTTAGTTTAATTTGGTATTTAAGTTCATCTTTATAAATATATAATTTAAGTTTTTAAATGTTGATATCTTTTTAGAATAAAATTAAAGATCATTCTATCTTGCTTACATAGGCTAAATAGCAAGTGCATGTTCATTCTTGTCCATGAATACGTAAATTTAAACGTTAATTTTCGACTGACTATATGAGGATGGGAAGCCTTCATAGACAAAGGCCTGAGAATTACTGATTTATATGTGAAACAGAATATTTCTTTTACTTGTATTAGATCTACCAAGAGAATGAGGAAGTTTCCAAACTTTTACATTTATTTAAAACATCCCTAAGCAATACTTTATCATCATAGAAACATGAAATCATGATTTATAGAAAAAAAAAATGGTCTTTATTTATTTTACAGTTTTTTTTACAAGTTTCCAATTCTATAAAATAGCCGACCACTTTAAGAGGGTAACCGAAGAGTTTGAAAGAAATTGGATTTTTTTTGGTTTTGAAACTAAATATTTTCCAGTTTCTCTTTTCTAATTTTTATACAAGAGCAGGTAATTTGGCTTTATCACCAATGGTATGACGTCACAGCGTCAATTTTTACGACTTTTACAATTTTTTATTTTGCTCAAAAGCTATTTTTGTAAATTAAATGGAATTTTTTTGCATTTTTCATCCTTTCATTTACACCTTCTCTTGTATTTTTTTCAAATCATTGGAAGCATAATCATTCTAAAAATATAATTTCCTGCATGAGATACTTGACTGTAAACTAAATATGATTATTATTATTATAGTGAAACAAGATCTAATTCATTAATTGCAAATGGGATATTTTTCTTAGGAGTTTATAGTTTAAATATTTCAAAGCAAGCTACAAAATTTATGACGATCAATATTGACTAATTTTCAAATGCATTCCATTTAGTTCGAGGCGAAATACCAGAAAGGAAAAATGATGGATTTAGAATGAAAAAGTTGTCGTTTAGAAAAGTTTAGAAAGTTGTCGTTCAATTTTAAAATCAATAACTTATCATTTGAATTTTAAAAGTTACTTTATAATGTTTTATAATTATCAGTTTGGAGCCAATTGAAATGAAAAACATTAAGGTTATCTTTCAGTCGTTTATTTCCAGTAGAGGAACTTCGGGTATTATGGAATACCATTTTTGTTTGTTGTCATAACTTGGTTATTATTTTTTTTTGAAATGTAGACTGGTGCATACCTTGATTAGTTGACATTATTTGTCTATAGCTGTAATTGAAAAAAAATAACTGTTTTTATATAGAAATTTAATTATATATAAAAAAGTCACAGCCTATTGGCGGATAATATGAGATACAAAGTTGTTTTGGGGAAAAAAAATCAATATTCATGTACATAAAAAAATCTCAATGAACTAATAAAAATATTAGTTGCAAATAAAATAACGTCAAAAATGTTTATTCCGTTGTTTTTCATGGCAAAAGACAAAAATATAATCAACTTTTTCCGAAGATCCGTGTTCTATGGATCTCTAGTGATCCGAACATGGTGAACTCCTGGAAGACTCTATAGAATTTCAAGCGAAATAATGAGATGGTTTCCCGTTGCCTTCCTCAGGATATCATTAAGGAATGATTTCAGAGAAGAAAGATGATATGAAAAGAAAGATGATATGAAATACTATTATTCCTTATTGCCCTACACACCATCTTGGAAATGAAATCTTAGCTAACCGTATTTCAAGACACATCGAATCAAAACAGCAGAGGTACAGCAATGACTACTTAACTTCATTTTGCACAATGATTCAATATACAGTATTACAATACTTCTACAACTTAATACAGATTTTTAATAAGCTTATTTGCAAAGAGTTTTGAAGACAGGTAATTCTGATTTTAATGCAAAACGAAACAACTGGCTTGATAATAATAACAACGAGATTGACTGCAAATCATGATGGGAGTGTGTAGAAGTAGTTTTTCTTCTTATCACTAACAAGAGAAGTGCGTGACCTCAAACGCTGAGAACCGCACGAAAATGTGCTTAGAATATAAATCGCTCATGCCAAAAACAGTGGTATGAGTCATTCTCATGCAAAACTGCACGTCTTACCACGAGAGACATTTGAACATCACCTATTGAAGGCCCAAGAGAGGAACTTTGGTAACGCGAAGAAACAAAATATCGATATAATAGGACCAAAATGACACACACATTATTTCAATGTCGTGACTATATTGCTACATTTCCCTCCAAACACTCCAAAAGACGGCCTCTTACTGCAAGTATACTATTCACACAACTAGATTAAGTACTTGTTAGTGCAGGTACAACATGCCACCGTCGGATGACACTAGCAGACAACAGCTGCGTTTTGCAAAGGAATGACTCATACCACTGTTTTGGGATGAGCGATTTATATTCTAAGCACATTTTCGTGCGGTTCTAAGCGTTCGAGGTCACGCACATCCCTTGTAAGTAGTAGCACCTCACTTAGGAGAAAAACAAGAATCTCATATTGCCCGACCGTTCTATAACATCCGAACTTCCTCTAATTCATATTGTGTATATTCTAAGGTATGTTATTTTGCTAAAGTACATTAATTTAAACTCGCTATATTTATGTGTAATAAAAAGTTTAAGCGATTAATATAATGGTCGAACCATTCCAAATAACTCAAAAGGAAATTTAAAAAAAATATTGTTATCAATCGTTGTATTTTTTTTTTATTTAAATTTTTCAAACGCATATGAATTTCAAACGCATAATTTCACATTAGTTAAACTAGTTGATATTTAGTTTTAAACTAAAATAGTAATATGGATGTACTTTTATGTTAGGTAAAATTATAAATCATAAATTAACAGTGGAGAATTTTCGATATTTTCATCTTACTTTTTTGTTCTTCATTGTTCATAGCTTTTCTATTTTTTATTATTTCTACAGCGTTTTCGTTGCCAATAAGACCTAACTTACTATTGTTTGTAGAAGACGTGACATCCTGCCTATTTCAGACTTTTAGTATCTAAACAATACGAAAAGGAGCAGCAGCAAAAAAGAAATATATAATATATATTGGAAAATATATATATTGGATAATCGATTGTTCACATCAACCTTTTGAGCGCTATCTATTAGAGAATAGGGTAAACATTCAATTTACGGTACTTAATTATTAAGCTTACATATATTTTAATGTTTCCGCGTTGTCTGCATTATGTGAACTTCGACGATCGAAAAGAGTTGCTTAGCAATTCAGTTTTTATTCAGATGCTTTTCACAGTCCAGACATCATTGATCGGCTAGACCATGTCCAAATAAGATAAATCGTTGTATAATGGTGTCAACCTTTGAACGTCTCGAGAATGTTAATTTCATTAGCTCTGAACAAAAAGAGTTTAGAAGTTACAAAATATTTCCTGTAGCCATATATTTCCGGAATTTGTCTATTTTGTATCTACAGGAAAAAAAAATGTGTCGAAATTAAAACTTACTAAAAAATAATTATAAACGCTTATGAATAGAAAAAAAATACGAAAGCACATGGTTTTAGATGACATTTCATGAATTTC
The DNA here is from genome assembly GCA_023159025.1 of Thereuonema tuberculata. Classification (NCBI taxonomy): domain Eukaryota; kingdom Metazoa; phylum Arthropoda; class Chilopoda; order Scutigeromorpha; family Scutigeridae; genus Thereuonema; species Thereuonema tuberculata. The sequence goes on along the minus strand of JAFIDM010009631.1, from coordinate 246,757,707 downwards.
TCTATAGCCAAAAAAGTCACAATTCCCGCTACCACATTCGTCAATAAACTTATTTTCCTTTTTTTTTTCTATCATTATAAGCTTACGTTTTTAAACACAATAAAATAGGTCAGTGGCAAAATCTACCGAATCTTTGTAAACAGTAACTGTCATTAATATATTTAATAAAACTTTAAAATGAATGTCAGAATTAAAAATATTGGAAACTTCTAAGTTTTTTTTTTTATATAAATATGTAAATTTCTATTTAAGATAGATCTTCTCTTTTAATATTTATTGTTTTCTTTTTATGTAGAAGCAATCTACCATTTTAGGTCCACTATGTTGTTGGATTATTAAGAACCTTTAAATGTACCACATTTTCATTCCACCCGACTTAGGCCAATCTATTCCTTCTTAATTTGCAATTGAAATATAGTATTTGCAAACATCTTTAAATTTCCATGGATAAACCAAAATCAAAGGAAAAATGGTTTTCCTGTGACCATTAGACAAAAATCGGAAAACAAAGTTCTTTGGATCTTTTCTAACATTAAAAAAATGACACTCAATAAGAACATCCTGAAGTTATTCATAATTTAATGTTGGTGGAATCCTATTTTTATAGAAGTCAACAAAAGGTTAAGGATATAAAAGTGAGGATATACGGGGTAATGAACTGTTTGTGCATTTGCATACCACAATTGCACACGTTTGAAGTTCAATAACTGTTTTTGTATACTAATAAAAAAATAAAAAATATCTTAATTTAAAATACAAGGTTTATCTTTTAATTTTTTTAAAAATTAAATTACAATTATTGTCATAGTATTTTCACTTAATTTGCAGTTCTGAATCTGTTGATGAATCAGATGATCTATTACAGCGGTTCCCAACCTGTTGTACGCGTACCCCAGGGGTTACGGGAAGGACGTTCGGGGGTATGCGAAAAAAAAAAAAATGAATAATGGCGGAAAAAGGCACATAAGTCAGCAGTGTAAGACAAAAGACAATGAAAAAGTTATCCAAATAATCCATCGCTACGGTGGTGCGGGTTTTTTCGTTGTTTTACCTTGAGAAAAGCCCTCGTTATCCCTCCCTAGACAGTGTTTCACGACACTGTAAATATAGGTACACTCTTTGTTCAACTCCTTATTTAAATACCATTTATTTTCAGTTACAACATATAAAACTAGCATAACTGCAACTACATTAATTGCAAACATCTTGCTAATATTTTGGATACAATTAATGAAAATGGGCTGTCAACGGATTCGCAAGTGACAAACGGTTGGGAACCGCTGATCTATTACATCACCATGATTTACTATCACGTGATCTAATTGACGGAAAGCTTAAATCTAACACAGTAACCGAATCAAATTAGTCTCAAGGTATTTCTAAGCAGACTACAATGAATAAATTCCTAAGTTAGAAAAGATATTAGGCCGCGGATTCTTTAAAAGGTGATATTATTTTTAGATAAACCTAAAACTATTTGTAGTGACAACGAAGGTGTTCTAATTAATAAAAAAAAAAAAAAAAACAGATCCAATTTAAATTTCCTGTTCTGAATAACTCAATCATGATATTGTGTTACGTATAAATAGAAAACACAGAATAAAACAAGACTGGGTTCAACTTATTCTGCGGGACAAATTTCAACAAGGTGTTCAAAAGAAATCAAAGCCTACTTTCCTTAAAATTTCTTCTTATTTTTTTTTAAATTCGTAAAAACAACACAAATGAAAAGCCTATATTTTTATATTCAAATTCTAATATCTCGGAATAAAAACATTACAAAAGTTTTTTAATCTCCGAAGAAAATAATTAAATTAAAAAAAAATTAGTAAATTAATAATTACTTCCTTGTCTAAATAAGGTTAGTTTTAACAATAACACGCCTCGAGCAATGGCTTAGCTAAAAGGATTTAATATTTGTTGTTTAAGACAATGAGATTTCAACAGAAATAGGATAGAAATCCATTGTTTAAATTCCAATGTTTTTCTGTGGGGATTTTTGTCGCTTTCTGGTGAAAAAGATTTCCAAAGTTAGATCGTCTCCTTCCTCGAATATGCGTACAAAGTTTCAAGATGATCCATCCACCAGTTAAAGACATTACGAGGGAATACACACGTGTAGACTGATTGATTTGATAAGCCTTACCTTTCTATTGGTAAGGTAGCCTAATAATTTATGAAAATCCATAATTTGAAAACATTACCGAAATTTTACTCTTTTACTCAATATTGTTTTAAGTAATATTCATAAAGACACGAAGAAAAATAGTTTGATTTCACTTTTAATTGCAGTGAAATGAAATTAGTATTCTTATTTCACTATAACATTAAGAAATTGATTGATTAACACTGAATACTTGGATAGTGTTTCATTATCAGTCAGTTTAGTTGGGAAAAGGATCTTCTGATTAGTTATCTTTGGATGAACTAAATATTCCCAAAGAAAAATACGAAAAGATCAGTTTCAGTGTTGATAGTTTGACCTAACCTCACATCAACAGATTTAAACGAAATTTTAATTTCCTTTTAAACCGTTCCTTGCTTCATTTTATAAGGAGAGCAGTAAATATTCTTATGTAAGAATAGACGAAGTTTACGACGGAAATCATGTGGAATTTTAAATGATTGTAATAAATATTTTTTTTTCCGAAAATTCGAAATAAATTAACATAGTTTTGCTCTTTATTCTATAATACTGAAATTATTTTTGCTTGGTTCTTGTTGTTTTACTGAATTAATTTGCCTTAATTTTTAATTTCTTTCTAATTTAAGAATCCATCGTAGATTTATTATTAAAGAAATTAGAAATTTCAAGTTTATAAATTTATAAATAAAATTAAAAACAGAGCTATTATTAGAGCATTCTCGAAATAAAAAGAGAATTTATGAATTAGAGAAGAAAAAAAAAACGAAATTGATTATTAAGTATAATTTCAACTGAAGTATTTGATTGAAATTTCTAATTATAATTACGAAGCTAAAATAAGCTCGAGATACAGTGTGATGAATGTGACTTACAAAAGACTCTTTTACAGATCTCTTATTTTTTGTCGTAACTTCGAATTAACAAATTAAGTTTTGAGTTTCATACGTTTTCATCAATACAGAGATTCGATATATTTAATTATTATTCACATACCATTTTTTTACAGATATTCTTAATTTTAAATATAATTATATATTAGAAGAAGAGTTAACTTTTGATTTCTTTATTTGTTAGAAAAAAAATCGTGTTAAACTTATTCTCAGAGAAGAAACAAGGAAGAACCATGTTATTAAATGTTTTCTAATTAATTTCACCGCAGGAAAAAAAAACCTCGCACAAACAGAAAATTTGCTTTTGTTCCTTTTTTTTCCTTGTTTTCTTCCTGGTTCAGTTGTTTTCGTTTTTCAGATGTAAAAAATTAGAACCAATCATTGATTGATAGGATGCTAAGCCTAATTTCTAAAAACAGAAAAAGGAAAAAAAATATAAATACATAAATGGTTTAAAAAAAAATCCACAGCAATTGGAGATTATTTTTGAGTGCAATTGAGGCTTTTGATAAAAATAGCTCTAAAAATAGAATTCCGGTTGTGATACGATGACATCCAATGCTGACACCGGAACGGTGATTCAAAAGGTCAATACTTCATGGGATAAATAAGTTGTTTACTATCCACTTTTATTATCAGTTCAAACTGCCGATTCCAACTGATTTTCTGGTTGAAATGAAAGCGCATAAAGGAAAGGAGAAGGAAAGAACAGGAGTAAACATGTGGGGATGTTTTTTAATCATTTGATCGAAATTTAATTAAGTTTCTTTCTGTTTGTTAATTTAATAATAGAATTTTTCATTAAAAGTCACAGAAAACTGATTTCTCGAATTAACAACTTTGAACCAGCATTCTTAAATATGAAAAAAAAAAAAAAAAAATAGAACGAATATACAGGGTGTCTATAATTAAAGTTCACCTATTCCACGCATTCTACAGCAGAAACAACTTATCGGAATGGTACTAAATTTGCAGTACGTCGTAATGTAATAATTTTTTTTACATAATATACACAAATATAAATCAAATGTACTTAGTAGCATCTCAGTAGTTTTGTCGAACTTATTATAAATATCATTCAAATAAATTACGTTGCTAATTTTAAAGAATAATTTTTAATTATCATTATTGTTGTTTGAATTCATTTATTATTCGCAGATTAATATTTCCCGAGCTGGAAGATCTTTTTTTCTTAACATTCAAAATCATTTGTAGTTATCCAAAAAAGAATAAAATCTAACTGTTCGTCGTAAGGAAATGTTCCTAAATAGTTTTGAAGATTAAGATATTTTAATTTAAAAAAAAAGAAATTTTTATTTTAACATCATCAAATTCCAGAGTTTGAAAGAACCAAATCTTGTTAAATCACATAATTTCAAGGATTTGTACAGAACGGCTATTTATTGCAAATTATGCCCAAATTCCTCTGATATTATTAGAAATATTAACAGAACATACTTTTATTTTCACTTACATAACGTTCGTTTTGATGCAATTTTTTTTTTATTTTTATTAATTGATTGATTAATTATTTATTTTTTATTTAATTTATAAAAGTGCAAATTAGAAACGAAATAATTAAAACACATGTTAAATACAATCTGTAATTATATTAGTCCTCAAATATTTATAATTTTAGAAATATGGTTGGGCCTATAATTGTAAGGCTCTGGTGACAACAAAGAATTGCAGCACATCCTACAGTTACTTAAAATAGAAAATACCCCCCCCCCCCATTATAGTGCAGTTCTCTTCAGCGTTCCCTTCAACAGTTTTTAATTCTTTACATTTCATTAAACGTTAATTTTTAAAAGATGAATTACATATCTTGTTTTCCTTTTTCATTTGCATTCTAATTACGCTTAAATTTTACGCGTGGCCACTTTCAAATATCGTCCAATTAAAATTGAGGTTTTAAACAATAGGAGAAATGCGTCGGTTATATCATTGTAATATTGAACGTTTTGTGGGTTCGGTAGCCGAGTGGGTAAGGGCGCTTCGCTGAGAGTTCGATCCCCGGACTAGCTCCAACCTTCTTTCTCCTCCAAACGGGTCCTAGGGTGCACCCAGCCCTCTGTTGAATGGGTCCCGGGTTTCTTTCTCAGAGGTTAAAGGCGGGCAAGCGTCCAGCTGACCACCCGACCCCAAGGGCCACATAAGCCTGAAATGGAACACTAACTTTTTTTTTTTTTAATATTGAATGTTTTACTTCCTTAATCATTTTTATGGTGATCTGTAGGAAATATCTATTTTACTGTTAGAGAAGGTGTTTCTTTACAGTTTTTATATATTGAACTAATAATGCCGTTTAAAGTTGTCATGTTAGTAATTATAATAATCTATTATTCTTTATGACCTTTTTATTTTTTTCTCAGATTATTTGTATAGTATAAACAAATAATAAGTAATATATTGGTTTTTACTTATTATTTTTTTATACAAATAATAAGTTGCATAAACTTATACATAAATTTATATATTTGTTTATACTATACAAATAATAAGTAATATATTGGTTAGGGTATTGGATCGTCACGATAAGGAAGATGTGGAAAGACACATACACATTACTTACATAAACATTACATTCAATTTTATAAAAATACATTAAAAAACTATTAAAATGCTTTAGATTTAGTAAACCTTCACAAAACCTTTTTCTAATGGAATCCGAGAAAGCTTGCTTTCTGATTAATATCACTTTTCAGCCAGAGTTTTTCAGTATTTAAAAGTTACATTATGTTATAATTATTAAAATTATAATTAAATGTTTTTTTTACACTTGTAATGAGGTAAATACATAAATTAAAAACAAAACCTTATTCTATTCTTTGATGATATTTTTAAATGGCACTTAATATAGAAAAAAATGAAAATAAATAAATAAAGAAAGAAATAAACCTTTCTTTAAATAAATTCTAAAGGTCAGTTGATAATTTTTGTTCTCCAGTTACTTCATTAAATTAGATCAATTAGTATTAATTTTCATCTTCACTTTTTATCTTTTGTATCACAAGAAAAAGCTCAAAAATATTTATCACAACAGTCTTCGTCTTCCTTTTTTTTAGAAAGCTATTTTTAACGTCATGTAATAAAATTTTGAAGTTTATAATAATAAAATTAGAAAAGCTCTTCCAGATATCGCTGGTGTCAGGTAGTGCATCTTGTTACAACAGATGTCTCTTTATCTTAAAAATCCTCGAAGGAAGCATTTCTAATCTATACCAGTTTTCTTAATCTATTTCTTAATTACTAATTCATGTACCTTAATTCGCACAGTCATTCGATTGAACGAATTATAGCGAAATAATTCAAATTAACTAAAAATCATTGCAAAAGATATCTGAATGTATTTGTAAATTTGAGATTTACATAAGCGAATTTCGGAGTTTTCTATTATCTCCACTTTGCAAGCGAAATCCCGGTGGAGTGATTTTTGGTTTCCTTGTTGCTGATTTGTTTTCTTGCTATGCATCCGTTCCTCCAACTGCTTCATCATAGTATCCGACTGCATACCTTGTGGCCCTCCTTTAAATCCTTAGAAAGAAACCAGGTACCCAATCTTCAGACGGCTGAGTGGATCCTAGAATTAGTCTGAAGAAGAATTTAGCGTGGAAAAATTGTTGAATAGTAACTCGTGGACTTGATTTTCCGCCATTGTTTTAATCAAAATTTTCCATTCTGGTAGGTAGTTCTATCTCACTGCGGCCCACGATGACCCATGGGGTAAGGCTTCCAACGTTTCATTTGACCCGGGGCTGAGATGAGCTCGAGTGGTCAGCCCAACGCTCGCACGCCTATACGCCTGGGAAAGAAACTCGGTAATCATTCTACATAAGGCTGAGAAGAATTTAGCAAGATTTCCTTTTTTTTTTTTTTTTGGTTGTTAAAGCAAGATTTCCTTTTTTTTTTTGGTTGTTAAAATTTTTTAAATCTCACCAAGGGGGAGGGGGGGTCCAAATTTTTGAAAAAACACCTCACGTAATTAATGGACGGCCCCTAATGTAGCTCTCAAATTGGCAGAGCGTGAAGGAGTTTGAAGGAGCAATCGAGGAAGTCTGCATTGTTTTATTTAATTGAGAATAACGTTTGTAAATATCAAAATGAAAGAAAGACTAAGGCCGAAAAGTGTAAATTTACTTGATTAAATATTATCTAATTACTTGCAGTAAGGAGAGAGAAATGTAAAACCTTATTGGCAAAATAAATAAAATTAATAATCGAGCGAATATATAGTTTTGACAGGATACATTTTTTCTGTAGCGTCTTTCCTGATTTAAATTCGATGAATCCGATATGTGTTCAATTCATGAATTACATCTCTTTTGCAAGAATAGTGTTTCCGATATGATATTTCTTTAGTCCATCAAGAGGGATAGTCTTCTTTTGAATTTTAGAGCCTACTCCTATTTTCTATTTGGCTGTTGCCCTGTGGAAGATGACGGGAAACCATCATAGTAGGATGTTAGTCGCATACGAAAGCTTATAATTGTCGTCGAGTTAGCACAAGTAAAGATTCTCTACTCAATATCATTGGCACTTTCAATAAACTGTACTTTCTATAAAGAATGACGTGGTTCTTTATTAATATCAAAAATAGATTAATTTCGTGTTGATTACTGATATGCTCAAATTTGCAGATAATTAAACAAAAGAAAGCTTCTTTATTCCTGTTTCTTTCCTATTCTTCTTTCTATTGTTTTCCAGCATTCGTAGAAGCATGATTTTTCTTTACAATGCTATCAATTTCCATGTCAGAAGAGATGTGTTACCCTTTCAGATCTGCCGATTCCAGTTCAAGGACGTCTATGATATTCATGTTTTCCTTCTCTTGAGTCATTAGCATTTCAAGATTTATCTTAATTTCGACAAACGTTTTTATCTCCTAGATAAGATTAGCTCAGAAATAGGCGGAATCCAGCTTTTTTGAATTTTTTTTCCCCTCATGTTAAAACTTTCTTTTTTTTTAATGATAAGAAGTTGTAACTTTAAAATCTTTTAATATTTCCTCTTATTAATTTTAAAAATTCAAATTTAAATAAAAGCGCCTATTTCTGAGCTAATCTTATCT
>JAFIDM010009631.1:246726754-246749200 GCA_023159025.1 Thereuonema tuberculata | reverse complement strand
TGTAATCATTAGACAATGCTCTGTCTCATCTTAGGATTTACAAATCTGAAACAAAACAAATTTCCAAGTTTTAAAAAAGAATCGACAAATTTCTTTCTTTTTTTTTTTATGATGAAAATTGCAAACGAAGCAATTACAAATCATGATAAAATATGTGGACTATTTTTAAAACCCAGATATTATAGCTCCATCATAACCCTTAGAACTGTTATTTTTGCATTTCAAGAGATTTCCCAAGATATCATTGGGCATAGTTGTTGTATATACAAGGGCTATATATAATTATACAGGTTGATCGAAAGCACCTGTTTTTCTCGAAAACCACAGAGTACAGGTTGTTCGAGGGAAAATTTTCATTACCAAATACGCATAGTGTCCAAAAAAATCGAATGGTCATTGTTAATGTAAGGTAGAAACAGGAAGTGGGATAATCGGGATCAGCTTTGAAATTTCAAATCAGAACATAGGTCATGTGGGGTATCGTTGGATAGGTCTTTTGAAAAGAAACAACTTTTACTAAAAAATTTTCTCTAACGTTCCTTGTTTATTCGCAATTGAAGATAACATAAAAATACAGAAGGTGTGTCATTTGAGATACAGAGCGCATCTCCTACGCCGAGAGGTGCTCAAAAATGTCCACTGCCTTGTGCTAAACACCGTTCTTACGGATGAAGTCGCGCGGAGAACTTTAGCACTGCTGAGCGACCGACAAGCTATTATAATTTTGTGTTCCATGTTGCCCTTGTTGTTGTATGTTCTTGGTAGAGATGTTTTTAATTTGCCCCAATAGAAAGAAGTCTAATGAAGACAACTTAGGAAAGCGAGTTGCTCAGGCTACGGTCCTTCTCGTCCAACGTCCACGGAACAGCTGGTCAACAACTTGCTGAGAAACTACTGAAAAGTGAGCTGGACAGCCGTCTTGTTGAAGCCACGTTGTTGTCATTGTAGAGATTGGAACATCTTCGAGCAGTTGATATAAAATGTTATCGAGGACGTCCGCGTACATGGCATCATTTAATGTCCCATCGAAGAAATATGTTCTTATGCCACGGTGTCCGAGAAGACCACACCACGTGTTGAGACTCCAGACATTCTGAGTATCCACTTGACACAGCCAGTGTGGATTTTCCTGTGACTAGTAGTGGGCATTGTGGACATTCACCTCCCCAATACTTTTGAAAGTTGCCTCGCAGTCCACGGAATGCTGCACTGAAAACCACAAATTCTGATTGAGATACCAGGTGCAGAAATTCACGCGATTCTGAAAGTCGTGTTCCCCAAGTTCTTGATGGCAATAGACATGGTACGGATGGAAGCTATTATCATGAAGGTTGCTCCGTTTTCCTCGGGCAACCCTGCGTCACGGGAAATTCTTTGTGTGGAGTCGTGAGGATTCATCAACATCGCAGCCACGGCGTCAGCAGATCTTCCTTCCGTAACAGGTCGCCTACAGAGATAACTCTTGTTCTGTATTGGTTGTACGCACAAGGTTCTCCAGTCGTCGGAAAATATTGCACGAGTGATGGAGAAGCTGTGGATATCTTTCTGCATATGCATGCGCGGCGGCTCTGCAGTTCTGGCGGCTTTCTACAAGTATCATCATCATGTCGAACGGCATGGTCAATACCCAACGACAAAACAAATCAAAACATTTGAAGACTGTCAAACAGCGGCAGCCAACAGCAATAATCAAGACTATCGGCACATGTTCCAGTTCAAAACACATGTGTATCCTTTCCATATTTACTCTGTGTTGCGCGTTTTGAACAGTGATTTGTCCATTGTCAATTTCATTGTTGTCAATATCTGCAATTGTTGCAATGAGTACCGTAATGACATGCGCTATCATTTTACTTCTTCCTGAAGTGTATATTCTATGAATGTATGTACGCTAACGGCAACCTTCGGTATTAGTGGGCTCTTTCAAAATGTATACTATACAATTAATGCTTCGACGCTGTCATGCATGCTTTGCTGTTGCCGGCCGCAAGTTTGAGCACCTTCTTTGAATAAAAAACACCTTGTTCACACTTGTTTCCATTGATGTAGGTTTGTCTTGGTGTTCCATATCTCCTCTTTGGCCGATTGCAGCGCTGCTAAATAGCGCCCTACAATTTATTGATGGAAATTAATAAATAAACACAAAGGAGCAGTTATTAATAAATATACTTTACAAATCTTCCAACAAATTGTAAACAAATATATAAGAATAATTTCCATCAAATTGTAAGAGAATTTATTGTTTATTATGGTTTCTATAATAATACTCTCTCATGTTGTAAACTTATTTGTCACATTACGACATTATTATTCTCTCGTAATGTAATTTTTTTTCTTAGATGTAAATAGGTCTTGAAATCGCCTGAGGAAGGCTGACATTAAAAAACAGCTGAAATATTGTATATTTTCCATATGTAATATATAGGAGAAGATATATTGAAAGGTTTGAATTACTTATTTGTGTTAATCAGTATGAATTTTTACATTTTACAATTTTTACATTATTTCAAGAATTAAATTTAATGTGAAATTTAATGTTAAAGATTAATGTTCATCTTTTCTTTATAAAAAAAAAAGGTGATATACTTAATAGAAAACAATGATTTTATAATAAATAATGGAAGCAAAAAAAAATGATAACTGTTTGCCATCTTTTATTTGTGACAATCTATGCTTTATTGTTTATTGGCGTAAAAAACAGAAATAAACTAAACCAACTCCACATCCGAATGCATATTCTAGTTCTTGATATTTATCTAAAAGCAACTATCCTCCTTGTACGAATCACTTACTTATATCTTATTTAAGTAGTTTTAAAAGCATCTGTAAGCTTGTTAGCGCATGTAACATTCAAAATGTTTTTTCATTTATTTCCTAATTATAAACTGCATCAGGCAGTTAGACTTGAGGTATCACTTGACACTGAATGGCCAATCAACTAAACCATTAAGACAGTTTTACTACATTTACTCTAGTAAGCTTATGTGATTATCCCGCTTTGATCCTATTTCCCTTCTTAAAACTCAAATAGCGTTTGTTCATAAGGTTGGCTAAAAAAAAAATCTCAAATACAACTGCAAAGTACTTCCAGAGATTACTTAATAGAAACAAATACAAATATCTTCAAATGTGTGGGGTTTTTTTAATAATTTTTTCCCTTACTTTTTTTTATCTTTATTCATGTTTCATCAATCTACGTTAACTTCTTTATTTCTATCTAAATGATTGCTTTCTTATGCTTCATTGAAATAATGTTTGTTTTGAATCTAAACTTCCTATTTTCTTGGTCCATTGGTTGTAACGAAAGTAAGAGCCGCAACAATCCACGCCCTCTGAGCCGTTCATAAATAAAGTAAACCTAGCAGACGAGTCCTAATAAGAGCGAAACTTCTGTTGCAGATTACCATTGATAACATGCTCATTTTCTATTTTTTTCATTTGCAATTCATTTTTATCTAATTTTTTCGTATAAGAGTACTGGAAATTTCCTTTCCAGTCAATGAACTATGTAATTTAAATTTTTCAATTCTGCTCAAACAAAAGTCGACAGTTTTTTCTTGCCACTTAAACGCTCCTTCAATTAGAGTTGAATGTTTCTGAAAGACCTTGCCCAGTCATTGCAAATCGTCATTCGCTAATGTTCAAAGATTTCTCTTCCATTTGGTATTTTTTTTTCTCTTTCTTTTCAAGCAGTTCCAAGGGCAGTGGTAATAAACGGCTGAAATTCCAACGCACTTCAACATCACAAGGACGAGTCTTTCTAATAGAGTTCAATTAAACTATTATCACCACTTTTTTTATATGGTTTTGAAAAACCAATTAAAAACAAAGTTAAATATTGTAATCTGTTGAAATCTTGCAGAGATGTTCGTCTTACCGCAAGAATAGTAAATCTTTCTTTAGTTAGTATTACATCTTATTAAAAGATATTCAATTGAAGTTCCAATTTGTTAAGTAACTTATTCTCAGTAAAGACTTAACCGTGGAAGTTATAGCCAAAAATTTAACTAATTATTCTGGTGTCAGATATAAGGCCAATTTCCAAGAATACCTTTCAGTTGTGTTTTTACTGCTTCAGTTTAAAGTCAATGTTTATCTCCGATTCCCGCGAAAACAATAGTTCAGAAACCTCAGTATGATACAACAACCTCTCAAAAATTACAAAATTTACTTAAAATAACCTGTAGATTCTTTTGCATTCTTTTGCAAATCCACGATCACTCCACATCCTATTTCATTTCGTAAATAGATGCAAAGAGAAAACTGTCGACAACTTGCATATAGTGTGGTATCTACTTATTACTCCGCTTTCTTTCTGCAGGCGACATAAACTAAAATGACGTCATATATCCTTTCTCCTTTTAATTTGAATTATTCGAAAATTTATTGTCCTGTATTAGACAAAAATTCAAAATTCCATTATGCAATTTAAATTCAAACAAAATAGATTAGTATTCAGTGATTGATAAAAATACAAACAAATCCTTCTAATTGCTTTAAAACCACAAAATAACATCTCTAACATAATCTCTGAATTGGGACTATTTTGTTGGTATTACACACAATAGTCAATTCCTGAAAGTTCTTCAGGAAAGAGAATGTAGAAAACATCAGCACATTGACGAAAAGAAAACCTTTTTTGATGTGACGTTAATATCCTCTGTGATCATATTAATGGATTGTCTACCAACGATCAACTTATATAATTAGCTAAATTCGTCTGTCTGTCTGTCCGCAACTCCATACAATTTTGTTATCACTGCACCGATTTTAATGAAATTTGGCATACTTACTCAGTTTTTTACGCTGATTTTGAAACTCAACACCATTTTTGCCGTAGAAGCTTCGTTCACAAGTTAGCGCAGTATTTAGATTATACAAAGGTCTGTCTGTAACTCGATATAATTAAGATACCACTGCACCGATTTTAATGAAATTTGGCGTAATTACTCAGTTTTTTACGCTGATTTTGAAACTCAAAACCATTTTTGCCGTAGAAGCTTCGTTCACAAGTTAGCGCATTATTTAGATTATTCAAAGGTGAGTTTGGTTGCTACAATCATTAATAGGAAACAATATGACATCTACATTATTTAATATTGTAATGGAACAATGCATTATTATTAAATTACTTGAAGAAAGATAATTAAAAAAATCTACAAATTGTCAGAGAATTAAAGCACAATAAGCTGTCTGTAACTCGAATAATTAAGCTATTAAGATAGATCCAACGGTTCTCAATGGTACCATTGAATCAAAAGTACTCAAATTGGATGAAAATATTAGTTCATTGTGTCATTCCATGTTGTTTCCATGAAATTTTATTCTTGGGAGCTGCCCTCGACAACTGAAATTCTAACAAAACATACGTTCAAAACCAAATAATTTTGTTACCACTGAATCCATTTTAATGAAATTTGGCATACTTACTCAGTTGTTTACGCTGATTTCGAAACTCAAAACCATTTTTGCCGTAGAAGCTTCGTTCACAAGATAGCGCAGTATTTAGATTACATTTACTTTACATTTGATAGTTGATAATAAAATGATTTTTCAGATTTTTTTATGCCTGTCGTCCGACAGGCTTCGCTGCTAGTTTGAAACCATTGAACCCATTCGAAGATTTTTTTTTTCCAAGATGATTTTGATTTTTCGAACATTAAAATTTTTCAATCAATTATTCAGTCGTTTAGCATTGGTCAAAAACTATCACAGTCGCTCCTGAAAAATAGAAACAGTAAATTCCAGGCAGCATTCTCCCTTTTTTCTTTTGAAATTGTATTTAACTTACTTTCTCGCAAATATTTATAGTCATTGAATTTTGTTAGCTGATAGTTTACCAAATATACGAATTTACAGAGAGACATTCATCTTTCTCCAAAGTATTCTACTATGTTTCTGTAGCAAAAGTGATTGAGAATTTTGTGATGAATTGAATATAAATCAATTCTTGTTTTATGCATTTGCTGTAATGAATGTATGTTTATTTATGCGATTTTCAGCGAAATAAGAATGACTGAAAAAAAACTGGATATGAGAAATAAAATATAAATCATCGTTGATAGTTCTACAAATTAATCTTAAATAGGATTGATTTGACTGTGTTAGCGCCAAATGGTGATCATTAGAAACGTGCAGTTTATGATCATGGAAATTTGTTCAAGAGACAACAGAAATGCAGTAATGCCGAATTTGTAGAGATGGTTGCTATAAAAATTGCTAGAACGGTAGAATGGTAAGTTGAGGAGCGTCTGGAATTTCACTATTGTTGCATTACCACGGATAGTTGTTAGAGAAACGAACAGTTGCGTGAGTGATAATTTGTCATTGGCATCTTTGGAGATTAAAATAGTAGGTAAAGGAGTATCTTAAGTTTCACTTCTTGGACAGATGTAGATGGATCCATGAAGTAAATGGTAACTACAAATCTGAAGTAATAGTAGTAGCACCTAATGGAAGACTAGTTGACAAATAATTTACTCTATAAAGTACTGCTGTGATGAAGACGCTAACGATTATAGATTACATTCAGAGTTATTGTGGAAATAGGAATCTTTATCTCCTTTGATCTTCAAGCTTCCAGATATTGCCAAATATTAAAATGTTGAAAATATTGTGTTTTAAAAGAAAACGTCAGAAAGTCCAGCGGGTTTAAGCATCATCTTTTAAAAGTATTGTTTTGAATTCTTGTAATGCTTGGTTTATACAGTAAGAGTCTGTGCTCCTCTTTTAAGGCTAAAGCTGCCATTGAAGAATTATCACGATGTTGAGTTTTCTAGGCTTGGTCATTTGTATGGGTGAATCTACGGAAAACCTGTAATTCGTGTCACAGAGCAATAAATTGAAAATGATTGAAAATATTTGTCATTTTTCAAAATCATACATTGAAGTACAAAATATACTATAGTTTAGTATAATTTTTTTTTTAAATTTTATGTAATTTCCAAAAAAAAAGTTGTCCACAGAAGGTGATTCGTCACCTCCGTGGACTGTCACAAGCTACAGTTGGATAGCTTCTAAAGATCCAAACTGCTTTATTTTTTAATATTTTTCAAATAATATATATATTGTGAAATCAGATAATACATAAATTTAACATAATATTGAGTGAAATTTTTTTTCGAATTATCAGTAAAAATTTTTTGCAACCTCAAGTCTTGTCACAAGGTTTAACCATCGCTTTTGTGGACATTCCTAAAGTTTCTAAAAAATCCACCCGATGCGCTAGTTGTCTTCCATTTCACTTAAAAACAAAAGTTTACACGGCGATTTTGGATTGGGAAGTGATTTTATTCGTCTGAGTCGCACATTTGTCAGGAAAATATTACTTTTTTATTCATTTTTCGTAATTTGCACAGCTCATCCCATCACTTCTGTGGTCTTGTTTAGAACTTAATTTTTCTATGGAAAAATGATTATTTCTAGGCATGATAATTGTAATATGGTAAACTTAATTTTTTGAAAGATACGTGTTCCTAACCACAAAATGAAGAGCACATGGATCAAGAAACATAAGTATTCGTCACTTCCGTGGACATCACTTCCGTGGACATTTGGGGTCCATGGAAGTGATGATCATCAACAATAGCGGCTACTATGTTTTTCACGAAGACTTGTCTTTCACTTCCAGTCTTTGTTAAATGCCAATAAGGATGTTTATAATTATATAAATATATATAATATAATATATGATGTATGTAATTATATATTTACATTTTTATAGAGGTTTAAGATTGACAGTCTGATTCATTTTTTTGTACATGATTTCCTCTTTTGATAAAAAGTAATTCATAAATTATAGTATTTAATAAATTATAGTATTTAAATTATAGTATTCATAAATTACATATTTAAGTTTTTTCCACGTAAATTCACTATTTCGAATATAATTTATATTAAAATTCGACATTGTTATCAACACAAGTCACTTCTGTGGATATAGCCTACCATCATTTTTTTTTTTTAAAATAACCAAAATGCGTTGACCTGAACCATATATATCATGGATGTAAGAACGTCAAAAGCAATCATCTCAATTTTTTTGAACAGGAAATCTTGTAATTTAAAATCTCAAAAAATTTTGACTGAAATTGCAGGTTTTCTGTAGATTCACCCGTATATTGTTTCTCAAATTTCGCCATTAGTATTGGAAATTCCCATTGTAAAACATTACTGAAATTGTTAAAAAAAAATATCCTAAATATGTTATTTAACACAATTAATATCATCCATTTAATGTTTTTAAAACATTACTTTTTACCAGTACAGAAGATATCGGCTTGGTTCTCAAGCAATTACGTGACAATATCTGCTAATAGACCGAATTCTACTACACCCACAAATATTCCTAACTTGTGATAAATTATGATGTAATTACTGAAGTAAGATTTTCTTCTTTTAATTAAAGAATAACTTTGAAATTTACTTTAATGTGTTGTATATTTAAAACCTTAGTAATAAGATTATGGATTAAAGAAGTATGTAAACCTTGAACAACGAAAGAAAAACAATTGAATTCGCTATTATAATTGATTTTTCTTTGATTTTAAAAGTTTGTTCTAATCTCATTGTAGAAATAGTGGAATTAATTCCATCACTGATTGCAATCTGAAAGACTATTGATTTTTATCTGTATGTTTCAATTAGCTAAAGTTCTTTCCAAAACATGCATATACATATGTTTGCTGACATTGTCAGTTGTTTATTAGATTTGTAATGTATATAAACCAGAAATAGATCTACAATAGATAAACAAGTGCCAATGTAAAGGTCATATAACTTATGAATTATTTTAACGTTGTAGGAAATATTGCCTAATAGTAATTAAATTTTGTTATTTGTCAGGTCATTTTTACATGAGTATTGACATTTATTTTTAATATACATATATATATAAAACTAGCAAAATACCCGTTCTTCGTACAGGTTACAATACTTCGTACAGGTTACAGGTCACACACACACACACAGATCAGCGATACTTAGCAATAATTTGATTTTAGTCCCCGTGGCCTAATGGATAAGCTATCTGACTTCGGATCAGAAGGTTGCAGATGCGATTCTTGTTGCGGACGTTTCATTGTACAGACTGGTCGGGAAGTTCCCGTACCCCCTATTATGTTATTATTATATTAAGGGGTACAGGAACTTCCCCTACATATTTAGATTATGATACTCCTCTTTACAGAGTAAATGACCTGTATATCACTTGAATATATATCTATATGGGAAAGTTTGACTCTTGGTAGGGCACATCCAATACGATCCAAGAAATCGCTTCCCATAGTGTCTTTACTTCAAATTTAAAAGTCCTTAATTCCTTAAAGATTTGTCATTAAAGATCAAAAGCTAACAGAAAACAAGTTATCATCGTCGCATTCTTAAAGCATTTGTAATATAGGCTATCATCATCTGGACTCAATAAGAGATAAATTCATCTCTGTTTATATCTGGATTCTGTTTTAGTCTCAATCTAAATGTCCTTCGTGATAAGAATAAAGGAGTTTTAAGAGATTCACTATCAACAGTTACTGATAGTATTTGTAATAGGAGGGTGGCCGGGAAATTCCCGTACCCCTTAATATAATAATAGCATAATAGGGGGAACGGGAACTTCCCGGTCACCCTATTATTTCTATTTTTTGAAACTGATTTTTTTTTTTCCTTCATCTTATTTGAAATTGATTATGCACACATTCAGTGTCCGCGTGGCTGTTAATGGGTCGCCCTTAATTTATGATTTAATACAATTTTTTTTTTACTTGTTTTGTTAATTGTAAGAATTTTTTTATGAAGACCAAACTATATGGAGAGAATAAGGAAAGCTAAGTACAATTATGGAGGAAATCTTGATTTATAAGGTAATATTTCAATTACTTTATGGAATAATGGACTTTCTTTTTTTTTTCCATCTACATGACTTAAGACGTAAATGGGATTGTGATGCTTTTTTTTCTTTTCTTTTTTATTAATGGGAAGAAGTAAATGATTTAAGAAAGGAGTTAGATGGAAAATTTTAGTTTCTTTTTGTGTCACTGATGTCAACGATTCTGATTGAAAATTATTTGTTTATTTTTACAGCAAGGACACAAGGAACTGTACTACAATCTAAATCACGATTTATGGATCTCGGAACTCATTAAAGACCAGTTGGTGAAATCAATACTTCATTGGTCAATATTTGCTTATTGTAGAACTTCTCAGAAGTACTGTACGAGTTTCTTTTGTGACGATGACTGGCAGAAAAATTATGACTTATGGCAGTCACTTGGCTTTGTAACCCAGATATCATTCAAGACAACATGGATGGCCTTGGCATCTCAACCAGTCGTACTGATTTACGCTCAGTGCTTATGGATTGCCTACTATCAAGTAAAAACCAGGGATCAAGAACAAAATAAATTCTAATTTGAAAACACATATTGACAAGTAGATGGTAAACAACAATAATAATAATAATAATAATAATAAATTTTAACTGTTAGATTTACAGCCAAGTTAGATTTACAGATTTTCACTTTAGCTTAACTTAAGCATTTCTAATTATAAATTTAATTACTTGTTTTTAATTCTAAGTTTCTTTTTTTGTAGCCTAGGACAGGATATTTATGGATTTTTTTGAAATTTAGACAGCCTAATTTTTGTATTTGAAATTTTTCTGATCACGTCCCTGTCCAGAAATACAAAGGCGACAAAAATTCCCATAAAAAGCAATAGAAGACAAACATTGAATTTCTTTTCGATGTTTAACAATAGATATTTATCTCATTTTCAGTCCACTGTCATCTACTGGTGCTTTGAAATGATTGATATATATTAGATTTAGGAAACTTAAGTATTGAGGATTTAATTAATATTCACTTAAATAGAAAAATTCAAAAAAAAACCAAACAAAAAAAAAAAAACCCACACACATACACGCAGCATTTAAAAAAAATAGGCTTCAGTTCTTTCAAGGACTCTTGATTTACATTTCATTTGATAAAGACTAAGTTATTCTTATTCTTGGTTTGATTCCCTAATGTTCCTTAGGGCTATTCGATAATTGATTTAGTTGTGAGGATTCAATAAGAAGCAAGCGTTCAAAAACCGTTCAGATTTATTAAATAACGTATTCTATTATTTTATCATTACATTTAGATCCTAAGTATATTAAAATTACATTACTATAACTGCGACAAAATTAAATCTTGACGTTTAAAGTTGTTGATTCAAAAGCATTCACTTACAAATAAGACTCTCTTATTTCGCAAATTAAATTTGTCAATAGACCAAATAAAAAGACAACAATAAGAAAATTTATTAAAAAAACAAGGAAGACTCAGAACATTAGACAGCTGTGCATTTGACACGAAAGGAATTGCAACATAAGCATAAACAGAAGTTCTTGGTACAACATAAAGCCTACATTCCTTTTTCTGCTTCTTTCTTTTGTTTTTGACAAAAAAAAATCTCTGTTTATTTTTAAATTTATTTCAGTAATTACTGAATATTGTAATGATTTTTATATTTATATTTATCTTTTTATTATAGTTCTATTTATTCTTATATATTCTTAGTTGTCTTACGTTTATTCTATTATCAGCATTTATTCTATTATCAGTTGTACATTCTAATTTTTACTGTTTAAATCCGTTATTCTGTAATTCAGTGCATAAAATTAACGTGCATACAACAACATAAGAAAGAAAAATAAGAATAAAACGCATAAGACTGAGAGTTCACTGATCTGTTTTTGGAAATTACAGTTAAAAAATCAGTTAAAGCCCACGTGTAAATTAAATCCCACCCCAATCAATTGTAAAAGCACGCCAACCAATCACAGCCCTTGTAAATAGTCTATTTAACCCCCTGCAGCATACGAATAAACAATTAGTTTGAGGGTTCTTGCCAGATTTTATTCAGTCTAATAGTCTATCACCTTATTTCACGAACCAGTGGCCCCAAACACTCACCACAATATAAACAGTAGAAATTTTCCACTTTCTGACAAAATTAATGAAATCCGCAGTTGCTTATATCCGGTTAATTTTAATCACATCAAAGTGGATTAGCTAAAAGGATTAATAGGCATTGTTTCACTTGTTTTCTATGGGAAATTTTGTCATCTTCGCGAGCTGACTGATTTCTCGACAAGAACCACCATGGAAAATATATAAGTTAATTAAACAAATTATAAAAAATTACATCGTCTCTGGATATGCATACCAAGTTTCAAGAAGATCCAATCAGCAGTTCAAAGGTTATTACAGGGAACACACACACAGACTGAGTGATTTGATGAACCTCGTTTTTTAAGAAAAAAAGACTAAAAAACAACAAAGTATCTAATAATCAGAAGTAGAAGAATCTAATGTATGTTACTGAAGCGTAAATAAACTTCCTAAGAAATTATGAATATATATTTTTTTCTTTTTAAAAATTATATGTGTTAAAGCTTAAGATTGAATAGTTTAATTCTTCACTATTCTATTAAGCTTTTGAACGACTTCCAATAGATATTAAATTAAACACGTTAGGTCGATCGACATTTCATTCATTCCGTACAGACTGAGTTCAAATTCGCATATTTCATTACAAACCAACCTTGAACTCGTTTGAAAAGGGAGATGCGTTGTTGTCTAGTATTTTTGAGGTCTCTAAATTACCTTCCTGTTTGAAAATTGGTTTCAGACCATTCTCAGTTGACTTTAAGAAACATCTGTGATAAATGAATGTTCTTAACGATCGTGGCATCGGGTTTGTACCCAAAGCAGTTAAAAATAGAAACTCGTCTTTCTCTATAGAAGTCTTTTGAAGTATTCCGATATAATGTGGTAGTAAATGGCACCGGTTAGTTTCAATTACGTCAGAATGAAACAAGACTGAAATAGATGCGAATTCTTAATAATAGTTACAACAGCCGGAAGTGAGAGTGATTTTAAATTTATGGAAGCGTCATAACATGAATACTAAAAGGATTTGTAGGTACGGTACAACACATGTTCCCTCATCACACAAAAGAGAGAGAGAGAGAGAGAGAGATTAGAAGAGAAAATATTTTAAGATGTAGTTTTAGGCTAAAACAAGAATCCATCGGTCTACGATTCTCTCCATTCAAGAACTAAATATGTTAGAAAGATGAAATTTTAATGGTAGGTTTGTGCTATTGTTATTAATTTTATTACAAATCAGACCCCGCAGGTAAAGACAATCTCGGCTATAAACCACCATTTAGTGAAGGATGAAGACACGTGATAAATTAATTTGAAGTGAGCTGCAGCAAAGCATACAATCTAGTAATTTCGAATTTGATAACTTTCCCTTAAAAGAAGAGAGACGAATGTAACAGCTTTAAAAATGAACAAAGAATAATGGAATTGTAATAATAATTGAAACAAGTAAAAATAAGAAGAACGTGTAAACCCCGAAGGTCCAGTGGTGTAAAGATAGAGGAACCGGGGTTACTTTCCTCCGGACAGGCCCTAGGGTTCACCCAACTCTCTATAAAATGGGAACGGTTTTCTTTCTTGGGTGTAAAGACGGGCGAGCATTGAACTGACCACTTAATCTAAACTAGTCCTGATAGTCTTTGAAACGCCGGAGCCTATATCTACCTACCTGTAAAACGAAACGTGGAGACGTAGTCTTTAAATTTCTGTAGGTCATTGTTTGATAGTTTTCGTTTCAGGGTTGAGGAATCGCAAAAAATAATTTTTAGACTCAACGACTTGATTCTTCAAAAATACTCCCGATTGCTGGCTCTGCAGTCCTAATAAATATAGATTACTGAAGGAGAGAATTTTGCTATTAGGTCATTTTTAATATTACTATGAACCAAAAGAAAGAAAACATACGTTATTGTTATTTTTAACAACCGAACAATGGTCCACAGAAATTTGAAACGGAATGTATACATTTTGTACTGAAATTTTTAATGACAATAATCTTTATGTAGATACGATGGTTGGGCTGATGAGTCCGTAGAAGAACGAAACGGCCGTACCCAACTCCTCTCCTAATAATTGAATCTGAAAGGCAATTTGTATTTGATTCAGGTGCTGTTCTTTTGTTTATTTTCTTATCTTTGTTTCTCTAGATACAGAAACTTCTTGCGGAAAGTTGTAGTTCCTAATATTGCTGCAAGTGTCGCTGTTTTCTTCTCCAACTCTTAAACAATAAGAAACTTCAGTTCGTTTATTTTTAAATAATAAACAATTAAAGAAATGCTACCAAAAACTGCTATAGTTCTGGCAATTAATTAAATAATGATACATAATAGGGTCTATACTTAAAACTTTTAAAAAAGATATGCATGGGTGCAATATAAAATGTTGAATTTTCTGACATGACTATAATAGTTTTATTTAGTTTGAAGTCTTTCAATTTAATAATGATAATAAAAAAGGTTTCATACTGTTAGTATATCTATTATTTTGTATTGGTATCTGGAACCCATATGTCACGTGACTTTGATAAAAACAACAAAAAAACAAATTGATGAGATTCAAGAAGGTGAAGGCTTATGATATGCAAATAATTAGATTTTAATTGCTTGAATAAAACCTGTTCTTTTAAATAACATTATATCGTTATTTCTATAGATAAAATATGCGAAGTGAACTTTCATGGATCGTAAATAAAAATTTATCTTACTAGAAATAACTTAGAAAGCCCATGACCTACATGAGTATTGTTCCTAAACTTTTCGGTTGATTCTTATTTAATCTATTTTCTTTGTTTCTTGACAAGCTAACGTTTAAACTTCTCCATTTTCTTCATTCTGTATAAAGTTGAATTTGACTAACTGAATACAAATATTTTTCATTAATGTATTTTTATTATTTCTTCAAAGCTTTATTAAATGCTGTTACTTATTATATAAGTGTTTCCATATTTGAGAGAAAGGACGCACTGATCTATCAAGGCCTCAGCCTTCAACCGACAATTTCATGAACCTGTTTATCAGGTTGAGCAACTCGGGAACTTTGTGGTTGCTTTCCGTAAAAACATTTTTATAAAGTTTTACGTGTTCAGTCTATTCACGTGGAAATTCGCTGCTCATATTTGTTAATTCTAATTTTACTATGCACCTATAAATAGAGAAAAATAAATAAGCGATTCACGTAACATTACGATTTTTATTCTCGTTCTCTATCAATAAAACACTCCTTTGTGAACACCTGCTTGTCTGTAAACAATTCATAGATTTCGTCTTCCTCTCCTTGTTTTGTTCGGTTTAACGATGGAGGCGATGTCCTCTTCATCGCAATAAATTCAGTAAAACGAGGTTCTTCCTAACTTAGGGAGAAGTGTTCTTCATTTCTCTCTTGTAGCCTCGAGGCCCATTCGAACGAGATACTCAGTTTTCGGTCTTCGTATTTTATACACAAGGGAAAAAATTCCACGTATTTTATTTTCCATATGTTGGGTCACAACTCATTGAAACGAAAACAAAAATATTGTTGTTTTGTTTAAACTTACGAATGGAAAAAACGCATCAATAATACAATGAATAGATCTCATGAATTTTGGGTAAATATAGGAAAGGAAATTCAAATGATTGGAATGAAGTTTAGAATTGTTGAATTTTTGATATTTTTTTATTTTTTTTTTTTTCTCAAATAAAAAAAAACAAACACTTCACAAATATTCAAATTTTTTCATGATCGATAAAATTAAATTTTAATTAAAAGAGGGAATCGGAGATAATAGAGGGGGAGAGTGGAAGAATCTAAAGCATGGACGAAAATACTAATTGACTCAGCAGGCGAAGGCCAATTGAATATTTTCTTTTTGTTTGTTTATTTGCCTGTTTGTTTTTTGTATTCGTATCACGCTAAAACGGCTGAATGGATTTCCATAAAATTTGGAACAGTTATGTAACTCAAATATCAGACTCAAATATCAAACTCAAAATTTTTTCACAGTTACCTCTCATAAAGTTCTCTTTATACTGTAAACATCAAATTTTTATTAAGTCCCCCACCAGAGATATTGACGCTCAAACTTTGAAAAAAATGAAAAACGAGCATTTTTCAAGAGCTATAACTAAATTAGGAAGCCAGTAACAGAGCTGAAATATTTTTTGCTAAACCTTTGGATGCATATCTTTTTTCAAAAAAAATTATAGCTTTTCTACTTAATTCCTTCCTGCTAAAAAAAAGCCCATAACTTTGATTTTTGTTCAAAAGCGAATATCAAGTTTCGTACTAAATTTCAGCCATTGGCATTATAGATATGGTAAAAAGATATAGGACATAAAATGTAGCTTTAAATGTGCTGAAAATAATGTTTTTTACCACAGCTTTCTATCATTTTTCTTAGTTGAGTTGGCCGCGCGGTTGGCGTTGTCGCTATGACATTGGCCTCTCACCTCTGAGTACCGGGTTCGGTTCTCATGTGGGTTTCGTGATGGTGGATGATCCGCGGTGGGCAGGTTTTCTCGGGGTTCTCCCGCTTCCCCTGCACTTCTCCCACCATACTTTCTCTCCATCTGTCCATATTTCCCTTGACATATTACAATAGACCTCCGGTCGCAGTGCTTGGCTTCTCTGCCACCCACATTCATTACATCACATAACATAGTTATCAAATTTACCGCAACTGTCTGCAAAGGCCAAAAATGCCGGAAACCTTAAAACAAAAATGAACGCCATTTTTAAACGAAGTCAAATAAAAAAAAAATAATGCCCGTTTTGAATTTACTCATGCATAGGGGTAACAAAAGTAAAAAAAAAATCAATTTTTTTTAAATTTTAAAATGGTCGAGTAACCAATTTAATGTTTTCTGGACCGTTTGGTATGGATTGACTCTTTTGCGTATGAAAATGCCAAAACTTCTCACAGAAAAGCCTGAAAATAATTACCTCAATGATGGGAAACATTTCTGTTAATGCCCAGCACCGACAGATAACCTGGCACGTGCAAATCGACCGCAGCGTTTGATTTTGATTAAATTTAATTTAATTTTAAAGACAACCAAAATTTGAGGATTTATAAAGTGTTTTTAGATAATTGTAAGCTTTAACTTCTTTCCTGATTTCTTGTTCATAAATATGGAATTAAATTGTTTTTAAATCATGTTAAACAATCTTTTTCTCCAACATAAAGGAAGAAATATCTTGATTACTTCACCTTTAAAGCTTAAAGATATTTATTATATAAATTTAATAATTTAATTGATAACTAGAATTGATCCTTGGTTTCCTTTGGACTTAAGCATTAATTTAATTATTTTTCCATTTTATTTAGTAGTTCCGTTTCACATTCATTATTGCTTCACACACTTTTCGATCGAATCTTTTTGCAATTAGATTAAGAAATCTTTAAGTGTGTTTTTTTTTTAATTAAATTTCTGTCTACAAATCGAAGACCTTTGCTTTCGTAAATGTTTCATCACTAGAACTGTTAATAAGAACATACAAAGTAATAATTAGGTCAAAAGTTGAAAAGAGAAAATGCAAATGAAAGAGTCCAGTATGATAATTAGCGAAAAAAAATAGAAAACCTCAAATTCCCACGAGATTCTGATTGACGTAACAGAGTAATCCTGATAGCCTTGAACCCAACTTCTTCGTATCTTTAAACCTTTATTATATTTTTACATGATTTTAATGATCGCCGTATTTTTCCGGATCATTATCACCGCCTAAAATCTTCCTTATCGTAGTACAATTGATAAAATAAGTTATTCTGATATAGAATTCTGATTTTTCTGTTCTTAATTTCAGTATTATTTTAGAAATTAAATTGAATAACATTAAATTATATTACTGTTATCCTATTTTCCAATAAGAAAGTGAGCTTATCAAATCACTCAGTCTGTGTGTGTGTGTGTGTGTGTGTATCGTTATAACTTCTGAACCACTGAATGAATCTTCTTGAAAATTGTTATGCATATTCGAGGACTATGGTTTTGTATCCTATTTCTGTTAATATCTCTTTGCCATAAACCATTAATATAGCAACAAATCTATAACTCATTCCGCGTGGTTTGATAAGATTAAAGTTAATCCGATTTAGACATTAAATTGGAGATTTTAATTCATTTTTTTACAATGAAAATTGTATATTGTTTTTATTTAGTAAACATTATAATTAAAATATAAATGTAGGTTTTTTTTTGTTGTTGTCGTTTTAAAAAAAGAAATAATGAAATTTTAAGAAATAGCTTTTTAAATTTTTTTAAATAGCATTCTTTTTTTTTTTTTTTGGCTCAGATTGGACTGTATTTGTATTTCCTCCTCACCAAATAAATTTTGATTTTTACGATTTTTTTAGTGGAAACGACGATCTATCTTTTTATGCTTAAAAACAAAACTACGTAGAGAAATATGAGCGTTGAGTGTATAAAAAATTCCCACAGAATAGCATTGAAGGAAGCCATTAATTCGTTGACGGCCATCAATGAAGTCTAGTAATATATCGTAATCCATTCTGTAATCAGTTTTAAATTTGCGCAAGCATTGATTTCATTAAAATTAATTGGATTTAGAGGAATTAATTATTTGCCGATTTAGCTAAATTTCATCAAATGGAAAATTAGGGTCCATAGATTTTAATGCAAATGTTGAATTTTTTCGGTAGACTTTATAATTTGGAAATTCGGAACTCTCTCTTTATACTAGGCCTTTGGCTGAAAGATTAAAAAAACAAAACAAATAACAACAACAACAACATAAAAGTGAAAGGAAAGTAGCTTTATGGATTTTTTATTTTGTTATTATTTATTTTTCAGTTTTACAAATTTAAATTTTAATGAATACTATTTAAAAATAAACGGCGTGGCGTTTAGGAAAATAAGGAAAAAGGATTTTCTTTTTACTTAGTCAGTAGTTAAACATAAATAAATTCTGAATCGTTCTCGTTAATTCGAGATAATGATAGGGTAGACGAGTTTTGATTCTGAACAAGCCTTTACAATTTCTTTGAAAGAATAATAATATAGTTGTAAGAATAATTGTTAGCTTTTCCACTCTTTGTTTCTGTATTTTTAACAGCCATTAAAATAATTGTAAGAGAGGAAAAAGAAATGCAATGCACAAATATCGTAATAAAAGGTTGGGTAACCCGAAATAAACAAAAACTGTTAAAAGGAAAATGTTTTCCTGATTTTTATTAATTTTCCTTGCACGCTCTTTTTTCCTCCAGTCGTTCTTTAACATTCATTGAAGAGTCACAAAATGATTGAATTGTCAAATAGTAACTAAAAATTTCTCAAATAATTACCTCTTCATATTTTCTCATTTTATAACTTTAAATTTAAAGATTATTATTATTATTATTATTATTATTATTATTATTATTATTATTATTATTATTATTATTATTATGTAATAATGTTTTTATTATTGTAAATGTTTCAATTCTTGGGTTTCCCCAGTAAAGACAACAAGGAAGGTCAAGGACCAAAGCACAGGTTGCCAAATGTAAAAAAATGTGCAGGGGGATGAAGGATGTTAGGGATGTGTGGTTGTTCCATAAATTTCCTTACTATGCGTGTTGTGTTGAGTACCACAGCCTTCTAGAGTTGTGCATAAGTGTTTTGTGAAGTCCTAGTGTTCTGAGGCTGTGGTGCAGTATGTAGGCAGCAGACCAGTGGCGGACAGGACGATGTCTATAACACGTACTCGGTCCTGTCTCCACTGCTTCTGGAGCTCGTGTGCTAGATCGGTGTATTTACACTGCCTGAATTTTCTGCATGTTATTGCTGATAAGCACTGCAATATCAATGAGATAGATCTGTTTGTTGGCCTTATCAACAAGTATGATTTCAGATGGAATATACTTGTAGTATGGGACCGTGTTCTTAATAAGTGAGTGCCTGTGTGCTGTTGATGGATGATCGACGCTACCTGATTGTTTCGGGGAGATAGTCAATTTGGGAGAGAAGGGGGCAGCCGATATTATGTGGCACTTTCTGCATGTGTCGTCGTACGTGTTTGTATCGTTTAGAATACATTTCTTGTGGTTGGATATGTGGATGAGTTGATCCTGTATCGCGATCATGAATCCTTCGGTCTCCACAAACAGATCACCACTCGTGAGCCATCTGTTCGACGCTTCCTTGTCGACATGAGGCTGGCTGAGATCGTGGCAATGTTTGCTATGAGGTCCTTACGAGCCCTTGATTCACGTAGCTGATCAGTGTAGGTGTCGGGGGTGATGAGTGTAGGACAAAGATATTCGAGGTGTAGGGGAATGAGGTGTGTCGCAGCCTTGACAATGTTGTGCTGTCTGGTGGAAGTGTTCCCTATGTGTGTGTGCATGTTTTTCGTGTAATGTGATGAGGTTGACGAGTCCTCAGCCTCCCACCTTGCGGGGGAGGGTCATCCGTTCCGTAGCGGACTTGGGCTGGTGCATGTTGGATTTCGTGAATGCAGTGCGTGTTGTGCGTTGCAATACTTCGAGTTCAATGTTTGTCCATAGGATTATGCAGAAGGAATATGTTAGTGTAGGGACGGCAAAAGTGTTGATGGTTTTACTTTTATTTTTGGCGTTGATTTGTGTTTTGAGGATGTTGTGAATGCGAGTGATATGTTTTCTTAAGTTCGTTTCTGATGTTTGCGTTGTCAGTGATGCGTGCTTGCTTGAAGCCCAGGTACTTGTAGGTCTCTCCCCCTCCCATGGATTGAATGGCAACATACCTTCCAGTTCAAAATCCTCCAAATTCGAGGACTTCCCGCATGTTATATGTAGCTTGGGGCATTTGTCAATTCCAAATTCCATCCCAATGTTTTGGTGAACTGTGTAGTGACTTGTAGTAGATTAGTAAGTTGTGAGTTGTTTGTGGCGTAGAGTTTAATATCATCCATGTAGAGTAAGTGTATGATTTTGTATGGTGTCAGAGTGCCTAAGGTAAGCCTATAACCGTGTTTTGTGTTGTCTAGCATGTGGCTCAATGGATTGAAGGCGAGGCAGAACCAAAGAGGACTCAATGAGTCTCTGGAAAATACCTCTCCATATGGGAATGGGGACCGTAATGATGGAGATACAGTCTGACAGATGGATGTTGACGATCTCGTTTGCGTGAGAATTACAGAAAACACGAGATCTGGCCATTAGCCTCTTCAGCAGGTCTCAAGGAATTTAGTATTTTGAATGTCTGTCACTAGGAAAATGCTACCTAATGAATTTATTGTTTGTTTATTGACTGTTTTCAATTTATGAAAACTATATTAAAATGTAGTAAAAGTCTCATGCATTTCGCCGTATTATAATTCATTTAAATATTTCAATGAAATGTAAACAAAAATATATATGAAACATTCATGCATTTTTTGTTTGGTTTTGATTTTTGTGATTAGCATATAAAATAAATGTAAAATCTGCATTTGTGCCTTTTTGATGATTAATTCATCAAAAGTAATGTTTCATTTTAAATTTAAAATGGATTGTCGTATATAAATGTATTTACATAATCCAAGTATTGTATTTTGGTATTTTGTTTTGTTTTGTTGCTTGCTCGTGGTAGCTTCTTTCCCGGAGTCGATAAGCCTTCTTTCCCGCGCTGCTTGCTTTGTCGACGTATCCTAGTGATTGAGGCTTTGGATACACCTGTCGCTGCAGCTACACTGTCTTGAACTCTTTCTAAAGGAATGAGAGGTCCTCCATTTATTAATTCCCTACTGTTTCTCGCCTTTTTGTTAGAAGACATTGATAGAGGCTATTCTCGCGTAAATTACGTGAAATCACGAAAATACGAGCTCGTCAACATCCATCTGTTAGACTGTATGCAGGTGTAGTGTTGTTTTCAACTCTTCATCGTGGCATTCAAGAATGCCGTGATCTTGGGGTGTATTTTGTAGAGACGAAGAGTGTGTAGGATCCAGGAATGAAGGAACTAGTCAAATGCCTTCTCGTAGTCGATGTACGCGATATGTAAGTTCCTATTCTTCACGCGCGCTTACCGCAGGATTAGAGTAAATAAGGAGCTGCTCCTGGGAATTCATGTGACAGCCCTTCTGTGGTTCGGAAAGGATGTTATGTCGCGACGTGTGTGTAAATTTTGTCTGCGAGGCAGGAGGTGAGGAGTTTGTAAAGTGTGGGGAGGTAAGTGATTGGACGATAGTTTGTAGTGATTGGACGGTGCGCTGTTTCAGTGTTCTTGCTCTGTAGATATGTGAAACCTTTTTAAGAAAAAGAGGTATATGTTCTGGGTGTCGGTTTATGTCAGTGAGTGTAAGCTTCCCATGCAGGGATGTGAACCTCTTGATCCAGAAGTTTGTTGTAGTAGAGAGAGATGTAAGGGATCTGTAGAATTTTTTCTCGTTGCAATAAAAAGTGTTGTTTTGTTGTTTGCGCAGAGTGCACTGTTTGTATCTTTAAATTCTTTTTGCAAGTGCTCTCAGTTTTGTTTTAGTGGGTCGAGATGTTCCCGAACCTGGGTAAGATGGTTTGAGAGTAAGGGGTGGTTAGAATATGGGTCATTCCAAAAAAAAGTGTAAATTTGATCTTTTGAAACTT
>JAFIDM010009631.1:246700637-246717513 GCA_023159025.1 Thereuonema tuberculata | reverse complement strand
ACAGAAAGCTATTATAAAATATTAGAAATAAAAAATAATAGTAATCAAACATCATCTTACAATCATCTTTGTTAGATAAAAATAATAAAATAAAATTATTTTATCCTCCAATTTTTAATAGTTACGAATAAATAAATATTAATTTCCATAGGGAAAGAATTATAAATAATATGAATATAAAATCAAAAATATGTAAAATCAAAAAAAATATTTGTTATTAAAAAATTAAAAAAATTAAAAAAATGACTTATTAGAAACACTTAAAAAAAATATCGATTTATTTTTCGTTATTATTATATTATTATAATATAAATTGCTAAATGAAAGAAAAAAAAAAGATTATTTTCTTAATGAATTTTTAAAGTGCACTATTATGTATTACTAATATATGTATTAAATTCATTTAATTTAATTTTTAAAAAGTTAGTTTAATGTTTTATTTAATTTAATTTAAAAACAGGTTTTTCATGCTAAAAAAAAAAAAAAAGGAAAGAATGGATTGGGAGGTAAATGAATTATTCTTTAAAATCAGTTTTTTCCAAGAGACCTTCTTTATTTATGTTGTTAAGCAAAAGTGACAGGAAAGTCTTAATTATTCTTAACGCACTTCACACTGTCTGTTACTACAACATCATACCTAAAATGGACAAACTTGTTGACTTCTTTGATGTATAAGTGATCAAACATTTAACTCTTTTTGAGATGAGCAGTGTAGAGAAAGGTGTTATTTTCCTGAAGCAAAATCGTTTCTATGAAAGTGACAGTG
Organism: Thereuonema tuberculata; assembly: GCA_023159025.1. Lineage (NCBI taxonomy): Eukaryota > Metazoa > Arthropoda > Chilopoda > Scutigeromorpha > Scutigeridae > Thereuonema > Thereuonema tuberculata. Next base: position 246,716,747 of record JAFIDM010009631.1, on the reverse strand, counting down.
GCGAGGGCTATTATATCTTTGTGTACTAATTTCAACCTTTCGTATCCCACATAATTTGGAATTCTGCATCTCTTAAATTCTCTTGCATTCTTGGTAGCTTTTTTAATATGAATAGCAATAATTTAATCCATTAAAACCCAAATACGGTAAATCTGAGAAATACAAAAAATACTTTATTTTTAATTGTATCCTCCTCCCCCTTCTTTTTTTTTTTTTTTTTTTAGCAGTATAAGTAAATTGATCCAATCGTGAATTTCTTTTCTAATTTTTCATATTTATTATTTTTTTAACTGATTTTAAACTATATGTTTTTAGTAGATATTGCAATTTAAAAATAAACGGAGACTTTTCATTTCTAATAATTTTACGATTTTAAAAACGGAAAATAAAAAAAAAAAAAAAACTTTATAAGGAAAGTAGGCTTCAAGTTTTCAGGATCTTCTTGTTATAAGTTATATAAAAAGAAATTGTTAGATATTAAGAATATTAGACCTCTATCTATACAGTTAATTAATAATTAGGATTAACAATTTCTTGTGATATATTTATGAATGCAAGTCAATTTGGCTATAAATATTCCTGACATATTTGAGAGTAGTCGTAAATGCCAAAATAGTTACAAATATTATGCATAGTCGCGCACGCTTAGATAATAATAATTCTGTAATAGAACTTTTCATCCCTCTTCTTTCTGTAACTGCAAGCAAAAAATAGAAAAAAAAAATGCTCAATTGCGTCCGGGCCCCTAAGAACATCGGGCCTAGTATTTAGAACCTGAAGTATAGATGCTCTGAATTTTAACATCTATTTTGTACACATTCAGCTTCGTTAATGAATTTTTCAAAATAATGCGTAAGATTTCACTCTATTCTTCCTATCCTTTTAAGCATTTTTAAAAATAAATATCGTATTTTTAACTTCGTATCTCTCTTCCGATCTATGTTTTATGAATTCATCTTAATAATTCAGGAACATAGATCCTCTTAAGATAAATGGAAGCCATTGCTTATGGATGGAACCCTAGAATTTACATGAAGATGCTTCGTGATTTACTAACGCTGGAATTTCACGTGACTGTGAATCTGTATTTAGGACGTGGCGATCTATCGACTGTTTTGCGTCTCGAGGCTGTTAGGTTCACAGGCTGTGCCCTGAGCTGCATCCTTTAAACCTATACGGAAGTACAGCGCTATATCCTTTACAGTTTTGCATTAATATGGAATACAGGATTTGAAAATGGAATATTTCTCAGGAGAACCGATGATTGCAGATTACTTTAAAGAAGACACCCACTTTGGAAAGAAGCTTTTTTAATCAAACTAATGGGGTTAAAATTATCAAATAATGGGATTTAACTTTATTTTTTTGTTTTTACGAATCTTTAAAGACTTTTTACTTTTTTCTTCTTCCTGTCTTTCTGTAGGTATTTTATTAATTAATCATTTTCATGCGCAAATTTCTCGACAGTGATCCACACGGAAAAAATTCAAGCACAAAAGATAAGTCATCTCTTTGTCCATAAATATACATTCTAAACTTCATGAAGATCAATTCAATGGTTCAAAGTTATTGAGGAAAGCGTGGAATTTTAATAAGAAACCAAGTCAACAGTTCGTAAAGATAATAAAAATATATGGTGATGAAAACATGAAATTGATCATATAGGAGTCTTAAACATCTAGACACAATTTGTTGAATAGCTTAAAATATTGATTTATGAGATAATTGTTATTTACTTTCATTCATGCATAGATGTAGTAAATTGTTTTACGTACATACTTACATACATGTACACACACACATACTCGTATGTATTCATTCATTATTATTTAATGGTTCCCAATTTTTTCCCGTACGATTTTGCTTCATTATTACATTTTTAATGCAAACCCTATTCAATTAAAAAATAAAATTATTTGTACCAATTCGTAAAGACTGGCACTTATATACTTTGAATACAAATGATGTAGACGCCATTACAAAATTTTTATTATGAACCTCCAATGTGCTTCGATCGATACATCAGATGAGAAACGCTGATGTACCAAATAAGAAATCCTTTACTGAATAATGAAATTTATTAAATTATTTTCATTCATTACTACTTGTAGTTAAATAAATACGTGTGTATTATGAAGATCACAAATGCATAAATTGAAATGAAGTTTACATCTATCTTATTATTAAACTTAATATCAAGATTTTTCTTTTACTCATACAAGCATTGTATTTATTTATATCAATTCGCAAGTGAACTTTCCGCAATCGTCTAAAGAAAGTCGGGATCTTAAAAAGGAAGTAAGGAAAACATGAAATGGTTAAGAAGAATAATTATTCTCATTCACTGAAAAATTTTGTAAACAGAAGCATCAACATTTATATTTTCTCAGAATTTTTTGTTCGTTTTCCGAAAAATTACATCAATTCAAAATTCGCTGTTTATTTTTTGTCTTCAGCCGAAGTCCATTTTCCTTAGGTCTTATTAGATCGTGAGTCGCCAAACCCTCTTCTTGTGACGTAAGGTTCTTGTGAACTTGTCTTGGTTTTTACCTTCGTTAACGACGCTGTGGGCAATAGGAGGAAAGACAAACCACTTTCCATAAAAAGAGCTACTTCTAAGTAGGAACTCCCACTTCCCTATTCTAATAGGTAAATTTAACCTTTGACACGAGCAAAGTAGTAGAATAACAAAATGGAGGCGATCAAAGCAAGGACGACACTTGCAGTTTTCTGCATTTTATTTATGCTAAATATCCGGCACTTCCAGTTTCTCCATCGTGTGTTGGATTTAATTTGTCGTCGACTCTTCATTTTCTAATTTTGAAGGCGCGTTTTCTATTTTTAGTCAACGAGGCTTAAGGAGCGTTTGTTATTTGCACTCGGTGGTTGCTTGGCAATGGTACTTTCAAAAGACAGATGGTGAAAGCAAACTTGTTTTGGAAAAGAGAGAGTTAATCAGAAACAATATCAGGTTCTCGGAAAAATTTTTTAATTGGATAAACACTACCTCAAAAACAGAGCAAGTGTTTTCGTTTAGCATTAAGGCATAATGGGTACATGGAAAATGGAAGAGCATACATAGACAATTATTTTTAACCTACTGTTCTAAGGAAAAGGAAAATGTTGTAGAGTGGATGGTAAGCGTGGCAGGATACAGCTGAAGAAAGAATGTCAATAACAAGTGCTTGATTTTCTGAAAATGTTTGGATTTGAGAGTCTGTGTAAATGCATGAAAATTAGAATGCCTATTGAGGAATATAGGAATATTGTGGGTGGGTCTCCCTTCTTCAAAACAACTTTTGAACCTGGGGGGGATAGTTTATGTTTTTGGAACTTGGTGCATATTTACGGACAAAAGACGATCTAACTTATTTTTTTAAAAAAACTTTCTATATAGGGAATCGAGCAATTTACGCGTGTAGGTGATAAAGTGGTTGGAAGTGAAACAATGAATATTAATGCATTCAGTAATCCACTGATATCTGCGCGTGCTTTGATACTAATTAAAATTAATTGAATTTGAGAATTTAATTAATTCTGAGATAACCCTTTGTTAATATGTTGGATGGTGATTCAAATTTGGAAGTGAGAAAGAGCTCAGGAATATATAGTAATACAGTATTTAGATCTACCTCGAGATGTTTAGGATTTGGATATCTGGAGAGAATGGATGTCTTACATGTGTATTTATGTTGTGGAGTGGATGATAAGTGTGGCACGATAGAACTGTAGAAAGAATATCAATACACTTGATTTTCTGAAAATGTTTGGATTTGAGAATCTATGTAAAAGCATGGAAATTAGAATGCGTGTTGAGGAAGCGAGGTTAGTGTGCAGCGGTGAACACTTTACGTTTGAAGAAAATGTATTTAGCCTATACATTCTAGGTTTGTGCATTCTAATAAGTGATATTTCTCCCAGTTTTTTTTTTCTTTTCTTTTTTCCCCTCTCTTTTTTTCTAGAATGTGGGGTGATTTGTGGTTAACTTTTAACTTTTAGAAAATAGAAAATGCGAAGATTCTGTTTCAATTTAGAATCTTCAACTTTACAAATACAAATAGATATTTTCTTTCATGATATAATTTTCATGATTTTAAAACATAGGAAAAAAGAACGTAGGCTTTAATTTCTTTCAGAAGCATCTGATTTTCTGTTTAATCTCAAATATTCCTTCGGGCAGAGAATTGTTCTTTGTCTGTGAATTTAATTAAAATCCTGTTTGATTGCAGGTGAACTTACTATTTAATATCACTAAGTTAACTGAAATTACTTTTATGTTAATGATAAGAGCAAAAGAATTATTTCTTTTCCTTGAGGAAATATTGGACAACATTTACAAGTAAAACTTCGACTAGATAGATATTTCGCTTTTGATTAGACTTATTGGATTTCATGTCGGTTTAATTTCTATCTTAATCCATATGGAATTGATTTCCGAAGTCTTATCCGTGAAGAGACTCCCAACAGTTAACTGAGAAAATAAACCCTTCGCCCGGCTGAGCTGGATAATGGAAGCAGGAAGATTAAAAATGTTGGCGTCGTCTTTAAGTCATTCGGTTTAAACTTTAACATTAACATCACGTGATGCTTTCAGAATTATACAAATTATTATACACAACTAGGCTTATTGCTGTCGAATTGTACTGTTGAAAATGTAATATACTTTTTTATAGAAACTAATAAAAAAGATAGCTTGATCTGTATCAAAAAAATTTGCATTACATGATTTTGTTATGTATTGATTATTTGTTCATTATAATTTTTTTCTTAAAATTTTAGTATCTTACTTAAATATCAATGTCAGTATTTAAAAAATATTCAGAATCTTCCTTTCTCTGTGACATTATGTTTAGTAGAAGGACATGATCATCAATTATTGTAAAATGTATTTTTTATTAGTCTATTGTTTTTAAGAAGGAACATTTTTTATACATTTTCACATTTTTTTTTTAAATTTTTATAAGTACACATATTTTCTATTAAAATTAGCGCGAGCTCAGTGCACTTATTAAAATTTGAAAAGCATCAATAAAAAATCATTTCGGTAAAATATTAATAAAAAAGAAAAAAAAATATTAAAAAATAACTGCATCAAGTTAGGTTTTATTTCTCAACGAAAAACAAGAAGGTTGTTTACTGCTCAGTTTCTGTTTACTTGTTTCCTGTTTCTTGGTTTTATAGCTGCATTTCTGCTCTTAAGTGTTTGAACGGAACGTTCTCAAATGCTTTATGAGATTGAAACCACATTAATTATTCTGTACATTTGAGTTTTGGCGAAGGAGTGAGACTTTGCGGCGTAAACTCTAATGACGGCCTTTTCTTGTAGGTTGCCAACATCTCAAGGTCAATAGTAAGACGAACTTATCGGATGTCTGAAAATCCGGTGAACGTGTTTTCCGCATTACTTCGAAGAGTTATTACAAAAACAACAAGACCCCCTCCTCCTCAAATTACGTAATAAGCTGCAGTTAAATTTATTCTATGAAACTGTATTAGATTGCCAGAGCTTAAAGCATTAGAATAAGTTTAATTGTTAAATGTTTAATTTCATTGAAAAAAATAAATTGTATTTTTATCCCAAAAATAAATTTGCAAACTATACAGTATATTAAATATTATTTACAAGATATAATAATGCTTCGGAGATTAAAATTATAGATTGAAAATATAGATATAAAATATATACTACGACGTATCTTAAAGGCTTAAAAACGATATCTAATAAGCTCTGAAATCTATGAAACTTCCAACGGAGATATAATTCTTCACTGACTGACGACATTTTTCGGCAAGTTATAAGAAATAGATAAATCGTTTTCCTTTGAACTGATCGAAGCTATGTACTGATGGTTCATCATTTAACTATTCAAATTCCCTTCATTTTCCTTGTAAGGTACCTGAGCCATAGAACGCCATGTATACCTTTAACGCCACCTATCTAATTCTTCATAAATATAAGAGATGGCGGTACTGCACTAAAGTAGTTTGCATTGACATGCCATCTAGTGTTGAAGTGAGTTACTAGCAGACCGCCAACGTTTTCGAGTGAAAGTACATTTCCACCATTTCGTGGCGAGGACTGGTTCTGAAAGGCTGCTACTACATCAATATAAGATAAAATATAGATTTTTTTAATGTTCAGCAAAGATTAACTATATAAAACTATATATTTTCTTGATTCTTGAAGATTCTTCTATGTAGATAAGTTAACTGTTATTTTTAAAATTCGGAAATTGTAGACAGACAAGTGTTTCATGTGATCCATGTGCTCAGTACCGCTTTAACGCCATAGTGGCGTTAATGGTCTACATATACGATTATAGGTCATGTAAGCTTACGACGTTATAAGTTAACTGAAAAATATTGTTTTTGGGGTATTTTGTCTTATTGTCTCATTTCATTTAAAAGGAGGGGATATCCAAATTAATTTTTACATTTCCTCTTTTGGCTTAGCTACAAATTAGAAAGACTGTGTTAATTTCAAGTGATTTTTTATTATTTTTTACAGAAAGTCAAATTGAGTTGCTTTTTACTATAATTTTGTACAAATAATGTTTATAATGATGGAATAATTCTTAATTTTAAATAAGTTAAGTTACTAGAAAGTAGGCGGCATTAATTGGACCAGGTGTTCCTAATAACGCCAGTTTGCAAAGTTTTTTTTATTTGAGTTCTCATACTTCTCCAGTAAAAGTTATCATATGTTTCATTATGGTATGCTTCAAACAGAAGATTAAACTTTCTTGGTCATAATTTTCGTGTTCCGATACACCTTATTTCCAGACTTACAATAATTTAAATGTTAAGGTGGCGTTATTTGGGCAGCGTACTTTATTACTAAATTAGTATATTCTTTATAATAAGAAAGATGATCTAGTAAACAGAGAATATCTGAGGATGAGAAGCTGTTAAATGCCATTTACCAATCTGAAAAATTGTATTCTTTGTACGGAGGTGTGTTGGCTTCAATTTTGTTCTTAAGATTATGTTCAACACACGTAAAATTTCAATCCTTATCCTTATGTATTTCTTGGATTGTGGCTGTAACTGTTTGAGTTATCTTTTCATTATGGTACCTACCGTTCTCCAAGTGTTTGATGAAGCTCTTCTAGTGCTGAAAGCGTAGATGTATATAGGGAACCAGACTCCTCTTCCCGAAATCTCAAAATGTGTAGGGCAGGCTCTAGTTTCTTTCGTTTTTTTTTGGTTATTGCTGGCCCTTCCTTCCCAAAATAAAATCCCGCATTTGACCCCATATAAGACGGTTTGTAAATCATTGTGGAAAATTATGTGAAAATGCAGTTGATTTTTTTTAATCTTTAATAATATTGTTTCACTTTGACGAAGCTTTATTCGAAGAATAGCTTGGCCTACATTGTCTCCAGACCTCATAGCCTGATGATCATTTAGTGGCAGTGTTTTATTTCCTTTACCTTGATTATTGATTTCATATTGTATTAGTGCTAGAGGGACCTCACTTAATAACTATACTTTCAACCAAGTCAGGAATTTTTCCTTGCTGCTTATGAGGATGAGCCTCATTTGTATAGACAACATTAATACCGTCTTACAGGTAACACTGATAATATTGATCAAATTTTGTTTCTACAATTTTCGTATAGTTTACTGAGATAAAGCACCACCTATCAACTAATAATATATTTCCAACGTTTCTTTTTCTTAAGTCAAAACAACAGTTCTTGTTTGTTTGTTTGTTCTTAATTTCTTCAAACGAAGATTTGAAAACGTTGTTTCTTTGAAATTTTAGCCAAAACATAAAAACAAACAGAATAAGCTTTGGGCATCTATCCAATGATTAAGACGGAGAGAATATCATGTATGTTTGATCTTTTACAGATCTTGCTCTATCGATTACCCACATTTGGGCAAAAGTATAAAATAAAGAATTGAATAAAAATGTATAATTTTAGAAGTCTTTCCATCATCCATGTTAAGATAAACTTAGACTTTTACTCCCACGAATCTTCAATTGGTTTCAGTATTTCTCATTAAAGCCACTTTCAATTTACAAAAAAATTCGAAGCAATTGAAGAGTTGTTTGAAGGCTGCTTTCGAAAAAATAAAATATTAATATTCTGTTTGATAATAGTTTATTTTTCCAGGAATAAATCTTGAAAGGATTCTTTTATCGTAATGATAATTATCGTAATTATTTATGCAGCTCTTTATGATCTAGTGACTAATTAAGTATCTTTTTTTTTTCAACAAAAAATCTCCAATCTAAAAGTAAATTATTACACGTTTTATTATATTTACATAGTAACGGAAGGCTCCGAAATTTTCGAATTTTTATTTTGGTGATACACGTCTTTAAAAAGATTGAGAACCCTGATATAAATAACTATCCATAAGATTTCAGTTGTCCTGAAATACTTCTCATACGGTAAGAACGGGAAACATCAAATATTTCAAGAACTGTTTCTTCATCCGGAGAAAGAATTTAAATTCTTTGAAGTTTAGTGAAGATAAGCTTTAACGTTGATTTCATTGGTTGAGACTGACGCTACTTAATTTACAACAAAAATAAACACATCGAAGAGCAGTATTCGACTCGGTCACATTTACTAGGCTTTCATTGTAGCAAAGAATATTTCTCAGAGAACGAAAGACAGATATAAGTTTCAAGAGAGTCCATCCAGTGCTTCAGAGCGAATACACGCTTGGTTCTACAGCTACCCTGATCTCCTGAACCCTACCTTTTCCTTGGGAAAGTAGGCTAACATCTTACCTTCAAAACATTGTCTAAATTTAACAATAGCTGAAAGTGATATTTGTTACAATTTCTTTATTGTATCTCCTTGGTTTTATTGTACCAAGGCTACATTTCCTTATTTTAGAACGAGAGCCGTGGCTTCACATGGCAGCGTCACATGAAAAACTCGTTCAGACTCAACCAGTTACACGTTCTCAGCTTCCGAAGCCATCCTCGATCTAAAATAGATTAATAAGTGGCGAGTTTTCTCACTCGTGAGGATCTGGTGAGTCTTTATTAAATCGGACGTGTGGAGGCGGAGGCGGGAACCTCCGTTGCTGTGATTTTCCAATCACCTGTTCCAAAAAAGATTCTATTGAAATGGCACGTGATTGAAACGCATGACTTAAATCGAGCCTCTTACGACTGTGCCAAATTCCCGAAACATCTGCTTTCATTCTCGCCGGTCACGTGACGCCGCCGTTGTAAATCGAACAAAAAAAAAAGGGAGGTGGGGGGAAGTGAAAAAAAGGGGAAAGTTTCTCAGGAATTGTTTTCCGCCACATTAAGCAGTTATTAAGAAAACTCATTAAAGGCATAAATTTGGATGTAAAGGAGAAATGGAGATCTTAAGAACTTAGAAATTTTGTTTAGAATGGAAAACTAAACTGAAACTTAAAAATAGAAAATTAAGTTTAAAGGAAGTGAATAAAACAGACTTTAATTTTAGTTTAAAAAAATATCACCGTAAACTAAAACTCAAATATGTATATTATAATATGAACACAATTGGAAATTTGGTAGAAGCGAAAATCATTGCGGTATTATTAATTTTCTTGACGCCAGAGTACAGCAACACAACATTGAATAATCGATTTTTCATGCTAACTTTCTGAGCGCCATCTACAGCTGGAATGACGTAAATGTTTGCCATATGTTATTTTAAATAAATGCTACAGATCTTTTAATGTCATATTTCCAGCTTTATTCCCCGGAATTCTGCATAAAAATATAACCGTAATGATCAGAAACAATTGCCAATAATTCAAATGTTTATTCAAACATGACACTGAAGTTCAGACTGAATGATCTACATCAGCGGTTCCCAACCCATGGGCCGCGGGCAGTCTGGTACTGGGCCGTGGACGCCTAAGCCAAGATAAATATTATCGGAGCTTGAGGTTTTCGACAACCTATCTATGTGAACGAGCCTTTTCAACTTTACTTTTTTTGACAAATAAATACAGGAATGAACTGAATGTTGAGTGATTTGAGGCTAAAACTATCCCGTTTTAATCTAGATATTGACTTTCTGGTGGGGGACAAACAATGCCAAAAATCCCTTGAGTTTTTAACTTTGACCACTTGTTTTTGAGTTTTCTTACAGTTGTGACGCTAAGTGAATACAATTAGGTTCTTTTCTTTATTTTTTAATTATTTTTTAATCCTTCTTGTACAGAATGTTTTACTAATTACTGACATATGTGCACATTATATATATAAATATATATATATATATATACATACATTGATACGTATATAAGTGTCTATTTGTGTTTGTGTGTTTATATTTTTTACTTGTATACTTCGTTAGTGGGCCTCAAAGTTTTTTTTTTACCAAATTGGTGGTCCGCACAACTAAAAAGGTTGGGAACCGCTGATCTACATGATTACATCCAAATAAGGCAAAGATTTAATTGTGGCGAAGACAGTAGGCTTGGCCTAAAATCAGCAGATTTCAAATACACAGGAAAATTAAGCTAAAAATAAATCATACGGTGTTCTGGTCAGTTTTTCGGTTTAATCGATTAAAAAAGAAATCGTAAGTCTCCGAAGCATGCTCAATTGCATCTCTCAGGAGCACCGAAATTCCCCGAAAATCAATCCGCTCGAACTCAGTTCTTTACTGAAAACTTATTATGGAAAACATAAGAGAACTGGTTTTTTTATTTATTTATTTATTTATTTTTTATTGGGCGTAGGGCCGTGGGCACACCCCACGTGAGCTTTCTCGCTCTAACCCTACAAAGGTCAGAAATGCTGAAATTGTTGCTCTCCAGTTTTAAATTTCACAATTCTTCAATTGCCATAGACGGCGGAAGAAGAGAAAGAGAAGAAGATGACAAACAGAGGAAAGAAAGTAAACATCCAAGCCGATATCGGGATTCGAACCCAGGTGCCGGCGTATCGGCCTCGAGGGAGACCGCCATCTAAGCCACTAGACCACGCCGACACGGCTGAGAGAACTGTTTGCTTTACAATAACTCTTTGAAAATCAACAGATTAAGTTCAATCTTATATTAAAAGAAAAAAAAGGGAATACAATGTAACACCAAGAGGAAACATCTGAGGTAATTGAAGGCACACCTGTTACTATTGGTCCATGGAAGTTCTTTTTATTTGTTACGTAGTTGAACGAATAAGATGTGAGAGAGATATCGGATTAAACAGGATTATCATTTCCCTGACGACAATGACGACTAAAAAAAAAGACAATCTGGTTTAATAACATCATTCTAACACTAAATTTAGTGTTGACTCTGAAAAAGTGTGTACATTTATTTTATCTGTCTGTCTGTTGATCTCATTCTTACTGTTGGGTTCTAATGAAATTTTAAGTAGTTCTCCAAACTAACATGAAAATTTGATTAGAATGGTTCTATTATTTCAATCGTCGTTTAATGACAACATTTTTTTTTTATTAAACTAATAAAGTCTTGAAAATTTCGTCAAACATTTTAATGAATTTCATGTGAATATATGCGTCAGAACACAACCAATTTTTTAATTAAAATTTGATATTTTCCCTTTTTTTTTTCGTAAAGAAGTTGTCGCAGTTGCATTACCTAAATTTCCTATTTAAGTTCGCTTAAATCAGCAGATGGGCTTCGATTGATATTAAAAAAACATCATTGGATAGCCTAGGTTTATATGTGCGTGGAAGATAAAACTAACGTTTAATCTCAGGAAAAACATCCGATTCTCATTTGACAAAAGGTTGAGTGAACCTTAGGGCCCATTTAAGGGAGAAAGAATCAGCAGACAAAATTTCAGCCCTCCAAATAGTCGAGTTCTTCAGTCTGCAAACATTTTATTTTATTTATTTTTTTATTTACTAGAGGGTCCTCGAAAGATGTACTACAATCAATGTAACTTATTATTGATAAATAAAGAATCACTGTTTCTATGAGTATTGGTATTTTCTTTCCACTGGAAATTATATATTGATTTATGTATTCCTGGTTGCCAAAAATAGTCTCAAGTAAATCTAATAAGAATAGATCTAGTTGGTTCTCGATCTTCTGAAAAATGTTATTCTCAATTTGTTAAAAATAAAGCTCCTAATAGAACTATATTTATGTTAAGTTTTAAAAGATAAAAAAATAGATGCAAGTGTAGCCTTATAGCTTTTCTAAAGATTCTAGACTTATATATATATATTATAGTCAGACCTCGATATAAGGTCACCCACATATAAGGTCACCCCGCATAAAAGGTCACTTTTCTAAAGTCCCGGCTCATTGAATAGGAATTCTATGATATGAAATATCGGATATATGGTCAGATCTTAAATACCGTAATCGCATATAAGGTCACTTTTGTCTGTGATTTCAGTGCCACACTGATTCAATTCCAAGAATTTTTCCTTGGGTACGATCTTTTATCGGCGTCATTTCTCCTTCTGACGGAAGGGACAGCTTTCCCATGCCTGGAAGAGTGGGAGGGATATTTCTCTGTTCCCATCGCGTCACGTGTCCATCGTTGTTCACCAGGAAGTCGAAGGAAAGGATCTAATTCCAACCGTTTCTGTGCTTGTGTTATGATGTCGACAAAAAGAAAAGCGTTGTCTCTATAAGAGAAAAAGAAAATCTTCGAAGATTTTAAAAACTCTAATGTATCGAAAGCATGTTTTGCCAAAGAGCGTGGGATACCACGAACGACTCTCAACAATATTCTGTCCTCGCATACTATTGCAGAAACATGTAATGGAAACAGAAAAAGGAAGCGTTTATCACCGTATGAGAAAGTTGAAGAAGGTCCTCTCCAATGGATAAAATTTGCTAGAGCACACAATGTGCCTATATCGTGCTTAGTACTGAAAGAAAAAGCTCTACAAATAGCCGCCGAATTAGGAGAGAACGATTTTATGGCGAGCAATGGATGGATACAGAGATTTAAATTAAGACATGACTTAAATTTTAAAACAGTGTGCGGTGAAGCCGGTGATGTGGATGATAGCGTTTTAAGTGATTGGAAGAAATCCGTGTTAGATGACATTTTGAAGCGGTATGAACATTGCGATATATTCAATGTTGATGAATGTGGACTTTTTTTCCGGGTCTTTCCCGACAAAACTCTTACTTTTAAGAAAGAAAAATGTATAGGGGGGAAAAAAAGTAAAGAAAGACTGACAATTTTTTTAGGAGCTAATATGGATGGCTCTGAAAACTGAGACCACTAGTTATCGGAAAATTTCAAAAGCCACGTTGCGTTAAAAATGTCAAGTCTTTACCTTTGGATTATGATGCAAACAAAAAAGCATGGATGAATGCTAACATATTTGAGAAAACTATAAGGCGCGGCGTTTCGATAGATACTTTTTGAAAAATAAAATAAAAGTTGTTTTAAAAATCGCAGACAATTGCCCTGCTCATATCAACATACCTCAGTTGAAATCACTTGAGCTTGTTTTCTTACCCCCAAATGTTACCAGTGTTTTGCAACCTTTGGATCAGGGAGTCATTCAAAATCTGAAATTGAACTATAGAAAGCTCCTTCTGAAAGATTTGATTTCAGCAATTGATGAGAAAATTTTTTTTTCACATGTCTGTGTTAGATGCAATTTTTTGTATTCATAAAAGTTGGAGCTTGGTGTCAAACACATGCATTTCAAATTGCTTTCGACATGCTGGTTTTCAATTTTCTTCAAATAGTGTGGATGAAATAACAGATGAAGATGATGAAAACGATATTCCTTTAGCTGTGTTAATACAAGATCTCAGAAATCGCGGCTGTGCTATAGAAGGGAAAGTGAATACGTGAAAATTGATGATGAAATTGCTACCACTTCTCAAGCTTCGATTTCCGAAATTGTTTCGCATGTTTTAGATTCCAATGCAGCAGAAAGTGAGGATAACGACAGTGATAACAGAGGCGCTCAGAGCATTAAATGTCGTAAGACATTTTTTTACGAGTCATGAGGGAGCTGAAGAACATTTTCAGAAATTACAAAACTTAGACAACATTGTACAAAAGATGAAACCAAAATCACGACAGTCCTGTATTATGGATTATAAGTAAGGTCAGTTGTACATCGTACTTTGCTTGAGCATACTAGTACTATTTCTAAAAACTTTATTCCGAATTGAAATTTTTAAAAATAATTTCTTTCTGATTCCTAATTTTAATTGGTTCAACTAAATTAAAAAATTATAACCTAATAAACTGATATTTTTGTACGTATTAAATTTTACAAAGAATACTGTATTTATGTAATGCATATTTATTGACAAATGCGTATGAATCGGTTATAAGGTCGACCCGCTTATAAGGTCACTTTCGCGAGGTCCCAAGGGGTGACCTTATATCGAGGTCTGACTTTAATATTCTGTTTAATTGAAACTTTCTTAAATATATTGATAAATTCCTTTTATAATTACTTTAGGAAGGCATGGTTGTTCTCGACTACTCTCCAAAAAACGCCGATGATTCCAAAATGTTTAAAACAGCTGCAGAATATCATTTGTGAAAACAACATTTTTTTTAATTATATAATTTCATTGAAAAAAAATAATGGCTCGACATAGATTGCAGCTATCTAATTCTTATAGTGCAAAAATGTTTTTCACACGTGCAAATTACTAAAATGCCAAAATAAATAAATTACTAATTTCTATATAAATGCAAAATTTTTAGCGAGGATGCTAAATTAGAGTTCCCTTGTGTCCGTATGTAACGCCCTCCACAGCCTAAACTAAGAGTGAGAGTCCCTTGATCCCTTGATCCTTGGACTCCCTATGGCCAGAAGAGTTGAGGAAAAAAATCCGACTTCCGGCACAGATCACTTCTGGTTTTTGGTGGCCACTGACCGGGCTAGGAAAATAGTGGTAATTGGACAAAATTGGGTTCTATTTATATAGAATCGACTGTGCTGCTGATATAATACCTGCTATCGAACGTGGCCATTTCCGGTTCAAGATGCCACTGGCCACTTACGTCCAAATTGAGTCTAGACTTACTAAATGAACTCAATCGCTTCAATTACAACGATTTGAATAAATCAATTTTGCATGCCAATCAGCGTTAGTAATCAGATGTGTTTACTACAAAACTATAAATTGACTTCTTTTTCTTTTTTTCTTTTTTTTTTTTTTACCATGCCAAATTCAGGAGACTAAGATCTAATATTTTTTCCATTAAATATTGTAATTAGTGATGATTAACATTGCTGATTTTTTTTTCTTTTTTTTTACGGTTATTCAGGCCTACATGTAGTGCAATTGAGGAGCCTTTAATAATAATTGATCGTAAAAATTTCAGCGGTAAGAGGTTTTGAACGACTGGTCAAAACAGTAAAGAAAAATTTACCCAAATATAATAACATAAACCTCATTATCCGGACTTGATGGATCATCTTCGTAAATCGAATTAATTAGTCTATGGCTTCCTTTTATTTTATTAATGTGAAAGGAAGTCAAACACTGTAACACAAGAGGTACACTTTTTATTACAGTCGGACCTCTATTTAACGAACCTCTATTTTGCGAATTTCTCTATTTTGCGAACTTTTCTTTGGAACCAAGAACATTTTGCTAATTTCTTCGTAAAATAACCTCCAAATAGCGAAGTGCATTTTCTATTTAACGAACTTTTTCGTGGTACAGTGCAACTTGGATAATTCGAACGTCTTTAATTCGAAATCGTGGTTAATTCGAAGATTTCTCTTGGTCCCTTGAATTTCTTATTAAATCAATGTTAAAAAATCGTGGATAATTCGAAGTTCAACTTCCTTAATTCGAAGTTTTTTATAAAAAATTTCAAACCGTAACGACTTTTTGGCGTTTCATTATTAAGAAATTCGACACGTGACAATTGAAATCCCCTTCCCGTCACCGTTCGACACGTGACGCTTAGACGCCATTCGAGCTTCCTGCTGTCAGTGTCACCATGTCTTTCAGTAAACCACGCGTGTACAAGAATTTAACGTTCGCTGAAAAGGTCGCCGTCATTCGCGAGGTGGAAAAGGGTGTGAAGAAGAAATGCCAAATCGCCAACGAGTATGGGATAGCGCCGAATTTCGTCGGTACAATGAAGGACAAACCAACATAAATGAAGCTGTTTTCCGTTCACTAAACATGCTTGATGATTTTGCTAACCTTAAGCGACTGAATTCTACA
>JAFIDM010009631.1:246689848-246700537 GCA_023159025.1 Thereuonema tuberculata | reverse complement strand
GTGCATGGGGGAATAAGATTGTAATTTCTATGGAACGTCGCTGATCCGCTACCCGCTGTTCGCTAGGTCCTAATGATGAAAACGTATGGTGAATGGATTGCATAGTAGCTGTCTGTATCCTGTGAGATGAATCCCTAACTGTGTAATGATGTAGAAGTCTACGGTGACCATTGGATGCGTTGGCTAGGTTTGGCAGCCTTGGTGGTCGCATGCTCCGACACAGACGAAACAGACGGGACCCTTCGGGCTAGATGGATTTTGCACTGGCATTATGGTAATCATACTACAGGTTAGGGTGTCACTTTCTCCACCACCATCTGCGGGAGACTAGTATATTTTTCGAACGGAGGCCTCTGTCTAATCCACGAACGCGGGTGACTTTATCCTGCGCTACATCTGATGCAGCTTGATCAACACTACAACAAGATCTCATCATAGATGGTAGGATCCTTTAGCCTAGCGTAATGCTAGGGTAGTTCCAGTCCCCACCGCGCCGAGATAGGGTCCATACTTATTGTTATTATTAAAATTTAGAGATGTTGCCTTCGTCTCTCATTACAATATATCTCATTTAAAAGCTTAATTTGTAATAATATTATAATAATTTTATTTAATACTTGTTTCATTTTCTAGAAATAGCGAAATGGAATTAGCTTTAATACCGATTTTGTTGTCACTTTATTTCTAATTCTTTTGCTTTTGGATACATGAATTGATAAATATCCTTTCTTTTGCGGAATTTTTTTTTGTTGATAATAATAGTAATATTTAGTGCTTATAATAACTATCATATCCAGTGAATTTATTACCATCATCATAATATGCATTTAGACCATTCTGTGTACTCTCTTTATAAGCTATATTTCGACCGCTGTTTACTCTCGTAAAATACGACCAAAAACAATGCAGTGTTTGCTAGGAATAGAACTTCTTATGCCTAAGTGCACCAAACTTCAATTAACTTTGACGGCTACATTGTGGACGTAGCTAAAATTAGTGGGGGGGGGAGGTGCTGCTGCAGAAAAATTTTAGCCTTTGCTTTAAAATTGTGTGAAAGAAAACAAACATGTATAAAAAGAAAATTTATTTATAAACTTGATAAATTTGTTTTTATACATGTTTGTTTCCTTTCACACAATTTTAAAACAAAATCTAAAATTTTTCTGCAGCAGCACCCCTCAATAATTTTAGTTACGTCCACAATGCAGCCGTCAAAGTTAATTGAAGTTTGGTGCACTTGGGCATAAATCTTTTTTACTTCACGGCAGATTTATCTATTTGCTGATATTTACAGCGGAAATCAAATTTTGTTACGGAAATCTTACGTCAAAGAATCGTTTGAAGAAAAAGACAACCCTCTGCATGATTAGGGGCTGTCCATAAACTATGTACGCATTGGTGGGGGGGGGGGACGTTCTGCTCAGCGTGACAAACTGTGACGAGGGAGATGGTCAGATAATATGTGACGTCACATTATATTTCACTTAAACACAGTTTTTAAATCAAAAATATGTACTAAGAAGTTAAAATATGTTTTACGTGCTATTTCTTAAATTATATAATTAGCCTACTAAAATTGCACTTACTTTGGATTAATATCATTTAAAAAACGACGTTTCGGAGTCCCATTTTTTCCCGGACCCCCTTATCAAGTTTTTAAAAATTCAATTTAAAATTATTCACCCTTACATAAGGAACATGCTCCCTGTCGGGTTTCGTCAGTTAAAAGAGAGTCAGGTGTTTCCTTACACTCTTTATAACCATGGTTGCCCTGGTGGCTATTTTGACAAGTAAATGACTTTGTCGAATGCTACGAAAACAAAAGCGCTATAAACCATATTCGAGGACATTTTTTGTGGAAAGATCTTGGTTATAACTGTGCATGGTCCTAATTACACAGGATTCATAAAATTCTCTTAGGTATTTTGATCTTCTTATGCCAAATACACTAACATCTTTGGTTTCTATTGAATGCCCCGTAATTTTGCAGTGCTTTGCTGTGCTATAGTTTTCGTTACCGTTTTTTATTGCAGTACTATGTTCCTTTACTCGCGCTTCCAATTTACGCTTAGAATTTCCAACATATAGACATTTATTTTCTTTTCCCATGTTAGAGGTGCATTTAATGCCATATATGGTACCTTGCAACTTTAAACGTTCCTCGTTAGAGTGTTTGATACTTTTCCTATTCAGAAACGAGCCTATGGTATTCGTTGGTCTGCAGGCCACCCCTATACCTGCGTTAGTAAGTACAGGTTTATGTACTAAGAAGTTCATTAAAACACCCGCAATTATCTAAACTTTAAAGTTCAAATGAAAATATGCTTGAATATGAGGAACGTGCATCAACATGCAAAGTTAAAGGATAAAGTTCTCTATCAACCACTGTTACATGACTTAGTCGTTGAACTGAGTAATAGGTGTTTTGAACTGAATCTTATAAATACTTACTTACTTACTCTTTTATAGCTAAAATAGTTTGTTTGTAACATAAATAGGGGGGGGGGGGGTCACAAGACTGTGAGAGTGTGACAAGGGGCAGGGAGGGGGTCAAAATAACAAAAATTAGCGTGACATAGTTTATGGACAGTCCCTTAACAGATAAATAAAGCCTATTTTTAAAACTTATTAAATTAATTTGAATGTGATTTAATACTGTATTCTCTGTCAATATTACAGCGAGGTATATGGTTGTTTAATTTTTTTTTTTTTTTTGCTTAGGATCTTTGATATCTCGAAATTAGTATAAATTAGGGCATTTGACTTTGTGAGAAGCAAAATATTTATTATAGATAATATACTCAGAATTTTCTTAATGCACATCAGTTGAGAAGCTCAGCATTAGATTATATAAGTTCAAGCAAGTGGGTTTTGACGACTACTTCCTAAGAGGTACCGGTAGATTTGTTCAGCTTTAGTCCACCACAAAATCGATTGACTCCGAGGGTCTATTCTTATACTTTATTTTTGAAAATAAGTAATTTGTCATAGATAATCACAGTATCCTTCTATACCTTTGTAATGAGTTATTATGTGCTTCTATTCAAAATGGAAGGAGTAAGTTGCTTTATTTTATTATTTCTTAGTCTATCCAATTTATTTATAATTTACCGTTCTGTTACCTTTTATTTAATATTAAAACACTGAAAATTAATACTTAAATTTAATATCTTCTCTGATATTTGTTAGTCTCTGTGTTACTAAACGTTATATATTAAAAGATTTATTCATTAAATCTGAGAAATTGTATTTCGGCAATTATCTGTGTAAAAATTGCAATAATAATAATAATAATAATAACAATGATAATTCTGCAATTTTTACTCTGGTTTTATTGCACTTGTTCTCTTAGTTTAGAGCAGAGTGAGAAACCTTCTGTTATTGGAAGGCCACATGTTAAGTAGCAGAGATTTCATCGTGTCGCAAATTGTGTTATGTAACCAGGAATTTGGAATGGAAGGAGTTATGATTTTTTTTAGCCGTTTTGTCCTTTGTCATATGGAGAGGGGAGTTCCAAACAAAACAATAACTTTCCAACCAAAAAAAAAAAAAAAAAGGTCCAAAATGCTATATTTCTTTCATTAAGGTTGCAGTGGGGAGGTTACAACCCTTAAAATCTCTCCCTCGATATCTCAATGTAACATTTACTCACGTAAATCAACATCGAAATTTTAAAGTGTTGTATATATGTATTCTATTAAAATATTCCCGATAAATAATGAAAGACATATAGTAGTAAACATAAATTTTCTAAGAACATATCTAGAATTATATAATGTTGGGGTATATGGAAAGTTGTTATTCGTTTAACGAAAGTAAGTTTCAAAACATGTTTTCGAGGACAGAGGTATGACTGTATTGATATAGAAATATTTGGGCGACTTTATGTCAATAGATTTTGAAAAAAGTCTGCCCAGAAAGTTTTGCAATTTTTAACTATGACTATTACCATATTGGGAGTTTACAATTTATTTATAATATAATCCTTTACTGTTCGTTTTGAAAGTTTCCTAATAGAATTTAATAAGATATTGAAGATATCTTACTCATGCATAAGACTGCACTGAGTATCACAAAAGGCCGCAGATTTCCCATCCGTAGTTCAGAGGCTTTTGCAGTAAATGTCAGTAAGCTTATTTTTCATGAGTGTTTGGAACCTTCAATAGCAGTTACTCTTACTATTGAGGTTAGAATCGTTAACTCTAAAATAATATAGTTAAAACAGTCGCCGTTATACTAGTTTTCACTTCTATTCACAATTACAATAGGCTGTACTTATTTTATTACTAGGTTTCTTATTCCGTCCAATAATTGTACTGAACCAAAGATGCAGTTTTAAATTTGACCGTAGCTTTGATTTAATCTTATTTTTCAGCTATTGTTTTTAAACGGACGAGAGTCAGTTCATGTTTCTGGTTTGGCATTACGAACACTCTTTGTTTTCAGGGAACATCGAAATAGGATGACACTGAATTACGCAATGGTTCCATTTAACAATTACTGTAGTTGGAGACAACTTCCAGGAATTACATTTCTTTTATCGAGTTGCCAGGAAATCAATTCGGTGTGAATGGTCAGCAGAATCAAAGTTTACTTTCATTTGAAGAAATAGCCTTCAAATTAGTCTTCAATCAGTTGAATGTTTCGCAATGTAATGCTTCCACAAAATAAAAAAATTAAAACTTGAACACATATACCTGCTCAAACAATTTGAGTAATTTATGTATTTTTAATTTTAAATTTCTCGAGAGTAGCAAAAATAAAAAAGAATCGCCCTTTGCTAAATAAGATTAATGATAATTAAATTGACGAGTTTTATTCGAATAATTTAATTAACTCTTCCAACAAGTGCGACGGCATCACAACCGCTATTTTAACAAGCGCACGTTAAACCTTTAATTAAATTTAATTTTCTAGAACTTCATTTTTCTTAATGAATGACAAATCTTTATATTAGCAGAGCACTTAAAATAAGCCATTATTATTATTATTATTACTATTATTATTATTATTATTATTATTATTATTGCCTTGCTAAAAAATATGTGTAGCAAAATAAATGTAGAAGAGACATTCAAAGAAATTGACGATGCGCACAGAATACCAGCCAATGCGCACAGAATCATGAAAAGCAACCTCTGATTATTGTGAAATTCAAATTACTGGAAGCTAGGAACAAGTGGCTGGAAAGGAAGAAACAAAAAAGAATATCAAACAATGATCTCCATTTCAATGGTGATGATGCACCGGTGTATATAAATGAAAACCTGACCAGTGTGATGAAAAATCTTTTTTGGCAAACAAAAACAAAGGCTAGGGAAAAGAGCTTCAAATATGTTTGGGTGAAAGACACTAAAATTCTCATAAGAAAAAATGACGACTCAAACATAATTAGAATCAAAGATGAAGCGGATCTGAGCAAATTAAAATAAGGTAAAGGTAATGATTTGTAATTAATTGTTCTTTTTTTTTCCCCAATGGCTGAAATTGATAGAGAAATCAACAATATAATCAAGTCAAACACAGTAATCCTAAAATCAATTTCAAATATAAAAGATAATTCTGATCTAATGAATAATATCAATAACCCTACAAATTCTTCCAAAATCATTCTACATCTAAATATTCGCTCACTCAGACTAAACTGGGATCTGTTTTCTTGCAAAATAAATAATTCTCTTCCTGTGATTGACGTAATAATTTTAACTGAAGTAAACATAACCAACAAAGAGAAGAACCTATATAAATTAGAAAACTGGAATTCTTTAGTAAAAGTTAGAGAAAATAACAAAAAGGGGGAGGAATAATCATCTTTTTTAAAAAGAAATTTACCTTTAAAGAAATCAAAATTGGCACAAAACACTGTGAAAATTGTATTGCAGAATTCAAGGATTCAACTAATAACGAAACGTTTATAGTAATTGGAATATATAGACCTCCAAATTTAAGTAGAATATCTTTCATTGAAGAAATGAATAACTTACTCAATGACAATATAAAGAATTATAAGAATACAGTTTTTTTCATTGGAGATATCAATATTGTTCTACGGAAGAAAAATAAAGATTTAACTACTTTAAAATATCTGGAATGCCTATATTCCAATGGTTTCAAAAATTGTATAAATGGTGTAACCAGACATATCATAACAAATAGAAAAGCCACCAAATCCTGTATAGATCATATATTCTTAAGAGATAAATGTATTAAAAGTAAAAGTACGGGAATTATATGTAAAGATGTAATATCCGATCACTTCATAGTATTTGTTCAAAATATTATCTATAACAACACAAATCAAACTAAAAACGATAAGGTTGACGATATTTAAACCAACAAAGCCAAAAAACTACATATTTGAACAAAAATAAACTAGAGTTAGGCATAAATAATGTAATACAGGAAATCTCCGAAAATAATATTAATGATACTAACGAAATCTATAATAAGATAATAACAGAAATAACTGAATCAAAAACAACAAAATATATTAAACTAGAGAACAAAAAGAAACGAACGAACAACAAATCATGGATCACCTGCGACATCATAACAGAAATAAATGAGAGAGACCATTTGTTTAGGAAATGGAAAAATAACAAAACTAATATGAACTTTTACAATAATTATAAATTATTAAGAAATAAACTAAATAGCAAATTGAAAAGGCTTAAAAAAGAATACTATAAAAATAAATTCAATAATGAATTAAATTCTTGAGTGCGTTTTTGATGTTTGCGTTGTCGATGAAGCGCGCTTGCTGGAAGGCCAGGTACTTGTAGGTCTCTCCCTCTTCCATGGATTGGATGGCCAACCCATGGTCCAGTTCAAAACCCTCCAAATTCGAAGTCTTCCCACGTGTTATATGTAGCTTGCGGCATTTGTCTATTCCAAACTCCATCCCAATGTCTTTGGTGAACTGTGTTGTGACTTGTAGTAAATTAGTAAGTTGTGCTTTGTTTGTGGTGTAGAGTTTAATATCATCCATGTAGAGTAAGTGTGAGATTTTATTATTATTATTAATATTATTATCCCGAAAAAGTTTCAAACCATGGGTTTCCCCAGCTAAGACAATATGGCGGGTCAAGGACCAAAGCACATATTGCCAAGTGTATTAAAAAAAAAAAAAAAAAAAAAAAAGGAAAAGGTTGGAAGAATAGTGCCTGTCTGTATCCTGTTAGTTGAGTACCTAACTTTGTAACAGTGAAGAAGTCGCGCATAAGATCCTGGTTCATCTGAGATGACCATTTGATGCGCTGGCGTGGTTTCCCAGTCTTGGTGGTCGCCTGCTCTGACACAGACAAAACACTTCCGACTGTTCTGGCGGGATGGTGTTGCCCATTGTGGTAGCCATACTACAGGATGGGGTGCCACTTTCTCCACTACCACCTGCGGGAGACTGTAGTACATTTTTCGAACGGAGGCCTCTGCCTAACCCCCGAACGCGGGTGACTTTATCCTGCGCCACACCCGATGCAGCGTGATCTATATTAGAACAAGATCTCATCATAGATGGTTGGACCCTTTAGCCTACCCTAAAGCTAGTGTAGTTCCCGCCCCCACCGCGAGGAGGTAGGGTCCATGGGGGCTTATTATTATTATGATTGTATGTTTCAAACCTTGGGTTTCCCCAGCAAAAACAATATGGCGGGTCAAGGATCAAAGCACATACTGCCAAGTGTAAAGATGTGTGCAAGAATGATTAGGGATGTGTGCTTGTGTCCATAAATTTCCTAACTATGCGTGTAGTGTTGAGTACCACAGCCTTCTGCAGTTGTGCATAAGTGTTTTTGTGAAGTCCTAGTGTGCTGAGACTGTGGTGCAATGTGTGAGGCACCAGACCAGTGGCAGACAGAACGATGGGTACAACACGTACTCGATCCTGCCTCCACTGCTTCTGGAGCTCGTGTGCTAGATCAGTGTATTTACTGATCTTGTCTGCGTGAGTTTTCTGCATGTTCTTGCTGATAGGCACTGCAATATCAATTAGATAGGTCTGTTTGTTGACCTTATCAACAAGTGTGATGTCTGGTCTGTTGTGATGTATGGTTTTGTCTGTGTGAATGGGGCGGTCCCAGTATAGTTTATATGAGGGTGATTCTAATACGCTTTGTGGTATGTACTTGTAGTACGGGACCGTGCTCTTAATAAGTGAATGTTTGTGTGCTAGTTGTTGATGAACGATCGATGCTACCTGATTGTGTCGGTGGAGGTAGTCTGTTTGAGAGAGAAGGGGACAGCCTGATATTACGTGGTCGATCGTCTCATGCGTATTGTGGCATTTCCTGCATTTGTCGTCATGTGTGTTTGCATCGTGTAGAATATGTTTCTTGTAGTTGCGTGTGGAGATGACTTGGTCCTGTATTGCGATCATGAACCCTTCGGTCTCCCCAAACAGCTCACCACTAGTCAGCCATCTGTTCGACGCTTCCATGTCGACATGAGGCTGGCTGAGTTCGTGATGATGTCTGCCATGGAGTTCCTTACGAGCCCATGATTCACGCAGCTGCTGAGTGTGGGTGTCAGGGGTGGTGAGTGTTGGAGAAGAGTTTTCGAGGTTCAGGGGTGTGAGGTGTGTGTCAGCCTTGACAATGGCTGAGTGAAGTGAGGAGTCTTCTGCTCTTTGGTGGAAATGTTCCCTAAGTGTATGTACTTGTTTTTCGTGTAGGGTGATGAGGTTGATGAGTCCTCGGCCTCCCTCCTTGCGGGGAAGAGTCATCCTTTCCGTAGCGGACTTGGGGTGGTGCATGTTGTGTTTCGTGAATGTAGTGCGTGTTGCGCGTTGTAGTGCTTCGAGTTCGGTGTTTGTCCATGGAATTATGCCGAACGAATATGTTAGTGTGGGAACGGCAAAAGTGTTGATAGCTTTAATTTTATTTCTGGCGTTGAGTTGTGTTTTGAGGATTTTGTGAACTCGAGCAAGGTATGTGTTCTTCAGTGCATTTTTGATGTTTGCGTTGTCAATGACGCGCGCTTGCTGGAAGCCCAGGTACTTGTAGGTCTCTCCCTATTCCATAGATTGGATAGACAAACCATGGTCCAGTTCAAAACCCTCCAAATTCGAAGTCTTCCCACGTATTATGTGTAACTTGCGGCATTTGTCAATTCCAAATTCCATCCCAATGTCTTTGGTGAACTGTGTGGTGGCTTGTAGTAAATTAGTAAGTTGTGCATTGTTTGTGGCATAGAGTTTAATGTCATCCATGTAGAGTAAGTGTGTGATTTTATATGGTGTCACAGTGCCTGTGGTAAGCCTATAACCGTGTTTTGTGTTATCTAGTATATGGCTCAGTGGATTCAAGGCGAGGCAGAACCAAAGAGGACTCAAGGAGTCTCCCTGGAAAATACCTCTCCTTATGGGAATGGGATCTGTAGTGATGGAGGTGTTAGAGGTGCGTAGGTGTAATGTTGTGCTCCAACTCTTCATCGTGGCAGCTAAGAATGCCGTGATCTTGGGGTGTATTTTGTAGATATGAAGAGTGTGTAGGAGCCAGGAATGAGGGACAGAATCAAATGCCTTCTTGTAATCGATGTATGCGATATGTAAGCTCCTATTCTTCGCGCGTGCCTGGCGCAGGATTACAGAGTCAATAAGGAGTTGCTCCTTACAACCCTGGGAATTCCTGCGACAGCCCTTCTGCTGTTCGGAAAGAATGTTATATGTCTCGATGTGTGTGTAGATCTTGTCTGCGAGGCAGGAGGTGAGGAGTTTGTAAAGTGTGGGGAGGCAAGTGATTGGGCGGTAGTTTGCAGGTTGCGCTGTTTCAGTGTTCTTGCTCTGTAGGTATGTGACACCCTGTGTGAGGAAACGAGGCATATTTTCTGGGTGTTGGATTATGTCAGTGAGTGTAAGCGCTAGTTTTCCATGCAGGGACGTGAACCTCTTGATCCAGAAGTTCTGGACTCCGTCTGCACCAGGAGCCTTCCAGTTGTGTGCATGTTTTAGTGCTGTCTGTATGTCTGCGAGAGTAATCTCATGGAAGGACATGCAGGGTAAGTGTTCATTGAGTTGCTGTTCCTCTGTTATCCATGGTGCTTTATCATTGTGGGGGATAGGGTTTGACCACAGAGAAGACCAGTATTCATGTAAAGCCTCGCTGTTGGGAGTGTTTGTGGTAGTTGCAGTAGAGGAAGATGTAAGGGATCTGTAGAATTTTTTCTCATTGTATTGGAAAGTGTTGTTCTGTTGTTTGCGCAGAGTGCACTGTTTGTATCTCTGTAATCTTTTTGCAAGTGCACTGAGTTTTTGTTTTAGTGTGTCGAGATGTTCCTGAACCTGGTTATGATGATTTGAATGTGAAGGGCGAGTATTTATGTACTTGAATATCTTTCTAACCTGGGACATAAGTTTCTTTGTTTTGTTTCCTGCACAGTATTGTGTGAGCCTGGCTATGTCTCCTCTAAGGTCGCTGATGCGGCCCTCAAGGCGACGTCTCCAAGGGGGGATGTATTCTTGTGTCCGTGCAGTGGGAGGTATGTTGTGTTGTTTGATTCCAAGTGCCCGAATGGTTCCCTGTGCAGCACAGTAGAGTGTTGTATGTATGTCTTCTAATGTTTGGATGTTGTCAAGGTGTTGTGGGATAGTGTGTGTGTTGAGATGGTATATGACTGTGGCGAGTTGTTTTGATGTGTGTACTTTGGGGAGTGGCGGCCTGAGTGTGGGGTCTGTGCCTGTGTAATGTGCTAGTG
>JAFIDM010009631.1:246660409-246689748 GCA_023159025.1 Thereuonema tuberculata | reverse complement strand
TTTTGTAGTGGTCCCTTCAGCTTCGAATTATCCAAGTTGCACCGTATCTATTTTTTTTTACTCCTTGAAATGTTTTTATTATCAATATTCCCTTAGAGAAAATGAAAGAAATATGGATACAGCTGAGGGAAAAAGAAGAAATTATGATGTGCTGATTGATGATTATCTTTCACTTGATTTTGAAGTTCGGAAACACTAACTGAATCAGATATTTTGGACAGTGTGAAAAACAAAAACAATACAGCTATGAATTGCGATGAAGATGATGAAAATGGAAATGATCTTGATGCAAAAATCAAAAAAACCTTCGTATGATGAAATGCTAAGATCATTTGAAACAATCCGAATTTGAAGAAAATACTGAAGGGGTTTTTGGTGCATTGCAAAGATGCGAGACGTACTACGAGCGAAAACACTTTTTCAAAAAAAATAAAAAAAAATCAGACGAAATTAACAGACTTTATTAGTAAAATTTAAGTACGCATGTGGTAATGTATGCTTTATGTCATTAAAATCATTACTTTTTTTAATAACATTGAATAATAAAAGGTGAATCTCTATTTAACGAATTTTTCATATAACGAACTTTTTTTCGGGATTTAGCGACTTCGTTAAATAGAGGTCCGACTGTATATTCAAAAGACAAATATGTTGAACTTCAAAAGACAATTAAAAATGCTATAGGAAAAAGAAAAAAAAAGTCCGGATAATCAAAAAATCAGGATAGAATTTCGGATAAGTGGATTCTATTAAAAATTGAAAGAAAAACATGTATTTTTTTAAATTTATTTTCTTTTGTAAATGTGATCTTTAGATCTAAACGTTAAATGAAATTTATCATATCAAAAGCAAAGGGAAAAAAATCGTGTTAATTCGTTTCTTTTGTTAACTATTGGATAATTCACCAGCGGACAAATACTGACGATACAAGTAGTATTTTTTGATAGAAAATGTTAAAATTGTGATGTAATTTAACCTATTCAGGATTGTTTTTACGCAATTTTTATGGAAAGAGTCCAACCCTTATTTACTTTATTTTTTCCGGAACATTCTTTCCTTTGGTGGCAAACACGTCGCCGACGCAGTATTTAATTTCAAACCATTTCAAACGCCTCCACTTCTTCCTTTCCAGTTTCAACCCTAACAGCAGCGAAAATATTGACATTATTTTGTATTTTCAAAGAAGGATGTTGTCGACCTGGATTTATCATTACCACCAGCCTTCCTTTTCCTTCTCTTGGCTCAGATGACCTGAACAGAAGAGATGAAAAAAAAAAAAAAGCAAGCCGTTCCTCCCACGCAATCGGCACTGCCTTTTTATCATTTCTTTAAATGAAGATCTGTCATAAAACACCTGCTCACATGCGTTCCCCAGCCTTTTCTGGAACTAATTTTATCTTGGAAGGGGATTTGGCAGACGAAAGATGAAAGCGAAAATAGACTCAGCAAATTAGGAGATAATAACAAATTGTCCTTTATTTCTTGGCAATATTTAAATGGCGTACGAGGAAAAGGAGTATTTTTTTCCTATTCTTGGAATAGAATTTATGTCTTTGCATTGCAAACAGCTGCAGTCCTTAAACGCGATATCATTGTCGGATCTGAAGGTTGTGTTGTAGCTATTATTGGTCTAAGAATTACAGCTGAAAGATTCCTTGCAGTGGACGCAATGTCAACAAAAGTGTAATCGCCTGTTATATAAGATTACTATGGATTGAATACAAATAAAGAAATTAAAGTTTCACACAATAAATACGGTGTTCTTAAGATACTTAAGATAACTTTTTGTGGATTTCTAAGTTTTAATTAAAGTTAAAAACAATTACTTTGAAAAGATGATGGACTTATAAATTTACGAGTAAATTAAGAAAGATCTGTGAAGTGATTAAGGGCTATGTTCCTTCTTGTTCCGTTGCTTTTCCTTTTAATATTTTAGATATTGCATTTTCTTTTTTAGTTAAAATAAAAAAAAAGAGAAAAGAAAAAAACACTGTCTCTATAATAAACACACATTTCGTTATCAAAAAAACGAAAACAAAAATATTTTAATCTATCTGCTTCGAGTAGCGTCATATTCACCTTTGTTTCTTTTTTTGATTTTGGTTCATGTTGACGCAGCATTTGTTTTTCCATCGTAATCAAGTTAATTTTTTATTATCTTACATTTTATGATCAAAATACAGTATTTATCGCTTGAAACTAAGCCCCCTTTCCGAATCAAAAGCTTGCCGACTTTTAGTTTAGGCTGTAGAGGTGGCGACATGTTTTATTTTCGGCAAGTTCCATTTCCTGTGAGACAGGAAGTGACCATAGACCGGAACTCGGATTTTCCTTCTCTGTACGAGCTATAAGCTTTTCAATGAGGTATCTCTCATGTCTGTCCGATTTTTAGTTTGGGCTGTAGAGATAATTACGGATGGACATAACTTTCTTAAGGGCTCCCTTCCTTTTTTAGATTTTCGCTAAAAACAACCCAACGTCTCTAATGTATCTCTAGAGCAACAATCTTCCTTTCAGTACTTTATTGTTTTATTTTCCAGTGATCTTATTTTTTTTTCTCTTCTCCAGTGTACATAGTGTTGATGTGTATCATTGTTTCGATGTTCTATTAATAAAAAATTAATGAATTTTAATCGTAGATTTCGGTTGAGTTTATTATTTAGTTTATTTTTAGAAAGAAGCGTCATTGTTTGTTGCAGGAAAGGGAAAATGTTTATCTGTGATTGTCATTTTTGTTATCGTTCTGTTTCTCATTCGACGATAGAATGTCGCATTGGAAAATCGAATGAAGCACAAAGACACATTAGAAAAAGCAATTCCGTCAGTAGAGACGTAATGAAACAGTTTCTTTCAATCTTTAAGGGAATTGAAGAATTGCATTTCACATCGTAAAAGAGTGAAAAGATTTCTTTTAGGCATTGATTCTCAAATCTTTTCATGCACTGATCTCTTTTCTCTCCATCGAAATAGAATAAATGAGGTAAACTCTGCGAATACAGAACAGACACAGAATTCGGGAAATCTCTTTCAAAGAACATGGTTCATCAAAAGATGTTTTGTTTATCAAATTGTTCCTTAACATGACATAATTTAACTCCGCATTGAATGATTGACTAATCTTGTTTCTAGTTCAGACAAATACTTCTGAAGTCTGTGATCCGATCTTCCATATTTAGTACCGTACTAGCTCAGTTTTGTTTTTGGGAAATTTGTATGCCTAATTATCCCTTTTCTGCTGATTTTTTTTCATTTATTTTCCCTCCGTTTAAATCCAAATAACATAGCTTTTTAACTGATTTTTAACATTTATTTTTTATCTGAGTAACCATTTTTAGCCTACTTTGCAAAGGAAAAGAAGGTTTAAAGGATCTCGACGTCCTAATTTTACTCCATCCTAATAAAAGAATTACTGAACAATTGAAATGACCTTCTTGTAATATAATATGCTTATTACAAGAAGGGATAAGATTTATATGTAGATAAGAGAAAGACTTTTTTATTGGATTGTCTATTTTTTGTTAATTTATTGTAAAAAAATAAATCAATACGGTGAAGTGATGAAATCATCTGAATTATCAGACCAGTAGATCTTTTAAAGCTTCTAAAATTAATAGAATGATGGTTTGTCCTTTGTTTCAATTTTGGAGATGCCACATTACGCTTTACGATTGTTCTTCCATAACTCTTTATACATTTCCTTACTGTGAATGATACTTTAAAACATATACCTAATATTTTTCTTTTGTTAAAGTTTGGTGAAAAATTCAAAACGGAAGCTAGTGTTCGTTTATTTCCGCGTTCACCTTATCAACTTACATAATTGGCCAAGTTCGTCCGTCTGTCTGATCTGTCTGTCCGTCTGTCTGTAATTCGATATAATTAAGCTATTAAGATAGATCCAAGGTTCTCAATGGTACCATTGAATCAAGGGTACTCAAATTGAATGAAAATATTAGTTCATTTTGTCATTCCATGTTGTTTCCATGAAATTTTATTCTTGGGAACTGACCTCGACAACTGAAATTCTAACAAAACATACTTTCAAAACCAAATAATTTTGTTACCACTGCATCCATTTTAATGAAATTTGGCATACTTACTCAGTTTTGTACGCTGATTTTGAAACTCAAAACCATTTTTGCCGTAGAAGCTTCGTTCACAAGTTAGCGCAGTATTTAGATTATACAAAGGTGAGTTTTAAATGCCTTTCGGCGTTATGAATCAAAAATAATAATTATTCTTTAGATAAATTAAACTTTAGATATGGTTGGTATTTCGTTTTTCTTTTTGGGTGGAAAATGATCCTTTAGATTAAACTCTCAGAACCTATATTACAGGTGTACAGGTAAGAAGTACACCTAAATAGGTCTGATAAACATTAAAAAAAAAAAATTCAAATCAAATCATCAATCGAATCAAATATATATGCATATAAATTGGCTAAGTTCGTCTGTCTGTCTGTCTGTAACTCGATATAATTAACCTATTAAGATAGATCCAACGGTTCTCCATGGTACCATTGAATCAAAAGTACTGAAATTGGATGAAAATATTAGTTCATTATATCATTCCATGTTGTTTCCATGAAAATTTATTCTTGGGAACTGACCTCGACAACTGAAATTCTAACAAAACATACGTTCAAAACCAAATACTTTTGTTACCACTGCATCCATTTTAATGAAATTTAGCATATTTACTCAGTTGTTTACGCTGATTTCGAAACTCAAAACCATTTTTGCCGTAGAAGCTTCGTTCACAAGTTAGCACAATATTTAGATTACATTTACTTTATATTTGATAGTTGATAATAAAATGATTTTTCAGATTTTTTTATGCCTGTCAGCCGACAGGTTTTGCTGCTAGTTATTTATAATAGGTCCTCTTCATCTTTTATGTTTTAGTATTCTTCGCTGTTCAGCTTCACTCCTAGCATTTCTCTGCAAAGAATGTTGAAATCATTTAGAAAGTAGGGAATTTAAGTTGATATACGCAGATCTAAACAGTGCAGGAAAGCCTACCTTCGACAGAACTCAACCTATAGATTGTGGGTGAAGATAAATACATTTCATGTTACCTGACGATAAACAAAAATTAATGCTTTAAATGAAAAACATTAAATCCCTTGTAATTGGAACCCAAAGGCATTATTTCCTTCTTGGAATAAAGGAAATCGTGAGGATTGTTTGTAGGCAATTTCCTGAAATCCTGTTTATATACAAAGTTCTTCAGAACTGAACAAAATAAAAACCACAAAGTAGCAGCTAATAGTAAAGATGGAGAAGTTAGCAGACCAACTCCGCTTTTTCTATTTTTTTTTTTATTATTATTGAGTTAAAGCATTAAAATCTTTATTCTTACTCCGAAACCCAATGTTTAAATCCCCTCCTATATCTTATGATTTGAATATTTGCAAAATAATTTGGTAACACAATCGATGTATATTATCGATTTCAGCTATAAATACATTCTGTAAACAGCTACTTCAGCAAAAATAATTAAAAATTCATGACTAAATGATTAATCGGGAATTATAAATAGAATAGATGAAGTGGTAGTTATAAATAAATAACCAAATACTTTTTTAGTTTATTTACAAATAATAAATACAAGTTATTCATAAACTGAATTTTTTGTTCAGTAGTTTAATAAAATGTCATATTGTCAATAATTATTAGTAATCATAGCAAGGTATAGTCAGGTATAGCACGACTGATGTTCCTGAATAGGTTTGGAATCCCAGAATTGGCTTGGATATCTTCCTCTTGTGCATTTCTTTTTACACGTTTTTTGTAAAGTTTTAGACTTCTTTCTGAAGTACTCAGTGTAGTGATTTATTCGGCAAAATAGTCTACGGTTCCCCTCCTCCATGTAAAGGCGAACGGCGCAAAGTAAACAGGCTTAGACGTTGGAACCAAACTATCAGCGATCATAAAATTTCAGTAAATCAGCACAGCTAGTTTTAGATACGACGCCGTGGGGTGTCGATATCGGATGCCACATTTTAGCGCAGACCTTTTCGTTATCTATTTTACTGAAAATTGTAATGTATGTAATCTTAATCTTACTCACTTGGTATTTTGGCAACGGTAGCTTTATAAATAACAAAATAATGCATTAACTGCAGTGACTGATGAATTTCATCCATCAGATGGCGTTACGTACCCAAATAACTTAGTTTCTGGACACAAAGGAATGCCAACTCTTTTTATTTATTTTTGTATTTATATTGTTACATTCACAAACGAACGTATTTATATAAAAGAGTCAAGTGAAATGAATAATCTTTATGATATAGTATGGTAAATGTATTAAAGTAACTATTAGTTATTCATAATCATCCTTTATTTAGTTTTTCTTATATATGCCCTGAAAAAGCAAAATGATTATCTAAACTATAATTCTCTGTAATATTTCATCCTTTATTATTTTACATTTTATAATTCACTTATAGAGCTATGAATAAGGTACTCAAACCAGTCCAAAGGTGTTGCCCACAGAAGGCGAACCGCTATCACTATTAAAACTTTTGCTTCGTGGATTGTGTAACGAAATTTATTATTAAGTTACGTTCTCTCTTTTATTAGGTTGTGGAGGGAAAAGCCAGTAATCTCTATGGCTTTATTTTCGTTGTTCTCGAATATCAGGATAGACGGGGAAGACTTCATTTTTTATTCGTTGTCATTCATTCATGCCTTTCACAATTGTCATCATAATCAAATCGCAACCCTTCACTTCAGGGGACATTTATGGAATACGTGACTCGAATATCACTAAGCTTACCACGAGTAGAAACGTGACACCAATTTCAAGCAAGTGAGCAGTTTATTAAATGCAAGGGATTTTCAATTGCATTTCCCTTTGATTTTAGCAGTTGTTTTGTTCAAACAAGCATGAACATAAACCAAACGAAAAGTACAAAACAAGATACAGTTTCCACGCAATTTTTGAATAATTGCAGATATTGACGATTTTTGGCCTTGTAACTCCTTGTGTACTCGTTTGATTTTTATCTAAATTCAATAGAGATTTTTCTTATAAGCATATAAATTCTGCATGAAAGTTTCAGTTTTTTAGGGCAAATAGATTTTGAATAATCTTGATTACCAACTGACAATGATAGGCTACTTCTGACGCCTAAAATCCTTACCTATTAGCCGGATATACACTAAAGCCGTTAATATTGTCTGTAAATTACTTCTAAAATTTAAATTCAGTTAGATATTACCGCAATTATTTCGTTTAAAGACAATGTAACTTATTTTGATTTTTTTTTTGCCTAGCTTCTGAATTGGTTGATTTGCACCAAAATCAGCAGGGATCTTATTTGTAAAAACCTTCAGCTAACTCCCAAAGTTCAACTAAAATTTGTATTGTTTTTTGTTATTATTATTACTTGTTATTATTAATTGTACGAATTATTATGATCGGGATGCAGGGACATGCCCGTTTCCACGTAAAATTGCATTTTAAAACTGCTTTTTTTGTTCTAACTATTCTTTTTCCCATCTGATGCATAATAAGGGATGTTACAAATATTAAGCGAACGTATAATTCCCTGTAGTACTTAGCTACGATGCCGATATAAACGTAGAAACAATCCTATGTGTAGTTGTTGTATCGTTAGTACATTCTTTCTTCCACAAAAACAATCCACACTTACAAGTTAGATAAAGCATTTGGCATTAGATTTTCCTAAGATGTCTCGCATTTTGATTTTTTATTTATAAATTAACTTTTTGATTAAGTTAAAAGAGGTTTTTAATAAGCCTATTTACGAAAGGAAAGGAAAACCGTGGCATTGAGTGATGGAATGTAGATCAGTCTGTTGAGAAGGTGGAGCGCCAAGAATGCTAACAGATTCCACCCTTGGGAAGGTGATTGATTATTGTCTGTAGCACAGGAAGACTCCAGTATTCTTTCAAAGTTCCAAGAAGATGTAGATCAGTGATTCTCAAACTATTTTAGATGAAACATCCCCAAAATGAATTCTCTGCAGACTTTCCAGAAATGAAGCGAGAAAAATTTTAAGTGCATTTTAAGAGCACGAAAACTATTGAGATTCAATATGCAGAAGTTTTCGTGCGCTTAAAATGAACTTTAAAAAATTTATATTTATAAAATATTTTACTTAAAATTTAAAAAAACAACAGCAACAACAACACAGTTTTTAAGGTAAGCTTGTTTTAAATCAAAAACATGCACAGTTAGCCCGTAGCATTTATTAAGCGCGTTCGCTTTTCGTTGCCCCGTCAGTAGTCGCCAGATGGCGATACGTTCGAGGTACGTTTAGAGTTCCTTGATAAGGGATGCGTAATCAAGGAACTCTAGGTACGTAAAGGGGATCTATAAAATGTACTTAGGAAAATTAAATTTATGGCCCTTAATTTTCATCTAGTCTCGCTGGCGTTGATCGTTAGATTTCATGCGTAATTCGATTCATGGCATTCTGCTTCCGAACAATTGGTATCAATTACAATAAAGATCAGTAAATGAGAGCTGATATATTTGCACTAGCCGGGTACCGTCGCTTCGCTCCGGAACCCTTGCGTATATAGCATTAAAAAAAAAAAACTTTATTTATTTAGCAAATTAATATTGAGATCGGAGAATATACGACTTTCCAGCCCGTTGTGCCCTTCTCCACTTAACTCAGGTGTATTGCGGGTTGGCGCCACACACACCTGGGGTTGCCGCCATACACTTCATCGTCAGTTTGCCAGATTATTCCCTATCCCGAATTTCGAAAAATCCGGCCTTGTTCCTTGTCCACATCATAAAGGAAACCTCTGTGCAAAATTTCAGCTTTCTAGATCCAAGGGTTTGGGGTGAGCGTTGATGAGTCAGTGAGTGAGTGAGTAAGGACTTTTCTTTTTATATATGTAGATTTTCATGAATTTTGTTTTGTTAACATCATTGATTAGTTCTTTATAGATTATATTTGGATCTGTTATTTTCTCATTTTCAACTGTTATCCGATTCGTTCTTTACATATTATTCCTGGTGTTTTGATATCATGTTTATTTATGAAAATATGATCTATATTTGTTTTCGTATTTCAATGAATTGTACAGTTGTTTCTTGTTGTTCCGTAAAGACGATTTTTGAAACCATTATTGCACATAAGTTTTACGTATTTCTGTACTGCATTGTTTTTATTCATTTTGAAAATATCTATATTTACGTCGCCAATCAGTATAGTTGGACAGTTGTTTAATATATTTTCATTTTTAAGAATAGATTCTCTAGTTTAGTAACATTTTAGTAATTTGTAATTTAGCATTTTGCTTACAGAATGACAGATAGAATAACGTTTTATAATATACGTTTTTATAATATATAATAATAATAGCCGGGTACCGTCGCTTCGCTCCGGAACCCTTGCGTATATAGCATTCAAAAACAAAGTTTATTTATTTAGCAAATTAATGTTGCGATCGTCGGAGAATATATAACTTCCCAGCCCGTTGTGGCTTCTCCGAATAACTCGGATGTATTGCGGGTCAGCGTCACACACCGAAAATTCACATTTTTGCATGTATCTTGCAAACGCTGAAGCGTTTGTGAATAAGTGATACATCGTTCGATAGAACTTTCAAATACCAATATTTTCTTAATATAATATTCTCTTCCATCTTTTATACTTTTCGTTTAAATTGAGAAAAAGTCAAAATTGGACCCTTTAAAAGGCGCCATCTTTGAAACCAAAAACTTTTTTCGAAAGATTTTTGTAGCATTTTGTTTGTCTTAAAAAGATCTACATTTTATCCATTTACATGACCACTCTATCTCTTCTAGTTTGGTCACAAAATTGGAAAAACGTAAAGTCTTATGACAGACAAAATAACGCTTTTATAATATATAATTTTTAAATGCATTTAATACATTCATCTTTGGCCGACCTCGATACAGGCATAGAAAATTTCTTTGCATTGATTTTACTGTGAATCTTAGTTTTGCTGCTTTACTTAAGGAAGTGGTCATAATTTTGCTTAAAATAAAAATATTTAGCAAATCTGCCAGTTGAATTTAACAACAAAAAATGATACAGACGAAGAGCATACAGTGGCCAAAGCGGGATCTATACCATTTAGGATATAAATCTTGGCACATTCAGATATACAGTACTTTCAATATGGATGTTGCAAGTTGCGAATAGGAGAGGCAGATATAACTTATCAAAAGACCATGATGAAACGAAGTATGTTGCCAAATACTGTGGTTAAATAGTCTGTAAAAAATCATTACTAAATATAATGCAGGTCAACTAACATCTATCCAATTAATTTCAAAATTATAAACTGGAAAGATAATTAAAATTTAGTTGTACGGATCTTTGTAAATTTGTAAATTTGTAAATTTGTAATTTGAAATAACCAATCACAGTGCAGCGTTGGAACACGTCAGGCATGACGTCACGCCCATGTTTAAAGTCGGCGTCTCGAATATTCTTCCCACTTCACCATGACGGATCGCGATTACACAATTATTATCAGCATATTGAACTTTTCTTTCCCACATAAATGAAGTTTACACTTAAATGCTTGAAGTTCATGCGTCAAAATTTATCAGAGAGTTTGTAAAACCTCGGTTTTTACATAATTTCGGCTGTGTAGCCACTCGCTCACTACTCAACAAGTAGGGGACAATGACGAAGCACGTGCCGTCATTGTTGTCCAGACAGGATTATTGGTATTGGCTATTGGACATTCGTTATTGTTGAAACCGGTAAATCAATTTTTTATTTTATTTTATTTTAACAAAATTTGGCTTAGTCATTCAAATTATGTGTGGGCTGTTGCGGAAGTCATGGCTTTTAAAAAATGAGCTTAGAACATCCTTTTCAATCTTGTGTTTTTCAAAAATTTCAGGGAATTTCAAAAATGTGACATTTGTTTTACTTCCGTTAATATTGCCTCAATTTCGACGAACCTATTCTTTTAGGGCAGCAGGTTGCTATTATGTTTCATAATGAGAAACCGCAGCGCTGGCTACTACGAAAGTGGCAAATCATTTTTTTATTTTTTTTTTATTTTAACAATATTATAATATTATTTTAACAAATAAACCGATATTCAAATTACATGTGGGCTGTTATGGAAGTCATGGCTTCTAAAAAAATTAGCTTAGAACATATTTTTCAATCATGTGTTTTTCAAAAATGTGGATTTTTTTTTTACTTCCGTGAATATTTCACGGGTCGCAACTAGTGTTAAATAAATGCGTAGTTTAGAAGATTTTAGAATGAAGTTTAATGAAGTTTAATATTATATGAAACGATTGCTGATAGGTAAAATTCAAATAAGTATTTTATAGTTTAAGTTTTTTATTAAAAAATTTGAAAAAAAAAATGTTTATAAACCTAACGTTTCTAAACTAGCTAAAAAAAAAAAAAAATAAAACATTCACTTTTGGCTTCAGTAGCTTATTTTATGTCTGGACTATTTTGTAACGCTGAGGTTCAGTGTAGTTCAAAGTATTTGAGTCTGGCTTCCAAAAGC
Organism: Thereuonema tuberculata; assembly: GCA_023159025.1. Taxonomy (NCBI): domain Eukaryota; kingdom Metazoa; phylum Arthropoda; class Chilopoda; order Scutigeromorpha; family Scutigeridae; genus Thereuonema; species Thereuonema tuberculata. The sequence continues at coordinate 246,678,247 of JAFIDM010009631.1, read as the reverse complement.
CGTCAGGCGAATCGTTCGGGGCTTTGGTTGATGACGCGTTCTAACAAGACCGGCTTTAAGAGAAGAAAACCGAAGCCCAGAATGAAAACATATCCATTATCTGAGCTTGTCCACACGTGTGCCTCCAGCAAGGAAGGACAAAGTTCTTAAAGAGGAAGTTGTATATTGAATGTTGGAGAAGTGACAAATGCGCACAATGGAAGCACGCCTATATATTTTAAGTGAAAAAGCAGGATTTGGGCCTCGCTTATCTATTCACTACATCAATTTTTAATAATTGATTTTTTTTGTTGTTTATATACATTGTGTTAGAAAGGGTTTTAATTATGGAATTTTTTTTTTGCAGTTTTGCTTTATAACTTAAAATCTTGCATAAATTTTGTGCAATCTTTAATTTTTCTGTGCTTTGCATAATTTTATTAACCTGATTCAAAGTTGCATGATCATTTATTTCCACATGAGCACGTGAATTTTAAAAATTGTTAAGTGATCAAAACGTTATCTCAATACATTATTGTTCTTAAGCACTTGTAGTAGTTTTGCTGAAGTGTTTTTTGTGTGTGTATGTATTAATTTAATTGCTGAAGTTGACATTATTATTATGCATTTTACCTTAATATTGTTGACTGAATGTTAAAGCGTTAGTGATTTGCATTGTTAGATGGCCTTATTGAGATTTATTAGTTTCCCTTGCTTGACATTGTTAAACTCACACTACTTCCTTTAAAGACTCGTAATTCGAAATTTGGATAAAAAAATGGACGTTTCTAGCTCTAGAGATGTCATCCCTTGGCCTCTTGTATCTTTGACTGTAGATGTAAGGAAAGCGCATGCTCACCAAAGAATTTGCATCGAAGAACTGCGACGATCGTGGAAACTGAGATTTCAGTAAACAAACAAGTAAAAAAAAAATCTAAGATTTGATTAACATCTGTTTGCAATCTGGCCACACAGCTGTGCATAACATAATTTGTAATTCGCTTATCCATTCTGGTTTGGATGGTTATAATATAGGCAATGTACAGCAAATGACATTGTCTATTTGTATAGTATGTGAATTTAATGGGTGGACAAGGAAGAATTCGTAATCCATGACGTTATTAATAAGGTTTCGAATCTTAGGAATATTTTGGTTAGAATAATAAAAATAGCTATATTGATCATTTTCAATTATTGTTTAAAGGTTAAAGTTGAAAAAAAGACAGTAGCTGCATTTTTGTATTTCAACTGCATTGCTGAGATGGTCTGTAGAAGTTTACCAGTTCAATGCTCCTGTCCAAGGCCGGAGGACTCGGCAACGCTACACATGACACTCGAGAGATACTACAGAGGAGATCGACAGAACTAATGCGTTCTCGTCTGCAGAGACAGCTTCCCTACAAAACACAAGTGTCATACAGTGAAATAGGGCTTTGACACCATACCCGTTAATAATCCAACAGTAAGATACAGAAATAATCAACTTTATATATAACATTATTCTTAAGTATAACTGTTCATTTTCAAATACTATTTAAAAAAAAAGTAAAAAACTTTATTGCTGATAGTTGTAATTTGATGTTTTTAGATGATAATGTTTCTAATTATCAAAAACAATGTAATTTGAAAATTACTTGAAAACTCATCAGTTATTATTATTATTATTATTATATCAACATTTGACACAGTACAAAGACAAAAAGAACACATCTTTGACTGGAGTTATTGAGCAACTCAAGTCTCACCCAGAGACCTAAGAATTGTCCAAGTATCTTCGTAAAATATAAGTTGTGCTTAGTAATGATATTTTTTGCAGGTCTGTTATTGAAATATTGTAAAGTTCCAAACTATTAAAGAATTTTGCAAATTCCTTTGATATGGCACCAAGGGCACCACTGACAATAGGAATCACAGTGGTACATTTGTTCCATACTCGAGCAATTTCAATTGTCAGATCCCTATATTTCGTGATCTTTTCCTGTTATTTCTCAACAATTCGTGTATCTCCAGGTATTGCTACATCTATTAGAAAAACGCATTTCTTTTCTACTATTATTATGTCTGGTGTGTTGTGATCCAAATGACGGTCAGTTTGTATTCGGAAATCCCAAAGGATTTTTAACTCATCATTTTCTAACACTTTTTCAATAGTATGTTCTCACCAGTTTTTGGAAACTGGGTATTGATATTTTTTGCATAAATTCCAATGGATAATACTGGCTCTCTATCGTGACGCCTTTTGTACTCAGTTTGAGCAATTTTGCTGCAACCACTGATAAGATGATCAATAGTTTTATCTTTTTCTTTGCATAATCTGCATTTTCTGTTGTTGCTCACATGTTGTATTTTGGTTTTCATCCCATTAGTTAATAAAGCTTGTTCTTGTGCAGCGCATATTAACCCTTCGGTTTCTTCTTCCTCTTCTTCTTCTTCTTATTATTATTATTGTGTGCCTTTGACAATATTTTCTGAAAATAAAGTCGGCGATTATACCATTTAGTTCCGAAACTTCACTGAACTTCTCAAAAATAGGTAATACCAACTGATAACAATAACTAGTCCGAAACATTTGTCTTAAGAATCAAATTGGGGGGGGGGGGAAATAAAACCATAGATCAGAATATGGATGTGTACCTTTCTTTTGTAATCCCTTGTGAACTAGAGCGTTATCTTGAATGGCTGTCTCCATCTCCAATTGTGTCTAGAGAGTTGAGGTGAATCAAGATTTTTATAGGAAACTGAATGGATTAATGGGAATGAAGTCTACTGAGTGATTGACTTTAAGCAAAAAACAACAACAATAACCCGTGGATTTGAAATATTAAATATAAAGCTGAATAGGATTTTTAGTCTTGATTCTTTAAGCAAATTAATAACAGATTGGAATTGAGAAATTATGATTTATTTTTTATAGCGAATCCTTTACTCCTCCAAGATTTAAGTCAGAGATATTTGATTATTTATGCATAATTCAATTTCTTTCTGACATTTAAATTGTTTGCTTTTTAAATTTTTAAGAAGTCCATATCAATCTGTTCCGAACGTTGAGTTAGTTTTAGAAAAAGTAACTTAACGCCATTGACTGGACAGTGACGTAACCAGAAAGGGGAGGAGTTTTTAGAGAAGATTTGAAGTATCTGTGATTTCTTTGAGCAGATTTGGGAACGGACAAATTCGGTGAGTTTTTAATCATTGTAAAGGTAACATCAAATACCGGTACCATTTCTACAATTTTATTTTTTTTTTGATTTTCATCCTTTATTTCTTTTGCACTTTCACATTGATTTTCTACAACTCATTTTTCAGGCGGGAGGGGGAGGGGAGTTTAATCCCCAAACCCTCTCCTCTGTTCGCCTATGAATTGGCGATCGATGTGTTTTCATCTGGTATGACTGTAGGTCGCGAAAACATATTTAAACCGAATTCCAAAATGGATTAGAATGTATTGGGAGCTTCATTTATTGTCAGTGACAACTTATTCGCTTGTAAAGTTTTTGTTTGGGGAATTTTTTGCGATCTTCACGCTCAAATTCCTCCACAGTGATTTTCACAAAGAAATTTCCAGATAAAAAATTATAATTAGGCAATCAGATTTAGTTTATTAAAAAAGAGTATTTTTATGTAAAATAAAAAAAAAAAGTATTCAGAAACTTATTCTTTTTAATTCCTTAATCTTTGAGTACAAAAGTTAGATTATCTCTTACTGTACATATACACAAGCTGGTCAAAAATTAGGAATTTGTACGAAAAAACAGTCCACGGCAAAATAGAAGAATATATGCAAATAATACGATCATGTGGCAGTGGCGGCTCGTGGCTGTGAAGTTAGGTGAAGAGCTAGTAGGAAAATAATTACTAATAACTTTCTTCTTCGTCTTTCCAACGTGAAAATGATGTTTCTAATAAAATACATACTATATCTTAAATAGGATTCATATTTAAAAAGCATAGGACTGAGAAACAAGCAAAGAATTTCACATTGGAAGAACAGATCATATTAATCAGTTTTAACTTCACCTATACAGCGGGTGACGTAATGGTTGTCATAGCAACCATCGCTTCAGTTGTCCAGATAGGCTCCACCTCTGAGGTAGAGAAGCTATAGATAAAAGGCTACTTCACTTGGCTCGGTGCCAGAAGAGTCCCGCACCAAGGCGCGGGACTGACAAAATGCGAAAATATGTTTCTATTAAAACCAACATACGTGATACGTGATATAATAATTGTTATATTATAAATAAATAATATTGTATTGTAAATAATTGGTGAAGTGCCTCTTCACCTACTTCCCCTGAATAGCCGCCAGTGTCATGGGGGCTTCTGGCAGGTTATGGTCAGGGCCGCGCCAAGCGGGGGTGCCAGGGGTGCATGGCACCCGGGCGGCAAATAATTTAGTGTAGAAATACTAATAGACAGGAAATATATGAAAAATATGTACTTATATATTTATATATATATATATATATATATATATATATATATATATAATTGTTTTATTTTGAAAAATATTAAATTTAGGCAAAAAAAAATTTAGCTTATTAGGGGCGGCAACTTTTGCCTGGCACCCCGGCGCCAACATATCTTGGCGCGGCCCTGGTTATGGTAATTCTTATTAAATAGCGCATCATCTGTTACGTTGCAGTTGTTCATGTAAAAATGGATTAAATTCAAGAACTGTCGAAAAAAAGGTCTAATTGTAGGTTCACGGCCAGCAGGACCACGATTAACAAAATGAAGAAATAATCATCTTCTCAAAAGCAATCATTTAAGAAGATTTTTAACGACTGGAAGACAAAAGTATCTTCCATATCAACAAATATGACCGGAAAGCCATAATTGCAGAGCGTGACTGTCTGGTTCTGAAAAGTAAGGACACGGAGAAACAGGTCTGCCACTGTGCCGCAGCTGACATCTGATTTCAACGAAGGTCGGAGCTTCTTGATTTCGATTCTTCATGAGCAGAGTTGAAGAAATTGGGTCTTGCAAGCCGCCTGTCGTATATAAAAAAGTTTACTCTTTAATAAAGGTTCGTAAAGTTTTGGTTATGTGTGTGTATACATGTTTCCAGAAGATTCATTCATTGGTTCAGATGGTTTTAGAGAGATTCAGCATATACACTGAAGTACCAGAAAAACTACAGTCGCTTCCAAACCCTGCAGTAAATGGTATCTTTCAAATTTAAATTGAATTGTACTTTTAAATTGAAGTACATGATGGCGGATATCTCTGCAATCTGTTGTCGATGGCAATGTATCACAATTTAAGCGACTTTAAAGGCGTGATAGGTGGAAGAGAGATGAGTCATTCCATCTTCAAAATCAATACAAAATTTGGATTTTCACGTTCAACAATTTCGTTGCAAGGAGACGATTCAACGTCAGGGAATATATCCAGCATGGGATACCTCTGCTGCCGATGAAAAACTGGATGATCGTGGACAGCGTCGTCTGGCATTGTAACATTCGGCCGGTAAACGACATTGCAGCAGTTAACATCAGCGGTCAGACATTACAACATTCTATTTCTTCTATGAGGAACAGGAGCCAAAGGCCTATTCGGGTCCCATTGTTGACCCGACAGCACAGGGCTCTGCGCCTCTCGTGGGCTCATGAACACCGCCACTTGATGCATGACGACTGAAAGTAGCGTGTTCAGACGAGTCGCGTTCCAACTGTTTCGGGCAGATGGCCGATTATGAGTGTCGACAAAACCCCCTCGAGGCAATGGATCCAGCATGCCAACAAGTCCAGGGCTGTAATGGCTCTTGTTATGAAATGGAGAGTTGTCAGTTGGCAAGCTGATGTCTCCAGACATCATTGACCGGCGGACGTTATTTAATCGTCCTTATAGATCATTTTCACCTTTATGCATTCACTCATAGGGAGCAGGCTCTTTCAATAGGGCAATGAGCCACCGTATAGGTCCGCAGTCACTTAAATATGGCTGGGGAAGCATTCGTCTACGTTCGCATCATGAGTTGGCCTAGTCGTTCGCCGGATTTAAACCCAATAGAATACAAATGGGATGCGGTTCAACGTGCTGTCAGTGTCAGAGTATCACCACCGGCCAATAGTAGCGAATTGTGGACCTCTAACTATCTACACAGTACTTCAGAAAGATTGTAGAGTCCGTGTCCTCTCGTATTGTTGCAGTAATCCGATCGAAAGAGGACTTACTAGACAGACGTCTCAGTTTTTCTGTGTAAAATGAGCTTTAGGAAAATAGATTAAGAGAAACGAAACAGATTTAATAAGTTAAATAAACAAGAATAACATACACGTGTAAAGTAAATAAATATAACAAAATAAAATCAAGTAGGAGTTTTCATAGAAGTGATAAGAAATAAACGCATAAGAACCATTGAAATAATAAATCCTTTATTGTAGAAAACAACGTAGAGGAATAGTCAGAGCTACTCGGCAGTAAAGTGCTAATGATAAAGCGCCATAACCAAGGCTTGATCATCTGCAGCAGCAGGGCTTTTTACTATTTAACTTCTATCAGGATTCTTCAGGACAAACACCAATTAAAATTGACTTTGTGAGTTGCAATTATGTGGAGTGAAAGTGAGTACACGAACTACGGAATAAGATATAGCACTGGCAGCAGATAACCAAAGAATATGTTAGCATAATGAATGTAATGAATGTATTAACGTGCAACTGCAATAAATACGAAGCGACCGTTTGCACAAAAACATTAGAAAGAGATTTAATAAGAAAATAAAAATAAAACAAATTACAAGTTTCGAAAATCTGTAGCGGTTTTCTTCTTCGGACTACAAATATAAAAAAAAAAACAAATATAAAAAGACCGTTGTCGGCGAGGACACGCCCTTAGTCGGACTCAACCTATCACCGTCCGCGATGTTAGCATGTTCCTGTCTTTCATCTTGTGGCACTAGGATATCAACGATAGAAAAAGGCTTCTTGGTTACAGCAATTACTGTGTGTGTCAGAGAAGTCAAATTAACGCAATAGGAACTTCAATGGGAAAACTGAAGAGGTGTGATCAGTACGATTTATTATACAATAGTTACAGAACTTTCTGTGTAGACTGAAGGAATCATTCACAAGGACATTGTACTGAAGCGGTTAGATGAAGTGAATCAAACAAGCTACATTTTAATTATAATGGCTTCAGGGGCGTATATAAGGGGGGGGGCCGAGGGGGCCCGGGGCCCCCCCCCCCCCCCCCGAAATATGTCCTCCCAACGTTTTTTTTTTGGTTTGGTTGAACAGATAGGAGTGTCTACTTGGGGTGTCTACTTGAGGTGTCTTTCCATGGGGTGTCTACTTAATTATATTAATCTTGGCCCCCCCCCCGAAAATATATTCTATATACGCCACTGAATGGCTTAATAGAAGAGCCGAGAAATGTTGAGTCACTTTATCCATTTTATTAATGATTATTTTGATAAGAAGATAATGTGTGTATGTTTTTTTTTTTTTGTTTTGTTTTTTGGCATTGAATCTTCCTGTTAAATTGTTTACTGTTTTTTAAGCCAAAATGGATAATTTTGATGCCTGAAAAACCTTCAGTTTACAATTAAGCTAATTGTTGTTAATTATTTTGTTGACAAAAATATAATGAAGATTAATTTATGGATCAAATAAAGGGTTGGTTGACAGTTGAACTGTAATTGGAAATTATTAGCATTGAATGCATTTTAATGGTTTGGAATTCAATTACGGAAAAAGTAAAATTTGGATCAGGAGTTTTAATAGTTTTGATGTTACATTGTAAGTTTCTAATCTTATTATGGATTTGGGAGTTGAAATTATAAATCCAATTAGACAAAAATGATGTATATGATATTCAAATTTATAAACACAATTTTAAGAAAATTTTAGCAATTTTTTAGGAATTTATTTTGAAATCTTTTTTTCAGCATTTAGATAAAGAAGAGTTAATTTGTTTCTTAAATTCGTAAGTACCTAATTCGTCTGATTAAATAGAGGACTAGAATGTAAAGACAGTACATCTGGAATTCCATTACAATCAGTTGTTTATCAGATTTCATAATCCCTGACTTTTTTATGTGTTTGTGGGTATTTAATATTCATTATAGCTGCTTGGAGTACATCTACTACATTATGAGGAATAGTTATCTCTTCTCGCAGCTACTAAGATTATGTAAAGTCAACTGTACTGAAAATCATGTTTGTAAAAAGAAAGGCGGCACAGGAAGGAAAGATGGGTATTCATTAACGAAGAAGGGTAAATAGAGTCAGCCTCACTTGTCAGTGATCAAAAAGGGAGGGTCAAAAGAATAGAGGGTCCTTCATGGATGGTCCTAAATCTCGAAGAAACTCCTCAATATGAAAACACCAAGCTCGTATCTTCAAAAGAGAATGAGGTACGTATAATTTGGATGCTCCTGCGATCTCAAGTTTAACAGGTGGAAATGAAGGTGGTTGAACCACTGATCTTTGCCCTCCTTTACACCCGGGGATAAAAAACTCGGTACCCAATTGACAGAAAGGTTGGATGAACTCCAGGGTCTGTCTGGAGGAGATAAATGGAAAAATATCCTGAAAATGATAGAATTATGTGATCGAAGAGGAATGGTCTAAGATTGATGTGCATGATTATGTTAAAAGTTTTTAAAGTTGATGTAATAATGTTATGAATTATATTTTTTTCTTTAAAATGCCATCTTTACTTTGAAAAAACTTATCGTAGATTTCTTGGGATTTTTATCTTAAATACCAACTTTTTTTTTTCTTTCTGTTTATTTTCCCAGGCTGTATTTTCATGTTTTGTTTATAATACTTGTTCCTATTACGTACGAAACAACTAACATGTATATTTTAGCATCTTTAAATTCTCGTGGTAGTTCTTGGTATGAATTTCTGCGTAATTGTGGATTATTATTTCAAACGTTCAGTTGGTCTTGATGAAAGGAAATGACGTGGAAAGTTTTGGAGCCAATCGTTATGACGTCAAACAGTCAACGAAGGAAGAGCCACAGGATAACAGATGATGAGGAAATGATGGCTTCAGCCAACGAATAATTCAGCTTTTAATCTGACAGTGAGCTTAAAAGACAGCTTTTGAAAAGGCTTTATAGTATTGAATTCGGATTTTAATACGGCATTCGATCCAGAAAATAGCTAAGTTATACGTCATTATAGTTGATATTACGCCTATTTCAGATACTCTTAAAGTTATTATGAACCCTAATCTTTGAAATAAAATCAACATTGATTTAATTCCATCATCGTAATTTCAGATAACACTATTCGTTGTTATAGTTTTGCAAGTTGTGACACAATAACTCAAACAATAATGTTTCAAAATATTTGAGATTGAGGAGTATGGATATAGCCTATATTTAATGTTATGTAATAATAATTCGAACATTCGAAAAGTATGGCGGAGATTACATTCTAGAGAATGGTTAAGATTGGAAAAAACAAACAAACAAACAAGTTTAGACACAGAACTGCATACCAACGTATTTATGTCGATTTCTTTACTGAAGGATTCTATATAGAAATGCTAATGGTAGATCTTAAAAGAGGAAAGACACAAAATTGGTGATAAACAACAAAATGATGGATGACTTTTTTAAATCAAGTAATCTGGCAAATGATAAATGTATTCTGAAAAAAGTTAATTACTGTTTTATTTTTGTGAAAGAAATAAGCATCTAATTATGGCATGAATCATTAAATGTCTCACATTCAAAATTATAGAATAGAATCTTCACGTTGAAATTACATTTTCTTGTCTATCATCTATTTTGTGTTTCTTTTTTTTTTCAATATGTGATAGTCAAATGCATCTTCGTATATTTTTTTAAAAAATAAATCTTAAAACTCAATGGCAACTTTTTTTTTAAATGTTACCGTAAAAAAATTCAATGAAGTCTCTAGTAAAAGCGAATTTTTCATGTTTTTCTTTTGTTTTTCCTTTGCCTTTTCATCTAAAAAAAATATCCTTAGCAATTATTTTACTTAACTTTCAAGTGACTATTAAGTTAGATCTAATCAGATTTAATTAAAATTCAAAATACATCTTTGAATCAATTCCATTAAAACGAAGGAATTGATTGTTTTCGTTCAAATGACAAAGACAAGCAACTTCTCTTTAATTACCTTCCTCGTCAACCAACGCAGACGCACACCTTGTTACACGTGTGGAATAAAGCTCCTCTTAAATCACATCGTACCTTATTTAAATAAACTTTTCCACGTCATCGACCCGCTTTGCGTCATATTCAATCCGCTTTGTTTGTAGAGTCTAGAATTTCAAAATTTTGCTCAATTGGTTCGATTTCTATAATAAATTGTTCGTGCTTTTCGTTACATCATTTCATTTACTGTCCACTCATTATTAATGAGTTATTGTCTAGCATTTTCATTTTATTTTAACTCAGCCTAATTATTACAGTAATAATGAGAATAAACGTAACGATTTCAACCTAAATTTGCTTGATTATTTGTTAGAATATAATCCGTCACAAAAATGACGAGTTAAAATATCAAAATAAAGAGACCAGAAGCCGAACTGTGACAGTCTATATCTCATCCAAAGACGAAGAACTTCACGTTTTCTATTAATAAAATTTTCACTGGGTTACTAGCAGGGTCGGACAAACTTTGCAAACAGGTTATAGCTGGCGTAGCAATTTTGAGTAGCTGTCTAGTAAAAGCCCACAAAGTTGATGACGTTAGAAAGAAAGAAAAACCTGAAACCTGAAGGAAGAAACTACTTAATAACAAAAAAAGAAACTGAGAACGTAAAAAAAACCACAGAAGTCGTTTGGAGAGACTCAAACAGTTGAGAAGGATATTGCTTAATTGTAAATAACTTAAGAGTAAAATAGACTCAATTCCGAAATTACATTTTATTTAAAGAATAAAATTCATTAAAAACCAAGAAGATATAATATTCTTGAATCGTACAGGATTTCAACAGGATTTTTTCATTCTTTAAAAATAATTTCAGAAGAAGAATCACTATCGAGTAGACATCTTCATATTTGATTATTTTGTGTGAAGGTAGAGCTAAATAAATAACTAACTAAGTTTCTAGCTAACAATAGTTTTCAAGAATTTTATACGCCTAAATTTTATCATTATTTTTCAGCCATCTGTTAAGCAAATAAAGCCCATACATTTCCAGGATTTTTACTTTTCTTCATATTCTCTTTTACTTGGCCTTGCCTTAACTCCTTCTGATAGGTTTTGATCCCTTGTTAGATTTTTAACATTACTCCTTGGAGAGTCTTTACTCATTTTTTGAATCTTCAATCTATATTTAGCTGAGATAAACTTACCAGTATCCTTAGTTCTATCATTCCTTACTTTCTTTCGACTTGATAACTTAACGCTTGTTGGATGAAATAGAAGGCAAAATCATTATATTATAAATATTAAAACTACATTTCAAAAGAAATTAGTTTGTCTGAATATTGTAATTAAATTGGATGATATATTCTACGGCTTGACATCGGTTTTATTTAAAGTAAAACATTACAGGAGAAAGAAAACTGTAAATTAACCCGAAATAATGAAGGTATGTCCTCCCAACGTTTTTTTTTGGTTGAACAGATAGGTTTCTATGGGGTGTCTACTTAAAATTACTTAACCTTACATTAATCTTGGGCCCCCCAAAAAAATATATTCTATATTCGCCACTGGCTGTACTAGTGGGTAAACAACATGGATGCTGCTTCAGCATTAGATTAAAGTCAAGAGCTGTCCTCTGTTTAGATTTTAGAGAATTAATATTTCCCTACAGAGTTGATGAGTCTAGGATCACAACTTTGACACAATGTAAAAACATTTACAATCATTTACAAACAAAAAAAAAAAATAGAATAAAATGATTGATTATTATGCATTTTTATTCCTGTTATTACACTGTAAGAAGTTGACCGTTGAAAAACCGGTAGTTAACCGTCAATTATGGCTGCCGAGGTACAATGTAAGGTACAATGTAGGTAATTAAGATAGTAAGCTGTATTTTTTTAAGATAAATAATCATCTTTTCAAAAAAACATGTTCATTCACGACATGGAATTGACTTTTGGGGTAGTTTGGATTCAGGTTTAAAAAGATTAAATATTCGATTTTTATAATTTTCGATGGTCCTTATAATACATACAACAACATAATTAAAAAAAAAAATTATTTTTAAAAGCATTTGGGGGAAAGTAACGTGAAGTGTCCCTTTTCGTGAGAATGACCCATACGGCAAAATACTTACTAGGAAATAGACTATTTATTTTTTTTTAACAGACATTCATTCTCACTGTGTAAATATCGACATTACTATCATTAACATACGTAATATACAATAAAGATGTAGGAACAAATCGGAAAAACATTATAAACTGAATAAAGAATTAAAAAAAAAAAAGGTGGCATCAAGAAATGATATTTCTATATTCCTTTAGGTAATGGTTGTTATCTCAAAAATCTGTAATAAAAAACTTAAAAAAAAAACCTCATTTACAAAATGTAGGCTTAATGAATAATTGACCAAGCTAGAAAAGTCCTCAACTTAAATGAACAATAGTCTTAGTTTGAATTATTTAAAAAACATTAAATGTGCTGTTAAAGACGCATGTATTGCTACATAAAATAAGAAAATGGATTTTATGTTAATATAACAAAAGTGGAACATTAATTTATTATTAATAATGAACAATCCTCATATACAGTTCGGTCCAAAAAAAATATCCCCAGTAAGCTTTTTGACTCAATTTTAGCTTATGTTAAGTTCATTAATTAACTATTGACCTTGCTTGCTTCAGCACTTGAACTTTGATGGAGACTGCTGTAGATTAACATATTTATGAACTTTTGAAGTGGTTTTACAGATCATGGGAAAGAGAAAAGACATTTCTCCAGGAAGCAAGGGATGATTTTGGGACTCAAAGCTGAAGGAATCTCGAATAGGAAAGTAGCTAGGAAATTACCAATTGACCACAAAACTGTGGGAAATATATTAAAGAAACAAGCTGAAACTGAAAAGTCAAGTTTGAGGTACAAATGTGGTCGGAAGAAAATTTCCAGTCCCAGATTGTGCAGGGCAACGAAAATGCTGGCAAAGCAAGACAGAAAACTTGAGTTCAAGACAGATTGCTTTTAAGATTGAGCAGAAGTTTGAAACCTCAATTTACCATCAAACAGTGCTAAGAAGCCTTTCTGATCTCAATCTTAAGATGAAAAAACCTGCAAAGAAAGTCCTCCTAAGAAAAAAGCATGTTGAAGAAAGAAAAAGGTTTCTCAATCTGTATCAACACTGGACATCCGAGGACTGGAAGAGAGTGATTATCTCGGATGAAAAAAAAATTAATGTGTAAAAAACGAACTAAATATTGTTGTACCAGTAGAACAGAGTTAATTGAGAAAATTATTCACATCTGGTACCATGAAATCGAACCTGTACATATGAAAAACTTGTCGAGTCAATGACACATCGAGTTCAAGCCCTTAAAAAGGCAAGAGGTGGACACACAAAATATTACGGCAAGTTGATTTTGATGTAATACGTTCTGTACAACTTAATTTCACTTAAAAACAAAAAAGTTCAATAAACCAATGAAACATAGCCTCTTTGTTGTTGTTTTGACATACAATAAGGAAAATTGTAGGTGGGGATATTTTTTTGGACCGATCTGTATTCCTATTTCTTTAATACAAAATGTTACAAATATTTTTCAGAATTAAAAATATAGTAATGATAGTAATGATAACTGAATTAACTAACAGACAAAAGAAAAATGAAATCAATACCCATTTGTAAATTTGGTAAAGATTGGCATATTTTGTGATAAAGGGTTTAAGAAAAGTTTTATTTCTTCAGTTTTCCCATATTTCGTGCCTTACTGATTTACATCTTATGATTACGTCATATTTTTGACCTTCGCGTCGGACAAAATGTTTTTCCCACGACAACGAAGTTTTTTCGTCTCCGGTTGTGGAACTGTCTACAAGTAAATGAAATGGTCGCACAGAGCTATCATGTGATGCGAATTCTTCTGCCACCCTCATATCCACCCAGTCGAAGAAACTTTGCTGAAACCCTGACATCTTTTGCGAAACCGAAGCCACGTGGGTATGTCGGCTAAATTTAAATTATATAAAAAAAAAAAAGACATTTAGATTTGGAAAATTCAACTTTAAAATTTAAATGAACTAGCTTTTCAGTTTAGTGACATTATTTTTAAGGTTAAAACTGAAGGGGTTATTAGCCTTCCGCTAACATCGACAACAAATTCAATTAGATTTTTCAAATAAATGTATAATTTGGTGGAGTTTTAATTACAAGTATGATTTGGATGGTGTTATGCATCATTTGACCAAGCGCCAAAATTAGATTTTGAGATATTCGCATAAACGCAAAAGCTTATGTATTACTTCACATTTTTTATAGAACAAATGTGTTATATATCAAAATGAAGATATTTTCACAGGACAATTCTGATCATTATCAAAATTAAAAATATCCTTCAAAGATCGTCAGTCATATGATGCAAATCTTATTCGTTACGATTAGTCGATTGGCGTTTATTCAAAATTAATTTTCCGCAGAATTATGTTGAGATAGTAAGCAGGAACAATTTTTTAATAAAGAGTTTACACCTTTCGCTAGTAGATGGAGCAATAATCTAAAAAAAATCTATTTTGGCTTGGTCAAATGATGCATAACACCATCTATTTGTATTTCATTCGTAATTTGAAAATCGTCCTGTCTTCTGTGGCTTCATTAAGCCTGTTGTAGTTGCAATGATAGTTGTTTAAAACTCCTGCAATTCCTCAATGCATAAATATATTATGTGCAGAAGATGCAGTACCATAATCCTTCACGTATGAATAGTATTACTTTAGGCAAGAATTTTCATTTTCAAAAATTCTTTCTGTGTTATTAGGTTAAAGTAGTATTTCTAGAAACGTTGGTCCCAAAGGTTGCAGATGGGTAAGCATTTATAAGCTCTGATTAAAAAAAAACAAATTTCCTTACAATTTCATTATTACAAATAGAAGGTAAATTTCTCAAATGTATTTATAAAATAAGGGTTTGGGTTACTAAATTTGAGATAAACGGAAAGGGATTCTGTATCTCAAAAAGACTGAGAAACTGTTAATTATAGCCTCATACTTATAAGTCTCAAAAGAATGGTAGCATCACAGCATCAAGTATAAACACCAAAACTAATCAGGTGTCGACTAATAAGATACAAGGTTCAAAGCATAATTTTTTGAGTTATAGTGTTCAAAGGATTTTGGGCAATGGACTGACACAGGCACCCACATATCAGACTGACATAGATATCATTCGTAAAATAGCGTAAATATGTTCAAGGAACCAGAAATCGGTGTGTTCGACCGTAAAACATATTTACATTATTTTGTCATATTATAATGGTGTTCGTGGGAGAGTTTTATAGGAGCGATGAAACAACGAGTCAACTTTGGAATTGAACTGAATTAACTTATTAAACAGAAAACCCTGGGTTTTTATAGATTTTACAAAGTTGAATTTCATTGGATAAGTAATTAAAAAGATACATAGTGATTGGACAAGAACATAATGAATTTAAATTAATTAACTAAATTAATTAAAGAATTTAAAAATAAATAGAACAGCAATAATTAGGAAATAGAAAACGAATGATTTAAAATAAATAACGATAAAGATTAAAATGAATAAAATACAGATATACACAAATGAATAATTTCTAAAAATATTTACATATAAACTGTTACAATATTAGTAAGGAGAAAATACAATATAACAAAATAGCAATAAAAATAGTAAATACAATATTTAGAAAATAGTAATGAAAATAATTTGTATTTGGATCTGAACTAAATGATTACTATTCTTGATTTATTTCAATATGAATAAAGCAAAATAAAAAGTTAATTTGAAGAAAAATTTTTCAATTTCAATATATCTTTCTCAATTATAATTAATAAGCTATTGGGTTAATTTTTCTAAAGGTTTCTGGCATTTCCGTGATTGTTTGTTAGTCTAATTGTCATTATTATGTATTTTTATCTGCTTGTTCTGTTTTGTTTTGCATCTATTCGATTAAACTGACAACAACAACAAAAAAAAACAAACAAACAAACAAAAAAAAAAAATTCGAACATCTGCCAAAACTAATACAAATAGAACGATTTAAAGATAGTAAGATGGTAAAAAAAAAAAGAACAAAATTGTGTCAATGTCAAAATGTCATTTGCATAATATAACAAAGCGTTGTCTGATCATCAGTTATTGTGGTAATATTTATATCGAGTGGTGTTTAGTTCACAGGCGAAGTTTTGTTTGTTTATCATCTACAACTATTTGTTTATATTAATGCAGGTGTTAGTTGACCCAAGTTCTTTTTTTTAATTGTTGATGCTTTTTTATAAACTCAGGAAGCAATTGCGTAAACAAATCTTGAATGAGTCATTGTCAGAAATCTGTTCATAAATTAAAGAGAAGTGTTTCGTAAAATTACGATTTCAGTGCCATTGCCTGTGGAAAAAGCTTTTATTAACAGTATTTTATATTTCGTTTGCTTGAAATGTGTGTGTTTTAATCTAGTTGTTTCCTTCACGCCAGTCCCGAGATAAAGCAACAGCCTGGGGATGCCTTCTCCTGTCTTCCCTTGAATTTCCGTGTTCTAAATTTAGCGACTGTCTTATTGTTGATAAAGGTATCTAAATTTTGAATAAGAGAAGACGAAAGTTCAATTGGGAAGAATGTGCCTCTACAACGGTAACTCGATATATCTATATAAACAGGATGATCCTAAAGGTTAATGTAAACTGCAAAGACGTACCAAAAGCAGATGATTCGTTGCTTGGCACTGACACGTTTCCAGCGATTCCACAAATCTGAAATAACTGCTCTGATCTTATTTGCTAGGTTATTCTAATATTTTCATAATTTTTCAATAAATTATTTAGGCTTATTTACGATTTTTTTTTTTTTTTTCACTTCGACGAGATCTAATAGCAATGGTAATACTGCACCAACAAAGGAGATTCTAGAAATATCCCTGATCATATTACAGATATGAAAATCTCTCCGGAGTCATCTATAGGCTTCTGTCCCTAAGCTCTTCATCCGTCCCCGGAAGAAATTGTCAAAAAAAAAAAAAAAAAAAAGCGTCAAATCTAGGGAACAAGGTGGCTATTCCATCCTTTGCGTATCCAGTATTTATTAAACGAAACATACTCGCATTAGATTTGAATGGAAATTTTCCGATACTTCAAATCAATTTTTAATCTCAAATTTATTTGAGAAAAGAATTACAAAGAAAAAAAAAATGAAGATTATATAAAGATGCTGCACAATCATATTAACTGATAAATAGAGTCAGTCTATTAGGATCTGATACAGTTCTATAAACTCCTTTATCTCAAAGAGTAGAGATCAAGAAAAATAAACTCTTCAGTGCGTTCTGAAAATCTTGTCATAAGTTTCGTATTATTTTGAAAGAGAAATGGAAATCCCAAAAGAACCGAAGTCCATTAATTATTATTTAGACCTCAAATGTAATTTGAAAGATGGAACCATTTTTTTCCATCTATCAAATGAAGAGGTTGGGAAATTCATCAAATGTTATGAAAATCGTGAAACGGCAGCATCACCGATGGCTGAGATCCTTCTGTATCAAATAATAAAGTAATCATTTGTTTACATTTGTTGTCCCTTTTTTCTACACGTGTAGCAACTGTTGTAAACTATATTCTTGACGATTTAATTTCCACCAGAAGACCGATCACCATGACTGTTGGGAAAAGCAAAACGAAGAGCAAATGCACAGCCAAATCGAAAGCCAAGAACAAGATGAGCAAAACCAGCATTTCCACTCCAAGTCATTCCAGCTGTGGTGAA